>CM076976.1:34937138-35239638 GCA_039105355.1 Benthosema pterotum
CGCGCTGCCCCTTCCGCGCGAAAACCCTTGTACCTGCGGCGCTCGGGTTACCGGCTTGTCGTTTTGGGACATGCGGCTAGCCCCGGCGCCTTGTGAAACCAAAGAGATGACCTGGAATTTGATCCCTTGACCTTCGGTGTGAAAGGTACTCCGGTGATGAGAATGCACTCACATGACACACTTTGTTTGTACTCGGAGACCTGTGTACATGCAGGCCTGCAAATACAGACATTGACAGAGTGGAAAAATATGGCACGTTCGCGAAAAGACATAGGCAATAAAATAGCAAACATTTGCACATGCCCCCCTTTAAACAGCTAGTGATGAGCGGTTTAAAGGTAATAGAGGCAACTTCAGTGTGTACAAACGCTGCGTTTATAAACAGATTTGTTTGAAAACAGAATCTAACTCCACCTCACCTCCATTCTATTGGCTCATTATGAATCTCCTGGAGACTGCTGTGCTGTGATTGGCTGAAACACTGCCTCACCCCACACTACCCCTCCTCTCACATTAGCACTGCCTTCCCTGTGCCCAACAAATGTTTTCGTGATTTGTTGATAACAACAGAGTCATGGGCCGTCTGCAGGACGAAGCAAGTGTCTCTCTGCAGGGAAGCAGCTGCAGCATCAAAGTATTCGCATCTATTTTGATTTTTGGCTAAAAAGTTGCCTCTTTACCTTTAAGGCTCAACTGTGGCTTCCACATACAGTTACTGTATATTGAAGCGTGAGTCAAAACAGGGGTTGTGGACACTATGTTAAAGTGCAAGTTCTGCTGTAGCAGGAACGGTTGCTACGGCAAGCAGGTTTCTCTATCGAGCACGGAGCGACTTCCTGTTGCTGTAGTGGAGAAGTCCCCAATGCCTTTACTGTCCTTCATCATGCATAAGTCACTATGGGTGCACATCTTTGGTCCAATGCGCTAACTATCCGACACGCAGCAGTGTGATAACCTGAACCCCAAAACGTTGAGAACCCCTGCCGTAACCTACCTGTAAACCAATGGGTGTCTCTTATATCTGACACCAGGATCTTTCAGTACCTTTCTCAATGAACAATTATATATACAGAGAACACCTTCAACAACTGTACATTAGTTATATTGTTACACACCAGTTGGTTGAAATTATGTCCTAACCTCTATATAGCTTTAACGTTTACGTTTTTTTGGTTTTGGATCTGTTACAGAAATCCATCCAAGTGGAATATGATCTTGTACAAACAAACACACACAGCTGAAGAAAATAAACCATACATTCCCCTAAAGAAAAAGACGAAGACAATACCATGGTACATATAACGCAGACACGGTTTCCTGTTTCACGTCCCACGGTTCAAACTTGTCAGACCTGTCCGACCTATAGCTGCCTGACCAAGAGGTGGAATTTGTCAAAAGTGCTGTAACTACCGGTAAGTATTCTCAAGTAATCTAGCTATCTAAGTGCAATTTCCAGGTACTGTAGCCATGGCCATTTGAATACTTCTACTCCATATATCTCAGAAGCAAATAATAACAATATATTATTTATTATAAAACTTCAGTAGTTAGGGGTGGCGGTGGCTCGGGGGTAGAGTGGCTGGATGGTAACCACAAGGTTGCCGGTTTGAACCCGGGCTACCTCAGAGTTAGTGTGGATGTGTCCTTGATCAAGACACTTAAAGGGGAATTCCACCCATTTTCAACATTTTACTACGGCATTGATGTACCTTCAAGGTGTTGGGTGGACATGATAAAAAAGTTCCCACATTCTGTGTTCCCAAGAAATGGAGGTCTGAAGAAAAACACTAACATGGTGAAACATCTTGATGACATCATCAAGATGTATTTTCACCATGTTAATGGATTTCTTTAGACGCTTCTTTTTTTCTGAGAGCGTACAAATGGAGCATTTGTACGCTCTCAGAAAAATGTTGAAAATGGGTGGAATTCCCCTTTAACTCCTAATTGCTACCAATGTGTTTGTCGGTACCTTGCATGGTTTCCGCCGCCATTTGTCTGTGAATGGACCAATGGGACCCACAATCAATGTAAAGTGCTTTGGATAAATGCACTATATAAATGCTCTATTTTTGCCATGTATAGATTTAGATGATTATTAAACAACAAATAAGCAATAAGCAACTTATACATCAGGTATTTAAATGTTGAAGATCTATCTCTGTACTGCTGTACATGGCACAACAAAAAATTACACCTGATCAAACCTAGATCTCCATGTATGAATCTGGCATGTTCTGACATCACAATGTTATGCTCTGACATCTGTAGACCCCACTTTTGGCTATTTTGATGCTATACTGATGCTATTTTTGATGGTATTTTGATGCTATTGTACTTTCCCTCAAGCTAGACATTTCTAACGCAGCAGAATCACTTGCAACGGAGAGTATTTCTATACGTATTAATGTAGTAAAGTTAGTTTTTCCACCGCTGAGCAGGGACGGATGTAACATTTTCCAATTGCGGCGGCAGGCGAAAATGGTATAGGTGTGACTTCATCGCCCGTGGCGCAAAGCGTCACAGGCGATAAAGTCACACCCATACCATTTTCGATTACATGACTTATATTAAGATGTTGAAGTTGCAACAGGCACACAGCATGCATAAAGCTAAAGTTCTAACTCAGAGAGACTTTAATCTGAAATAAAAGTCCTGTAATCGAAAATGGTATGGGTGCGACTTCATCACCCGTGGCGCGAAGTGACACGGGTGATGCATAAGCATACAGGCACACAGCATACATAAAGTTAAAGGTCTGACTCAGAGAGACTTTCTTTTGAAATATATTTGAAATTTGGGTTGTTTGCATGACATCATGTTTAGTGGGGCAGTCAGGACATTTAGGGGGGGGTTTCCCCCCAAGGCCCATCTATAGATCCGCCCCTGCCACATTCCCATGCAGTGCCGTTGGCACTGGGAATGGGAATGAATGTAAGGCATGGTTGACACAGCACAAACAGACAGCGTGTTCTATAGGAACTGCAATAAGTCTTTGGCATGCGGAGACGCCAGCAAGTCAGTTGGGGTTAGTGTTTATTGCCTCTTACATAAGGAGCTGCGTTTAGTACAGTAAACAACACGCATGCAGAGAACATGAGGAGATCGCACAGCCAGAAGGAGATAAGCCAGTATAACACATTAAACATTCTTGGACCCTGCAGGGAGAACAGGGAGTTTGTTGTTCTATCAGGCAGAAACCTTGTATCTCCATTTTCCCAAACCTTTAAAGGTAAGAGAGGCAACTCTTTATCAATAAATAAATAAATAAATAAATAAAAACTCTTTCTGAAAAAAAAAAATCTAAATAAATATACAGTATAGCTATATTTGTTGCCTTTTTCACCCTCTACGTGGCTTCTACTTTGATGCTGCAGCTGTTTCCCTGCAGACAGACACTTGCTTCGTCCCATAGATGCTCCAGAACAAATCATGAAAACAAAAACATTCGTCGGGCTCAGGGAAGGCGGTGCTGATGGGTGTGTAAGTGTGTGTGTGTGTGTGGGGGGGGGGGGGGGGGGGGGGAGGAGGGGGGGAGTGTTTTAGCCAATCACAGCACAGCAGTCTCCTCTATTGGCTCATAATGAGCCAATAGAGTGAAGGTGAGCCGGAGTTAGATTCAGTTTTTAAACAAATCTGTTTCCAAACACAGTGTCTGTACGCATTAAAGTTGCCTCTATACCTTTTAAGGGATTGTGACGAAACAAAACAAAATGTTTTTGTATTTTATATTATTTTTTCATTTGTTTCAGGTTTTCTGAGCTCAATTGCACCAACCCCCAAAAACTGGACTTTTAACATTCAGTATATGTTCTGTGGTTTGGCCTTTTCTGGCTCGGACAAGTGCTCTGATTTTCCTGCTGTTTGTCACAGTCTGATCCCATGAATGGCAAAGTGATTTGCCAGCACTGTTTTCCCTGTTTTGATGCTGTTTTCATCCACTGAATGTTCAGAGCTTTTTGGTGTTATTGAGGTCGTAAACAAAAATAAAAACAAATGTGAACCAGTATGATCGAATATGAGTCATTGGGGAAACTTTTTCATTTTTGTTTTATCGTGTTATACTGTATGTGGAAGCAGGATATCATAGCTACAATTTCATCTATTGGTTGTTCAGTTTGACCCACCAGGCTTTGAGATATGGATTATAGAGTGAGAATATCTTGCAAAAACAGCGAGTTGAGTAGACAGGCCAACATTACACCTAACTTCATGTTTAAGCTTTTATTTCATATTTACATGTCAAATTCAGCTCTGATATTTATTTCACACATGCTCGAGCAAGTGAAGAATCTAACTGTGCTATTAAGTCGTTTTGCATAAAAACAAAATAAAATCATTTTTTCTCCTCTCCTGAAAAGTTAGTCCACCAAACCTTTAAGTTTAAGTGGCCCTCCCGAAAAAAATTAACCCATTTAGACCTATAGGGGACGATTCTAAAAACACATTCTGAAAAAGTAAGTCTTGTAATGCAGTAGAATCTAAAGGGTCACAGATGCTTCATAGCATGGATTGAATGGGCAAATGTCCCACTTTTGTCACACAAAGGTTTTTGTTGTTGTTGTTGTTGTTTTTGGTGTTGTTTGGAGGGGGGTTGAAAGTGAAAAGGTTTTATATGCAAGAACAAGAACTTGTAAAAAGTTGTACTTGTAAAAAAACAAGAAGATTGGACCCATGATCCATATCCTGAAAAGTTACATTGTTAAGAGGTTTCAACCCGCTACACACGCACGCACGCACGCACGCACGCACGCACGCACGCACACACGCACACACGCACGCACACACACACACACACACACACACACACACACACACACACACACACACACACACACACACACACACACACACACAAAACCTAGAGTTGACTCCCCCCTGCCTCCCCCCTCTTCACTATCAGCCCCAGAAAAGGGAAGGGAGTTTGTTTTCATGGATTTTATTAAAGATTGTTTTGTCTGTGTGCGTGTTTAGTAAAACGGCCAGGAGCCATTCCAGACAGAAGTTTGAACGGAGCAAAAGGTCAAAGGGCAACGACCTTGAGGGCAGGCTGACTGACTGCCTTGCAACAGCTTCTGTGTTTGTCCTACTTGTGGATAATTCACAGAGCTATACTCTGTCAAGCTGAAAATAGCAGACCTACAAGCTCACAATCAGCCCTGATACATTCCCTAAATTCTCTATACAGGCTACTGTAGCTCTGAGATGGCGTCAAAGACTACTCATGACAGGGTTCCCGGTTAACAAATACACCAGAGGTTTTCAACCAGTGAGGGTTTTCAACCCTTGAGAAGGTTCCAGGTGGTCCCCAGCTAAGTTGGTTAACCACCAGATGAAAAGTTGTTTACTCTTGAAAAGATGTAACTCTTGAGAGCGTAAAAATGAAACCAAATGTTATAGTATTCACCATGTAAATTACCACCACTAAATTGAGAATCTACACAATTAGAGAATGTAGTAGATTCATGATCATTTTGATCTACTGTATTTTTGCGAAAATCCAGCCTGGAATTGTGGACAAAAACAAAACAAATCTTTGGTTTTGGGTCTGTGGGGTGAAAATGTTGTCAGATGGTGGTTCGTGGCTCAAATACTGAATAAATAGTGGGCCCTGGGATCAAAAAGGTTGAAAACCCGTGAAATACACAATTCTTACACATGTTTTGCTCATTTAATCCACAACGTGAAGGGCCAGGAACACTGTAAACTAGTTACACATTAACCATGGCCAAAAAAAAATTAAACAAGCGTTTAAATCACGTGCATAGTCGCCTCTTTTTTATTTTCCTTGTGCGTGTGCGCATGCATGAGCCTCCGATCGTTTTCAGATCAGTCAACGCACGTGCGCACAAGTTACTTGTAACCTCCTCGGAAAACACTGAGGAGGCGACTAAACGCGATTTAAACGCATGTTTAATACGGAGACTTGAACAGAGTTCATGTTACTAGTTTACAGTGGTCCTAACCCTTCACGTTTTGGATTAAACGTGCAGAAAAGGGTAGAAATCGTGCATTGTGGAAACTGCATGCACCCTGTCCGAATGGTGATATGAGTAGACTTTGACATGACCTCATCTCGGAACTACGGAATGAGTGTAGAGGGTTGAGAATTGAGGGAATGTACTGGGGATAGCTCACAATGTGACCTGGAAGATGCTTAAATTTGACTTTCATTTTATTGGGTTAGTGTCTGAAGGTGGTCTGCACACTCAAATCGATAAGGAGCCTTCCGTAATTCTGTTATTTTTTTTATTTAAAACAAATAATCTTTTGAAAAATGTTTTGAAAAGTTTCACCTACGAAGACATGTACCCAGGGAGGGTGTTTAACATATCGATTGCAGATAAGAGTGTTTTTTGTTTTGTTTTGTTTTTTACTTTTTTACCTTCCGTTCCCCAACAAAAACAGTCAGCATAATGATCCATTCTTACCTTGTGATGGTCACACTAAAGTCATAGAATCTATGTGTTTTCCGATTGCAATGCAAATAAAAAAGTACATGAACGCAAAGCCCAAAAACCAAAAGTAGCAGATTCAGGAGCTCAAAACACATTGCTTTGCACCACGTTTTGAATTGTGAAAATGAACAGCTTTGGATATACAGTATAATGAGGCTTCTATATGTTGTCTGACATTGCTTCAGTCTATACTACTGACTTATTGCTTGTTCTGTTTGGTACAGCTTTTTAAATATGCTTTATAAACTTTGATCTTAACTCTGTTTCAACCCCCCCTTTGGCCTCTCTAGGTGGTCTATAAGACCAGTATTACCCATGGACCCTAAGGCCATATACTGTCATGCGGCAAATGATAAATTCTGTATGTAGACAATGGCTGCCTTGCATTTACAGCAGTGTTGTCATACTCCATTTCACTCATTACAGCCTAACCTAAAGTGACCTAAGTGTACACATTTGCGTTACATGCATGCACACGCGCACGCACGCACGTGCGCGCACACACGCACACACGCGCGCGCACGCGCACACACACACACACACACACACACACACACACACACACACACACACACACACACACACACACACACACACACACACACACACACACACACACACACACACACACACACACACAGCAGCAGCATAATTGCCACTGGTATTGTAGTCACACACAACCACTTAGTCATGGTACACTGTCATAAAATAAACCATATGACTATAATCATACTTGAGATGGGTAATACAAGCTCTTTGTACAAGAGTCCTGTTGCCTGAGTATAAACAAAGCGGTGTTTTTCAAGAAATGAAACGGATATGCACACAGAGTACTAATAGCTGATCTGACATTCAGTCTTAGAAGCGTTTAATAACACAATCAGAACTGGGAACTTGGAAATACAAACGACAACAAAGACTGGGAGTACTATAGGAAATACTTAAGAGAAGCAAACACAAGGAACATTCAAGAAACTGGAGTCAAAACATGACAGTATCAAATTCACAACTAGCGTGGAAACACATGAGAACAGACACACCGCTGAAAGAACTGACAACCAACAGATATAGGCTACTTGTACTCATACTACTACAAAGACGAGTAAAAACAACGTACACGACAACAGGGATACAGAACATGACCCAAATAATACAAATCCGGCAGCGCTGCACTGCAGCGCATCGGCTGTTTTCACTAATTTTGACACTACGGTTATTATGCATATATGCATATATATGCATATATATGCATTTATATAGTGCCTTTATCCAAGGTTCTTTACATTGATTGTGGATCACATTCACCCACTCGCACACCAATGACCAAGGTACTGACCAGCACATCGGGAACAATCAGGGGTTAAGTGTCTTGCTCAAGGACACATCGACTCTGACTCTGAGGGAGCCCGGGTTCAAACCGGCAACCTTTGTGTCCAATTCGGGGTCCCTAATATGGTCGAGACTGATGCGCTTGATCTGTGTATACGTAAAAGCAGATCCAATTATACTTTCTATAAATATATGTTAGATCCTTCTTGTGTTGTCCTGACTGAACAATGTAAACAAAAAAACATAAATGGTTGAACTATGGAGATGCAAGGTTTCTGCCCATGGCAGCAACGGATATGCTATTTAAACCCTCCAATCAATTTAGTCTGCTAGTCTGCACCACAGTGTAGTATCAGAGATTGAAATGAATGCCATGCTGAAATCGGATTTACTGTCTGTCTCTTCATGGTATTGAGTGATTTAATATGCTATGGCTTATGGGTCAAAAGAATTTTCCAAAAGGAAGTATCAATTTCCCTCCACACACCGCTCCGTCGTGGCAGAACTTGGTATCTCCAGTATTTCAATGTGTTATTAATTCATGTACATAACAAAAAGGTTGTTCGACTTCAACAGATATCACTGTCACGCCAAAAGCACCCGACGCACAGTACAAGCACAGCTATTCTTTCTTTTTTTTAGTACAGTTTATGTGCAACTCAAAGTGGTTACGTGTGTAAATATTGAACCAATGGAAATTATTAACAGCCTGCGACTAAAGAATAACAACGTTGGGTGAATCCTAATGTGTGTTATTGATGGCTTTCCATATCCTGAAAAGTTATACGGTTTAGGTCACGCGTTAAGAGGTTTCCCACCCAACCGTGATGATATGACAAATCTGCAATAAACCCTGTATGAACCTGAAATGCTTCGGCCAAGACTTGAGAGGCCCTGACCTCACCAGATATGATGCATTCATCAGGCATCATGTCATTAAAGCCGGAGATTTTGAAGATCTTCACACTGTTTTCTGCTCAACCATATCGTAGCATAACCATAATAAACTCATGGCAACAAACTTGGTGTAACTCATGAACCCTTGGACCATCAGGAAAAAAACACACTTGATACACATATGCATCTCATCATACCAAACAACTTTTGTGGCTGGAAGTGTTGAAGTGTCCTTGAAACCACAGAGTACACACTTCGTTTATTCAGTGCTTTCACATTGCATCGATTCATATCTGAGTGCACTTCAATCGGTCCGTAGAATACATCCATGCCTTTCCAGGACTGACTGTGGCGATCTGCTCCGGGGAACAGTATGCAGTATAGATCACTACCACAACACGTGACAAGTGGTCTGTCCCGAGGGTGTGTGAATCTGCCCTAAGAACTAAGTAGGCTATAGCAAATATCCACATGTCCCTTAAGGATATCCATCTACAGCAGTGGTTTTCAACCTTTTTCATACCAGGGCCCACTATTTATTCAGAATTTGAGACACGCACCACCATTTGATGACATTTTAGCCCCCACCGACCCCAAAACTAAAGATTTCTTTTGCTTTGTCACCAATACCATTTTTGTAGAAAACAAAACAGGCAGACATGCAGATCAAAATGCCCATTAATCTTCTACATTTTCTAGTTGTGTAGACTTGGGCTAATTCAAATGATGAATATTTTAACTCTTGAGAGTGTAAAATGAAACCAAATGGACCCGCAAGGGTCCATTTGGTTTCATTTTTACGCTCTCAAAGAGTTACATCTGGTTAACCAACTTTCCATTATTTAGCCTGGGGACCACTTGGAATCCTCTCAAGGACCACTGGTGGTCCAGTCGTGGTTGAAAACTCCCGATCTACTCAAGTATTAGTAAGTATTTCCAAACCATACTCTGATACACATGTGTGTCTCATCATGCTTTGTGTCTCAACTTTCATGACTAGATCTCTGACTCTCTGACCTTTAGTTCACCCAGCAAACTTTGTGTGTTTCTTTGTGGTAAAAAATCAACTTTTATGAGCCAACGAATATTTCACTCTTATGAAAATCCCTCTTCTGCCCGTATATACAAGCCACGTGTTTACGAAACCTTACACAGTATGGTAGAGTGTCATGCCAGCTATAGCACTGAAAAAGTCCTACAGGTTCAGTCACTGTGCACAGTGTGCAGTGTCCTCAGGTAGCACCTGAAATGACTCTGAGGAGTGGAGACCAATCAAACCAGTTTCAGAGAGTCTCTTCCATAAGAAATGAAAGAGTCAGTCCTCCTGACTCTTTCCTTGTTTACTGTTCTTACATCTTACAAGTTCAAACAGCCATGTCATAACATATAGGTTGTATAGACCTGCACAGTGATGTCACCGACTCTGTTCCACTGGTGGATTCCTCATTCATTTTCCTCACAGACTTTTCGAAAATGGTTAATAAAAACACGATTGTGCCGCGGCCAAAGCAAACGCAGGTCGTGACAAATCAGGCCACCAACACAATATCGTCATATAATATCTAATTAGCAAGAAGTAGAAAACGGCATGCTACAAGACTTTTTGTTTTGTTTTTCATCTTAGAAATTATTTGACTGTCCCAAAAGATTGTGTGTGTCATCATGATCCGTCACGAGCCGAGTTGGCTTTGTCCGCGGCGTAATCGTCTTTATATAAACTATTTTCGAAAAGTCTATGAGAAAAATGAATGCGGAATCCGTTTCTGGAACAGGGACGATGACGTCACTGCGCAGGTCTATAACTCTAGACTTCTTTTCTTTTTTAAAAAATAGTTTTTATCCCACGGTTTTCTAACCCATTTTTTCACCCAGTGCCAATTTCCTAATGTGCTCCTGGGCTCTACACACCCTCCGCCAACCTGGGTGGGGAGGCAGCGGACTCGCCTCATGCATGTTTTTGTGACGGTATCCCTAGGGGACACGGGGAGAACATGCAAACTCCACACAGAAAGGCCCTTTCGCCAACCCCGCCTCGGGTATGGGTACTAATGACGTGGAGGAGGAGACATGCCGCCAACACCCACAGTGGCGCCCCTAGCGGGAAGGCGGCAGCACTAACCACTGTGCCACCGTGCCTGGCAACTCTAGACTTCTCAAACGGGACCTGATCCTGAGTAATCGGGATGTATTTGGAATCCCATTTCTGCCTGGCGTTCATAGTATATGGCTCACTGCATTTGCAATTAATTGGATTGATTGATTGATTGATTGATTGATTGATTGATTGATTGGTCATATTATATTAATCAGTCATTTTATAATGTTACCACACATTGTGAACAAAGGCCTGTGGTGTTATTATATTAGAGGCCTGGGCTGTTATTATAGTGCCGTTTTACTTCACTTCGCCTGGAATATAAATATTGTTGAAACACAAACTGTACGTACATTATGCATATACTAGGTATTTTATTTTTGTCTGGCGCCCCTTATTTTTCTTGGAAACAAAGGATTTGAGTTTCAAGGAGGCTAGTTGTTGGCAACTGTATACGAGTTTGTGTAGAAAAAGCAGCACTCTCACGCAGTGCTCAAACAAAGACAAAGGTCAAAGCCAAAACACGTTTTCTCACCTCGAGTTAAGGCATTTAACACACTGCTGTCTGACGTCAAGAACATGCCTAATAACATTAGCCTAGTTTTCTGGCCATTTCTTCTCGCTTGGAAGCCAGCATTTTTTGAGCGGCGCTTCAACACGCTCCGTTACAGAGCCATGTCTGTACTTCGTACGTCTCTTCGCATGTACCTCTGAGTGAGACCTTTAGCTTTATGGATGCTGCGTGTCTGTTGCAACTTCAACAACAACTGATGTTATTATTGATGCTTAATTGCCTAATAAAAGTCCTGTAACCAAAAACTGGGTGCGACCGGGCGCCCCCGTACCACTTTCTCCTGCCCCCCAATTGGGAAATGTTACATCCGCCCTTGTTCAGTATGAAATGTTCTGTCTTTGTGTTGGCAAGATTGGACAATACGGAAATGGTGTAGAGTAGAACTCCCAACACAGGAAAGTGTTGCTAGAATTACCGTGAAAGTGCTAGTAGTAGATCCTCAAGGCTTTGTATATTTGTGCCATGTCATTTTGAACCAAATCTTTGCTTCTGGGGCACTCTGGAGCAAAATATTTTGAGATAGGGGCTGGTGGCCAGAGAAAGAGAAATATTTGGGGTTCATTGAACGATCGTGCCCCACTAGTTTACTCTATAACTACAGTAAAATACCGATTTGGATTAGAACCACTGATGTACAGGAGAGGAATGATCACTATGTGTGGAATCCACACATGTACATCCAGGTGCCTGTCTGCTTTGTGTTTGAGTTATCAAACACTGCAGCAGAATATTATTTATTATACCCCCTGAAAAAAACACCTGCAGCAGGTAATTGCGAGTAATTACAAGTTTCGGCATGCATGGTGTTGTGTTAAACTCTCTGGCCTTATCATATAAACCCATTATACAGGTGTACTTTTACAGTGTTTGAATGTAGGATATAATGCCTTAAATGCAGGAGCTTGTAGACGTTTTAATAAACAGGTTCAGTAGAAAGGCATTATTGCTTACAATCACAGTCACAGGCGATTAAAGATAACAACCTGAAACTGGACAAACATATTATGATGAAGACTTTATTGCAGACTCAGGTCCATATTACACAAGTAAGACAAATACAATATAGGAAAAATAAATAAGTAATTAAAAGAGGTCTTATAAAACAGTCCAATAGTCCATTAGTTTAAGTTGGCAAAGTCAGTTTAAGCAATTACGCCAATGTCTCCAGATCATGGAGGAGAACCGATTGGTGCTCATTACAGGATTAGTTAGGGTCACAATTAAATGGTTTACAGACTTATCCAGGCGACACATGAATTTGTACATCAGATTTCTTAGCAGGGCTAGACAGGTAGGCACCCCTAGATTAACACACAACTGGCTGGCACTGTTCCATCTCGGGACTTTCATAAGTAATCGTAACGCATCATTGTATGCCACCTTGAGTTTATGCAGGCTACTGGCCCTGTAGCTACACCACAAGTGAGCAGTATACAGAGGAGTACAGAATGCTTTAAAGAGTGATACCTTGACATCGGAGGAACATTTGGCAAATCTCCTCAGTAACGTGTTTGCTTGACCGTACAGTTTACATCGTTGCCTATAGATGTCTTTGTCATCAGAGAGATCATCACAGATGTAGTGACCAAGATACTTTATGTCTTTGCGGGCAAGAAGAATGTTACTACTAAGTGTAAAGTTAGGAAATACTGCTTTAACATCCTCTCTACTACGTACAATTAAGATACTACTCTTCTTAGAGTTATATAAAATGTTAAAATCAATGCCGTACTGGGAACAAATATCCAGGAGCTCCTGTAAGCCTGCACTGTACGGAGACAGGATAACCAAATCATCTGCATACATAAGGTGGTTAATAACCGTGTTACCAGAGACACAGCCAGTTTTACAGAGGTTCAGTTGCTTTGACAGATCATCCATGTACAAGTTAAACAAGAATGGAGACAGGATTCCTCCTTGTCTCACCCCATTGCCAACCTGGAAGCAATCAGATACAGTACTGCCCCATTTCACTTGCATTGTCTGATATGCATACCAATAAGCTAAAATCCTAATGATGTACTTGGGTACCCCCCTTTGATTCAATTTCTCAAACAGTTTAAAATGGTGTAGTCTATCAAACGCCCGAGATGAATCAATGAAACACAGGAACATGGTGGAGTTTCGACTCCTACACCTGGATATAATGTCCTTCAGTGCATATATACACATATCTGTGCATATCACATATCACAGGCAAGCTTTGAGTTTGGGCATAGAAATCCAATTATGGTAGATATTTTACGGGTGGTAAGAGAAGGTATGAACAGCCTTTAATGATGGTGATTATTATTTTCCATGAAATATTAAGCCTTTTTTTAACCACATGTGCCACAGAAGGGGCTACTAATAGTGATTTTCAATGTGGGTATGGAACAACAGGGGTTACTGAGGGGCTCCCACTCTCTGTCTACCGAGCTATCTTCATCCATACCCTCACCTATGGTCATTAAATGTGTGGGTCATGACTGAAAGTACAAGGTTGCGAATACAAGCAGCCAAAATTAGTTTTCTCTGGTGGGTGACTGGCACCTCCCTTAGAGATAGGGTGAGAAATTCAGTCACGCGGGAGAGACTCGGAGTAAAGCCGCTGCTCCTTTTTCTGGAAAGGGGCCAGCTCAGGTGATTTGGGCATCTGGTTAGGATGCCTCTTGAGCATCTCCCTATATGGAGGTTCTCGAGGCACATCCCACTGGGAGGAGACCCCGGGGCAGACCAAGGACCAGATGGAGGGAATACATCGACTCTCGGGAAGATCGTCTCGAGAAGTCGCTATAATGTTGCTTGGGACATGGAAGTCTGGAGCTACAGTATCTGGTGGAGCTGTTGCCCCTGCGACCCGATCTCAGATAAGCGGATAAAGATGGATGGATGGATGGGGAACAACAGGGGTCCCTGAAGGGGGGTTCCATGGTGATGAAAATCAGTTTACTTACTTAGTCTATTTTATTGTCCACTATGTGGAAATTTGTCTTCGGTCTCATAACAGTAACTAACAACAAAAGTTAACAAAACAGCAAGCAGAGCAACACTTAGGCTAGTACACACAAGGCAAAAATAAGCAGGAGAACAGTGAGAAATACATTCAAAACTGTTCAACAAGACATGGCATCATTTAGTGCCTTAATGGCATTATAGGCATAAAAGAGCCACTTATGGCCTGCTTTACACTTCAGCTAATCGAACTTGATTGATCTACGAGCTCAGATAGCAGGCATTTTTTCCTTCTTTTTAACCACTTATCTCCCCATTTCAGTCATTATGCCAATTGAAATGGCTCCTCACAGACATTTTTGCGTTTGTGTCATTGCTGTTAGGGCATCTATACTCAATCACTCATCACAAGCCTAGGAAGACAGTCGTAGGCAGTGGCGTTTCTAAGCAATTTGGAGCCCTATAGGCAAGATTTCTCCTGTAAAATGGCGCCCCCAAGGGATAAAATTATGAACTATTATTTAGACTAAAGAACATATTATATTTGTTTTAAATGTTCAATTCTAGTTATAGAGGACAAGTATAATTATATAATGTATTTATCCATGAGGCTTATTAGCCTGGTGGTCTCCCCCCTCCCTCATGGCACCCTAGGCAACTGCCTAGTCTGCCTAATGGCAAAAACGCCCCTGATCGTGGTTGTACGGTCTTCGTCCAACATACCCCACTGACAATGACAAGTGGCTCATTTATTTGGGGTGGGGTGGGGGGGTAACATTTTTACCTATAATGACAGGCCCCAAAATCAGGGCACCAGGTTGACACACGTTACGGTAAACATGTCAAAGAGAAATATCATCCTGCTTGTATACCTGTCATGAACCCCGAGTGGGGGGTGATGATGATGATGATGACGCCCCCACAGCTCTGTATGTGGTAATTAAGGGATCAAGCAGTCCACGAAGTGGACTTGATCCCTTCTTGTTTCTGTCTCTTTTTTCCTTCTCCTTCTCCTTCTTCCGCCAGAAATAGCTGTTCTGGCTGAACCGTGCAGTCGGTTTTCGCGAAAATTGGTAATCTGGTAGAGGGTGATGCCAAACGGTGATGATGCGAAGCCTGTGACCACTGGTCAAATGGTGGCGCTATAGCACTCAACTGAAATTGCAAACTTTAAACACTCATAACTCATGAACTGCTCGACTCACAGAAATGTAACTTATATTCACTTATGCGTCTGCTTATGTCAAACAACTTTTGTATTCTGACTTTTGACCTCTGACCTTTAGATGAGCCGCCATCTTTAATCATATGTAAAACAGTTAAAATGTCTCTTCTCCTACAATCTTTGATCAAAATGCATAACAATGACCTACATATGAACTTTGAAGCCATACAAACATGAAATGAGTGTGAATTTTGTTTTCAGTGAAAAAAATGATGTTTTTACGAGCCAATGAAAATTGCTTGTTTGTGAAAATTCTTCTATTATCCCTAATCTACACATGCAAAGTAATCTGTTTATGAGATTTTACAGTTTGGTAGAGGGGGATGCCAAATAACACTAAAACCAGTCTTGCTCCAATCGCTCAAATGGGGGCGCTATAGCAATTCTTTGAAACTGAAACATTTGAACAAGCATAACTCAGGCTTCGTTTGGCTTAAAATCATGGGACTTGTTTCTACACGTTCCTTGATTCATGTGGAACACATCTGTAATTTCGACTGGTAAGCTCCACCCCCAGAGTGTCTGCCATTTTAAGCAGTTTGAAAAATGCTCATGCCTGATTTTATGCCTGGATTTTTGATCAATTTGCATGACACCTGCTACATGAGAACTTTGGCCCCATCCGGACAAAACTTCAGAAGCAAATTTGTTTTCATCAAAAAATGACGTTTTTATAAGCCAATGAAAGTTGCTCGTTTGTGAAGAGTCTTCTTCTGCTTGTTTCTCTCTGGCAACACTGGAGCAAGTACATTGTGCCAGATTGTGTGAGAGGAATAAGCATGTGGAACTTGTTTCCATTTGTCACTTTGACCACTAAGCTCCACCCTCGGACTGCTGAATTGTGCATATTGTTCATATTGCTTACTGCTTGGTGGCGTGTTGTTGGGTTGTTTCATTGATGACAACAACTAAGCAAATCATTGTGCCTGGATAGCTCAGTCGGTAGGGTGCCTGACTTCGGAACACAAGATTGAGGGTTCAAGTCCCACTGCTGACAATACAAAGTCTGAGTCTCCAAAAACCCTGCTGTGTTTCCACAATCACATGATGTATTTCTTCCATGTTTCTATGGCTTATTTGTGCATATTTAAGGAGCGGTAGTGGCTCAGAGGTAGAGTAACCGGATGGTAACCACAAGGTTGCCGGTTCGATCCCGGGCTCCTGCAGAGTTAGTGTCGATGTGTCCCTGTCCCACTGCCATCAGTGTATGAATGTGTGTGTGAATGGGTGAATGTGATGCACAATCTATGTAAAGCGCCTTGGATAAAGGCGCTATATAAATGCACCATTTACCATTTACCAAGCAGTCCACTGAATGTGTGTGTTGTTTCCAGTATGTCTTGTGTCTGTTGGGTAGCCTCATTGGTAGAGCGCATGACTTGGAAATGAGAGTTCCTGGGTTCAAATCCGGCACGGACACCTAGTAATATGAGTCAATCATGCACAATCTCATGTGGTCTTCTACATCTAAGTTCATGGTTCTATGTGTAACCCAGGGTAAAACTCAATGTAATGGTGGTTGTCACCATTCGGCCATGTTGTGTTTTGTCACTATTCGGCCATGTTGTCACTAATGACAGTTCACAGCTCAGTTCACCACTCACTCACAGCTCACCAATCATTTACTCATTCAGCAACTCAGTGGCCTTGTGGTTAGAGTGTCCGCCCTGAGACTGGGAGGCCGGGGTTCGATTCCCGGCCGGGTCATACCAAAGGCTCTAAAAACGGGATCCAATGCCTCCCTGCTTGGCACTCAGCATCAAGGGTTGGATTGGGGGTAAGACCCTGTGTCATACTAGCGTCATGTCCAGAGGGTGTACTTGTACATCAAGCTGCCTCATGCTACAGAAACAGGAGATAGGCACCTGCCCTATGGGCCTCATGGCTGGGCAAGGCTGTTTGACTGTCACTATTCGGCCATGTTGTCACTAATGACAGTTCATAGCTCAGTTCACCACTCACTCACAGCTCACCAATCATTCACTCAGTCACACCAGATTGTGAGTCAGTCAGGGCAGGAATCAAAAACCCTGCCCTGCTCCCATAATTACCTGATGTATTTCTGAAGTTCAGGCTCCCATGTTTCTATGGCTTATTTGTGCGTATTGTTCTTACTCCTTATTGCTGCTTGCTTGATCCCGTTTTATTGCTGCTTGCAGCTATATTTGTTCTTGTTCTTTGCACACTGCGAAACGCTGAAAAGCTGTCCCCGTTGACACAGGATGTTACTCATATTCTAAAACACACAGGAGAGAACCCTACCAGGCTGTTTATTTGACCTGTCAAAAAAATATTGCCCAAGCGAGAGAGAGAGAGATTACACACTTTGGCACAGCCACAAGGTCAAATCAGGACACATCCACACTGGCATGTGAGATACAGCTGTGGACATGTGAGAGAGAGAGAGAGAGAGAGAGAGAGAGAGAGAGAGAGAGAGAGAGAGAGAGAGAGAGAGAGAGAGAGAGAGAGAGATCATGTTGGAACCATGCCCTATAGCTGTGTGACTTTGACAGATTGCATTCCTCAGTGGAAGATACTGAGATTTTACACACAATGTCGAAATGCTTTCGTTGCAGAAAACCTCTCTTGTCCATAAAATGAACGCCCTGTACTTGGCTGAACAAAAGTATGTTTGCAGAACTACAAACTCAAATGCAGCTCAAATCGATATACAGTTGTGAGCCTGTTGATCTGCTATTTCTGCTATTTTTGGGTGTTATTAGGTTTGGGGTTAGTTTGATTATAAATGATAAATAATTGTGGAAGTACAAAAGTACTTACATCTACAGTACATTCAGTAGCAAAGCAAATAAAATAGAGGAAAGAGTCCATTTAGGATATTTCTTTTAAATGTCTTAATCTGCAAAGTGACGAGTAGGCTACACAGGAGTAAAATGGAAAAGTCCAATATTTTGCCTCTGAGACGTAGTTTACACAAAACTAGAAAATTGTAGTAAGTAAACATTCTGGTAGATACTTAAAGGTCCAAGAGGGGTGAAATCAATTTGCGACCGTGGCAGGTGTCGCGGCAGGTATGAATCAGTCGCGGCAGGTGTCAAACACTGACACTAGATTCTATAGTTTCTGACACTAGATTCTATTTTTTTTTCTGAAAAATCTGTGTTCCTGTGTCAGTGATGCTAACATATTTCAAGCCAAGGACCACCAGAATTAGCAGGTGTCAAATCTGCCGCGACAGTTTTGTACCTGCCGCAACGGATTTATTCATAACTGTCGCGGCAGTTTTACTAACTGTCGTGACTGTTACAACGGTCAGGGTAAGGTTACAGCTGCCACAACAGATTTATACCTGGTACAACGGATTTATACCTGCCGCAACGCCTGCTGCTGTCGCACTTTGATTTAGCTAATCCTCTCTACTATAAAGTGACCATATAAGGAGTTCCTCACCCTATAGTTTCAGTTCGGGCTTTGGGAGATGTGCGCGGCCCTTCCTCCAATCAGGATTGAGGGCATGGGGGTGGGCCTTGGTGTATGTGCTGTTGGCCTGCACTTCCCTCCCACTGGACTTGAAGGTTTAACAAATCACAACAAATCACTGAATTCTCCTTTAAAGGGGAATTACACCCATTAAAAAAAAATCAAATGCAACCAAATGAACCGGGTTCATTTGGTTCCATTTGTACGCTCTCAGGAAAAAATAAGTCTAAGGATATCCATTTACATCAGGGGTGGCCAACCCGCGGCTCGGGAGCCACATGCGGCTCTTCAGCTGGTTACATGCGGCTCTTAAGGGGCTTCCACATGAAACTGTCAAAAACGCTCAGCCTGGTACAGTCATTCATTCCCTATACAGTGGTGCCCAACCACTCGACCATGGACTGATTCCTAGTCGACCGCAGAGGTGTAGGTGTATGTTTTTGACTTGTCATATCATTTTTGGGATTGTAAACCTTTTTTCGAAATACATTTCTATATGTTTTAATAGTGTGTCTTTGCATTGGGCACCTGCACACAAATGCACGTGTCTTATGGCAGGAGAGGGGAAATCTATTTGGGACCGTGACGGCCGTCGCAGCGGTTTTATAACCGTTGTGACCGTTGTGGTTCTGTGGTTCTGGATGTGGCTCTTTGCAGTAACACAGTGAAAAACGTGGCTCTTAGTCTGTGACCGGTTGGCCACCCCTGATTAACATGGTGAAAATAAATCTTGATGATGTCATCAAGATGTTTCACCATGTTAGTGGTTTTCTTCAGACCTCCATTTCTTGGGAACACAGGATGGGGGAACTTTTTTTTATCATGTCCACCACTCCACCCAGCACTTCTAGGTTATACTAATGATATATTAGAATGGTGAAAATGGGTTGACTTCCCCTTTAACTGCAGTACTTGAGTAAAGACACTTGAGTTACTTTCTACCCCTAATACCTTGACAGATTGCATTCCTCAGCTTGCGTGGGTGTCCACAAATGACCTCACTAGGGTGAAGAGAGTACATGAACATGAAGTGTGCGTGTGTGTGTACACACACACATCCCATGATTGTTGAAAAGCTCAGCGTTTTGGACCACCACGAAGTTTATGACAAAGTCAAACGTGGCCAACTAAATGGAGAGAGACAGAGAATAAACTCACTCCCTACGTCGCTCTGCATGTCAACAACAACACCGTGGCATTTTTTCAATGCTCTCTTTTTTCTTCTTTCCCTTCCAGGAGCGTTATCCTGTGTCCGTGCTCATGGGGGCTGAGAAAAAAAACACCACCGAGCCCCCACAGAGTCTGTGCCTGTGTTCCCTTCACTTTTGTAATACCTCTGGAAAAGTACCAGGGAAGCCTCCGAGGGGAAAAAGAACTAGGGGAGGGAGGGATTGGGACAGTGAACTGATGAGATCCAGAATGTCTCTCTGATGATTTTAGTTCATAACTTATCCGTCTGGTTCACATCAGGGGCGGATATAACATGTCCCATTGGGGGGGGGGGGGGGGGGGGGGGGGGGGGCAAGAGAACATGTTGGAGGGGCAAGAGAAAATGGTATGGGTGCGTCGCATTTTCTGTTACAGAACATTTATTATTACACAATTAAGCATCACCATGTCCAAAAACAGGGATGCTATAGGTTGAAGGTAAGCAGGCCTGGATGTAACATTTCTCAATTGTGTCAAGCCGCCCCCATACCATTTTCAGTTACTGGACAGTATTAGCCAAGTAGGCTAAGTATCAATGATAACATCAGTTGTTGTTGAAGTTGCAACAGACACGCAGCATGCATAAAGCTAAAGGTCTGACTCAGAGAGTTTTCTGTTTTCAATGATGAAATGCTGTTGGTTTAGTGGTGACACAGCTGTAGTTAGTTAGTAGCAGTAGTAGTGTTTCACATCATTTTAAATCTAAGCACTTTCATTTGAAATATCTTAGGTTGTTGTGCATGTTTGGCGGGGGGGGGGGGGGGGGGGGGGGGGGCAGTCAGGGCATTTAGGGGGGGCATTGCCCCCCCATGCCCATGCCTAGATCCGCCCCTGGTTCACATGCTCAACTCTGTACCCAGTGACCCGGCTGTGAAGGAGAAGTGCGCTGAATGAATGAACAAGCAACTTCTGCACAATAGTCCTACCTCAAGAAGAAGAAACACTTTCAAAATGCCCACGAGCAACAGGCACATCGCTGCCTGTCTAATCCATAACTTGTATATGGCCTGCCGCCAAGGTATTTGATCTGGCGACTTCATCCTTGCGCTTGCCGCCGCCCACCCACATGCCTGCGGGCTGCGGTGGGTGATTATGTTTAATGCATAATAAACAACAATAATAACAACATTACAGGCTGTTTGAAAACAGCAGATGACAGAGGTTTAAAGATTAAAGAGGTTCAACTGGATAGGATATTTAAAATATCTGGCACAAAGACTTTTCATATGGGGATCGCAGTTAAATCTGTTTTCATAACCCTATGCTAATGGTTCTTCGGGAAGGTATTTTTAGACCTTTTCAGCAATTTATAGCTCAGGGCCAGATCTAGGCATGGGCATGGGGGGGGGGGGGGGGGGGGGGGGGATAATGCCCAACTGTCAGATATCACCCAAAAACATTTTTTTTCTGTTAAAATGCTCTATTATAAGGTGTGCAGACCATATATGGAGTTCCCCCCTCCCCACCCGTTAGCAGAGGAGCTAATAAAAGTTCCCCAGGTGGAGGGTGAATTCTCCTCCAATCAGGATCGAGCAGCAGGTTCACATAGTGTAGCTACTCTTGGGCGCCCCTAGTGCACCAGGCTGGTACTACACCATGAATTTCAAATCACTTACCCTACCTTTAAAATGATTTGAAACACTACTACTGCTACTAACTACAATTGTGGCACCACTAAACCAACAGCATTTCATCATTGAAAACAGAAAACTCTCTGAGTCAGACCTTTAGCTTTATGCATGCTGAGTTATTATTGATGCTTTACTTGACTAATAAAAGTCCTGTAACTGAAAATGGTATGGGTGCGACTTCATCGCCGATGAAGCCGATGAAGCCGCCCCCACACCATTTTCTCTTGCCCCTCCAACAAGTTCTCTTGCCCCCCCCTCCATGTTATAGCTGTGTCCTTCCTCATTTCATCAATGTGTGTTGGCACATTTTTTGTTTTTTCTCCTATAATTAATTATAATTTACCTCACAATTTTGTAACCGTTTTTTATCACTCAGTGCCAATTACCTAATGTGATCCTGGGCTCCACACACCCTCTGCCAACCTGGGGAGGCAGTGGACTGGCCTCATGCCTCCTTCAATGCATGAGGAGTCCACGCTGCCTTCTTTTCACCTGACAGGGGGGAGTTTCCCTGGTTGGACGTGGCATGTGGAAGGAACATGTCATTCCAACCAGTTCCTGTCCCCTCCATCAGGCGCCCCGGCTGGCTAGGGGGAGGCAGTCTAGAGACCAGGATTACTGCATGTTTTGGGAGGGTATCTACCCTAGGGGACTACCCGCTTCGACCGTTATCACTAGATAATATCGCAGTTATTAGTTTTCGTCAGCAGGACAATTTCGTCTCAGTATCGTCATGCTCTGCCGACCCATCTTGCAGTGCGTTGATAATGCATCTGCTTGCGGTCAGGTTTAGTGTTAGGTTAGGCTTGTGGTTAGGTTTAGTGTTATGTTTATAGCAAAGCCCTAGCACACTCCAACCGTAACCCTAAAGGATCATTCAGAATTAGAATTAAGGTGGCCACCGTGCTCATCACGACCACCGCTATTCCATAGTACACTACCAGCATCCACCCCCCCCCCCGTTCTCCTAGCGTCCATTGTTGTTTATTCCCCCTTCTGTTTCTCTCTCTACTTCCTACCTGCCTCAATTATAATAATTTCAGCTGCTTTTATGTTTATTCCATATTCTATTTATGTCATTGTCTCTGTAATTGAATTCCCCCTTCCTTCCTTCCTTCTCCTCTCGTCGCGCTATGTGGTGTGTTGTGTGTGTGTGTGTGTTTTTTTTTACCAGCCGTTAAAAACAAGCAGCCGGTACTCCAAACTGGACCAAACAACAATGCCCGGCGGCTCCCGGTCAATGTGTGAATGTGTGTGGTTTAGCTCTGTTTGGTGGGCATCCCTAGTGAGCACCCCAGTGGTGCGGTGGTTAGTAAAATCCGAGAGGAGGGCTGGAAAGAGTGGTGGTTGGGGTGGTACGACGTCATATTGTAGGCAACAGTGGTCGTGGTGGTCGCGGTGGGCACCGAAAATCAAACTCTGAATAGGCCTTAAGCCTAAATCCCCCACGCTCAACCACCTCACAGACCTGACGGTCTGAAACCAAAAGTTGCCCCAATTCTGTCTTTCCTTAAAAAAAATGGAGGTTTGAAAAAATCACTAACATGGTGAAATACATCTGATGACATCATCAAGATGTATTTCACCATGTTAATGATTTTTCTTTCAGACCCCTTTTTCCTGAGTCCATTTGGTTCACATTTGTATCCTCTCAGGAAAATTTTGAAAATGGGTGGAATTCCCCTTTAAAGGAGAATTCCACACCAAAACACATTTGGCCTCTATCTACCCTGATTGCTGTGACATTATATACTGTATATTGCACTTGATTTTTGTCATAGATGCCCCTTTTTCAACATTTCCCCCTTGAGGTCCGGTCCCCATCCCCTCTTCAACAGTTTACATTGCCGCAGGTTGTCTTTATTCTAATGCAGGCATTCTAGTAGCTCCAAACTTTTTCCTGTCCTGTCGCATCAGTGCGACACAAGGTTTTTTTAATCATGTAGTGGCCCAATTATCTTGTAGAGTGTGGTTTGATGTGATGTGCGAAAAAATAATAAGTTTGGAGCAACTAAAATACCCGCATTAGAATAAAGACAACCTGCAGCCATGCAAACTGCACTGAAGCGAGGGGGACCTCAGGGTGAAATGTAGAAAATGGGGCATCTCTGACAAAGATCAAGGGCACTCAAGGCCACTATTAAACAACAACATCAATTATACAAACCAACAAACAGCTACACAAGCCTTTGTTGCTCTCACAAGAATGATGCTGGCAAAAGGATACAAGATAGGAGAAGGTTGATTTGTCACTGACTGATAACAGGTACAATACAGGCCTGTCCAGAAAAATACAAATGAAAATATAGCTGCAAGCAGCAATAAAACGGGATCAAGCAAGCAGCAATAAGGAGTAAGAACAATACGCACAAATAAGCCATAGAAACATGGGAGCCTGAACTTCAGAAATACATCAGGTAATTATGTGTGAGACTGACTCACATTGTAATCTGGTGTGACTGAGTGAATGATTGGTGAGCTGTGAGTGAGTGGTGAACTGAGCTATGAACTGTCATTAGTGACAACATGGCCGAATAGTGACAGTCAAACAGCCTTGCCCAGCCATGAGGCCCATAGGGCAGGTGCCTATCTCCTGTTTCTGTAGCATGAGGCAGCTTGATGTACAAGTACACCCTCTGGACATGACGCTAGTATGACACAGGGTCTTACCCCAATCCATCCTTGATGCTGAGTGCCAAGCAGGGAGGCATTGGATCCCGTTTTTAGAGCCTTTGGTATGACCCGGCCGGGAATCGAACCCGGCCTCCCAGTCTCAGGGCGGACACTCTAACCACAAGGCCACTGATTTGGTGAATGAGTAAATGATTGGTGAGCTGTGAGTGAGTGGTGAACTGAGCTGTGAACTGTCATTAGTGACAACATGGCCGAATAGTGACAAAACACAACATGGCCGAATGGTGACAACCACCATTACATTGAGTTTTACCCTGGGTTACACATAGAACCATGAACTTAGATGTAGAAGACCACATGAGATTGTGCATGATTGACTCATATTACTAGGTGTCCGTGCCGGGATTTGAACCCAGGAACTCTCATTTCCAAGTCATGCGCTCTACCAATGAGGTTACCCAACAGACACAAGACGTACTGGAAACAACACACACATTCAGTGGACTGCTTGGTAAATGGTAAATGGTGCATTTATATAGCGCCTTTATCCAAGGCGCTTTACATAGATTGTGCATCACATTCACCATTCACACACACATTCATACACTGATGGCAGTGGGACAGGGACACATCGACACTAACTCTGCAGGAGCCCGGGATCGAACCGGCAACCTTGTGGTTACCATCCGGTTACTCTACCTCTGAGCCACTACCGCTCCTTAAATATGCACAAATAAGCCATAGAAACATGGAAGAAATACATCATGTGATTGTGGAAACACAGCAGGGTTTTTGGAGACTCAGACTTTGTATTGTCAGCAGTGGGACTTGAACCCTCAATCTTGTGTTCCGAAGTCAGGCACCCTACGACTGAGCTATCCAGGCACAACGATTTGCTTAGTTGTTGTCATCAATGAAACAACCCAACAACACGCCACCAAGCAGTAAGCAATATGAACAATATGCACAATTCAGCAGTCAGAGGGTGGAGCTTAGTGGTCAAAGTGACAAATGGAAACTAGAATATTCGCAATTTAAAAATTGCAAAGTGTGGTTGCCGTTGTCGCTTGCCCCCCGCAGCTCCCCCCCATATTGTCACTTGCCCCCGCGCAGCCCCCCCCCATACTGCACACTGCGGTGCAGTATGCCCCCCCCCATACTGCAGTACAGTATGCCCCCCCCCATACTGCAGTACAGTATGCCCCCCCATACTGCAGTACAGTATGCCCCCCCCCATACTGCACACTGCGGTGCAGTATGGCCCCCCCACACTGCACACTGCGGTGCAGTATGGCCCCCCATATGCACATTGCGGTGCAGTATGGCCCCCCCACACTGCGCACTGCGGTGCAGTATGGCCCCCCCACACTGCGCACTGCGGTGCAGTATGGCCCCCCACACTGCACACTGCGGTGCAGTATGGCCCCCCATACTGCACACTGCGATGCAGTATGGGCTTCAGCCAGCAGGCGCCCTCATTCCGTCCAACTCCGACCCCGTTGGCAACTACACCATGGTACATAGCGTTGTACAAAACGGTTTTCACACCTGCTTGTATAGCAAGCACCATGCAGCTCTAATGAGTGCTCCATCTCTGGTGTGTGTGTGTGTCTACATCAGTTCCCATTGTTGTACAACCAGAGGAATATAATTAAAATAGAGCTTGGAATTGAAATGATAGTTTAATAATCTCTAATTAAAAGTGGAACGATACAGCTTAAAATTGGAACGATACAGTTTAATAATCTCTGACTAATATTGGAATGATACAGTTTGAAATTGTCGCAATACAGTTTACTAATCTAAAAATGGAACGATACAGTTTGTAATTGAAACAATATAGTGTACTATTCTCTGACTAAAATTGGAACGATACATCTTAAAATTGAAATGATAGTTTAATAATCTCTCACTAATATTGGAACAATACAGCTTGAAATTGGAACGATGTAGTTTACTACTCTCTGAGTAAAATTGGAATGATACAGTGTGAAATTAGAACAATACAGTTTACTAATCTCAGACTAAAAATGGAACGATACAGTTTGAAATTGGAATGATACAGCTAAATTGTTCGAATTTCAGTCAGAAAAGATTAGAACGATGCAGTGCTTTGTGCTTTATAGCAGTGGTTTCCAACCTTTTTGAAACCACGGCCACGACCTAAAGGACCCACAATGCAATGCAATCTAGCTAGCCTGAAAAAAAAACCCACATATATTTATATATATTAAAGGTGTTGGCGTTAACACGTTAATGCGTTAACGCATTAATGCATTAATCTCGTGTTAACACAGCCGTGCGTTAATGGCGTCAAAAAAATTAACGCGAGATTAACACACTGACGATGGCTGTCCTCGGTGCGGCAGGCCACAGAAGTACTTTACGTCCACACACAAACACAGTGATGGTGTGTACAAAAAATGCAAACCGGCTTGTACAACAAACATTTGTTGTGCAAATCAAAAATCCAGCCAGAAAATCAGGCATGAGCATTTTTCAAACTGCTTAAAATGGCAGACACTCTGGGGGTGGAGCTTACCGGTCAATGTTACAGATGTGTTCCACATGAATCAAGGAACATGTAGAAACAAGTCCCATGATTTTTGGCCAAACGAGGGCCGAGTTATGGTTTTTCAAATGTTTCAGTTTCAAAGAATTGTTATAGCGCCCCCATTTGAGCAATTGGAGTAAGACTGGTTTTGCTGCTATTTGGCATCCCCCTCTACCAAACTGTAAAATCTCATAAACAGATTACTTTGCATGTGTAGATTAGGGATAATAGAAGAATTTTCACAAACAAGCAATTTTCATTGGCTCGTAAAAAACATCATTTTTTTCACTGAAAACAAAATTCACACCCATTTCATGTTTGTATGGCTTCAAAGTTCATGTGTAGGTCATTGTTATGCATTTTGATCAAAGATTGTAGGAGAAGAGACATTTTAACTGTTTTACATATAATTCAAGATGGCGGTTCATCTAAAGGTCAGAGGTCAAAAGTAAGAATACAAAAGTTGTTCGGCATAAGCAGACGCATAAGTGAATATAAGTTACATTTCTGAGAGTCGAGCAGTTCATGAGTTATGAGTGTTTAAAGTTTGCAATTTCAGTTGAGTGCTATAGCGCCACCATTTGACCAGTGGTCACAGGCTTCGCATCATCACGTTTGGCATCACCCTCTACCAGATTACCAATTTTCGCGAGAAAACCGACTGCACGGTTCAGCCAGAACAGCTATTTCTGGTGGAAGGAGGAAAAAAGAGACAAAAACAAGAAGGGATCAAGGTCCACTTCGTGGACTGCTTGATCCCTTAATAAGGAAATAATGTACAAATAACTAAAATTGGCATAATGAAACAATACTCCGTACAATAGGTATGGAGATTACAAGAAGGCAATCGAATAATTCAATTAGGAAAGAAAGTGAATGGTCTCTATGAGTGATTTATTTTAGGACACTAAATGTTAAATAATAAATAGAAAATCTTGAATCCTATATAGTAACTATGGTGTGAAAGTATGTAGGTGCAGTATGGCCCCCCCACACTGCGCACTGCGGTGCAGTATGGCCCCCCCACACTGCACACTGCGGTGCAGTATGGCCCCCCATACTGCACACTGCGATGCAGTATGGGCTTCAGCCAGCAGGCGCCCTCGTTCCGTCCAACTCCCGACCCCGTTGGCAACTACACCATGGTACATAGCGTTGTACAAAACGGTTTTCACACCTGCTTGTATAGCAAGCACCATGCAGCTCTAATGAGTGCTCCATCTCTGGTGTGTGTGTGTGTCTACATCAGTTCCCATTGTTGTACAACCAGAGGAATATAATTAAAATAGAGCTTGGAATTGAAATGATAGTTTAATAATCTCTAATTAAAAGTGGAACGATACAGCTTAAAATTGGAACGATACAGTTTAATAATCTCTGACTAATATTGGAATGATACAGTTTGAAATTGTCGCAATACAGTTTACTAATCTAAAAATGGAACGATACAGTTTGTAATTGAAACAATATAGTGTACTATTCTCTGACTAAAATTGGAACGATACATCTTAAAATTGAAATGATAGTTTAATAATCTCTCACTAATATTGGAACAATACAGCTTGAAATTGGAACGATGTAGTTTACTACTCTCTGAGTAAAATTGGAATGATACAGTGTGAAATTAGAACAATACAGTTTACTAATCTCAGACTAAAAATGGAACGATACAGTTTGAAATTGGAATGATACAGCTAAATTGTTCGAATTTCAGTCAGAAAAGATTAGAACGATGCAGTGCTTTGTGCTTTATAGCAGTGGTTTCCAACCTTTTTGAAACCACGGCCCACGACCTAAAGGACCCACAATGCAATGCAATCTAGCTAGCCTGAAAAAAAAAACCACATATATTTATATATATTAAAGGTGTTGGCGTTAACACGTTAATGCGTTAACGCATTAATGCATTAATCTCGTGTTAACACAGCCGTGCGTTAATGGCGTCAAAAATATTAACGCGAGATTAACACACTGACGATGGCTGTCCTCGGTGCGGCAGGCCACAGAAGTACTTTACGTCCACACACAAACACAGTGATGGTGTGTACAAAAAATGCAAACCGGCTTGTACAACAAACATTTGTTGTGCAAATCAAAAATCCAGCCAGAAAATCAGGCATGAGCATTTTTCAAACTGCTTAAAATGGCAGACACTCTGGGGGTGGAGCTTACCGGTCAATGTTACAGATGTGTTCCACATGAATCAAGGAACATGTAGAAACAAGTCCATGATTTTTGGCCAAACGAGGCCCGAGTTATGGTTTTTCAAATGTTTCAGTTTCAAAGAATTGTTATAGCGCCCCCATTTGAGCAATTGGAGTAAGACTGGTTTTGCTGCTATTTGGCATCCCCCTCTACCAAACTGTAAAATCTCATAAACAGATTACTTTGCATGTGTAGATTAGGGATAATAGAAGAATTTTCACAAACAAGCAATTTTCATTGGCTCGTAAAAACATCATTTTTTTCACTGAAAACAAAATTCACACCCATTTCATGTTTGTATGGCTTCAAAGGTCTAAAGGTCAGAGGTCAAAAGTAAGAATACAAAAGTTGTTCGGCATAAGCAGACGCATAAGTGAATATAAGTTACATTTCTGAGAGTCGAGCAGTTCATGAGTTATGAGTGTTTAAAGTTTGCAATTTCAGTTGAGTGCTATAGCGCCACCATTTGACCAGTGGTCACAGGCTTCGCATCATCACCGTTTGGCATCACCCTCTACCAGATTACCAATTTTCGCGAAAAACCGACTGCACGGTTCAGCCAGAACAGCTATTTCTGGTGGAAGGAGGAAAAAAGAGACAAAAACAAGAAGGGATCAAGGTCCACTTCGTGGACTGCTTGATCCCTTAATAAGAAATGTAGTAGGTATGCTCCCGATACGCCCTATGGCCAGTCCGGCCCTGGTATCTGATTTAATTTGAAGAGCTAAATGAAATAAAAGGTCCTGTACCTGCTATCAGTCAGTTTTATGTCAGGCAGAAACATTTTAACTTGTGTTAAAATATACAGTAAAATAATAATAATAAAACCTTAGTCGGGGTTAGGGTTCTTTTCAGAAATGAACACCCTACTTGATCATACTACAGCTCCACACAAAAGCATCAAAACTATCAGATCTGCTCAAAAGTGTAGGATGTAGGAAGAGACACATTTTTAACTTTTAATTAAAGGTAGGGGAAGTGATTTGAAATTCATGGTGTAGTACCAGCCTGGTGCACTAGGGGCCCCCAAAAGTAGCTACACTATGTGAACCTGCTGCTCTCTCCTGATTGGAGGAGAATTGTGGTGACCTGGGGAACTTTTATTAGCTCCTCTGCTAACGTGGGGGAGGGGGAAACTCCATATGTGGTTTCCACACCTTATAATAGAGCATTTTAACAGAAAAAATATATTTTTGGGTGATATCTGACAAAAGTGAAATCACTTCCCCTACCTTTAAGATTGTTAAAAGCATCAGGGCTCCATTTTCATTACACGCTACTATTATCTCTTTTTTTTTTTTTTTTACTATTTTGATATACAGTATATATATATATATATATATATATATTATATATATATATATATATATATATATATATATATATATATATATATATATATATATATATATATATATATATATATATATATGGCCAAAAATGTTTTTTTGAAATAGTTTAAAAATGGAAAGAAGTTAAGGGGTTTAGCGGTAACGAAACTCTAGGCCTCAGTCTTTGAGGAAGGCCAGTCGAAAATAGTTATAAAATAAATCATATGGAGCTAGAGTGTTCAACACTTTCTTCCTTCTTTTTAAGTTTGTTCGAGGTCAGCAAGTCACCACAACCTTTGGTTTACATTACTGTTCCATTTCCTTAAATGTATAGTTCCATACATAACTAAGTTATACATAGTTACAGTCAGTGTGCACATGCCCCAGGAGAGGGTAAAAATGGACAGTTGGGATCTTGCACACAGGGGCAGATCTAGGCATGCCCCCCCTAATTGCCCAGTCTGCCCCACCAAACATGATGGCATGCAAAACAACCCAAGATATTTCAAATTAAAGTGCTTATATTTAAAATGATTTGAAACACTACTACTACAATTGTCTCACCACTAAACCAACAGCATTTCATCATTGAAAACAGAAAACTCTCTGAGTCAGACCTTTAGCTTTATGCATGCTGCGTGTCTGTTGCAACTTCAACAACAACTGATGTTATTATTGATGCTTTACTTGACTAATAAAAGTCCTGTAACCAAAAATGGTATGGGTGCGACTTCAATGGTATGGTAAAAATAATGGTAAAAATGGTATGGGCGCGAAGTGACACGCGCGGTGAAACCCCCTTACCATTTTCTCCTGCCCCCAACCCCCCCCCCCCCCCCCCCCCCCCCCCTTGGGAAATGTTACATCCTCCCCTGCTTGCACAGAAAATAAACCGGACCACTGTGTGCAGCATGTCACTAGAATGTAAACAGCGGGTTGGGGAGATTTAGGAGAGATGGACCACTGTCCATCAGAATGATGCTCTATAATGGATAATGTGGGCTTGCAATAAAACCTCAATGGCAAAAAAAAAATCCCAGCAAAAAAAAAAATCCCCATCTGTGCTGAATTTGCTGAAATGAAAGCAAAAGTTCAGCAGATGTTCAGATGATGTTTAGGGACTGCATGGAGATGGTGACTGCTGTCACATGAGGTCAACGTGTCACTGCTTATTTAAAGACTGCCGAAAATTACACCATTTAACAAGTTTTTATCATGGTGTGACAATAATGTGTAGCACTGAACTATCTTTATAGCGAATATTCTGTCTGTTTTTTTTGTTCACGTTTTGTTTTGTTTCTTACATATCTTATCAACAGATTGATTCTGTTTATGACTGATAAGTCGATTAGTCTAAATCACAAGCGGTATTTTATATTGTATTGTAAAACAGTAAAATAGCCCTTCTTTGTGTGAGCAGTTTGGAGCCCCAGGCAGGATTTCCCCTTGTCCATTTGGTAAGGGGGGCTCCAGGGAAAATCTCCTGTGACGTCATACCTATAAGGCACAGCAAAATGGCGCTCCCCAAAGGCATAAAAGTATGAACTATTTTTAAACTAAAGAACATATTATATTATATACAATTTTGTGGTACTAATACTTTACTTGAGTATTTTCATTTTGCGTGTGCTATTTCAGGGTTAACTCTAGTCAGTCCGCCTCCATGTCATACGGTTTATATACTGTGTAAATGATACGTGTTGTTGACCACACAAAGTGAAGACAGGGAGAGAACATTTCTCTTGGTAAAAATAAGTGTTAAATAGGTCTATTTTCTGATAGTAATCATTGCTATTTATCTAGAGAGAGTCATTGTTCTGTGACGGGGGTCTCACGTGCGGGCTCACCGTCTGCTCAGGAAACAGACATTTTCAGGTCGGGATAAACAAGTGAAATTGGAAGTGAAGGGCCAAAGGCATTAGCAGAGAAAATTGGCGTTGGAACAAACAACACACAATAACACAAACACACAAAAATTAAAGCAAATAATTGCAGGGCGCTCTCTCCGGGTTGGTTGAAACTGTTGGCAAGCCATCTTTAAATCTATTCTTGAGAATGTAAAAACTCTCAAGAGTTAAGATATTCATTGTGAATTAGTTCAAATCTACACGACTAGAGGATTAATAGTCACGGCCAGAAGCAAAAGAAATCTTTAGTTTGGGGCTCTGTGGGGCTAAAATGTTGTCAAATGGTGGTCTGTGATTCAAATGCTGAATAAATGGTGGGCCCTGGGATCAAAAAGGTTGAAAACCCCTGTTATAAACAAAAACAAATCAGTTGCCCGTATACCTTTAAGAAAAGTGATACTGTAGGTGTAATGCAATCGACAAATTACCTTTTGTAACCTTGAATCCACATGTAGGCCTATTTGTGGAATAAATTATGAATTAAGCAACGGTAGAGGATACATGGTGATTAAGTTAACCTTTGGGTGTGCAGACCTGTGACATTTGCCTGCATGGCAGAAGATATTGTATTTCTAAATACGCACAGCTATGATCTATGATCTATATAGCAGTGGTTTTCAACCTTTTTCATACCAGGGCCCACTATTTATTCAGCATTTGCACCACGGACCACCATTTGATGACATTTTAGCCCCACAGACCGCAAAACTAAAAGATTTCTTTACCTTATGTCAACAATTTCAGGCTGGATTTGGGAAACAACACAATCATACAAAATCAAAATCACCATTAATCTTCTACATTCTCTGGTTGTGTAGACTTGGGACCAATTCAGATGATGAATATTTTAACTCTTGATAGTGTAAAGTGAAACTAAATGCACCCATGCGGTTCCATTTGGTTTCATTTTTACGCTCTCAAATAGTTACAGGATCTGGTTAACCAACTCTAACATTTAGCTGGGGGCCACCTGTTGAAAACCCCTGATCGAGAGCCTGCATCATTTGCACTCGAAATCCTCTCTGTCCTGGACTGATGATGCTTTAATGACTGGCAGAAACATTTGATTTTCAGCATTTTTAGGGGCACTAGGCACAATATATACAGCACCTCCTATATCCAGCTTTGAGGGTGCGTGTAAACATAAACATTATCCAAGGGCCAGTTTTGCATAATTGCCCCAACGCAAAATTAATGTTAAAAATACAATGCAAGGATTGAAGATGAAGGTGAGGAGCGAAATTCTAAATGGCCAAAATGAGATGATGACTTTATAGCCTTTATTTATTACACAATAATTGGGGCAGAGGTTCATCGTCGGCATCCAGGGAGTGTATGCGCAATGTTTGGCAGCGATGGGACTAATGGTGCAATGAAGACATTATCAGATGAGTAGATCCTGAGAGCAATTTTCATTACATTTTCATTAAAGCACTGGATTGGTTATTTGTGGGGATAGAAAAAAAATGTGCCACACACCAAAGTTGAATTTCATGTTATTACTTGAATACATTTATTTTTTTTTATTTCCTGAAGAAAACAAAATAGGTGAACTCAAGCTCACAACGCGGATTGGGTCCCGAGGGTGGGGGGGGGGTCCATTTGGTTTCATTTTTACACTCTCAAGAGTTAAAATTCATCATCTGAACTAGCATCACTTAATTAAGAAGTCTAGACACAGTTTTGTTTGCAAAATCCAGCCCTGAATTTTGGACAAAACCACAAAAAGAATTCTTTAGTTTTTAGGTCTTTGGGGTGAAAATGTAATCAAATGGTGGTCCGTGGCTCAAATGCTGAATGAATGGTGGTCCATGGTCCAAGGTTGAAAACTCCTGAACTAAAACTATTGGGATCGACCGCACTACTGTGTACGCCAGGGGTGTAAAAATTTGGCCCTTGAGACATTATCAAATTAAAGGGAAAGACTACCCATTTTCAACATTTTAATATGTCATTAATATACCTTAGAGATGTGTGGACAAAAGTTCCCCCAATTCTGTATTTCCTAAAAATGGAGGTCTGAAAAAATCATTAACATGGTGAAATACATCACCAAGATGTATTTCACCATGTTAATTTTTCTTTCAGACCCATTTTGAAAATGGGTGGAATTCCCCTTTAAAAGGTTAGTTCATTCAAACTTGGCCCGCGGCTTTGTTCAGTTTTAAATTTTGTCCCACTCTGTATGTGAGTTTGACACCCCTGGTGTACAGTACGTGCATGAATGCTGCCTCTCATGCAGGCTGCTGTCAGTAAATCCTCCTCCTCCTCCTCCCCTCCCATAGGGCTCGTATCCACATGTTTCAGCATGCCTGTGACCATGACACAATATCGAATTGACTTTTGACACGCATGACTTGTTGCCTAATTTTTATTCAGTGGAGTGAAATAACTCCTGCATACCCTGCGTGCACTCACACTGCCTGTGACGCGTTTCTTGGTGTGACTCTGTAAGTATGAAGAATGTGGGGGGGGGGGGGCACCAAGGGAGTTCCTATTAAAGGGGTATTCCACTTTCAAAAAAACTTTTGGTAATTTTATGGTCTACTCAGTCTCAACACACCAGACAGTTTATAAGTTACTCCATTCAGTATTTAGATATTTGATGTTCATTTTGCTGCCCGAACGTCCTTCCTATACAAACCCATTATAAATTACAACACATGAGAGGGCCGTGGAATTTCATTTTCATTCTTTTTAAAATATTGTTTTATTCATTTGGGTGGCCATGGCAAAATATGGAGGTGGCTACAATTTCCAAAACAATAAAAAACAAAACAATTTAAAAATAAATGAAAACTGTAAATGAAATTCCACATCGCTATCACGTATTATAGGACAATATCAGCCACCAGAAAAAAATATGGGTGGTTTTCAAATAATCTGTCATGGTTAAAATGGAGTTTTAAGTTATATTGGGTTTGTATAGGAAGGAGGTGGGGCAGCTCAAATGAACATCAAATATCTAAATACTGAATGGAGTAACTTATAAACTGTCTGGTGTGTTCACATGAGACTAAGAGACCCTAAGGGCGAGTTGTAAACAAGGTAAACAAGGCTGTTTGCTTGTGCCAAGGAGGATAAGATGTATAACTTGTTTGCGCCATTGATCAATCCACTTTAATCCCGGTCGATGCTAACCGAATTAGCATCTTCAGCTAACGTTGGGATCATTCTCTTGTAAATAATGTCCAAAATATTGGGGTGCACGCACATTCATGGTATTTTGGTCCATTTACTGTAAAGGCACAGTCACACGTCTTTATATAGGCTGAAAAAATATATACGACTCGATATGATTTTTGGAGGTTTTGAAATCAATCAATCAATTAATTCATGCATATAAATGGCACTCTGGACCGAGGCCACTTCTCGCCAACTTACAGAAAGCGGCTGAGGGAACATAGAGCTGAGGGAACATAGACATGACCCCATTGAGTACACCATGTTGGAAATGTTGAGTATGGTTCCCCAGCCTATAGAAAGTACTGGATGCTGACTTACAGATGTTGAACAAATTTTCATAATTGGCAATCATATGTGACCACACCATTAATCTACAGTGTATGGAAGGCAAAAATGACAAAATGCTGTCATGCTTTATGTAGCATGTGATATGTGAATCAGTTCCAAGCCTTGGACTGAAAACCGCCATACTCAGCACATTTGGCCCAATTAGTTTTTGTTTTTTCCCCTTTTTTTCAAAACTAACGGGCTTTTTTCACCAGGAGCTATAAAACGGACCCTAGTTAATTTTCAATGAGACATGGGGCTCCATTTTTGTTACCGCTAAACCCCTTATCCCTTAACTTCTTTGCCTTTTTAAACAAATAAAAAAGAACATTTTTCAGTAGTTTAAATGGCCAGCCTAGAAGCTCACAATCTGTCAATAGATTGGCACGTTGAACTATTCCAGAAACCTTTTAAAAATAGTGAAAAAAAAAAAGATAAGCGGTTTAGATGGTAACGAAAACGGAGCCCATGGCGTTTTGTGCTGAGAATACGCTGTGCGATAAATGAAGCGCATGGCGCCGTTCGTCATTGCGCGCCCAGGGCTCCATTTTCGTTACATGCTAAACCCCTTATCCCAAATCCCTTATTTCGTTTTCACTATTTTGAAAAACTTTTTGGAATATTTCAACATGTCAATCTATTAACACGTTGTGAGCTTGTAGACTGGCCATTTGAACTACTGAAAATGTTTTTTAAAATAGTTTAAAAAGAAATTAAGGGATAAGGGGTTTAGCGGTAACAAAAATGAAGCCCCCAGTTCTGTGTTGTCACTCGTTTCGTGCTGTGTCTGATTTCAGACCTTCATGCTGGTGAGCTTTGTTTTTTTACACTGAGGGATTGTTGATCAGTCATGTGAGAGGCTCGCAATGAGTGCGTTTATCACTCCCTGTCTGAAATGCCATGAATGCGTGGACCTAAGCTGTTAAAAATAACACGTTAATTAGTGGGGTTGCCTGAAGGGGGGGGGGGGGGGGGGGGGGGCACTACTGTTATTGTGATGGCTTCTTCCTGTAAACTTTTTTCTAATATTTATTTTGTAAACTTCCAGCCAATGAGAAACCACTGTTCTAGATGACGTAACTAAAGCATGTTTCAAAATTGGTAGGCCATAAGGGGGTATATTTTATGTATCAGCTGAGAACGTGTATGTTGCTCTACTCCAGGGGTTTTCAACAGGTGGTCCGGGGACCACCAGAGGTCCTTGAGAAGGTTCCAGGTGATCCCCAGGCTAAATGATGGAAAGTTGGTCAACCAGATGTAACCTGCGGGTCCATTTGGTTTCATTTTTACCCTCTCAAGAGTTATATTCATCATCTGAATTAGCACCACTAAATTAAGAAGTTTACACTGTTTTGTTGGCAAAACCCAGCCTGGAATTGTGGACAAGACCAAAAGAATTCTTTCATTTTAGGTCTTTGGTGTGAAAATGCAATCAAATGGTGGTCCGTGACTCAAATGCTGAATAAATGGTCGTCCCTGGAGTCAAAAAGGTTGAAAACCCCTGCTCTACTCCACAGGATTTAATGAATGAACCTAGAAAACCTAGACAGCGGACATCATACCATCACAGACATCATAGCCTACCATCTCCATTACATCCTCCATAGACTTAGACTGTGGAGGAACAGCCAAATGTTTCAATTGGCTGAACATGGAAGCCTAGTATGATGATGTAAAACTTTCTTTTAGTACGTCACCACGTCACAATTACAATATCATCGGGGGGAACCCCACATTTGCAATTGCAAAATTGTGTTCATCCTAGTTAGTTAAATTAACTGTGTTTATTAATCTAATTAAATAGAAATAACGGGTAAGGGGTGGCACAATGTACAGTATAGAGCACGTACAAGAGGGAGACAGAGACACACACACACACACACACACACACACACACACACACACACACACACACACACACACACACACACACACACACACACACACACACACACACACACACACACACACACACACACAAATAGTATAACGGTGTTTGCGTGACGCAAATTGGGATGGTATTTCATCATCACCAGCGGGTTGAATAAACAGCTTTGGACAGTCAGGTGTGAGGTGTCAGATGTACTTGGCTGGAGGACACCCATCTCTACAGTATGTTATCTCCTCCATGGACGTCCTTGACATTTCCCAGTGCTGTGCTCTCTGTTTTTTGCTTGCTTTGTCTTTTCAGTTTTCACACAACCGGAGTAAAGAGCCGTGGCAGAAGACGCAAGAAGGTAACAACCAGAGACCGACAGACGAAAACGTTTTTTTTTTTTTGTTTGTTTGTTTTTTTTTTAATTATTTTTCTTTTTAGAGGCCTTTTGATCATAGGGAACACAAGAGCTTCTGAGCAACTTCGTGTCAGGAAATGCTGTGTAATTTTAACATGTGTTAAACATGTGTAATTATTTTAACATAATTAACTCCCACTGAGCATTTTCTCATTGGAAAAATGGGTAGAGCGCGGTTTTATAGAGACATACCTACCTGTAGCTGTGTGTCTCCCTGTAACCAGATACTTCAACATCCAGAAGGAGTCCACACTTCACCTTGTGCTGCGTCTGAGGGGAGGAATACGGGTTTCTGGCAAAACCCCGGCTGACAAAACCAAAGACCATTGCTGGAAAGACCACTGATAGCAAGAACATTAATGGAACCTTAATGGAAAGGTCCTTGATGGCAAAAGGGGGTGAAACCCAAAATAAGGATGTCAGCTCTCCTTTGTCTGTTTCACCGAAAACCGGTTCACAGTGGAGGCGGGACCAGAGAAACAAGGCAAAGTCCATGAAAAACGCAGTGGGAGACCTCAAGGACACCATTACAGAAGTCATTGAGAAGGCAGTGGAATGTGAACCAGCCTCTGTTCCTCAGGCCCTCATACTTGCCCCAGAGGAGACTGGCCTGTCCTGCAAAGACAAAAATTGCGGAGCTTGTAGATATTTCGATAAATATTTAAGAAATAAACAGATCTTTTTTTCCCAGATCATTTTTCTTTTTCTTGTGAAGGAAAATAGGCATATTTTGGACATGATGATTAATCATGATTAAATTAATTTTGAAGTTGTGGTTAATTTGATTGAATTTTTTATTCATTCAACAGCCTTACTTGGAACATATTCAGCAACATGAAAACGCCGTAGTTAGACATATCCCAAACTAGGTAAAGCATAAAAATGAAGCACCTAGTACGGATATTTAAGCTGGGGACTGATTCTGGAAAAGGAATGTCAGTATCTATGCTATGGTTATTATTATTATGAATGCGAGAATAACTATTCTTTACATATTTCTGTGGTGACAACTAACTGGCCAAATGGACAAGACGTCTTGCTGTTCAGTGTGATGGGGTTCAGCTTGGGCTTTTGGTTATGGAAACAATACACAAGTCATAACATCATGTTGTGTTTGGCTCAGGTTTCTCACTTGCAAAAGAGGTTTCATACTACTTCAATGTGACATGCATACAGTGCACTGTAAAGCATATGGAAAACAGCCAGTTGTTCTCTTCCTATATTATACAAGCCCTTTTGTACTATACGTCTTTGGGTAGATGAGGCAGTGTGACGTATGTAGGTCTTTTCAGGCTAGGATCAAAGTTAAATACACAAAGACTGCATTCCAGTTGGCATTAACCTACACATACATACATAGCCGACAACAACCTGCCAGGTACTGTACACTGAACATCATAATCCCTTTGATTGTAAACAGAAAACAGTCCGAAGTTCAAAGTACATTTTCTTGAGTACAGTTCCTTGAGTACTTCACATCACCTCTTAATGGTTCATTATGAAACTGCTGGAGACTGCTGTGCCGCGATTGGCTAAAATGCTTCCTCACCCCAAAAACCCCCGCTCCCGTTACGAATTAGCACCACCTTTCCAGAGCCCGACAAATGTTCTGTTTTCATGATTTGTTGACAACAACAAAGTTCTGGACTGTCTGCAGGACGAAGCAAGGTAGAGGGGAAAAAGGCAAAAAATATGGCTATATATCTATTTTGATTTTTGGCTAAAAGGTTTCCTCTATGACCTTTAATTGTCCTCCACACCCAAGAATCCATGTACACTAAGCGATTACATTCTTTAAAACATCTTTTGATGCAAACATATCGTTAGCCGCTAGCTGTTTTGACAACAACATCGGATCAACATCGGACGTCACATACACGATTCCGTCATCATCATAGCATCTGGCGCTTCAAAATAAGGATGACAACGGGAAACCTTGGCTGACGATGATGATTGTGAAATGTTATGACACATTCAACTTTTTCATTGTAACAATAGTTACAACAATAGTTACAACAATAGTTAGACAATAATTTTGGAACATCTGAGTAACACCTTCCTCCCCGATGTGCTAGGTTGCAACATGCAAAGCTTCATTAACCACACACTTTTCAGTAGCGGATCTACTGAGTTCTACAGTTCTCTACAGTTCTACTACTCTATTTGTACATAAGCTCAAATGCTTAGAGCTTGACTTCAACGTCATTGTTGATATTGGATTAAAAAAAAACTACAACCCTTTAGCCACACTTTACACCAGTAGTTGCCAACTTGGCGCATTTGTCGCTATATTTAGCGCTTTTTCAGACCCCCCCCCTAGCGCCAAAATTAGTGAAAAACTCCTGGCGGAAAATCTAGTGCTTTTTGGCTGGTGAGTTGGGGGAAAATTGATTGACAGGCGCCAGAGATAAAACCCTCATTTTTCACCATTTCTCCTCCTATGACAGTGGTTTTCAACCAGTGGTCCCCAGGCTAAATGATGGATAGTTGGTTAACCAGATGTAACTCTTTGAGAGCGTAAAAATGAAACCAAATGGACCCTTACGGGTCCATTTTTACACTCTCAAGGGTTAAAATATTCATCATGTGAATTAGCCCGTCTATACAACTAGAGAATGTAGAAGATTAATGGTCATTTAATGGTCATAAACCCTTCCAGGCAAGTATCTAGCGCATTCTAGTGCATTTTGGAGGTGCCACTAGTGCATTTTGGATTTTGGCAGTTGGCAACACTGCTTTACACTGACTTTAATTGACAATATGTATAAAACTGACAGATACTCTTAACCACTTCCAAAATGTTTTCACAAAAGCTGCTTTTGTGCTATGAAGAAGTATAGTGTCATTCACAGGGAGTGGGGAAAAACACAAGTTGAAATGTGGAGACACGAGGTTAGGCTACTGCCCGTCAACAACACCAATATTCAACTCCAAGGGCCCTATTTTGATTGCCTTAAGTATCAGATCTTAAGTCTTACGTCAAAACTTGGATTTGTGGCAAAGCTGTTTGGCCACTCAGAACAGTCAAACAGCTTTGCCACACCTCCAAGTTTTGACGTAAGAATCAAGACCTGATACTTAAGACAATCAAAATAGGGCCCTTCCAAGTGCATTATTACTCCCAACCCCACATTCTTCTGTCTTTGCAGTGCTATCTGTGTTAGAGCTGAGCCGGCCTGGCGGGGTGTCATCTTTTCTTCCTCCAAGCTCGTATTTTACAAACATGACCTCTGGCCCCTGTCAGACAACCATGTGCCTGGGTCATGTTTTGGAACCGACCTGTCGGTAAGTATGCGGCTGTGCAATGCTAGAACAAGTATACTTTCAAAGTAGCAACACCAGCATATCGTTGCTACTCGACAGAAACCTCTTACCTCCATAATTATTTTACCTTTTTGCTTTTTCCATAGTGCACTACTTGATGATACTACAGCGTTACACAAACATATCAAATGCTTTTGCCGTTTTTGAATTTAAATCCGAAAAGTTTTGGAGGTTTCCTTCCGACAGGGATGATATACAAACACTCAATCACTCGATTCCAAGTAAAATATTTGCTAGTGATGTGACGTCTGTGAACAAATAGAGTCATATGAACGGCTGATGCAGTTCACAGCATGGAACCGTTCCCTTTTTGTCAGAACGAACAGATCGTATCGCGGATTTACACAAATTTTATGAAATTGGGATAGCAACGAAATATAAATTCTGCAAACTGTCATTCAAACCATACAAAATCTCTTGCTGAGAGCAACATGGAATGTGGTGCCACCATTCGATTTGGAAGGCTTAACACAAATACTAGACTTTGTACTTATGCAATACTTATACTTAAATACTTAAGTATAATACTCATTAGTAAACGTAGTTTCCAGCACAGCGTCTGTGTCTGTCTGTCTGTCTGGACCTGGGTCAGTGAACGTGATGAATCGGGGAGGGGGGGAAGGGTTGGGCTGTAAGATAACACTCTCACAAACACAGCACGTTCTTCAAATAACTGACCACAACACACCAGTGGAAGAGAAGGTATCCTCCAACACATCATTGCTCATAACCTAAAAACCTAACTTTCTACCAAATGGACTACTTGGAAATCTCCAAAGAACTTTGCGGCCAACCCTCTGCCTTGACCACGGTAAAATGTCAGCCTTTCAATGCCTTGTGTGCTTGTGGATTGGCTATATTCGCTACTGATGATGCACAGTACATACATTTCAACACTACAGAGCATTGATGCAGATACACTACTACAGCATGGCATGGCACCATGCGGAGCAGAGATCAAGATCCCCACGGTAGACAGGAGGGGTGCTGCCGGAGACCATTGATTCCACAGTCCTGAGCTGGTATTGGCTGGGATTCACTCTCACATCGCATCATCATCATAAAGCCAATGATATTGGCTTCAGCAAGTCTATGATTAAGCCATCAATGCTGAACAATCAGCTAAATATGGAGAGCGAGGTGAGCTAAAGTTAACCTGACTCCACCAGATGGGGCAGCTAAAGTTGCATGAAACATTTTCTCAAAAATGTTTTTTTGAGAAAATCGCCCGCACCCATATATCTGGAGAAAGAACTTGACTTTCACTGTCCTTCCCTTATGTTCGAAGACAGAGGAGACCTTAGGTGACCTTGACATGGCCTACTTTCTAGCAGTTCAGCATACTACGGGTAACAGGTTTATCCTGTTAAAAAAAAAAAAAACGTGAGCTTGTCTCTGTATAAACAGGACTCCCAAGGCCAAGGGAGATTATTTGTTCTCAACAAGCGGCCTGTGAAATAAAGTCACATCATTGTAGAAAATCTACGGCTATGCCAGTGCTTCTTAACTTGGGGGCCCACTAACGGGTCGTGGGGACATTGAAATTGGGCCCCCAAATAAATGGTAAAACATTGATTTTGATGATATTAGAACATTAACGCAAGACTCCCCTTTGACGGCTATTGTTGGCAATTAATTGCATTACAAAATAATAGTTATACCCACTGCCAATGCTGACAATCGTCGGCAAAGATACCTTAATAGTCCTATTGTTTAATTGGGCCATAATTACTACATAACTACTCACCGACAGCATCGCAAGCCTCATCTTGCTCGCTGTTGGATATCCTGTGCACTGACATAAAAGGTCCCCTTCCAGTCAGAAAACTTGTCTCTTTAAATTATAAGTTCCACATTGGTAAAACTGTTAATATTGAAAAAAATAAATAATGTCAGGATATTCTTGAACAAATTTGCTTTCATTGTGATAGCAAACAAATAAATAGGCCTAGAACTTGTTCGTTCCTCTGATGCAGCCCATAATAGATTGGTCGTAAAATAAATAAATAAATAAACATGCTAGCCTAATATATTTTTATATGGGGGACTGCGGCCAAATGAATAATAATTTGAAGGTCCTTGCCATTGAAAGAAGTTACAAAAGCACTGGTTTAGATTGTTCTACGTCTGACATAGACCCTGTGTATACATACAGTAAGTATCATTACTAAGTGACTTTATCTGTGCCTGAACCCCTCTCACTCCGACCACAGTGTGCATCCTGTTTCAGAAGGATGTGAAGATGATCAAAACCTCAGAAAGTAGAAGCACTAAAGATAACAACGGCTGGAAACAAACATCTACAAATAGAGATGTGAGTTGCCATGGTGACCTGAAGAACTGTTGGTCTGACACCTGCCCTGTGCAGCTGCACACAAGTGCACTGTTTTTTTTTTCTTGAAAATAGCAATTACCTCAATAAAACTCTGTTGCATTAAAAATGTCACGAAAGTCAAAGTACAAAAGCATGAAGAAATTCTTAGAGACCAGACTCGCAACGACCTATCAACAGCACAATAATCCCACATTTCAATTTGATGTCATGTGGCATAGTGGAAAACAACATACACTCGACCAGGGGCGGATCTAGGCATGGGTATGGGGGGGCAGTGCCCCGCTAAATACCCAGTCTGCCCCCCCAAACACGATGCCATGCAAAACAACCCAAGATATTTCAAATTAAAGTGGTTATATTTAAAATCATTTGAAACACTACTACTGCAACTAACTACAATTTTGGCACCACTAAACCAACAGCATTTCATCATTGAAAACAGAAAACTCTCTGAGTCAGACCTTTAGCTTTATGCATGCTGCTGCGTGTCTGTTGCAACTTCAACAACTGATGTTATTATTGATGCTTTACTTGCCTAATAAAAGCCCTGTAACGGAAAATGGTATGGGTGCGGCTTCATCTCCCGTGGCGCGAAGCGACACGGGCGATGAAAATGGTATACCCATACCATTTTTCTCTTGCCCCTCCAACATGTTATCTTGCCCCCCCAAATGGGGCATGTTACACCCGACGACGTCATTGCAGTAGGCAACAAGCACCTTACCTTTCAACGACATAAGCGATAGCCTACACTTGTCACATTTCAACAATCCAGGTGTTCTATGGGGAGCAGTGAAAATTGTATTGCTAAATTGGGGCAAATATAAGCTATGTATTATTCAGTGTCAATCACAGCTGTATAGCCAGGTGTACTGTTGTCAGTAAAAAAAACGTTGTTGGAATTGAAATATAGTGTAATGCATATCTACATTCTACTTCTACATTTTCCACATTTCTATCAAATGAGCCATACAGCAGCAACATTACGCTACAGTATAGTCGATATGAACTACTCAACATATATGGTTGGACTTGGATCTTTAATTCAACACACTTATTCTCTTCTTGCACTAATATCATGAACAGTATGCCATCTGGTACTGTATACTGTATCCTCACCCACCTTATTTGTAAACCTTGTGCACATAATGTTTGGATGGATCGAGATATGTTATTTGTAAATGTGTAGATATCTTATCGGCCCTCTTTTTTTCTCTTTCTGGACAAAACAATCAAAATTGATTTCAAACCCACTGTTTTGCATTAACACATGATGTGACAATAACAATGATACTGATGAATGATGAGTGATACAATGTACAGTATTTATTTATTTTCTAAATTGGAAAGTCCAAGTAGCTGGTCGTGAACTACTACTGGCAAACTTTAAAAACAAGGGATGCAAACAAACAGCACATTTGTTACACCAAACTGAATAGATCAGTGGTTTTCAACCAGTGGTCCTTGAGAGGGTTCCAGGAGGTTAAGTTGTTTAACCAGAAGTAACTCTTGAGAATGTAAAAATTAAACCAAATGGACCCTGGTGGGTCCATTTGGTTTCATTTCTACAATCATTTCTACACATGTTCATCATGTGAATTAGTCCAAGTCTACACAACCATAAGATTAACAGTCATGGACAGAAGCAAAACAAATCTTTAGTTTTGGGAGCTAAGTGCAGCTAAAATGTCCTCGAATGGTGATCCGTGGCTTAAATGCTGAATAAATGGTGGGCCCTGGGATCAAAAAGGTTGAAAAGATGATGGTGTAGCAGGAGATAAACCAGACAAACTGGAGCTGCTTGCAGAGGGCAAGATGAAGAGGAAGCTGAGCAGGTAAATCCCCCTCACTCCCACCCCAGCTACTATGAGTTGGTGTAAAGTAACTAAGTACATTTGATTTACTCAAGTAGCCTACTTAAAACATTCAATGAATCGATAAGGCAATATATCAATAGAGCATCTGCACGATATGCAAGTCTATTGAGAGGCTGAATTATTTGGGTGATCAGCATTGACAAAAGTGCCTCTGTTTAATGTTATTAAAGGGGAAGTCCACCCAATTTCAACATTCTGGTGGTGGGTGGACATGATAAAAAAGTTCTCCCATTCTGGGTTATATATATATATATATATATTATATATATATATATATATATATATATATATATATATATATATATATATATATATATATATATATATATATATATATATATATATATATATATATATATATACATACAATGTAGTACCATGGCCTCTGTATCGTGATGATACACAGCTATCGTCAGATAGCTACAGAGATCATCGGTGTTAATAAATATTGTGAACGTTATATTATAAGTAAGGCTGTTGAAAATAACGAGTTAAGGCTTTTAATGCAATTGACTCATGTACACACTGACTCAGAAATGGGTAGAGCACGGTTTTACGGAGACATACTGTAGCTGTGTGTCTCCCTGTAACCAGAGCCATAAAGTATCACCTATTTTAATAAATATTCATGAAATAAACAGATCTTTTCTTCCCTAGATTGTTTTTCTTTTTCAAATGTTCAAATCCTGTAAAGGAAAACAGGCATATTTTGGACATAGTTTGAATGGTGATTAATCATGATTAAATTAATTTTGAAGCTGTGAGTAATTTGATTATTTTTTTAATCATTCAACAGCCCTAATTATAAGCCCTTAGTTTGCACATTGTGTAGGCCTACATACTGTAACTGCTGCTTGCTATGTTATGTGTACAGATCTTGGATTTGTTGTGATTTGTTTCTCATTTACTGCCCCCTGGTTCCCCCCTAAAATCAATGAACCTGTGATGTGACTGACAATCAAGTTGATTCTGATTGGGTTCTGTTGGTTGAAATTACAGACTCCATCTTTCATTATGGATAGTACACTTGCACATGAACTACCTAAGACCGCAATTCAGTAGGCTACTGTAACCAGCTCGGTTACACTTTTTTATTCTTCCATAAATTAAAGCCCTTCTTGATCATACTAAAGAAAGTAGGCTATGTGAAAACGATTGCAAGTCGTCTTCTTCCACCTGCCTACAGTAAATATGCAGGACTTCAAGTCGTTCTAGTTCAGATAGAATCAGACATACATCCGAATCCGATAAGCCAGTACTGAAATGAATACGAGGTGTTCATCTGATCGACTTCCATTGCGAATGGCATATCCATATCTCTTGATATCCTAGTCTATATAGTAGTAGTAGTACTATTACAGCCGAGGACAAGTAGGAGGCTGCACCTCCAGGCTCCAGAACGCATAGAATCGTCACAAAAACAAACAAAAATCCCTTCACAACTCCAAAGGCAAAGCAATGATCCAAACCGAAGTTAATGAATTACAAAAAAATAGACCTATAGACAGAACAGAAGACTGTGTCCTGCCCACAGCATTCGAGTAATTCAGTCAACAACTGCGCTGCGCGTCACCTTATACAAGCCAAAGCCATCTAGTAGAGGAGTAGCGACATCAAGGGGTCAGCAACTGAGCGCTCGAGCGCTGTTCATAGAGCTTAAATAGGGACAAACTGGAGTTGGAAAAGCACCGTTTTCAACGAGGGCGTCGCAAATAAGAGCTATTTTAGGCACGTGGGCAACACACCAACTGTTTTAAACTATTGTGCAGTAACAGCTAAAGTCTGCAATGTTTATATTGTACTTCTATTACTACAAAACAGCCCGTTGCATTTCTGCATACTTCCCGTCCGTCCAGTGCTAGTCCCCGTGCTCAATAGAAGTCTTATGTAGAACAGCCGCCGTTAGAACTTTCCACGAAAGTGAACGGATATGTCGTAACTCTGTCTGGGCTCTGCACAAGTTCACCGCCGTGAACGCGCTCACATTCTCCACGGCGTGTGATATATAATAGTCAGGTGACCTTGTACTTGGACCGGTCCACTGACGAGCGGGGGTGGCACTCTCTGCACAAATCACCACAACATGCACAAACAAGGCGCACTTTAGATATATTTACTACTAAGTAATTATTGACTGTTGGTTGATTTGTTCTGTGTTTGTCCACGTGTCTCTGGTGGGGCTCGAAGCCCGGACGTGAACGCAAACAGGAGAGAAGCGAGAACCTCCCCCGTCTCCGGTGGGAATGGTTCGGTCCTCCAGTGAAATTCCGAGAATTAAGCCTGTGTGTTTCTCAGAACTGGATTCTCAGAACTGGTGATGCACGAAGTTTCCAGGAAACTTTTACAAGGTAGTTTTTTTCCCTCTTCCATTCTATTTCTCAGTATTCCTGAAGTTCTCGCTCAAGTTGCAATGCGCGCACGACGCGGCGTAGCACTTTCGCACGTTTTATGTGACCATTAAATTATTTTTCTTTTAGTTTTTTAGTTTTTAATCTTGCTTTATTTAAATAATTAAAAAATAATAATAATAATTTAAAATCCCAAACACTTTGGACGTTTAATACCGCGCTAAACTAACCCAGTGTTTAGCGGATTGGTTGACCTCAGCTGGATCATGGAGTCGTTTTTGGGGATACGTTTATGAGTTTGACCGTTTGGATTGTGCTAGTTTGTAGTGTTGTGTGTGTGCGTATCGGGCAGGGCAGGGATAGCAGCAACTCGTGGCAGAGTTATATGAATGTTATTTGAAGCTGCACTTAGGCTCCGTAGCAGTGATTTGCCTTGCTATTTTTACAGCACATGGTCCTATACGGTAGTTTTTTTTAAACAGTGTGGAACATTGTGTGTGCGTGTTAGTTACACAGTGGTAACATATGTATCCTTGCTACAGTACAACAGGACCAGCGTGTCCTCCTCCGTGGCAGACTCTAGACCACAAACTGTACTTTTTCGCTTTGTGCATTTTCTCTTCTCCTTCGCGGTTTCAGTTTTAAACCTTCAGATAGGCCTAGGAATCGTTTCTTTTCACACTAGTTTACCCAGCAGATATGGGTTATAATAATAATTATTATTACATAATCGACGGTTTGATCTCTAGAATCCTCCTCTAACAAAACAAAATACCGTGGGGCGTTTCTGGAATCTGCTTTTGCATTGGTCTAAAAAAAAGCTTCTAATGTTAAACTTGAAAGGACTTGTTAACGGGGAATTCCACCCATTTTCAACATTTTATTATGTCATTAATACAGCTTAGAGATGTTGTGTGCACATGATTAAAAAGTTACCCAGTCTGAGTTTCCTATAAATGGAGGTCTGAAAACATTAACATGGTGAAACGCAACTTGATGATGTCATCAAGTTGAGTTTCGCCATGTTAATGATAATTATTTTTTCTTTTAGGACTATTTTTTATTATTTTATTTTTAGGATTATTTTTTTCCATTTGTACATCAGGGAAATGTTGAAAATGGGTGGAATTCCTCTTTAACGTGTCGTGCCCACTTGTGTACGTGACATAACGTTAAGCACTGTGGACGTCTCGAGTGTCACTTTTAACATCTGTTTTGTCATAACATACAGCGAGTTTGAGTATATCGACTTATTATAAATAACTTGCGAGAGGGAGGGAGGGAGCACTTGCACTTTAGTGTGACTTACTTGACTGGCTGTGCGTGCGTGTGCGCGCGCGTGTCTAGAGTAAATAAGGTGTGTTCTACTTATATCTCAGGAACAGGAAACCTCTTAGCAGCGGCAACCTAATCCGCGTGCGCTCAAGACGGAATGCGCTAAATGCCAGACACGTTTCCACTGAACTGCAGGCCTACGCACTGTGCACGTACAGCTGCAACAGCAGTCTGGTGGTCGAGGAGGAGCGGAGCCTACTGTGTGTGTGTGTGTGTGTGTGTGTGTGTGTGTGTGTGTGTGTGTGTGTGTGTGTGTGTGTGTGTGTGTGTGTGTGTGTGTGTGTGTGTGTGTGTCTGTGTGTGTGTGTGTGTGTGTGTGTGTGTGTGTGTGTGCGTGCGTGCGTGCGTGCGTGTGTGTGTGTGTGTCAAACGCATGTCAAACAGTAACTGGGGGTTCCTGAAATTAAAATGGTTGAAGATCACTGTTAAAAAATATTAGAAAAATAAGATAAATAAATGATGTCTTTTGGGGGTCTGTTGGTTGGTCTGCTAATGTAATGAGTGTTGATTTTGGCATCTTTGACAAGTAGTTTGGGAACCACTGATATAGTTGTCATTTTTTAATCTTTTTTGTGTAAAACATAGTAGAAATAATTTTGCAAATGTTTCATCACACAAAAAAGGTGCAAAAAAGCATGCATACAAGTAATGTGCGTGCTTGCATGCATATTGGTGACGGATTGCGGTAGTTGGTAGACCACAGTTATTATGTCATTACATTTGTGCTTTACTGCAAGCTGTTTTGCCTCCAACGTAAAACTTGGATCACCACAAATATCCTATTACAGCATGGTTGATGGATGATTATGTGTAATTACTTTGTTATTAAAACTCCATATTAAGTGAAACCTTGCTGTATGGCGCCGCCTGCTGATAGAATACAACCATTGCATTCTCAAGTTCAAGTCCATTCACAGCAGAGCCATAGAGTTAAGACAGGAGTTAGGCAAACTCAGTTCACTTCATGGGGCCAATCGAATGGCGGCTCTTCTACATAGACTTCTATTGAATGGGGACAACGAATGGAGACAAATTAAGTTGTGTTCCACGCAAGTTCAGGACGGGGACCACCGGACCACACACTGCTTCACCCTGATCACTCCCCTTTCCTTATCTCCCAACCAAGTTCAGCTATGCCCTCATTCTCACGGCCAATCGCATAGCATTCCTCTCAGTATAAATCCACCCTCTCCTATACGCCTCTTACCTGTTTGATACTGCTTTGCGCTGTCAGACTCCCCCAACTCCTCCCCATCTGCCCCCTTCGTTCTCGGTTTCGCCCCATTCGCACATCCTCCGAGGAGCCCCGGGGCGGGGGGGCACCAACAGAGCCGAAGTGATCATCCACTCCCGGGCCAATCATGATAGTCGCCAGGCTCTCCTCGGGCTCCACAGTCATCAATCACTTGCACTACATCTCATTCACTCATACCAAAATAAGTAAATAGATGAATAATTAAATACAATCATCTTGAACAGTGGTGTGGTCTCCCAATAGTGAACTGGTAGTTACGGAATGCATTGGAGCCTAACGGTCTTGCGCAAGCCCATGAGCCACGTGACCAGGCTATTTTCTGCCATCTCAATATCGCAACTCTGGCTATACTCTGTAGATCTGATTCACAGGGGTTCCCAAACCTTTTTCATATCAAGGACTCCCGAAATTAGGACCCCAATCTCAAAATATATGCCAAATATACGCCACAAAAAGAGAAGATTGTCCATTTGCACACTTCCTTGGCGAAAGGTTCTAATTGTATCGGCTGTTCTTAACGCATTGTTTTTTCTTTATTTATAGAGCGTGACATCATGGCCTCTATGGCAGATGGCTGTATACAGTTTACGCGCCATCCAGGCGACGTCCTGCTCAACTTCAACCGCCTGCGCAGCCGGGACATCCTCACCGACGTCACCGTGCAGGTGGACGGACGATGCTTCCGTGCGCACAAGACCATTCTCGTGGCCTGCAGGTGTGTGCAGAACATCACCACACTAAACAATGGCATATTTTACCAAATACAAACATTCCACAAATAAACAAAAACATTGCAACTTCAGGTACTCGTCTTTAAAGGCAATAGAGACAACATCTTAGCCAAAAATCAAAATAGATGTAAGCTTTTTCCCTTCTACATTGCTTCCACTTCTTGTTGTTGCGGACAGACACTTGCTTTGTCCTGCAGACGATCCAGAACTTTGTTGTTGTTAACAAATCATGAAAAAACATTCGGAAACATTCAGCTCAGTACAGGCGTGGCTAATGTGTGAGGGGGAGGGAGCTGTGTGGGGTGTCTGGGGACCTTTCCTGGGACATATGAGAATGGTCCAGTGAAGAAAATTCAGTAGTGAAGACGAAACCAAACCAAACCAAACCGGGAGGAGACATCAAATCCACTGTTTTCATTGAAAGTTGCTGTCGTCACATAGGCAACCGGTCTGGCTTGTGAGACTAGGAGTTTAAGTGTCTTCGCTCCGGGACACCACTGGCAGGGCCAGCCCTCCATCCACCACTTTTTGTGTTTGCTGTGATGTTGTGTTGCCAATATATCACAATTCTTAATGCCATGATATCAATTCTTAATGCCATGATATCAACACAACACAAACACAATAGTTGTGTTTGTGTTTGTTAATGATTTTTCTTTAAGGACCTTTTTTTCCTGAACCAAATGGAGTTAGGGTCCATTTGGTTGCATTTGTACGCCCTCAGGAAAAAATGGGTGGAATTCCCCTTTGAAAAGTTCTAATAAAAGTCATTTGTGGGGAAAAAATGCGATATATGGACATATCAAATCAAATCGCAGCATAATTAAGAATCGCAATATAAGACGATTCAGAACCCTAAATATCAATATTGTATCGTATAGTGAGGTAAGTGAATCGTCTCACCCCTACTACCCACACATGTTCCTGTATTGGTGAACACTGAGCACTTTGTATCGTTGTTTTTGCTCATTTCTTTTCAGTGGCTTCTTTTACTCCATGTTTGCGGACCCTGAGAAGGCCACGCTCGGTGTCATCAGCCTGGACCCCAAGGTGGACGCCGAGGGCTTCTCCGTCCTGCTGGAGTTCATGTACACCTCGTGCCTGAATCTGAACGACGGCCTGGTGGTGGACACCATGAACACTGCCGTGTATCTCCAGATGGAGCACGTGGTCGACACCTGCCGCAGGTTCATTAAGAACAGGTAACGGCGATATATCGCATCATAAATGATGTGTTAATGTTGGAGAGGGTACAAGTGAAACTCAATCGGTATTTTATTATGATCATTTCCCCCAGGGAAGAGTCTCTGAATCTCCAGATCGAAGAGGTACAGGACAATTCGATGCATCTGTCAGAGGACGGTCCTGCTTCGAGGACCGAAGTGGACGACACCATCTTTAAGTCCAGCCTCACAGCCAGCCCGTCGTCGTTGTCGTCGCCTCCTCTGCGACCGTGGAAGGGCTACACCCCCAGTGTTTTCAGCGGCATCAACACGACGGGCTCTTACCATGTCTACGGACACCCGGTCCAGGTCCGCGACGCCGCGCCACAGAAACTCTGCCATCAGGTGTCCGGTGGCAACAGCAGCACGAACGCTCAGCACGCCAGCATCATTCACCACCACTCAGTGCCATCTCACACCACCACCAGCTCCCCGGCGGCCACCACCATCATCAGACCCCTGCCGCACTTGTCCTCCATCCACCAGACGGGGGCCCCCAGGAGCCACCAGCCGTCCGCCTCCCCCATGGAGGAGGAGGAGTCGGAGGAGGAAGAGACCTTTCACCAGCTGCAGCAGCCCAGCTGCCTGGGCTCGTCCCCGGGCTGCAGCAAGGGCGTCATCCGCAGCCCCCGGAGCCCCCACCGGTCGGACGGCCAGCCCAACTCGCCCACCGAGTCCAGCAGCAGCCTCAGCCTCATCGGTCAGCCCTCCTCCTCCTCATCCTCCTCCTCCTCCTGCTCTTCCTCCGGTTGCCCACAGGAGGGCAAGGCACGCAACTGGAAGAAGTACAAGTTCATCGTGCTGAACCAGACGACACCGACGCCCGGCAAAAGAGACGACGACGAGGCGGCGGACGCCGGCGGCAGGGCCGACAGCGGGGCCTCCTGCTTCTCCTCCCAGACGAGCCCTTCTTACGACACCGACGAACTCCAGTCCGGCGACACGTCGGGCAGTGATCACGGCGAGGAAATGCCCATGCCTTCGATTTCTCACCACCACAGTAGCATCAGGTATGTTACGAACGGCGACCGAAGTCGCCAGGACAATACTGATGCGGAACTCTCTCGTCTCCCTCGGCTCAGCCGCTTACTGATTGTAATATCCACGTTACAACCACGCCGCTGAATGAATGTGAAACACTATTTAGGACATCCACACGAATGTACTGATGCTGTATTCTTCTTTCTTTTGTTTCTTAGTCACCTCAGGTGCTCCTCTTGCGGTTCCGACAGCCCTCCACTCTCAGAGATGGGCGCTCACTCTCCTGGATCGTACAGTGGCGAGGAGGCGTCCAAACTGCACTCGGACTACATTACACCCTGCAGTGGTCAGTCTCTCTCATACAATACTTGAGTTTGAGATATTTAAGATATTTCAGTGCTTATATTTAAAGGTAGTTGAAACACTACTATACTCCTACTAACTAACTGCAATCGTCACTAAACCAACAGCATTTCATCATTCAAAACAGAAAACTCTCTGAGTCAGACCCTTAGCTTTATGCATGTTGCGTGCCTGTTGCAACTTCAACAACTGATGTTATTACCGATGCTTACTTGCCTAATAAGTAATAACTGAGAATGGTGTGGGTGCGGCTTCATGGCCCGTGCCGCCCCCATACCATTTTCTCCTGCTCCCACAATTGGGAAATGTTACATCCGCCCCTGATACATAGTGTACGAGGTTTCCAAGTGACACTTGTGTCACCGCTCTTTCTCCAATGTGTTAAATGTGGCAAGCAGCCATACTAGGAACGATTGATTATTTCCACCATTCCCATCCACCTATTGATTGAATGCTATGTTCGCTTCCTTCCACAGAGAATGGCACCTACTTCTGCAGCGAGTGTGACTCCAAGTTCAGCGAGGTAGACTCCCTGAAAGGCCATATGCTGCAGGTCCACAGCGACAAGCCATACAAGTGCGATCGCTGCCAGGCTGCCTTCCGCTACAAAGGAAACCTGGCCAGCCACAAGACCGTTCACACAGGTAATGAATGTGGGTGGCAGTGCTGTCACGATTAAGCGATTTGAAAATATCAATACAATTATTTTAGGCTCCGTAATAAAATGTTTCACAGGGCAAATATGACAAATAAATATAAAACTTAAAACAAAAAAACAGGGATGTACAAGCTCATTAGTGGTTTGTTTTCTAGTGGAAACGGTTTTGATAAGTAATACATCTAATAATAACCCATAGTAACCTCATAATTATGCGCAAAACACAGTTACCAGTATTTGTGTTCATGATTCATGCTCAAAACAGCAACAGTAGCAGATCAACCATCTCAGATTGACCTCACAGATTTGCTATGTTTCATGCTTAAAGCTTTTGTCTAACACTGTAGTATGAGATATATGGATTTGGTCTTTATTTTTATTTTTTTTTAAGGGAGAGAGATGCTGTCAGGCAAGCTTTCTGCCTGACAACAACGGTATCACTGCGATCAGGCAATTACGTAATTATTGTGAGGAAGTAGGGTATGTGGTAGAATACTAAAGTGTATTCCTTACACTTGGTTTTTACTGCTGACTGTCACTGTCTCATTTTACAACCTGTTCTCCAAACCACTCTAGGGGAGAAGCCGTACCGTTGCAACATCTGTGGTGCGCAGTTCAACCGGCCAGCCAACCTCAAGACCCACAGCCGCATCCACTCAGGAGAGAAACCATACAAGTGTGAGACGTGTGGTTCCAGATTTGTGCAGGCAAGAATTCACAATTTCAAAAATATGTTGTAGATCACCTATTCTAAATATTTAAATATTTAAGAAGTAAACAGATCTTTCTTTTTTTCCAATTATTTTTCTTTTTTAAAATGTATCCTGTAACAGGCACATTTTGTACATAGTTTGAATGGTGATTAATCATGATTATATTAATTATTCATATTTTTTTTCTTATTACTTTTGAATGGAGATAATGGCTGTTGGAACATCAAAATTAGAAGAAACTCTAGAAACTGGCTGACCAGAAAAAAAAAAATCCGATTATATTTCAAATGCCCCTTGAAGTGGTGAATAGCCAACCCGGTATATCTTTGATGTGTCACCAGGTGGCCCACCTCCGTGCCCACGTCCTAATCCACACGGGCGAGAAGCCGTACCCCTGCGAGATCTGCGGGACGCATTTCCGCCACCTGCAGACACTGAAGAGCCACATGCGCATTCACACAGGGGAGAAGCCTTACCACGTGAGTCGTTCCAACAACCCCCTCCCCCTCTTCTCTCTCCCTCTACTCCGTTCCCTTCCCGTCACAACGTCATGCTGCTGCGTTAGCAATCAGATCTGTTACTCAGCATGTGGTATAATCCCCTCCCCGGTGTTACAACTAGCTATCAATAGTTATAAGCTCATCATGACTGAGCAGCAGTGATTCACCAGGGCAGTAGGCCATGTGTTTTGAGTTTCTTTTTCCTCCTCCCAGCACAACAATGGGATTTTGATCTAGCCCAGTGGTTTTCAACCTTTTTTCGGGCCCTCTAGTTATTTTGCATTTTAGCCACGGACCACCATTTAATGTTGAGATTAGTCTCTAAAACCCAAAACCAAGGATTTTCTATTTTTGTCCACAATTTAGGAGAAATAACTGGTGAAATGTTGGTCAAAATAACAATTCCTCTACATTTTCTAAATGTGCAGAACTGTAGATTCTTGAAAAATAAGCATTTCTCATGTTTAAATATAATAAAGTTTAAATAATAAACTCTCGAGAGCGTAGAATGAAACAAAATGGACAGTTTCAGGGTCCGATGGAATTAAGTGCTTAATTTTTTTTGGTAGAGACATAAAGAGTGTTCAATAGTAGAGCCCAACCGATGCCATATTTTTTGGGACTGATGCTGATACAGTTTTTTGGAAAAACCTACACCGATGTTTTGGACCGATGTTTAACCGTAGAATAAAAAAAAACTTTGAAATAATGTGACTTCATTTGTGAAGTAATTCCATTTTTGTCTTTCTGTTTCATATATCTGGCATAGGCATACAGTATATCGCCCAATGATACCGATATATTGGCCGATATATCGCCTGATGACACCGATATATCGGTATGGATATCACCAATCCCGATATATACCGGTACAAATATTGAGCTCTATTCAATAGCACTGATTTGATGGGCTAAATCGAGTGAAACGTCTCACTCGATCACCCAGCGTGTGGCCGCCTCGCGCCTGCGACTGAACGTCCACGCTGATCTGCTTTCTTGTGCAGTATAACAGCACTCCCTCCTGGGTGGCATCATGTTTTTGATCGATCTCTTGTCCCTCCCCTGCAGTGCGAGAAATGCGACCTCCACTTCAGACATAAGAGTCAGCTGCGTCTTCACCTCCGACAGAAGCACGGTGCCGTCACCAACACAAAGGCTCAGTACCGCCGGCCTCCTCCGCCCCCTCCACCCCCTCCACCCGGCACCCTGATGGCAGGACTGGCTGCAGTCTGCTGAGGGCCCCACGCTGTGGACCATAGTGTTGCGATATCTACGTGAATTACTGCTTTCTTTTTTTTTTCCTCTCCCATCGAACAACGCCATGACAATGCCATGGTCAAATGATCATTTTTTTCTCCTTTAAAATGTGAAACCCTGAACTATAAATATCAGTAAATATATATTTTTAAGTTACTCCTACGTTTGCAAATAAGAATGCACATTATTATCATAAACTATCTGGTGTTTCAAATAATGTCAGAGGTTTATGCTTTTCTTTTTTTTAATAGAGGTATGTAAAAAAAAAAGTGGGATGCGTATTTGAATGGGTTTTTGCATCATCTTCGTGGTTCTCAGAGAGGGATTCAGGGACGATCACAGGAAGGTCGATAACTCTGGGGAGGACCCATATGGACGCACGTGTGTCCATTTGTTCCCTTTTGTACACTCAGTTAATTGGGGATCTCTGAAATGAATAAAAAGGTTTGAGAACCACTAACGTTAAATGATGTGGTTTCTTCTGGTCCTTCGTGGTCATTCGGGTTGGAAGAAGCACCGTTATGGTACGGTTACAATCTTGATAAAGCTAACGATAAGGGTTCGGATAGGCAAAGAGGCGAAACCAATTGTGATCCAATTATTTGTAGCTTAGGTCATTATTGAGAATAAGAAAAAATATATTATACTGTATCGGTATTACAGATGCCCCTCTGCTGGCAGAGAATTAAGCAAAGCATCCCGGCACAAAACGTCTTTGTCTATTTAGTGCAGTGTGCCTTCTCTACTTTCAGTAAAGCTTGTTATTTTTTTCTCATTGCATACATTTTGTGGTACAGTGCACTTGTACATAATGCGGTTTTGTTTCACGGTGCCTTACACTGAGATGTCTGGGTGGGTTTTAACATTCAGCGCGTTGCCGTTTTTGTCATGTTTATGTATGTATTACGCTTTATCAGGTACTGCGTTTTTGTAAGCTTATTGTCTATTGTATATAGTCCTAAAGCTGTAAATACACCAGGTCTCAAGCTAAAAAAAATGTCCTCAGGAATGTTAACAACTGCAGAGCTTCAATGTGAAATATAAATAAAGAATGTATTATACTGTCTTGCATAGTATGGTGTATTTTCCTTGGGGGGGGGTAATGGCATAACTTACCAAGCTTACAACTATGAATGTAGCATACCGACAGGGCATACACTATGAATCATTCCCAGTTTTAATAATCATGCATATATTATTTATAGTATTTTTATTCACATACTCATCGATTGAATGAGTGAATTTGGCCATGCCCAAATACAGCATATATGCACACTTACTGGTAGTACAATGTATAATGCAAATGACAGCTAACTAAATAAGGATTTTGCTCTGTCTCAAGTGGTTTATTTTCATTGTTGAGTGCTATTTTCAGTTTTTCTTCACTTGTGAAATTATGAGGATTTGCTAAGCAGTTTGGTTTAGGGTTAATGGCCACTAGGTGGCAGAGCTGGCCCATATCCTTTCTGGGCTGCCAAACAGTACAGTAGTGAAAGTTGAGAGTTCAAAGCAGACAGAGAGAGCATCACCTTGGTATCTACTTTGTCTCAGTTTAATTGTGAAAGTTGTGAAAATGTTAGCTGTAACTGTACAGCTCTTAACCTGGCTCAGCCTGAATCAGCACCTTAAAAATACTACCTTATTTTTTCTTTGTGATTCAAGGACTGGCCTCGTCGCCTTTGGGGCCGTTTGTCGGTTGGAAATCCATGCCAAGCACCTGATTGGCCAACAGCCCTGTCACTCACTTTGTTTCACTTTATTATTCTTTAAAGAAGAGTCAGGCTTTAGGTTTTATAAACATCATCATCCGACATATTTTACTGCTTTTGTTCACATGCTAGTAACGCTCGTCGGCTGTTTGTTTAGTTAGCAGCGCCATTATTATGCTAATGCTAACGCATTAGCATAATAATGACAACAACGTCGTCTGCTTTCCCAATATTGATATGGGTTGGTATGAACCAATCACAGTGAAGACTGCTGCTTTGAACACGCCCATCCCAGAAACTGCTGTAGTAGAGAGGAACTTCAGTCTGAATAATGAAGTGAAACGGAATGACAATTCAGACTGAAGTCAGGTTACTGTACAGCTCTTTACCTCAATCACAATTTCTCATATTAGGGACTTCCAACAGACACTGGCTTCTTTGATTGGCCAAAACATTTGTGTCTGTGTCACTGAACCAATAGTGCAAGTACACAAAGGATGACATTCATTTGCAGAGAAGGATTTGAGGAATTGTCTTTTTCCCCGGAGAGCTTTTTGGGATAATTATAATAGTAATAGGGGTAATAATAGTAATAATGACTGCTGTAAATGTTATAAAACTGAGAAAAGGGTCATTTTGTTCTAACCAGGAACCATGTCACCATTAGTACAAGCTTTATAGAGTTGAGCGGCCCCAAGCCTTTCATGACATCACTCGGGGCTGCGGGCAAGTGCGGCAACATCATGAAAAAGTGGACCAAATATGGAGTCATACTTCATAGATGAGTCGAAAATCATTTCTTGTCTATCCATGTTCACGTCACAGCATCTCTGTGAGACTGTGACTATTTCAGCCTGAAAGGGACAAAGCCTTTAGCCTACAAGCCCACGATGGCACTGAAGCAATTCAGTGACGTTGTCTGGAGATGTCAAGCCGTCCAAGGCGACAACTACACCACCGAGGATCACGACGTGTTTATGATCGCCGGACGGACTTGCATAGAGGAGGGAGAGAGCGCTCACGTCCTGAGAATTATCGTGGATGACAAGCACAGCAACATAGTGAAATGCATGGGCTGGAACCTGCTGCCTCCTTTGATCCGAGTTCTCCTAAAGAAAAAGGACGAGAACATTCCTCACTGCCGGGCCATTCTCAAACACCTGCTGGAGGTCGGCAGTCCCAAAGAGCTGCTGCTCGGCTTGCTGGAGCAGGTGGACGAGGCCCGCCCTAACAGTGTAACGGACGCTGTCCTCCTCCTGTGGAGGCCGCTGCAAGACGTGCTGGGGCGCCTGGACGCCGGCCGCCGCAAGGCCAGATCTCTGGGCACGGTCCTGTGCACCCTGCTGGAACAGGCGGCCAAGCTGCCGGTCCCCGGGACCAAAGAGCGGGAAGAGGACAACGACTTGTGCCGCTTCTGCACCGTCCTCCGGGACTTCATCGGGCCCTTCGTCCACGAGGCTAGGCAGAATGTTCTGCGGTCTCGCAACCAGGCCCCGGTGGATGGAGGAGACGGCACTCTGCCGGCGAAGGAAGATGAGTTGAGGACGCAGCTGCTCAGGTTCTGTATGAAGTGTCTGAGTGAGCCTCTCTTGAGGGTTGTGCTGACAGATTTGGACAGCACAGAGAAGGCCGCATCTCCCCTCAGGGCCTTTGCCGAAAAGATAATATTCAGTCTGACGCAAATCGGAGAGTCCCTCCACAACCTGGTGCTCCGCCCCGTGCTGAAGGGAAAAGCGTTGCCGGAAGAGGAGGAACGTTACCCCAAGGAGTCGCTAGCCAGCCTGGCGTATCTCCAGTTCGTCCATCACCTCGCTGCCGACAGCTTCCCCGCCGTGTTCAGCCCTGTGTTTCTCCTGCGGTGTAACATGGAACACGTCAACCTGTTGTCGTCCAGCACCCAGGAAATCTGCATTCAGAAAGGACTAGAGTTGTATCAGCAGAGTCTGCTGAGGCTGGAGGACGCCAGCGTGTCTGCGCGTCTGCTGGACATTAAAGTGTTCACCAGCGTCCCGCAGAACCTGTTTAAGATCATGACGCTGTGTCCAGAAGCCCATCTGAGAGCTAAGGCTGTTCGGGTGTTCCAGCTGAGCGTCGATAAGTTTGAGACCGGAGCGAAGTACACATTTTTACAGTCCATGTTCGAGATCAGCGACAACCCGGGAGTGCAGGGGTACATCATTAAAAACATCAAAAACCAGATCCACGATTCCCTGAAGCCAGGGAACAGCAACGTGTGGTTCCAGGGGACGTATCTCCTCCCCCTGCTGCACCAGGTGCTGTGTCTCCCTCAGGGGTCAGAGACGGACCTCTTGGACGACCTGGACAGAGTGATGGAGTCTCTGAACATGCTGCGCTACCTGGTCATCAAAGACAAAGAGACGGATAACCGGACGGGCATTTGGACAGAGCTGCCTAAGATAGAGGAGACCTTCCTGAAGCCCCTACGCGTCAGGCTGGACGTGTCCATAGCTCAGTACGAGGTGGAGCTCAGAAACAACATGGATGGCAAAGAAGAGACCAACATCCCGGAGGATAATTCAGCGTTTTCTGTGTCTGTTGGGGAGGAGAAACTGCCCAGCATGACTAAGGACAAAAAGATTGAGGCGCTGCACTCAGCCCTGGACACGTTTGACATGATGAAGAGTGTTCTGGTGCGCATAGAAGAACTCATTGGGACAAGGAGTACAATCGAATGAATAAATTACTGTAACTGTACCTTTAATACAACATACTATACATACATATCCGGTACAGTATTTTTTTTATTCAAATCAACTGATAATCACTTTGAAAATAATGGATTTTGGAAGTGTGCACATCCATGTGAAGTAAGGGGCACTCTCATCATACATCACGCCTGCCATAATCTACATCACCACTTCCCTTGGCTGTGCACTGCAGTAAAAACAAACATATTTGCCTGCACCTTAAGGTGGTGATAATGTTTCATCCCCGTCTGTCCGTCCGTCCGCTGTTATGTCACCCACAGGGTGACGTAACAGTTGCCTGCGGGGGTGAAACATTCACCACCTTACGGCGGTGACTCATCAGTATTGTGAGTCACCACTAGTGACTGTTACGACACCCTCACAGGGTGAGGTAACAGTCACCCTGTGGGGGTGAGTGTTGCCCTCACAGGGTGACGTGAACTGGTGCAAACCTGTGACCCGAAGGGGCACAGATCTTGTTTACTGCACAGACAGACAAAGGCTGGTGGGCGTAGGTGAGGATATCCAGGATTATCTATAAATTCACATTGTGTGTTGTGACTTTTTGTAGATAGGATACTTCCACTACTACAGTTTATGCAGTCCAACGCACAACCAGTCGCGCCAATAGTGCTGAGCCCGATTGAAGGGGCTGTTGTGGCTGGCTCATGGCTGGGTGCTATATTCACCCCTGTGATCTTTTGGAGCGTGTCCTCGCGCTTCACACCACAGACCGCCATACATGATGTCCTTCATGTGGACCCGCAGAGATGTAAACTGGTATACTGGGGATAACACTTGCACTCCAAATCCTGCCGGCTACGCCAGATTGTAGTATTACGCGGAAACGGGGATTGAACCCGGGACTCCCACTCGCCAGTCACCAGTTGCGCCAATAGGTCCGCCCCCGATTGGCGGGTCTTTTGTGGCTGGGTGCTACATAAGGAGTGTGCAAAATGTACAGAAAAATAAATAAATAAAACCAGGTTGAGTGGTTAATCATACAAATCAATTTAGTCCATTATAAAAGTAATTAGAATGTTTTTAAATTGAATTGTTGCTATACAGTATAATTAATTATATATTACATTTCACTGTGATATTAACTTTGAGCAATAGTAAAGTAACGATATTACTCTGCCAAAATGTGTAATAAGTAATATGTTGCTCTGCCAAAACATGCCTCATTATTAGTTTTGAGCTTGTTGCACATGAAAATAGAACAGATTTACAAGCTATCAACAGATAACAGAGATACACTGCAGTTTGTAGATCCTAACCACTAACCGCATTCTGCACACATGACCACTAAACAGATTGTATTGTACATCTCTATTCCTTTGCAGGTGGGAGGGGGGACTTGGGAAAGTAATATTGTAATATGTAATGTAATATATTATTCTTTGATTCAAGTAGGAATGTAATGTTACTTTTTCTAGGGAGTCATAAGTGAAGATATTACTCTCCTAAGTAATATTGCCCAACACTGTATATAAGGCTGTATATATTATGTTGTCTACACTAGTATACTCAAAACACGGCATAGATCAAACCATTCAGTTTATCATCAGTATCCAGTTTCTTATAGGACTAGATAGCCTCCAACCGATGTCATAATGTAAAGCTTTAAGTAATTCCTGTCACACCATTTGTCATGTTCTCAAATTCATAGTCATTGCCTGTGATATGAAAACAGAAAATGGACGACTCATCTGTACAATAGTCGGATAATATCGATTAAAATAATGAAAGCATCTTTAACACGTTTTTCTAAGTGAAATACACAAATACACACTAAAAGAAATAGTTTATACGATAGTTTAAATAATGCATCAAAGAGGAAAAATGCTCTAGAAATCGTTAGGGCCATCTTTAAATCAATATCATAAATTGAATCTACATAATCTACATTTTACACTGCATTTCCTCTTCAAGCAAATTAAGCTTCAGGATATAGCATTAGATTGCGATAGTGCAGGGGTTTTCAACAGGTGGTCCCCAGGACAAATGATGGAAAGTTGTTTAACCAGATATAGCCAACTAAAATATTCATCATCTGATTTATCCCAAGCCTAACAACTTCCCAAATCCCACCTGGTATTGTGGACAAAAGCAAAATCTTTACTTTTGGGGTCTGTGGGGCTAAAATGTCATCAAACGGTGCTCTGTGGCTCAAATTCTGAATAAATAGGGGCCCTGGTATGAAAAAGGTTGAAAACCACTGTGATAGAGCATAGGCTGGCATAGCAGGCTGCAACACTGTGCAACTGGTCCTGAAGAATAACATGGTGTTATTACACCCTCTGCTGGCTAAAGAGGAAACCCTTAAAACATGGAACGGATACAGGATACAAGACTAGCAGAGACGTGTCAGAATGAATCATGACCTCTCCATCTTTAGTCCAAACTGAGTCAGTCGTGGCAGATGGCCGCCCACCTCCTAGAGTGGCTTCTGCTTGAGTTTTTTTCCACATAAACAAAAAATATAAAAATACAGACAGCATATAAATATGTTGTAGGTTTATTTCTGTCCAAGTGTTCATATGGAAGCAGTACAGTACTAGTTCAAAAAGAGCTGAACATTCCACCCTGTCCACCCTCTGGGACACAAAGAAACATTATGTGACAAACCTTTAACAGACTTTCCTTCTCAGAAACTCAACATCGGGTAACTACTACATCATGGCACAATAAAAGAACTGGACAAAAAACCCTAATTCAAACGATTAAATAACAATTTTTCAAGTGGAAAAAGCCCGGTTCCTGGAGTCGTTTACCAAGCAGTCCGTTTCATGCCCTCTTCATCAGATTATTAAGTGCAACACTATAGCTGACCCAGAATGCTATACAGTTAAGTGTGCAATGTGCAGACCTGTTGGGCTTGTCGCTCTGGTCCTCTTCTACTTGTTCAGAAATCGCTTAAGCTTATACTTACGCCGTCAGACGATGAAAGTAGCCAATCTAGGAGCGCACAACATGAGCGTGTATTTCATAAACATTGCCGTGTCTATTGCTGGGTGGGTACACCAGGCTGTAAAAGTGGGTAAAAGGTGGCGCCGTTTCATAATGATCATTTGTGCATCACTCAGAGACCACCTGACCACATTTAGCCTTACATTTTATTTTATCTTATTTTGAAAGCAATTGCTAACCATAATCTATCCTATATATACAGTACAACCCCACCAACATTTGGACTGTCCGACGCAAGATGGCCGCCTGTGAAATGGAGACACATTCGCCACCGACGCGCCAGTCATTTTGTAATGTGTTGATACATGTGCAGTTTGTGTGATTTTAATAGTTAAGAGAATGTGTCACTGCGTGACAACAGAATTAAGTGTCTCACCGAGCTAGCAATACTACTGGACTTGTTCCTATGCAAGAGCCTTGAGCAAAGTAGAGCTGCTACTACTCTCTTCCAACCCCTCGATTCAGTCACAGACACATTATTATAATAATGTATTGTACACGTACTCTTGAACGAGCAGCGCAGCATTTACAAAAGAGACGACAACATAGGTAAATAAGACAAAAACAAAAGTAAAAAGTCATATGAATGAAGACGTAAACGTTAATTGTATAGAGTAACTGTGGTTGATAAAAAGAAAACTAAAAAGGTTAACTGTGAATGGGTACGGTTGCGGCATTGAAGCTCAACCCTCTTTGTCCAAGATGGCTTTCACGTCCGCAAATACCTGAAAGAGCGATAGACAAAAAGCCACATTTTAACTTAGTGGTCGTGTATTAGAACAAACATAACAGGTCCATTATCAATTTACGTAATTATCTCTAGAGAAAGCGGAATTTGTCTCATTTATCTTTTCTGCAGATTTCTCCACCATGGCCATCCTCGAACGTTTTAGTAATTACAGCTTCATTGTTTTAGTGGTTGGAATCAATCTTGGTTTTGCTTTTGACAATGATTGATTAATTGATAACAATAGAAGTACTGTAACCATGTTCTGAAATAATAGTCAGGTTGTGACAAATCATGACAACACATGCATGGTTTGAGTAAGTCAAATAATTTCTAAGAATAACAAAACAAAAAAAAAAGTATTTTTTCTCTTCTTGTTAATTGGATATTGTATGGTAATATTTCGGTTGTCATGACCCAAGTTGGCTTTCTCTGCGGCGTAATTGTCTTTACTGTATATGGATCATTTTCGAAAGGTCTGAGGAAAATGATTGGGGAATCCATAGTGGAGCAGGGGCGACGTCACAAGAGGGGTGGGACTGCTTAGCTCTATTGTTTGCTTCTAATTACTTAATCCTATTTCTGAGAGAAAAAATGTGAAGTGTGTATTTTAAGAATCTGCCACATACCAGACTGAAATTATGTGCCCTACACCTTTGCGCAACTTCTTGTGACACTAACATTTTTAAAACAGATCAACAAGCCAGTGTAATATTAAGCATGTTATCAAACCATGCTGTATTTCTCAGATTTTGTTTTGAATATATTTCCTCATTTTATTGTTTTCTAAAGTGTCAAAATATAACCAAGCAAGACAATGGACCGATAATTGCTCCCAGTACTCTGTAGGCAAAACTGAAGTTCCCCCAAGGGATGGAAAAAAAAGGAATGTCCTTCCATAGGTCTTGAGGGCCACAACAGACAGAATCTCAGGTTTTGTGAATGTATAAATATAGGTAACTCATTTAAAAGACTTTCTGAAACATTTAGAAAATGAAATGAAATAATAAAATGTGTTGCTACTGGAATATACAGTACAGTACTGCAACAACAACTATCCGAAAAGGGTACCGGACTTGACCCAAACCCAAAAATGCGTTACAGTCCTTGATGGAATAATACTTTACAATATAGGGTTACAACTATTGTGGTTTGCTTTCACAGCTGTTATTATATTGAAAGATATGAGATGTTGACATCCTTCCTAAACATGCTTGAACATGAGAAGTATAAACAAACTTTGTCTGGCTTTAAGGAAATCAATAAGGCTACAAATATGGAAGGACAGCAGACATTAGATAAGAAACTGCTTTTCCCAATCATGAATATACTTGAAAACCCAGACATGCGGATCGTTTAGATGGCCCTGTGTACTCACTCACCTCATCGACGCTGCGAGAGGCATCCACGGTGCGTACTTTCCCCTGTTTGGCGTACAGGTCGATAATTGGTCGTGTGGATTGGAGGTAGGTTTGGATCCTGCAGCACAGGAAAATGAGTCTCGTTATTGGGGTCGGCCAGCATTTGGGACTCCAAGGACCAACAAACTGGGTCAAAGAGACTAGATGCTAGGCTAAATAGGCCAAAAACACAAAGGTATACATAGGAGCCAAAATCACAATCACAAACAAGTGTACAAAAACAGACACAATACTTGGATAAATGTGACAAAAAGAACACATAGGTATAGGAATAAGTGCTAAGTGCCGCAGAGCCTTAACTGATCTATGTTTTGCTCTTTTATTTATACAATTGTATCGTTTCCATTGCACTGGGGGGCTGCATAATCATCAGGAATTTGACCCCAATTACTTGTAATATGTGACAAAGACTGATTGATCAAGGTATATATTACCAGGAGACATCTTCCAAAATAACAGGTACAGAGTGCTTGGAGTTGCTTTGAGGTCGGCAAAAGAAAGCAATGACCAAACAATCATCATTATCAACAGAAGTCAGCCATTTGCAAGGGCATTTTCCCCCCCATTTCAATTGAACATAGATATTAGATATTATAGTAGAAAATAGACTGGTGCTCTGAAGCCAGTGTAATCAAGTCTCGTTTTTTGGAAGTGGAGCACTAGAGTTTAAAAGCAGAATTTGGGCATATAGGGCAACAGTGACTCAGGATGTAGAGGGATCACCCCTGGGGACCGGAAGGAGTCTGGTTCAATACCACCCAGCTCCTCTTCGGACGCCAGTTTTCACAGGTGTCCGATGGGAAGGTCAGTGCATTCTCTGGTTCTGTGGCATACATACTGTATACACCGGCGTGAATGGTTGGAAGACTACAAAATGGTGCAAACATTCGTAACAGATGCACACACATTTGTGTGTGCATCTGTTATTCTGTGCACTCAACACAATTGTACTACAGAATATAAATCAGGCTGAACTACATATAACCTACATACTTATTTGACCAGAGTCCCCCAGGGCTCTAGACTAGGTTCTCGCTCTACACCAAATAGTCTTCCCTGAAAATAGCTCCTCTACAAGCTCACCACTGACCTTCCAGATCAGGTACTTTGAATGCTTTCCCTCAGAACAAGGACACTATAGGGTGAAACGTTAAGACTATTTATCCACACAGCAGGTCAGTACCGTTTCTCCAGACTCTCTCTGTTGTCGTCTGTGCGTCCGCTGCTCTTTCCCCTCTCGAGACATCGGTCAATGCAGACCTGAGAACAAAATCATGGATCCTCTCCTCAGCATGACTCTTCAGATCACCCAGCGTTGTTACAATCAAAATGCTGAGAATCCTAATTCATACTTTGTTGCAAGTATACTAAGTATACTTACATATACTAGCATAATAGCAAGTATACTTACATATACTAGCAAGTATACTTACAAGTATACTTAAGCTTTGAACCCACATCACTTACCTCATTGCCACAGTCAAAGAAAAGGACAAATTTGACGTCTGCTTTTTCATCCATGACTCGGGTCCAACCCTGGAGGTTGTCCTCGTTGCGGGGAAAGCCGTCTATAAGGAAACGGAACTTCTGCTCGTTCGTCGTCATGGTCTCTTCCATCGCCTGATCGTGGACAAACAACAAAAAACATCGCTGAAACATTCACTCGAAAAAGTCCGCAACAGCTCATCCTACTGTACAAAGTACATCATGCGAACAACACCTAGTGAATGAAACACAACAACAACAACAACAACAACAAAAAACAAGGCTACCTAAACCAATTTATAAGCAACAGTTGTAATGACAAGCTCTTGTTTTGTTTCTATGTGCCCCTTTTCTGCCTGGAGAATTACAGAGGCTGCACTGGAAAGTATAAATGAGAGGAACGCTTTAAAAAGAGCATTCAGAGCAGTCGAAAAATGACAGAGGAGATGGCGTGTAATCATGGTACTTTATTCATTACCAAACATTTTAAAAGCCAACATGTTCAACCAGCAACTGCTCTTCAGCACGGCAATAATGTTGAAGGATTACATGAAGGTTTGACAGCATTTCTGAGGCAAATTGAGGAGGCTCATTTCTCCCATAGTTTTGGAAATGATGTGGTTGTGCAGCATTCCAGATTGTTTTTTATGATAATAACCTCGTTCATCCCACATAGTGTCGGTTTCCATCCCCAATACTAGTTATTAGTACATGTTATCAGTCATTGCTCATGTTGATCAAGACATGTTTGCAGAGGAGGCGGCGGTCACACACATTTTCATGTCCTGCTTCCTGGGTGATGAAGTCAGTGCATGCGAGTTAAAACAGAATCTTTCCGAGTCTCGTCCCCGGGAGGGTGATTTCTAAATCGCATGAGGTCACCGGGTAATGCCACCATCGTGCGAATAGCGTTTAATTCATGTTTTTATATACACACACGCCTCTCTTCATAGTATCTCAATCTTGGCTGAATGAAAAAGGCATTAAATGACATAGGCCAATGAACTGCATCTATGGCAGGTTGAAGAGGAGTTGTATTCATAATCATTTCTATCTGGGACAATCAAAATTGTGATACATTATTGCCTCCAACGCCTTAAATGACCCGTACCTTCCTGAGTAGGTTGATGGTTATCTCGACGGGGACGATCTTGCCTTCCTTGATATGGTTGTCAATGAGCTGGCCGAACTCCGATCCTTCCCTGCTTCGCTCTGCCCTCAATAAGTCTCCAGCTGACAGATGAGTATAACTGTAGCTCTGTATGAGAGGGAGAGAGAGATCTTTATCAACTGACCTTCAAGTATTTGATGAACAGAATCTCAACATCGCATTGAGGCACGGCTCAGTTCCTTTATGGGACAGATATGATAACCCTGGAGCCATCATGAATAGCAAACATAAAAAATTGATTTATGATTAGCATTCAATCCGTGTTACTGATGTTACTATTACTGACACGGAAAGTCGGGCAGTATGTGCACAGCATGTGTGGCTAAATTCATCTCCACGCAGGGCCAGAGAAGAAGATATAGGCCAATCCTTGTACGCTGTATGAATGAATGGAGTCTCTATACGTTCAGCACCTTAGGTAGGTAGCTGGCGTTCCTGCTCAACCTGTGGCCAGCAAACAGGATGTCAATTCAAAAGGGTGGGGAGAGGCTATAACCAGTTTTAAAAGCTCGAAGCGAGGCCATTGAATCTCTTGTTCCCTCACCCACGCACGCACACACACACACACACTCATCAAAATAGCATGCCAGCCAGTCAGAGTCATTGAAGCTGGTCGAGACGAGCACACACTCCCACAGAAACATACCTCCACACACTTTTGGTATGTCTGACTTTCAGCACCAGGCTAACATAAAAAAGGAACACATTTCAATGTTTCATTAAAAGAAATAATCTAACTTTTCGGCGGTCATTGAAAAAAAAAAAAACATGATTCCCATGCACCCTCTGGAAATGAAATAAGCAAATGCAGTGATGTTTCTATGCAGATTGCTGAGGGAAAGCATGCAGCAGTGCATGGAATTCATTCTAAAGATAAAGAAGAAAAAATAAAAAGTCAGGAATGATGGTCAAGATTAAGCAATTTACACTGCATTAAAAAGGCTATTAAGAATGCTCCAAAAGTTCCACCCTGCTTCTGACTTTATGGAAGTGATTATTTCTATTTAAATGTATTTAATTGGCTTTAAATCTTTGATGAAACGAACAGGGTGGCTGCCATTGGAATCAAGAGTCAAGAGAATGTCCATTTAGTATACGTCTTGTAATGAGTTGCTTGTAATTGAACTGTAAATCTTCAAGATGTTAATAAAATCTAACCATGAACAAAAAATAGCTATTGGCTAAAAAACAAAACAAAAAAACACCAAGCTATTTATCTGTGGATCCTCCAGAGGCATAGTCATTGTGCAGATTATGTATCAGGTGTGATATCTATCTGAGCACGTATATGTCCAAAAGGCCACGCTACAATAAAATGCACTCTTATTACATAACAGGAACTGCCTATGCAACTCACTGATATGATTGACTAAAAATGTCAATAGAGCCTAGTATAGGGAGGCCACTCAGGCCAGGTATCATTGTGTGGCTCTAGTATCACATCATACTTAATACTAATAGAATATATCCTCCACTTACATTAGGCCTATTTACTTATGCAGAATAAGTGAGTTTGCTTAGATTTGTTTGAGTATAGCCAACAAATGCACCCAAACGGATCCATATTTGTTTGGTTACAATTCCTTTCCTATACATCAGTGTTTTCAACCAGTGGTCCGGGGACCACCAGTGGTCCTTGAGAGGGTTCCAGGTCAATGAGATTGGTTAACAGATGTAACTCTTTGAATTTGAAGGGGAAAAAATGAAACCAAATGGGCCCTTGCGGCCTGGGTCCATTTGGTTTCATATTTATACTCTCAAGAGTTAAAATATTCATCGTCTTAATCAGCCCAAGTCCACACAACTAGAAGATTAGTGGTCATGTCGGTCTGTATGTTTTGCCCGTTTTGTTTCCCAAGTCCAAGTGTGGACAAAAGCAAAAGAAAACTCCAGTTTTGGGGTCTGTGGGGCTAAAATGTCCTTAAATGGTGGTCGGTGTCTCAAATGCTGAATAAATGGTGGGCCCTGGTATCAAAGAGGATGAAAACCCCTGCTGTAGACTATTATTAACACATACGTCAATTAAAAACCCCTGTCAACTTCCAGTAGATTGACTTAAATAAAACAAAAACCACAGGCATAAAAAGTGGTGAATATTGTAACTTTCCAGCTGTCTATCTTGGCTTAATGACAAGTCAGTGGGGGCAGATTTTGCCCAATATGGCGTGACTCAGTCCATATTGGGCATGATGGTGACTGCTACGTTCCACCACTGCCCAGAAAGAACACTGGCACAGTTGGGCGAATGTCACCGCTGGTGCGTCAGTCGTCGCCGGACGGTGTCGCGCAATCCCAAAATACCCGACCTACAAGCTCACCGCGCGCTACCGATGCGATCAGTCGTGGGCTTGTAGATCGGCTATGATCGGCGGGCGACACGGCCCCGCAGCTGGGAGCACAAAATCAAGGCATAACCATCCCTATAGCGATATATATACACACACACACACACACACACACACACACACACACACACACACACACACACACACACACACACACACACACACACACACACACACACACACACACACACACACACACACACACACACACACACACACACACACACACACACACATACACAACAGGCTAAGTTAGCGACATCATGGGCTAGCAGCTACAGCTAACGCCGGGTTCAGGTTCATTTTAGAGGACAATGTGAAGTCCATCTAACGTCATAATCTCACAGGAGGCACGATCACCCCCGACACACGCTTCAGAACGTCCACTTTCCATCTATGAGACGCTTTTTGGGGGGTTTATATCCGCTCGGCTTCACATCTACATCTCTCTCCTCCTCCAGCTCACCTCCACGATCCTGGAGCATTGTGTCCCTTTCCCCGCGCCGGGCCCCCCGAGAACGAACACGACTTGCGGCTTCTTCATCATCCTCCTCAACGCGCTCTGGTGGTGGGCTGACACGGCAGTGCACAGCAGACGAACCAACATACACCGTGGGAGTGGAACTCACACACACCGGCGGAGAGGACCGTAGCCGGTGAATGTGGAACGGCGGTACTGACTGCACACTGAAAGGATCGGGGTGAATGAATGCGTGTCAGTCGTGTAGGAAGTAGTGAGCTGTGAATACACAGGCGCGGCGCGGCGGGCGCACTGCTTCCGCTGTTGTCCTCGCGAACCAATGGGGACGTCGACGGGGCGTGGCTCTTGAGGTGCAAAGCCACGCCTACCTGTGTGTACGTCATATCAGTGGTAGTCAAAGTTGGGTCAGGCGACCCCCAGGAGTCCTTGAGGGAGTTCCAATGGTCCCCAATGGCTCCAATGGTTAGCCTATATTATCCATCGATTCCATCCATTCATCCATCCATGTTCACCCGCTTATCCGAGGTCCGGTCGCGGGGGCAACAGCTCCACCAGTAGCTCCATTATATTATATTATATTATATTATATTATATTATATTATATTATATTATATTATATTATATTATATTATATTATATTATATTATATTATATTATATTATATTATATTATATTATATTATATTATATTATAATTAGTGGGGTTGCCTGAAGGGCAACCCCACTGTGTTTTCTGTAGCCTAATGATAATATCATCATAATCATTCGATTGGCTGAGCGCTGAGACCAAGCAACACTGAAATTATTCAGCTGAACAAGGAAGGTGATATACAACACATGATCATGTAAAACTTTCTTTTAGCACGTCACCATTACATTATATTATTCCTTGCGTGATGCAGAGCAAGTGCAAATCGGTCACCGGTAGTCACGCATACTTCGAAGTAGGCTATTCCGATTGGCCAGTTTAGGTGATCAGTGATGACTTAATTAAGAGACCTTTATGACTAATGTCATAAGTAGCCTATTATCTCTTGAAAGAGATTATGCAAAAAACAATTATTAATTGTTTTCTCAGAGAATATTAAAAATATTAATTGTTTGGGGGGATTGCTCGCCCTGCTCACGCGAAAATAAATCATGGCCTACTTGTGTGCAATGGGTAAGTTGGCACTCTTCTAAGTAGGCCTACAGATCTAGTTTATTAAAGGAGCACTTCGCATAACTGCTCCTCTGCCTCCATAGGTTATAATTTTAGATTGGGGGTATAGGCCTACTTTGGCTCCTAAAGTAGGCCTATGGCTCCTATTTCACGAGTGATGGGAGCCATTTCCCAATACATGCCAATACTGTTTAATGAGCACTTGATAGGCTACCTATAAAATCTTTAACAGAAGAAAATATAAATAGGCTACAAAGAAAAGAAAAGGAAAAAAGACGTTATCATTGTTTATTTCAATTAAAAAGCAAAGCATGACGAAACAGAATCGCCTAAAATAATCATTGCCAGCATCACTCTCTGAATGATGCAGAGGTTGGGTGACACCCCGCCCTGGTCCCGCCCCGCCCATCCCCCCCTCCCCTCCCCGCCTGCTCTAGCAGCATCAGCACCCGATCGACCCAATCTGAGCAAAACACTATACTACAAGACCAACAAGAGCGACGATGGGGTTATTATAATTTAAGTAATATAACATGCACTGCGTATATATGGCTGTATAGGGCTATAGGCGACCGATCGCGTCACCGAGGCACGGGTGGACGGATCATTTCACCATCCCGGGGCTGTTTTGACGGTAATTTCGCCTTTTTTCATCCACGATGCACCATTCATGCATCCTCCTTTACGCACCTGAAGAACGGAGCCCCGCTGCGAGGAAAACGCTCCATTACAGCTGATTTTGTGACGATATATAGCCTATATACGCTGAAATATCCCGATACGTACGTGTGCGGACTAAGAAGGCTACGGTATGGTTGAGGTAGTGCTGTGTTCAAGGCTGTCATGATCGGCTCTGCACAGATGTTGGCCCAAAATTAAAAAAGGGCACATGCCGTACACGGTACAAACAAAGACATCATCCACCAGCCGCCCCGCGATAACGACGCACCGATAGCTGCCCTGCCTGCCTGCCGCCGCCGCCGCACGTCGCCGCTTGACATGACAACACAGAGCCGACGACGACGAGGACACGGGATCATCGGGATCAAGCAGGGGTACCGACATTCGGCCGGCCGCGTGGAGGAGGAGGAGGACTCGACTTTAAGGAATAAAGGAGCCATCAGACCACCACCAGGCGCGGTGGGGAGGCAGCAGCAGCCCAGGGGAGGCCGGATTGCAGCTTCTGGGGACAAACACCAAGGGCAGTGCGGCAGTCAGCAGGCGGCGCGGGGAACGGAGGCTGCAGAGGACTGGGATACCTTCCATCCGCTCCACATATGACTCTGGATGTCTTTTTTAATATCTGATGATGAATGGTGGGCTATGTATGGGTTTAGACTACTTTAAGAGTGATGCCGTTATTTCTTTTGCATCTCCCTCCTCACACCCCAAACGTGTGATGATTATTATTATCATGGCCAATTAAAACTGATCTGCTCTTGAGAGGAGGCTGAGGGTTGGGAAACCTGAAGGCGACTGATGTGATGGACATACGGGTCAGGTGTCACTATTGGCTCCCCCTGTCTCCGGTTCTGCTTACTCTGCTACTCCTCGCCAGCTGCACCATGGGCTGCCTTCAGAGCATCGCGTGCAAGCCGCGGATCCGCCGGGAGAACATCGTGGTGTACGAGGTGTCGGCGTCCATCGACCAGTGTCCCACCACCATCGAGGAGAACTCGCCCATCGTCCTGCGCTACAAGACGCCCTACTTCAGGGCCTCGGCGGGCATCGTGATGCCGCCGGTGCCCCGGCACGAGACCTGGGTGGTGGGCTGGATCCAAGCCTGCACCCAGATGGAGTTCTACAACACCTACGGGGACATCGGCATGTAAGTTGACGGAATCAGGGGCGGATCTAGAGGGGGGCAGGGGTGCATCCTGCTCACCCAATGAAAGTTATAATATCGTATCAGTGGTTTTCAACCAGTGGTCTGGGGACCACCAGTGGTCCTTGAGAAGGTCCGTCACCACCTGGAACTTCCAGGTGGTCCCCAGCTAAATGGATGCAACTAAATGGATGCACTCTTTGAGAGCGTTAAAATGAAACCAAATGGACCCTTGCGGGTCCATTTTTTACGATCTCAAGAGTTAAAATATTCATCATCTGAATTAGCCCAAGTCTACACAACTAGAGAATGTAGATGATTAATGGTCATTTTGATCTCTATGTTTGCCTGTTTTTCCCCCCCAAATGCAGCCTGGTATTGAGGACAAAAGCAAAAGAAATGTTTAGTTTGGGGTCTGTGGGACTAAAATGTCATCAAATTGTGGCCCGTGGCTCAAATGCCGAATAAGTAGTGGGCCCTGGTATCTAAAAGCCTGAAAACCAATGCTTCATATGAAAAACGTTGGAGTTGTTGCCCACCCTGCTGTATTCTTCCAGCCCACCCTAGGCCCGGCTGGCTAATGCAGAGTGCATAGGCATCACACACATCATCCACTCTGTCCGCTGCCGCATGCAGGTCCAGCTGGGAATTACCGGAGCTGCGCGAGGGCCGGGTCAAGGCCATCAGCGACTCGGACGGCGTCAGCTACCCTTGGTACGGCAACACCACCGAGACGGTCACCCTGACGGGGCCCACGTCCAAGCCGTCGCGGCTGACCGTCAGCATGAACGACAACTTCTACCCCAGCGTGACCTGGGCCGTGCCCATCAGCAACAGCAACACCCCCATGTTGACGCACATCACCCGGGACCAGAGCTTCATCACCTGGCTGGTCGCCATGAACTCCGTCACCAAGGTAATAGGATGATGGGACGAGGAGTGACTGATGTTTGAACGACATTGTGACATTCTAATCAGAATGATTAAAGGGGAACTCCACCCATTTTCAACATTTTAATATGTCATATACCTTAGAGATGTTCCCCCAATTCTGTATTTCCTAAAAACGGAGGTCTGAAAAAAATCATTAACATGGTGAAATACATCTGATGGCATCATCAAGATGTATTTCACCATGTTAATACATTTTCTTTCAGATCACTTTTTCTTGAGAGGGTACAAATGGAACCAAATGGACCCGCTAGGGCCCATTTGGTTCACATTTGTAGGCCTATCCTCTCAGGAATTTTTTGAAAATGGGTGGACTTCACTTTTAATAATCTATAACAGCTAGGGGATTTCAAGTGACCAATATAGACCAATATTTCTGCCTGGCTTACATAGTGTAGGGTTTGGGGTTAGGTTAGTGCATGATATGGAGTGTGTGACACATGCACAGACACATGCACACACACATTTCTGCCTGTCTTACATAGTAATATCTCAATACGGAGTGTGTGACACACGCACGCACACGCACACACACACACACACACACACACACACACACACACACACACACACACACACACACACACACACACACACACACACACACACACACACACATTTCTTCCTGGCCTGCGGAATCTTGCTCACTGCGTTTACAATTAACTGGTTCATGGCACACGTGTGATTGATGTATACACATGTCCTAATCATGATGACTCAACCAGTCAAACTGGTACACTCAGCTTTATTTTTTGATTATATGGACACATTTTCTACGATGGTGACTAAACCAGTCAATCTGGGACACTTTCACTTTACAGTGAAAAATGGACTTTCACTTTCCATTTTTTTCTTTAAAACACCTTCACATCTGGCATGCCAGTAAATTACTACAACACTGTCGTGTCATCATAAATCAGGCCTACATCATTCCCGGGTCAGTATGCACTGTTTCTCCACTATTGGTCGATAAAAAAAACATATCTTCAATTTGGTTATGTATTACCTTCATTTGACTCCTTCATGGAGCTATAAGCTCACAGAGCGACACATTGTGAGCTTGTAGAACTGCCATTTTTTTAATGAAAATGTTGCCTGTAATGAGTGACATGGCCAAAATAGTGTTTAATGTATTAAAAAACACTAACCCTAAAAACCAAGACACATTTCCATCTTTAGGAAATACAGAATTGGGGGAACTTTTTCAAGGTATATTAATGACATATTAAAATGTTGAAAATGGGTGGAGTTCACCTAATGCAGCAGTAAGACTGACAAGGCGACAGGGCTCAGCGCCTATTCAGCATCCTGACAGCCAGGCTGTGGACACCGTCACTTATAGTTTGTTCAGCATTTGATACAAGCGTATACAGCCTGCCTGAACGTGAACATATTGTGTCTGGGGGTGAGGAGTGTCTCTGACTGACGTAAAGTGGTTTCAGGGGCTCCCCAGCCCATATAAGATTGCACCACAGGGGCGGATCTAGGCATGCGCATGGGGCGGGGGGCACTCCGCCAAATGCTCAGACTGCCCCAGCAAACATGATGGCATGCAAACAACCCACGATATTTCAAATTAAAGTGCTTACATTTAAAATGATTTGAAACACTACTACACAACTAACTATGATTGTCGCACCACTAAACCAACAGCATTTCATCATTGAAAACAGAAATCTCTCTGAGTCAGACCTTTAGCTTTATGCATGCTGCGTGCCTGTTGCAACTTCAACAACAACTGATGTTAGCATTGATGCTTTACTTGCCTAATATAAGTCCGAAGCGAAGCGACACAGGCGAAGAAGTCGCCCCCATACCATTTTCTCATGCACCCCCAATTGGGAAAAGTTACATCTGCCCCTGTTGCACCAGAATCACTTTAACCCCCTTTGTATACTTTGGCTACCCATCTACAAGCTCTTATTCCATGATGAGCCTTTAGATCATCTCTCGTCAAACAATTTGGGAAAAAAAAATGTAGAAATATTTGGATGATTTTTTTTTAAATGACCAAACATTTTCTCTTGTGGGTGTTGAAATTTACAATTTAGGTAGATTCAGCAGGCACTCTTAATCCTACATTTTCCATCAATCTTGGTCCTTGGCATGACATTGATTTAGAGCCGTAGCGCATAACCGCAACACTGCGGCCTGCTTTGTTTGAAAATAAGGAATACTCAGGCATTCACTGCATTTACTGGTGGATTAAATGCAGGTAATGCAGTTAGATCGAATGACACATGTACGACATGTGTCATCTGATCTGCTACAGTAAGTGCATTACTGTAATATAAGTAGGTATCGACATCAAGAGTAGCAATAAGTGATTCTAGACGTATTTAATTTCATGGACCCCAAGCCCAGACGTAGTTTGCTACCGTAAGCATGACGCCACAGACTCGAATTGCATAGGCTACCAATTTTTTATCTGTGATATATCAATCCTGTCTACACTGTAATCAGTTATATTGTAACTCTCGGAGTTACAGATGCATTTAGACCCTGTGTGGTCCCCGGACCTCACATCGACATCCAGTGGAATAGAGAGGACACAACGGATGCAGAGCGGGAGGTGTTGTGTGAAACACAGGGCCTAGTTCTAGTCATGAAGTTAAAATAGACCGTGCCTCTAATGCCCAAAGCTGTACACCGACACCGACTGCCACGTATCATACAGCATATTGTTCCTGAGTGTCGGGTAGGGAAACCTCACAGGTCCAAAACTATTACTATTCCAGGACTCAAATTCAAAATACGGCAAGAGCAGCACATCGACATGCTGAAAATGCTTCAGCTTCCAGATCTGCTATTTGTCTCACAATAAACATTACAAACAGACATTACATTAAACAAACAAAAAAGTAAGGAAAGGGAATGTAAGATCTATTAAGTACACCATTGTTTTGATGGACTGGCTGACATACCCTTGAGGATATTAGTCTGGTTTCTCTGTCTGTGGACTTTTTTTTTAGGTAGATCGTGCAGATAAAAGTGCAACATTTAATATGAGGCTTCTTCCATACTGAAGGATTTTAGCCTATAGGAGACCTTGGCAAAAACAGGGGGGAAATTCATGAGAGCCCAATAACATGGGAAGGCACAATAAGGAAAAAATACGTCAAATTCATTCTGCTTTATGTAGCATGTGACATGTCAAACGTTACTAGGGTGTTTCCATTTCCAAGCATTAGTTTTGCACAAAAAACACTCCTTGGGCTAAAACCAGCCATATCCACTTCCCAAAACTTGCTCAAAATTGCTGACCTCTTCACATTTGTGATGCAGAAATGGCTGTTTTTAGTGTTAGGCTCCTAACACAAGCCTTCGATGCTATTGATAAAGAATAGCCCGTTTTATGTAACTGTCCAAACGGCAACATTTAATTGACAATGAATGGCGACCTGTGACACGAAGATGAGTGACGCAAATTTTGATTGGCTGGAAAGAGACGATGTATTATGATGTACAATGATGAGAGCATGTTTTTTAAATGGTAAATGGTGCATTTATATAGCGCCTTTTTCCAAGGTGCTATACATAGATAGTGTATCCCATTTTACCCATTCACACACCAATGGCGGAAGAAACCATGCAAGGTACTTACTGACCAGCACATCGGGAGCAATTAAGGGTTAAGTGTGTCTCAGGGACACATCGACACTAACTCTGAAGAACCTGGGTTCGAACGAGCAACATTGTGGTTACCATGCGGTGACTCTACCCCTGAGCCACTGCCACCCCTACTAATGTTATATTTTCCTCTCTCCTGTCCACCAGGAGCGCATCGTGCTGCAGACGGTGCGGTGGCGGATGCGCGTAGACATCGCCGTGGACCCGGACATGCCGTTGGGCTCGCGGGCCTCGCTGGTGGGCCGGCCGCACCAGGAGCAGCCCCACATCCTCAACTACCAGGAACCCATCCCGCCCAACGCACTGGGGAGACCCAACGCCAATGACGCCCAGGTGCTAATGTGGAGGCCACGGAGAGGTGCACCGCTAGTGGTCATACCGCCAAAATAAAAGGGGGTCAATCTCCCCAAAAAAAGAAATACAGTATATATATATATTTATATATACAAAAACTTTGAGCGAGAGAGACAGAGAATGAAGGTATAATGAAAGTGCCGTAGCCTACCTACCGGAGAGGAGGGAAATGAAGTTCCCTACTGAGCTCCAAGAGGATGACCGAGGCTCATTATTAAATTAAGATTAAGCAAGGTGTCGTGATGTAAGCCCAGTGAGAACTGTTTCTAAATACAAGCTGAGCCCTGCGCCACGCAGATTGCTTGTTTGGCCCCGGACTGATTTTGAACTATACTACACTACAATCGAGCCTGCCTTTTGACCAGGGAAAACAAAAAACAAACACTTTTTTAAGAAGTTCCAATGAAATTTAAGAGAAATGCTTTCCTGCATTATGCAGATCTTATTGCATGAAAGAGAGAGTGTGTGTGTGTGTGTGTGTGTGAGAGAGAGAGAGAGAGAGATCTTTACACAAGGCACAAAATAGCATTTCTTTTCTACGTCTTGTTATCGGAAGGCATTTTGACTGGAAATAATCTTGTGTCCGAAGCGACATCCACGCAAGCGGGACAAATCTCCTCAGTGCCAATTCTGGACGTATGAAAAGGCCATTAGCTCTTTCAGTACCACAGTTTAAGGACATGCAGCAATTTGAATAGAGATAATTATATGAAACTTCTGTTAGGTTAAGATAAAACTCACACGCAAACCAGATTGTATTTAGATCACCCACTTGCCATAAAAAAAGAAAACATACCGCAATAGTGTTCCCTGGAGTTTACTGGAATGAATGTCTGTGCAGAAATTCAATTTTCTGTGGATCTATTGCAACGTTTGATTTTGTTTTTTTGACTGATAAAAGAATTTCTTTGAATTCATGGACCACATATCTTCATCGCTAGCTTGTAATGCCCCCAGACCTCATAATACAGCAGATATCCTCTTCTATCTGTTTTTTGACTGAAAGGCTACGAGAGGTGAGCGGTTGAGTCGTTGAATAAATGCAGCTGACAGCAAAAAGAAGTTATTTTTTAATCAATCACATTAAGTGCCCAGATTAATAGTTGGATTGGAGCATTGCCACAACACTGCAGCGACAGAAAGGCATAAGAGGCTCATAAGCTATGAATGAGGGTCACGCAAGTCATTACCGACGGCTGGAATCTAATTGGAACACAGCCATACTACAGGTACGGTTTTACATTATTGATTTGGAATGGAGCCAAAGGCCTATTTTTACACGGCAGTGGTCACACTTGTGTAAGTGTTTTAGAATAGACCCACAAGGTTGTGACAGCCTGATATAGCTTACAGTGAGTAGGATCATAACAATTTGTAGTTTGTAATTTGTGCTATATTCAAAGTCAGACAAATATATTTTCTCCGTAGAACTTGAATTTGGTTCAGTCTGGGATGAGGACATGCTAATTCTATTCATAAAGATATAAAAGATTTTATTTTTGGCTGATCTGATTTGGTCTGCCTTATTAGCATTAGGAAAATCCTTGATGTTGCGTTCACAAGGGCAGATGCAAAAGATGCTTGTAGCTGCAAAAGCTACAAATACACTGTGAAGCTTTGCATCTATGAATCCTTTTCATTAAGGTTAGGATTAACATTTGCAATGGTGTTGTGTTATGTTTTTTGTTATTGTTTGTCAAAACAATATCACTTACACCCACTTCAAGCAGGACTCAGTGAATTGGGTGCCATGACAAAGTGGAAAGATGTGCACATTGCACCAGCTCTAAACTTGTATTGGGGAAAGTACAATAGCACATGCACCAGTATCACCAGCTCAAGTTATATTTGAATTTAAGTGAAATCGCTGAATATACCTTTTAACATTTTAAAATGTGCACATTATTGTGATGAGAGTAGAGGAGATGGGTGACATTCAACAATCAAACTCAGAACATTATGCCACTCATTACACCGTCCGTTTGAACCACCAGGGAACCTCTATGATCCATTCTTAATCATTTGCCTGGGCTGGGTGCTGTTTGCTCCATGGGCTTCTGAAACGCTGATGACATGTTGTGCTCAAAAGTGATTGAGCGGCCTGCCTGCAGTCATGCTGTTGCATGTGCTACGGTCGGGAGGTTCTACTGATCTTTAATCTATAGTTTAATCTATTTTCCTTTCATAAGGCGATTGTTAGAGAAACATTTCTTTGGCAGCAGTTTCATGTCCTAACTAGGATTTGAACCCTGGTCTCCTCTGGCCCAGGCTGTGTTGGAGAGCACATTTTTACTACACTTTCAAGACAGAACCGCCACTTGGACACTACCAGTACCAGGATAGATCATATATGATACGATATGATACGTCGACTCATTGCAGGTGTCTCACTACACTGGTCAGGTATGCCCACCTCACAACACTATAGAGATGTTCTACCCATCTAGAAAAAAGTGAAAAAAGTGAAAGTGAAAAAAATACGTGAACTCTTGAAAGTGGCACCTTTCATATGAAAGAATAAAGTTAATATAAGATCCATAGTATTTCTTTGTAAAGTGAAACATATATGAAATGAAACATCATGTTGTGATTTCTAAGAATTATATACTGTATAATATTCAAAAAATACATAAGATCCATAGTATTTTCTTGCAAAGTGAAACATATATAATTTTGTAATTTATAAGAATAATTTATGACATGCAAAATAGATATAAGATCCATAGTATTCTTCTTGCAAGTGGCTTGTAGGAAAGGTACCACTTTCAAGAGTTTGCATATTAATATTAATATTGTATTAACATACGTTACGAGATTGGCCAAATCAAAAAATCTTAATTGAAGAAGACTAAAATAAGATTACAGTTTTAAATAGGTCAACACTTTCTGGAACTTTGATTGATTGATTGGTTGAAAATTTGAAATTTGTACAACTAATTTCACACGCTGCTACGAGGAGATGATATTTGTTTACATCCGAGTCCTCCATTTTCAATTCATCAGAATATTACACTTTGTACAAATATACACTTGCAAAAAACAGGAAATGATCATAATGAGCACATTCTGTGGTCATGCACACAAACTCACAAAACTGCATAGAAGGAGCTCACGAGCCTCAAAAATTGGGTACTTCTTCTTTTTTTTTTCTTTTTTTTTTTTAACAAGATATAGGTCAACATTTCTCAATGTCTGTTGATAGGGCATTCCACCTAGGAATTGAACTGCCTCGGTCCCTCTGTGATAGTGGATTCCGTTGACATTAACCCTACACCATTCCAGCCTATCAACATGGGCAGAGGTGAGGTGGGTTCCGGGAGTAAGGCCAAATAGTAGCCTAAGATTTGGGAAGTCTGTAGCCTATAGTTTTAGGGCCTTTGAGGTGTGTGCATAGTCGTAGAAACCTTGAGGACACCTGGCTCCTGTTACGGTCTTTGTGGTGTTTTTGTTTACCATTGAGGAGATTCCACATAAAAATCTAACATAAATTACATTGGTGGTGGCCATTTTGTCACAGGAAATATTTGCCTCCAGGATGGAACGTAGCTACCGGTATTTCATCTTTTTGTGATAGTATTTTGTCTCACACTTAAACTGAGAAGCTGTCGGCCCTGCTGATCAGTGTTTCCCAAGTGTAATGATGATTTACAGCAGGGGTTTTCAACAAGCCAGGATGCAGATTCTACCGAGTTCGGAGCTGAGGTTCTTTTCAACCTGCAGCTCGTTCTGGGCTGAGACCAGCAGTGCAGAGTCATCTGCAAACGGTACCATTTGCAGTCACAGGCTGATGTCCTGTTGGGGGGGGGGGGGTTCGCTTCACCTCCACCATCTGTTCTCTCTCCTCCAGGTAGGATTGCATCCTCACTGATTGCTTTAAAGGACAACTTTCCCCAACAAAGGTACAGGTTGTTATTAGACAAAATAAAAGATGGCTGTTAATTGTTTTACATTTGCTGCTTTCTTTAGTTTTTAGCTATTTTTGACAGGGGAGGGGGAGGGGTGAATATGTAATTCTTTTACAACAAAAATATGGCTATTTACTTTTTTATGATTTACTATAGAGCTAATAGACTCCAAGAAATTATATCTGGCCATGGTCACAAAAGATCACAGGATCTACGTATATGTGACAAACAGCCACATTGAGCCTATTACACACTGCATAGTCCATATAATTTCTGGGGGTTAATTAGGACTATAATAGGTAATAAAAAACAAAATCACGCCCATGTGAAGTAAGGGGCGCTTTTTATCATTTTTCGCGATTATACATCATCTCGTTCCGGCAGAATTCAGAGTTTGCATTCTCACCTTCGTCTTCAACGTTAGGATAAACAAACACTCAAAACTGGCCATTCGTTATCAATGGCATTCAATTTTGGCGCTAACTGCACCTCAAAAAGTAAAAGGAGCAGATTTACAAGCTCAAAACACAAGCTTGTCCATCTGTTAGTTGTGTGTGACGCTGTAGTTAGTAGGTTCAAGCTATAGGGGAATTCATTTTTACAAGAGGTTAACCTATGGAGATAGGAGGTTTCTTCCCCGAAAGCGTGTCTCTGTACCGTGGTCATGATGATGGGTCCAGGGATCATCCTGGGACCTGTCCAAGTTCCCGTCTGCCGGTCCACACGCAATTCGTGTCACGTGACCGATGTACCATCTGTGTCACTCTCCAGGTCCAGATCTCACCTTCCTTCCTGTCAGGGGCGGATGTAACATGTCCCATTTGGGGGTGGGGGGGGGGGGGAATGGTGTGGGGGGCGGCTTCGCGCTACGGGCGATGAAGTCGCACCCACACCATTTTCAGTTACAGGACTTTTATTAGTCAAGTAAAGCATCAATAATAACATCAGTTGTTGTTGAAGTTGCAACAGAGACGCAGCATGCATAAAGCTAAAGGTCTGACTCAGAGAGTTTTCTGTTTTCAATGATGAAATGCTGTTGGTTTAGTGGTGCCACAGCTGTACTGTAGTTAGTTAGTAGCAGTAGTAGTGTTTCAAATCATTTTAAATATAAGCACTTTAATTTGAAATATCTTGGGTTGTTTTGCATGGCATCGTGTTTGGGGGGGGGGGGGGGCAGACTGGGTATTTAGGGGGGCATTGCCCCCCTATGCCCATGCCTAGATCCGCCCCTGCTTCCTGTCGGTCTTCTCTGTTACTCCATGTTCTCAGATGTAACCTCCATTACAGTCCCCTCACCATCACTCCTGCATCTCCAGTGTGAGTAAGGAGATGTACCAGGGCCCACTATATATTCAGAATTTGAGCCACGGACCACCATTTGATGACATTAAAGATTAAAAGATCATTAAAGATTGAAGATTTCTTTTGGCTTTTTCTCCACAATACTAGGCTGGACAGAGAAAGCAAAACATTCTACATTCTCTATTTGTGTAGGCTTGGGGTAATTCACATGATGAATATTTTAACACTTGAGGGTGTAATAATGAAACCAAATGCACCCGCAAGGGTCCATTTGGTTTCATTATTAGAGTTACATCTGGTTAACCAGCTTTCCATCATTTAACCTAGGGACCACCTGGAATCGTCTCAGGGACCACTGGTTAATATATATTGTATTAATTGATGGCTAGAGTCCTGTGGTCGGAGTTCTGCTCTGGTTTTGGTGAAATATGAAGTATTTCCGGTCATTTTGGGGGGGTCACTGGGGGCCACACAGTAAAAGTAAATGAATACAAAAAACTTCCTTTCTGTTGACCCATTACTAAAATATTAGCACATCCTTCGTCCATTTTTGACCTGACCTACTGTATTTGTGACTATATCCATATATGATTGACATGGCTATTTTAGGAGCTAATGTCGCTTCATTGTCAAATAAGCGTTGATTTTCAGTTGGTCTACCTATGTACATGCAGCCAAGCCCATTCATCCATCTGTTGCTATAGAGACTGTGGATAGCCGGTTTGATTCTGAGCTCAGTGCATCTGACACCATTGGAGCAAAAATATTCATGGTCTGTGTGTGTGTGTGTGTGTGTGTGTGTGTGTGTGTGTGTGTGAGAGAGAGAGAGAGAGAGAGAGAATGAGCGTAGCAGCAGGGGCGGATACAACATGTCTTATTTGGGGGGCAAGAGAACATGTTGGAGGGGCAAGAGAAAATGGTATGGGGGCGGCTTCGTTGATAAAGCCGTACCCAGACCATTTTCGGTTACAGGACTTTTATTAGTCAAGTAAAGCATCAATAATAACATCAGTTGTTGTTGAAGTTGCAACAGACACGCAGCATGCATAAAGCTAAAGGTCTGACTCAGAGAGTTTTCTGTTTTCAATGATGAAATGCTGTTGGTTTAGTAGTGACACAACTGTAGTTAGTTACTAGCAGTAGTAGTGTTGAATTAAAAAGTTTCACTTCATTTTAATTATAAGCACGTTAATTTGAAATACATTTGAAATTTGGGTTGTTTGCATGTCATCATGTTTGGTGGGGCAGTCGGGTCATTTAGGGGGGCATTGCCCCCCCATACCCATGCCTAGATCCGCCCCTGGGTAGCAGAGGGATGCATGGAACTCACATTAAACATTCATCCCGCTTTGAATCAATTAGAAAGCAGCTTCAGATCTTTCGACATAACTGACATTTCAAAATGCATTTATTCATGATTTATCCTTTTTTTCTTCTTCATTAAAATATTCTTATAACTATAACTGCATTGTGTACATTCAGGTCAAAGAATTCCCTTCTCTTTTAATCTCACATTAAAGGGATATTCCACTTATAAAAAAAACATTTGGTCATTTTATGTTCTACTCAGTCTCATGTGAACACACCTGACAGTTTTAAGTTACTCCATTCACTATTTAGATATTTGTTCATTTTAGCGTATCCGCCTTCTTCCTATACAAACCCATTATAACTTAAAACTACATTTTAACCATGACAGATTATTAGAAAACAACCCATTTTTTTTATAGTGACTGATATTGTCGTCCTAACACGTGAGAGGGCCATGGAATTTTATTTACAGTTTTCATTTATTTTTAAAATATTGTTTTGGAAAATGTAGCCACCTCCATATTTCGGCATGCCCACCCAATACGTATGAGGAGGACAATATCAGTCACCCAAAAAAAGATGGGTTGTTTTCAAATAATCCGTCATGGTTAAAATGGAATTTTAAGTTATAATGGGTTTGTATAGGAAGGAGGAGGATACGCTAAAATGAACATCAAATATCTAACTACTGAATGGAGTAACTTATAAACTGTCTGGTGTGTTCACATGAGACTGCATAGAGCATAAAATGACCACGTTTTTTCCTAGAACCAGTCCCACCTCAATGCAGCAAACACGCGGTTACTCATTGTGCCAATAGATGGCAGTAGTCGGCCTGAAATGTCGGCAGTGTTAATCTGGTCTTCAAGACAGGCACTCCCTTTAGCTGTATAATCTACCTCAGTACCAATATAGCTCAGTATCCAATTCATGAATACACATAAAAAAAAACATTCCCCCCAAGCCCTGCAAAATATAAATATGTGTTTAAATATATAAAACTATAAAAAGAAGATACGTCCAAACAGCAGACTTCAAAGTGAAGTGAGGCCAAATCACTTCCTCATTAAAAAGCTCCAGGAGTTGACTGTTTACGGTGCTCACACCGTAGGCACACTAGCAACAGGGTAAAGCCTGATCTATACTTTGTTGCACTGCAGTGTCATGTGCCATAAAGAGCCTGCCTAGGTATTTTTGGGACAGTTTTACGACAGAGCACAAATACATAATCCATAATAAATAGATTTAACATTATGCATAGTATGTTCTTAGGTGCAAACCTCATGTCCGAAACTGTTATTAGACAAAATTCTAGAACAGGGGTGCCCACACTTTTTTGACTTGAGAGCTACTTTCAAAATGACTGGTTCAACAAGATCTACACATCAAAAATGTGACTGTTCCATTACTGAAAATCAATTTTAAGCCCCCCCTCGTAAGTTTGAGCTTTGAAATAGTTGGTGATGTTGTTACTTACTGTTCTAGTGTTTAAGAATAATAGAGGGGGAGAATTGGAAGGTTTTCCTGTATGTGCTATTACTGACGTTTGAAAACTTTCACGTTTTTGTCCACAATTGGGAAAGAGAACTGGCAAAACATTGGTCAAAATAACAATTATTCTCCATTTTCTAGTTGTGTGGTCTCTTGAAAATTATGTAAATCAGACATTTAAATATAATTTAACTTGAGAGCGGTAAAATGAAACCAAATCGACCCTTACGGGTCCATTTGGTTTCAATTTAACGCTCTCAAGAGTTAGAGATCTATATAAGGGTCCAAGTCCTGGGGGGACTGTCATGTGATCTACCTGCACGGCCTGTGTGATCTACTGGTAGATCACAATCTACCTTTTGGGCACCCCTGTTCTGGAATATCACATTATCAAGTTCAAATCGCTTTGCACCACATTTCGAGCGTGTAGATACGCTTTTTTTGATGCTTTTGTGTGATGCTGTAGTTTGATTACGTAACAACATTTATGTGACAATGATGTCACGGGCAGTCTGTGTTTTATGCTTCTTTCGCACTAGCAGCATCTGGCAGACTACAGCGACATTTAACAGAGTTAAATACAAAAGGTTTCAAGACACTTGTCACTGTGCGATGGGTATGACACACCTCTACAAAAACGTAGTTGAGCTGGTTTCAAAATTTTGAAGACGCTCCCCTGATGACGCATTGAAGTGTCCAATCCATCAACCATATGTTTTTCTTTATTCCACGGCTTACACTCCCCCACGATCCCTGCTCTGTTCTGGGAGTGGAAGAAAAACAAATATTTGCAGTGTAGCTTGAGCAATACTTTTAACAAAGCCCACACACTTGATGGCGTTTGAAGCTTTTGTCACAGCATCACTCTCGCTTGCACCTTTAGTGCCATTACACCTCTATCATCCGTTTAAATGTCACGGTCAGTAACAATAGTAAACATACGCAATGTGTCCACACGGGCTTTCAGCTCCTGTGCAAATCAGCCTTGTCGCAGGACAGACAGACATGCTGCACACATTGTCCGGCTTTCGTTTCAAAATATCGATTCTGCCTCTGTGTGGTTAAGGATAAGGCCTCATACACACACACACATCGAACACATTGTCTATCTTCTGTTAACACTCCTGGCGCCACCCTGTTGGTCATATGAGGTACTGCACAGACACAAACCACATTCACATATCTCCCAGCGTTTTTCCACTCAGAGTGGAACAGGATGTAAACAAGGCTGCTCCAGGAGTTGCGCTGATTTGTGTGCTCTTGTATCAATCGGCGGTTTGACAAAGATGTCAGCTTCCATTGTATTCTAGTCTTTTCTTCCAAAGTTAGTTACTTGTCTGTCCGCATGCTCTTTCTCTTCACAAGACTGGTGCTCTGTACTTCTCTTTGGTGAGGTAGTTAACTCTCAAACACTGGTGATCTATACTTTGGTGGTACTGAGAACCTGCTTGCGCTCGTAGCTGTACAGAAACGTTGCAGCGATGACCAGCACCGCTCCTACGAAGAAAACGCTGTGGAAAAGTAACAGAGAGATTTGTGAAAGCCGTGTTTTCTATGAGAAATGCGAGAAAGCTGTGCTTTCTATATGTGCGTGTGTGTTTTGTATTCGCAGGCATGCGCTTACCTAGTGGGATCAAAGTCGTTCAACAAGAAGTATGAAATGACCGTGGACAAGATGATGGACACGGAGGTCGCGAAGCCTTTGAGGATGTTGTCGGCGTATTTAATGACCGCCGCGACGACCAAACCACCTAGGGCCTGAACACATGCAACACAAAGAGCAACACAACTGTGTTGGAATAGATTGTGGTGCTTTCATCTCATATACAAAGACACATAATATGCCTTATGTTAAAAGAGAAAAAAAGATCATGGCACTTCCTACCTGTAAAACCACGACTGTCCATGTGATTCTGTTGTATCCCTGAAATATCCCTGCCTCCGCCACCCTGCTTCCATCATACACCATCATGCCTGTGAAGCCAAACACAAAGCCAAACAACCCTGGAATAGAGAGAAAAACATGTGTTTTTAGTTGGCATGAAGAGAAAAACATACACTAATCATCATCATCATCATCACACACACTAAAAACGAATCACACAAGGACATAAAAAAGGAGAACTTAACTCTGCTGTCAGGCACTCAATAAGCTCAAACCTCTCTCTCTCTCAACTTTAACGTGTTTGGGTTGAAACGTGTAAGCAAATTCACTTAGAACACAACCGTGCACACACTATGCACTATGCATGTACAGTAAATACTGTCTAATATGGCACTGCTACTCACCGAGCTGAATGTTGCGAATCCACACACTCTGTTTGGTCTCCTTGAGGATCTTTTCAAAGTAAACACCAGCAAAGCCACTGGAGATGCAGGCTATGAGCACGGCCATCACCCCTATGAACTGGGTGCCTGCAGACAACGCCTTCTGCTCAGAGTTGCCGATAGAGTCCGTGGGCCACTGTGGTTTGTAGAGGAAACGCATGCTGTTAATCCAGAACCAAAATGTACACAAACTAGGTTGAGACACAATTAAGGCATTGGGAATAAATAGATACTCTGCATGCTGTTACTCCAGAACCAAAATGTACACAAACTAGATTGAGACACAATTAAGGCATTGGGAATAAATAGATAGATACTCTGCATGTAAACACATTCTGGTGTGGAGAAGCAATTCCCAAAGGTTTGGACAATGTGTGTAGAACGAATGAATTAACTTAGTTTTAACTTGGTCCATCAATGAGATTTGTTTGGCAGCAACGTTAACCAACGCTAACAAAAAGTTAAAGGTAATAGAGGCACGTTTTTAACTAAAAATAGATATATACACTGTAGCTATATTTTTTGCCTTTTTGCCTCTACACTGCTTCTACTTTGATGCTGCAGCTGTTTCACAGACACTTGCTTCACCCTGCAGACGGCCTAGAACTTTGTTGTTGTCAACAAATCATGGAAACAAAAACATCCGTCTGCCTCAGGAAAGGCGGTGCTAATTTGTGAGGAGGGGGGTTGTGTGGGGTGAGGCAGCGTTCTAGTCAATCACAGCACAGCAGTCTCCAGCAGATTCATAATGAGCCAATAGAGTGGAGGCAAGGTGGAGGTAGACTGTTACCTTTAACCTGCTTTTTGCTAACCTTTGCAGAACAGAAAAGTGAAGCTTTCGGTCATACTTCACACACCGTCAGAATTCACAGAATTCACTTTAGAAGTCATGGAATTCCAACAGTGGATCCCTTGTGACTTGTGTCAGTGAAACCACACATGCAATTTCCCAGAATTGCACCTGTTGTGGTTGTTTACTGGCCCTACAGACAGTGCAGAGGACCTGCATGGTGAGTGTTGGAGGAGTGTATGGATGGAATGTGTTCAGTACCTGGACCAGTGCCACGCCGGCCATGAGAATGACCAAGGAGAGCCACTGGTAAACGCCCAGCCTCTTCCCCAGCATGGAGACCGAAAACAGAGCTGTGGTGAGGATCTTCAGCTGATAGGTCACCTGTAAGGGTCACACACACATCACATCACGCACAGATTAGAAACAACGGGACAGCTCACTCACTTGGTGGATAACAACACTTATAGAGTAAAGCACAGCAGTAGAAAGACTGAGATCGTCATAGTATACACAGCGTCACAATCCTCATCAAACTTGTGAATGTGACACCACAAAATGCGAAAATTCCAAGCCTGACCTCCTCAATCTGAATGTTTTAGTGTAGTCAGAAGCTATTGATATATAAAAGAATAGCCTAAATAATAGATGTACAAGCTTGAAACCGATTTCTTCCCGTTGCATTGCAAGCTTCAAACTTGTATATCTGCTACTTTTGATGTGTGCATGTGTATAGTCAGGGGTAGAGCCACCGGTTGGTGATCGTAAGGTTGCCGGTTTGATCCCGGGCTCCCCTAGAGTAAGTGTTGAAGTATCCTTGAGCAAAACACTGAACCACTAATTGCTCCTGATGTGCTGGTAGGTGCCTTGCATGGTTTTCATTGCCATCAGTGTGTGAATGTGATGCACAAGCTATGTTTGGAATATGAGGTTTTAGAATATGAGGTTTCTGCCTGAGAGCATGATGGAGTTGATATAGCGCGCGCACGCACGCACGCACGCACGCACACACGCACAAACACACACAAACACACACACACACACACCTGATAGGTGGCAGCATCCAAGTTGGACAGGGCCACGTAGAGCAGATTGTTCTGCAGGGTGTAGATGGCTGCCGGCACGGCCAGCTTCAAGGTGTCCACGGGTTTACCTACGATCTCCTCCCTTAAGACCCGGGGCAGGGAGCGCGCGCTGAAGTCTAACACGCACACAAGGAGACACAAGCAGACACAACAAGGAGAGATTTTTTTAATAAAAGGAACACAATATTCATGTCATAGGCCCACAATTAAGGTCATAACAAGTACATGGCATTCCAAAAACAACCTTGATTATTGACAGACAAGTTACAAGCGATAGAGCAAGCGGGTCAGAGGCAGATTGTGTGTGCAGTTTATCAGTCCATGTTCCAGGCCTTCGGATACGTGGCACATGGAGACGTGGGTGATAATTTGTTAGATTTCAGGAAGAAAACTGATGCAATAGACATAGAGCAAAATAGATACATGTCACAGTTATACACATACTGTTTAGCATTACAATTCGCATACACTGTACCTCTATGTGCATATTGTAAGGTGCATGATGTGGATCTCTGACTTCACGCGGCTTAAACATTTCAAAATACATGAAACATATGTGGGAAATATGCAAGGATCTTGGATCTTTGGCATGTAAACTCAATTTTTGCGCCAATATGCCCCAGTGGTTTGCCAGATCATGTATTATCTTTGGACACACATACATGCCCACATGCGCACAGTGCACACACACTCACACACACCAAATTAAACCAAATTGACCTTTGTGGGTCCATTTGGTCTCATGTTTACACTCTCAAGAGTTAAAATATGCATCATCTGAATTAGCCCAAGTCTATAGAGAATGTACAAGATTAATGGTCATTTTTGATCTGCGCTGTTTCCCAAATCCAGCCTGGAATTGTGGACAAACAATCTTTAGTTTTGGGGGTCTGTGGGGCTAAAATGTCATCAAATGGTGGTACGTGGCTCAGATGCTGAATAAATAGCGGGCCCTGGTATCAAAAAGGTTGAAAACCACTGATTTAGACAGTATGCCTGCTGAGTGCCACGGTGGAAAATTCAGTATATACAGGAGTGGATGGATGGATGGATGGATGGATGGATGGATGGATGGATGGATGGGAGACAGACTACTCACTGAGGTCCCTGAAGACGAGCACGACGCAGGTGAGTATCTTCAGCACCTCGGCACACACCACGGCGGAGGAAGCCAGGTAGCGCGGCCCGTCCTCCTTCTGGGTGCGGGAGTAGCGCATGGTGAGCACCAGGGAGGTGGTCTGCAGCACCAGCACCCCCAGCGACATGTACTTCAACCTGGAGGACGTGGCCATGACAGCTGAGGACGACGCCGGCGGCAGCTCCTTCTCAGGGCCAGGCGACGATGGCAACGACGACGACAGGAAGGGGACCTTGAAAAGAAAACGTGTGGGATTTTTAGCCTCGTTTCATACTTTTAGCCTACTTATACCAGTGGATGATGATGATGAACCGTCTCTGCAATGTGCATTACAGACGGGGAGTGATAAACACCCACATTAACGCAGAGATTCTACTATGCCCAGGGCTTAATTTGTGCCGGAACAAGCCGGAACGCCGTTCCGGCATGGGCCAAATGCGTTCCCCCATGGGCCACGTGCGTTCCGGCTGCGTCCGTGAGCTGTCACTGCGCTCCCCCACCTGCAGAGACTGATCCAGCCTCGTTCATTACTGTCGTTGCTAGGATACCCGTACAGACACAGTACTAGGCATAGATCTGGTACTAGTCCTTCCCAGCTATGGGGCTTAGCCTTCCCAGCTATGAGATTTATATCGAGAGTCGGGGGGGATTTGCTACGGCTCACACAGTTCACACTTCACAGTTCTCCCACGTTGTTAGCTGGGCTGCTGCTGGCTAGTCTCCCCCTCGCTACGGATTATGATCGCTATAATAAAGGTACCTAGGAAGCGGCCGGACCCCTTATGGGTCCTTACATTTTGTGGTCTCGATTCTCTGAAAACACAAGCACATTGCGCAACGGATTGAGCTTGTGGATCGGCTGTGTGTACCATAGTAGTGCAACACATGCGCGACACGCCACACAATATTCTGCCCAAAAAACGACTTTTCGGCGGGCGTGCGCACGTGCATGCACATGCACGCGCGTGAGGTGCGCTCCGGCACCTCTCGAGTTACAAATTAAGCACTGACTATGCCCATTCACCTGATGACTGGACGATAATTATTACTCTGCGTGAAGCTCAAACTGCATTGCTTCATGCCACAATTTGAGCTTGCAGATCTGCTACCTTTGATGCTGTTGTGTCACGCTGCAGAATAATAAGTAGGACATTCATTTGCAAAAAAAAAAAAAAAAAAAAAAGAAACGCTAAAGGAGGTTTCTGCCCAACAGCAGTCTCATGTTGTAGTTTCTCATTTCCAGGTACTCTTTCACAGGTCAGTTGCTATCAAGAGTCTCAAACTACACCTCCCCAAAGGCAACAGTCTGGATACACAAGACTAGCCTGACGGAAGCGATACTATGCATTAGGTCACAGATGGCCCGTTTCATACTTGTTTTTGCTCTTGGACTCCAATCTACTCCCAGGAGAAGGTCTGCTGTTTACTATTCTCACTTGCAAGGAAAATCCTCAGTCTGCATTCTGCGAGTTCCCCACCTTCACGTGATCTCGCCTCCCTTACACCTGTATGTATGTACGCCTGGTTAAATCAATCATTAAGCTAAATGATTGAAAGCGTGGCAACCGAGAACTTCAATGAATCAGAGAGAGAGAGAGAGAGAGAGTAGAGAGGAGTCTCTCGGGCAGGCAGTGGGCGGGCAAGCATAGAGTGAGAGTCATTCAGAGGAATGCTAATGCCTGTCTGACTGAGCAGTAAAGGGCAGTAAAGCTAAAAGTGTGGTCCTGCCCCGGGGCTGCTGTGTGTGATGGCCATTTAATTCCCAGGAACACTCTGCATTCCCACCACCGTTCACAAACACTACCATCTATAATAAACCCAAGGAAAACAAGGGGACGTTAACAACGGCAGTCCTCCTGCTAGGAGTGGGCCAATAACATGGTAATACTCCCCAAGAAAACACAAACTTCAGTCACTGATGTTCATATCCAGGGGCAGATATAGGCATGGGGGGGCAATGCCCCCCTACATTCCCAGACAGCCCCACCAAACATGATGACATGCAAAACAATCCAAGATATTTCAGTGCTTATATTTAAAAGTATTTGAAACACTACTACTGCTACTAACTATTCGTTGTCACCACTAAACCAACAGCATTTCATCATTAAAAACTAGGGCTGGGACTTTAACTGATTAATTGAGATTAATTAATCACAGAAACAATAACGCGATTAACAAAATTAACTCATTTTAATCGCCACACAGACCCCAAAACTAAAGATTTCTTTTGCTTTTGTCCACAATTTCAGAAACAATGTCACAGTCAAACATACAGATCAAAATGACCATTCATCTTCTACATTCTCTAGTTGCGTAGAATTGGAATTCAGATGGTGAATATTTTAACTCTTGAGAGCGTAAACATGAAACCAAATGGACCCGCAAGGGTCCATTTGGTTTCAAGTTTACGCTCTCAAAGAGTTACATCTGGTTAACCAACTTTTGATCTAGTTAACCAAATTTTGATCTGGTTAACCAACTTGTGTCGACCCAGTTTTGATTTAGAAAAACTCTCACATGACACGAGCCTGTTTTAATTGACAAAAAATATGCTTCTTGGGTCAAATATTGGTATGTGATTAATTGAGATTAATTAATTACACAGCTTCAAATTAATTAGATCAAAAATTTTAATCGAGTCCCACCCCTATTAAAAACAGAAAACTCTCTGAGTCAGACCTTTAGCTTTATGCATGCTGTGTGTCTGTTGCAACTTCAACAACAATATTATTATTATTATTATTGATGCTTTACTTGGCTAATAAAAGTCCTTTAACCGAAAATGGCATGGATGCGGCTTCATCTCCCATGGCGCGAAGCGTCACAGGCGATGAAGCCGCCCCCATACCATTTTCTCCTGCCCCCCCAATTGGGAAAGGTTACATCCGCCCCTGCTCATATCACAACAGAGTTCACAGGTGTAAAACAGTGGATGAGTTTATTTTTAAGCACAGGCTTCCCACAAACTGCAGTTAAGACTCTCGTAAATACGATAGCAATAATAACATATCAAATTGACTTGATTTAAAAGTGTGCACTAAATAAATGCATACCGGTAGTTCCTCTTGTGCGACTCTTGTGCAAATAGTGTAAAGGGAACGTGAGTTCACATTGCGGCAGGGCTCAGGATATTGGGAAACATCCTGTTAAACTGTTGATATCCTGTTCGTTAATGTACATGCTAACATTTGATTTTACGTGGGATAACTATCACCAAATTAGTAAATAATGGTGTACATGAACATCAGCGGGCCACCAGCATGCATTTTCTCCTCCCCAACTACTTTTCAGCAAACAATGGCTGAGCAAGTCTAACCCTGACCTCTCAATCACATCTCAGGGCCAATATGCATTAATTAAAACCACTGTGCCAAATTTAGGCTAGTTAAAACGTTCATTTTATTCCACTGTCCCTACTAGACAGTTTGGAGGACTCTGCAGTATTAGTCTTTTACCTTCCCTTTAAAATTTAGACATACTATAACCCTAACTGCTACCACACATCACATCACCTTTACACCACAAGCAGCACGGGAGGATATGTCCACAGCAGACAAACCAGACCATTCAACCATGACACTTTCTCCCAGAAACCAGCTAACCACACCTTTATATCCAGAGAGCTTAGGGAAGAGAAAGAAGACATGTTTTTTTCTCTCTCCGACGACAAACAGACACTCTTCACAATAGTTACACCCTCCCTCCCTCCACCCAGCAGCATTTCATTAACACATCATTATCATTCTTTGTTGTAAATTGCCACAGTCGCCTCATTCTCAGTATCATGCTCACTGGCAGGTCGCTTCATTGTCAGGATCATTCCACCCTGCGTGTCACAACAAAAAACCATCAAGCCATGACTGTACCGGTTTGGCTGGTTTTTCTATGCGGGTTTCTTTTCAAAGCAGTGGTGATTTCTCTTAAGGTTCGCATGCACTTCCTCGTCAACTCTCTCTTTTGACTCCCAAATGAGAAAACAAGTGGTCCCAAGTGGTCAATAATCTACTGCCGACGGCACGCAGTAAAGCATGAGGCGTCTCAGTGGAGGTGACAGAGTCAGCAGGTTCAGAAAGGTTTTTTTACAGCTGACCCAGAGAGACAAAGTCCCAGTATTTTCTGTGATCAGGAAGACAATAAACAGTAGGCAAATACGACTTCATCCTGGCCGCATGTGGATCCTGCTATGGGAAAAAGGAACACGTATAAGACTGGTGTGAATGCACAGGGAGGTGTGGTGTGGATCACACACTGGTGTCCTTATGCGGTCCATCCAAAGGCTCTGGCTGCAGGGGAACGCTCGTACAATCTGCCTCTGTCTACCGTGTGTGTGTGTGTGTGTGTGTGTGTGTGTGTGTGTGTGTGTGTGTGTGTGTGTGTGTGTGTGTGTGTGGAGGGGGGGCACAGGAAAGTTGGCCAAAAAGCCTTCTCCGCCCACCCCACACACACACACACACACACACACACACACACACACACACACACACACACACACACACACACACACACACACACACACACACACACACACACACACACACACACACACACACACACACACACACACACACACACACACACACACACACACACACACACACACACACACTTGCCCTCATATTCATGAAGCTCTCTTCTCTACGCAAGAGTGGACAATATGAGCTTTCATGTACAGAACTAAAAGAACTCTGGTTAAAACGAAAGATATTTGTTCTACCAAGACACTGGGATGACGGTGTAAACTCTTCTCTATCTGAACAATCTTAAAAGTTGGCTGAAAACAAAAGGTCGTTCTTTGAATTTGCGGCTAGAAGATTGTCAGATGGAAGCCTGCATGCTTTGCATTTGAATATCTTACTCGCAATAGAGTTACTACAACAGAGTTACGCCATAGAGTACAGGCAATGACATCTATGACAACAATGAAATCTAGTAACCACTTGAACACTATATCCTATTCTCAGTGTTTCTAAGCAATATTGCCCAACACTGCTGTTGGGCAATATTACTTAGGAATTAGGAATTACTTTCCTAAGTAATATTGCCCAACACTGCCTATTCTGGAACAAACTTGGGCTAAAATGGCCAATCGACAAGCCCGCAACGTGTTTTAGAACTGAGCAGAGAAAACAGAGAACCTTCGGGACTTCCAGTCATCCAAAAACATAAAGGTCCAGTGGTTAAGTGACAAAAATACAACAACATAATGCAACACGTGCGCCAAAGCCCTGCACCAACACAAACAACAAAACAGTACTGTAACAAAAACTGCTACAGACCTATATGTTCTCACATGTCTGGTTGCTGATTTACCTGCACATAAAAGCAACCCGGTAGTCCTCTGGTAGTTTTCCATACGAAAAAACAAAACCAAAAAAAATCACTCAGCAGCTAGGTCAGCACAGAAGCATGATGGATTTGCATGATATTGTACTATATCCTGTCCATGTGGGCCAACATTCTCCATGTTAACGCAGATTATTTTACCTTTATGTAAGAGCTAGCGTCATCCACGGCTTCATCGCCTGGGCCTGAGAGGAGGTCTTTAGTTGACATTTCCAATTTACTGCACATATATAGGAATAAAATCCAGATCTCTGCTCCTCTGTTAGCCACTGTTAGGCAGTGTGAGGATGCTCCTCAGTAAGTGCCAAGTGGCGTAAACTAGTGTCTCCATACAGCTCAACATGTGCACGAACCGGTTTAACGATACGGTCATTGTATGTAATGCAGGGCTACGTCACGTGCTGATGGGAAAGAGATAACCGGTGGGGGATCCTCCCACTCGTAGAAAGCGCTTGCCTCAGGCTCAGGTGAGCAACTACCATTTAGGTCGGTCGTATTTCTCGTATTTCTTGCACACCAGTTGTCATTCTCCGCTAAAGCAGCTGCACGGGAGAGTCTAAGTAAAAAGATTGTACCCTTAGGACCAGTGTTGGTCTATATTACTTAGGAAAGTAACTTCTTTACTTTACTCGTTACCCCTTAGACAAAGTAATATCATTACTTTACTTATTACTGGATTTGAAGAGTAATATATTACATATTACGTTATTACTTTCCCAAGTTCTCAACACCGCTTTTGAAAAAATAGAGAAGTACAACATAATCCGTTTATTACAAAATAAAGCAGCAAGCGATTTGTAGTGTACATAACTGCGCAGGATGCAGCGTGTGGACTGGATCTACAATCTACTGCACATCTCTGTTGTTACAGTACCTGTCAATAGCTTGTACATCTGTTCTATTTTTGCGTGCAACAACAAGCTCATTTTAAAAAAGTAACTTGGCGTTACTTGCAAAGTAATGCGTTACTTATTACCCATTTTTGCAGAGTAATCTCGTTACTTTACTTTTTGGAGAAAAAGTAATAATATTACAGTAATATGTAATCTAAAATTAGTTACTGCCCAACACTGCTTAGGACAGAGATGGCCATTTATTTTTCCCAAGGGGCCAAATGAGATACATAAAATATTGTGGAGGGCCAAGACTAAAGGCTGAACTAAAGACTGCGTGATATTAATTTAATTTCAAGATAAAAGTAAGAGTAAGACCAACCATTTTGACACCAGGGCCCTCAATTCATTCAGTATTTGAGCCACGGACCACCATTTGATGACATTTTAGCCCCACAGACCCAAAACTAAAGATTTATTTTGCTTTTGTTCACAATTCCAGGCTGGATTTCACAAACAAAACAGGCAAATATAGATAAAAAATGACCATTCTTTTACATTCTCTGGCTAATTCAGATGAATATTTTAACTCTTGAGAGTGTAAACATGAAACCAAATGGACCCGCAAGGGTCCATTTGGTTTCATTTTTACGCTCTCAAAGAGTTACATCTGGTTAACCAACTTTCCATATTTAACTGGAACTCTCTCAAGGACCACTGGTGGTCCCTGGACCACTGGTTGAAAACCACGGTACCCTTTCCCGGGCCGGTCAGAGTCAGCCAAAGGGCCCCCGGGCCACATAATGCCCAGGTATGCCTTAGGACCATTGACTATTGTCAGCTCCTAAAAGAAGTTTTTGATGCTGTTGGTCCAAGCATACTGTCCGTTATCAACTGCAGCCTCAATTCAGGCTGTGTTCCGGCAGCTTTTAAACATGCAGTGGTAAATCCTCTTCTAAAAAAGAAGACCTTGGACCCAACTATTTTAAATAATTTTAGGCCCATCTCTCAGCTCCCCTTCCTCTCCAAAGCATTAGAGAAGGTTGTCCACAGTCAACTGCAATCATTTTTAGCCAGAAATAACCTCCATGAGAAGTTTCAGTCAGGCTTCAAACCAGGTCACAGCACCGAGACAGCTCTCCTTAAGGTTTTAAATGATTTACTTTTAACAGCCGACTCTGGCACCCCTGCCATCTTGGTCTTACTGGATCTCTCGGCGGCCTTCGATACGGTCGATCATAGGATCCTCCTGTCTCGCCTCGAGCACCAGGTCGGCATCACAGGCACCGCACTGTCCTGGTTCAGGTCCTATCTAACCGATAGGACCTTTTCTGTCCAACTGGGGGATTTTTCCTCTCCTACAGCCCCCCTTTCATGTGGGGTCCCCCAGGGGTCCGTCTTAGGCCCACTACTTTTTCTGTTATATATGCTTCCCCTCGGTTCGATTTTTACCAGCCATAACATTTCTTTCCACTGCTACGCCGACGACGTTCAGGTCTACCTTCCCATAAGAACTGACTCAATCCACTCATTTCAACCACTGCTAGACTGTCTAAAAGATGTTAAAACCTGGATGGACAATAACTTCCTGACACTTAATCAAAATAAAACAGAGATCATCATATTCGACCATAACACCAACACACCCCTCATCACTCCGGACATCCTCACTCCTAACATCTGCTCCTCCGCAAAAAACCTCGGTGTAATCCTCGACAGCTCCTTCAAAATGGATAAGCACATCAGTTCTGTCGTCAAAGCCAGTTACCTTCAACTTAGACTACTTTCCAAAGCCAAGCCGTACCTACCTCGACAACAATTCGAAATAGCCATCCATGCATTCATCTCTTCAAGATTAGACTACTGTAACTCTCTGTATACCGGACTTGACCAAACATCTCTCAAACGCCTGCAGCTGGTCCAAAACTCAGCTGCACGCCTCCTGACCGGCACAAAGAGGCGCGACCACATCACCCCCATTCTGGCCTCTCTCCATTGGCTCCCGGTCAAATTTCGAATTCATTTCAAAGTCCTTATGTTTGTTTTTAAATGCTTAAATGGCCTTGCTCCACCATACCTCACTGAGCTCATACAGCCTTATGTTCCAGCCAGGGCGCTGAGGTCCGCTGATCAATCCCTACTCACCATACTCCCTACTGCTAAAAGGTCTCGGGGAGGCCGTGCCTTTGCCTCTGCCGCCCCCGCGCTCTGGAACAACCTACCCCTTCCGATCCGAACCGCGCAATCTATTGACATTTTTAGGTCCCTTCTAAAAACTCATCTCTTCTCCCTAGCCTTTAATTGTTCCTAACGGCCTCACCATACTGCTTTAATTTGATGTTGATTGAAGTTTAATCGCCATTTTTATTGTTATTTTGCTAAATGTTTTTGTATCTTCCCTCTTGTTTCTTTCTTTGTTTTTCCTTTTCATCTGTAAAGCACTTTGGTCAGCGTTTGCTGTTTTTAAACGTGCTATATAAATAAAGTTTGTATTGTATTGTATTGACTATTGTTTTTCCCCAATGATCGTCAACGGGAAATGTGGTCTACAGTGTTGCGGCACCTTTCTCACCACAAGGCACCAACTGGAACCATTCTTGCAGGTTCCAGTTGGTGATCTCCAGAAGACAATGCATCTAAATCACATAATAAAGCAAATAAGCAAGCTGTAGTACTACAGTCACGTAACCAGTGCATAAACAAACACTGTCTAAATCAAAGTGCAATCTCTGACTGATGGCCGCAAAGCTGTGACGTGTGAAGTTTTTGATCCCGTTTAACAAAGAGTTATTAATCTAATAAAACATGAAAAAAGAAAGAGGAGTCAGGAGTCAACAATGACTATTTTAGGGGCACTGGTGCAACATTTTGAACTATTTGTACATTCTGAGAGTTTACCAATACACTCTCGGAATGTTTCACAGACACAGACCTCTTTACTTCTGGGGATCATTTAGGTGGAACCCATGTAACACAAGTGCAGTGAGAAAAAGCGGATCTGAGTGAAAAGCCAGGCCCTCTTCGTCTTTGTTGATGTGTTGAAATCTTGGTTCAACGCCACACTGGCACGTTGCATAACGTCACAATGACGACGGGTGTGAGCGGCGAACAAAGCCTGGTGGATTTCATCCAAACCGCAGTGAATGCTCCACTGTAGGAAGTACTAACTGGTACTCTCACTCAAGTACTGTACTTAAGTACAATTTGAGGTAGGCCTAATAATTAGACTTCAGTGGGTCCATTTTCCATTACGCCAAAACATCTTACTAAGAAGCATTGTATTTCTGCACTCTACTGCAAGATCTGAAAACTTCATAGTTACTTTGCAGATTTAAATTATTATTATTATTACAAAACATGGCCCCCATTTTATAAAAACGCTATTCAGACAACAAAGCCACCACCCACCCCCTTTTCTCCTCTCTGTATATTTTTCTTTTTTCCTCCACTATGATCTGCTGCTTCTGACTTCACAGAAGTGAATATTTGTGTCTTAAAATGTTTTGATGAAATGAGCAGGGTGGCTACCACTGTATACAAGAGCAAGCTTTGCTGGGGGGTGTTTCACGAAAGGTGGATAAGCAAATTGAGGATTTAAGCCAAAACCACGCTTTTTAAATCCTAGTCTATAGAGCCTGGTTCATTCTGTTCCATCAAAGCCAAGCGAGGCTCAAAATGTGCGGATTTGGCGAGCCAGGATCATATAGCTTCGCTTGCTGACGCTTGCACGTACAGCTTGAAAAGCGTGATGCTGATTGTAGATTCCTTGAGCGCGACCAATCATGGGCAAGACCAGCCAGAGCCAGATAGAGAGCCGTGCCTTTCACAGCAGAAGAACAGCAGCAGCTGATGATGATCTACTATGAAGAAGCGTCAGCAAAGGCGATCATTAAAAAAGGCCAATACGAGCGTGATTAATAATGCCAGGGACAAGGCATGGCAAACTATTGCCAATAGACTGACTAGAATGTGTGTGTGTGTGTGTGTGTGTGTGTGTGTGTGTGTGTGTGTGTGTGTGTGTGTGTGTGTGTGTGTGTGTGTGTGTGTGTGTGTGTGTGTGTGTGTGTGTGACCCTCATACCTCTGAGATGTGGAGGGTGAGCTATTGCATACATACACTGAAATACAGTAGCACACTGATTGCAGAAAGAAAAGAAGTAAATATGTAAATATATCTTATGCGCCATGAAATGCTGAGTGGGATCTCTCTCTCTCCTTCTACATTTTCTAATTGTGTAGAACTGTACATTCCTGAAAATTAAGTATTTCAGATGAATATATAATTTAACTCTTGAGGGTAAAGTGAAACCAAATGGACCCGCAAGGGTTCATCTCAAGAGTTACAGATCTATAAGGATCCATTTTGGTTACCCACTGTCCATCATTTAGCTGGAGACCACCTGTAATCCTCTCAGGGACCACTGGTGGTCCCCACTTTTGATATACAAAACAAACACAAGGGATATCTAAGAATATGAAAGCAGTGTAAAATAAAGCACAAAAACATACTACAGAATGGTAAGTGCCTGCAGCCTCAATATTAGCCTAAATGCTGCTACCTTTTGTTTTTTTTAGCCATAAAAAAAGAGAAATCTATGACTGCACGGGTGGTGGTCCCTCCACACAGGAGTACAGCCCTGCGGAGCTAATCAAGTAGAGTCCATATACAACCACAGGTGTTGAATTAACGGTGTAAAAAGTCATTGGATTGGCCTAATAAACAGCAAAGACATCAGGATTGGGTTAAACCTGACTGTTAGCCTGGTCTGGAGGAGGCCATAGCATTAGTTTCCATGGGAAATAATGTGTCATTGCTTTCATGAAACCAAGTCAAGCCTCAACATATCCAGGTTAACTGGTCAAGTTAAAGGTCTAAAGGTCTGAGGAAGGGCTTCGGCCCGAAACGTCACCTTAAATAAATCAACATTCGGGAGCATTAAATAGTGTGCAGATTATCTTTCTTTTGTTTAGCTATGTTCTTTCTTTAACTGGTCAAGTTAATCTGGCAAGATTAACCCGTTTTCATGAAACTGAATGATCGCTGATCCAGGATATAATAAACCGGAATAAGAGTTAAATCCTGGCTTATTCCCTAATCCACCTTTCGTAAAACAGGCCCCTGTTTCGTCCACGGTGGACAAACCAGTAAAGCTGGCTCTTGTTTTCTTGAGTTGTACTTGTGTTTGAATTGTACTGCAAAGCTTTCTGTCTATTGACTTTCTTCATCTCAGAGGTGATCGAATCCAACTGATAGTGGACATGCTTTCATCACAACAGGACAGACAGCAATATGTGCCATTGTAGGGTCACAGCTGGCTTATAATGTGACTTGACTTCACCAGCAGCAAATATTTAACTTGAACAGTGTTGACAAAGCTTCAGGATGCAGAGCCACTGTTCTATCAGGCGACTGTGTTAAATGTTCATGTTCAAGTTTACTGCCAGTTATAGGCAAACATGGAAAGGTTAGGAGTGAATAAATATGAGCGAATGCTCACATTTGATGGATGGCAGACTGACTGACTGACTAAAAAAATATTACAGAAAAAAGTATGTACCGGTAGGCCATAATGTGACTTTGTACTAAAATTGTAATTTACTCATTCTTAAGCTACACAACTGCTCTCTACCTGTGATATTCCTTTACCTCACTTAGATATGATATACGATTATGCCATTGTTATTTTATTTTAACATCTCCCATTGTCATCCCAACAACAATATCACTACAACATTAGGCCTATACTGTATAGCCCTACCAGTGGTCCTCAACAGGCGGACAGCGGTCCACGTCCGGACCGCCACGTATCTCTGTGTGGACCCTGGAGTGATCTGGGGAAAGAAACGGCACCGCCGGGGTGCCTGTTTTGGTCTGTATGTTTGCCTGTTTTGTTTTCAAACAAAAGACAAAAGCAGACAAAAGCAAAATAAACGCTTAGTTTCGGGGTCTGTGGGGCTAAAATGTCATCAAATGGTGGTCCGTGGCTCAAATGCTGAATAAATAGTGGGCCCTGGTATGAAAAGGGTTGAAAACCACCGATGTATGCCATACTCAGCCTATGTACGTTCAAAGTTGTCTATATTCTGTCAAATGCTTAGGCCTACTGTCATTCCGTGTGTCTAATGCAGGGGTTTTCAACAGGTGGTCCGGGGACCACCAGTGGTACTTGAGAGGGTTCCAGGTGGTCCCCAGGCATAATGATGGAAAGTTGGTTAACCAGATGTAACTCTTGAGAATGTAAAAATGAAACCAAATGGACCCTTGCGGGTCCATTTGGTTTCATTTTCACACTCTCAAGAGTTAAAATATTCATCATCTGAATTGGCACTATTTAATTAAGAAGTCTACACTGTTTTGTTTGCAAAATCCAGCAAACAAAACAGTGTATTGGAATTGTGAACAAAACCAAAAGAATTCTTTAGTTTAGTTTTAGGTCTTTAGGGCTGAAATGTCCTCAAATGGTGGTCCGTGGCTCAAATCCTGAATAAATGGTGGACCCTGAGATGAAAAAGGTTGAAAACCCCTGGTCTAATGCGTTGTTAGCTTGCAGAACAGCGGTGCACTGCCGCAAATGTTGAGTTTCTTTCAGTCAAGTCTGAACTGATGTGTTTTCGTTGGGTCTATAAGCCACATTTTATATGTCTTTATCAAACAACATGGAGAGAGATAACGTTGCCCTGTTTAGGCACACAGCTTAGAGCCGCACCTGCACTTGATGTGTAGGGACTTCCCCAGCAAATGAAAATAAAAAGTGAGACATTTAAAAACGGAGCACCATGTATTTTTAATCTATAAGGGAATTGGGGGGGGGGGGGACTCTTTTGAGAGAATATATGTAGTAGGCTATACATTACAATATTTTAAAAGGAATTTGGTCAGAAATACCTGAGCTGATTTTGTGTCCATTTTTAGTCCATATATCACCCACCAGCCCCTAGTGTAAAACACACCAACTTCCAAGTAGCTCTGCAGCACTCCAGACCCTCACCCTAACCAAAACAGTCCAAATTCGCTCTTGCACAACCCAAGCATTGCATCATTCTGAAACTGTCATTTGACTCATTTCTGGTGTGACATGAGTCGTTCCATTCATTCCTGTCAGTATAGAGTAGTAGGCTACAGCAATGCAGCTATATTTTTTTGCACTGTAATTTAACACATGTCGGATTTACATGCTTAATTATTACATTTAGAAAGTCCAACTCAAAAACCTGTAGGAATTGATTCTGGTGATAAATATCATAATAAAAGCCGTGTTAGTCTAGAAGAAAGCAGTCTACTTTGTATTATTCATTCAAGCAGGATTTCCAATCCATAAAATAATATGGTAAATGGATAGCTCGGGCCGCCGCAAACTTGTTTAATGAATTCCCTTGACGAAAGTGGTAATTAAAAAGTCTGAACGGGCAACACGTACCGTCGTACGGGGAAGTATAAATTAAGTTAACATGGCAGTCATCCCACATCAAAACTGCAAAACTTTTAACGACATAGTAAAATGTTGAAAATGGTTGGAATCCCACGTTACGCTTGTTGTCAGGTTTAGCTCTCAACCCACTCTTCTCCGTCTCATAACACATAGGAAGTTCAAGTTTACTTTTCCGATAGCGCTTGACATGCCGCTGCATCGTGAATTAGTCAATGTAATATCTCTTCATTCATAACTTACCTGGTGGATTCAACAGCGCTGAAACTGAAAGACTCTGTAGAGTGAACGGATGGACACTCATTCGCTGGATGAGGATCGTCCCCCCTTCTCACAGGAGGTCTTCATGGAGCTGCGGTGTTCTGATCATGATTCACACTGGATCTACCTGTGGCTGTACTACTGCATCATCATTATCTTATCATGTGTTACTGGACGGACCAGTAACACATGATATGATAATAGAGTGAAATAGATTTGGCGACGCCTGCCTAAGTCGTTGGACTGAATTAATATAATGCAACTCTAGAGGATTTTGACAGCGATACACTATCACGACTCGAGTCACAACGATTTCTGTATTATCTGCTGGATAGTGTGAGTTCTGTGTGTGAGCTGTAGATGTGTGTTTCGGTCTCAAAGAGACACCGTGTATCTTTTTGAGTCTAGAAGAGGTGAGTTTGGGAAACCAGTTTATCCTGTATTTACCGCGGCGTGGCGGTAGGGGGCGATGAGGGCCCGAATGATTTAGATATGTAAGTGACGTCAAAGAATCACCGTGAAAAAAAAAATCACACGTGTTACAGTGTTGCCATGTCGGCTTATTATAAGCGGAATGCGTTTTTTGCTTCTTAGTGTAGTCTCAGTCTCTTATCTTTGGCTTGTTTTCTTAACGTCAGTGATTCTCAGTCTCACACATTGCCAAATGACCAAGGGTCTCCAAATGAATATATGTATTTGTCCAACTAAGTAAGGACCATACATCTAGACATAATTTGTCCCAGCCAATGAATGAATTAATAAATAATTTAATTGATGGAGAATTACAGTAGGATCCCTGGCAAGATTACTGTCTTCTCTAGGTCGTCCTCAGACGAGCCTTCCATCGTCGCTTCCAGTCGTCTCGGTCCTCCATACATCCAGCCAGCTCACTGGTGCTCTGTGCTCCTGCGTCCATCTTGAGTACATCCACATATGTTAGTGTGGGACGTCCTCGTGATCGGTGCCCATGCGTTGGTTCCCACAGCACTAGTCTGCTGGCCGGCAGTTCTTGATGCCTTTGACAGTGTCCTGCCAGTCTCATTCTCCTGGCTGCTACTTTCTGGCTCACTTTTGGAATTCCCTCATACAGTGTATTGTTGGTAACATGCTCGTTCCTGCTGAAGTTGAGTACTACACGCAGCATTCTGGTGTAGCACCCGTCCAGAGACTTCTGCAGAGTTGGCTTCAGGGTCCAGCATTCGCTGCCATATAGGAGAACAGATTCCACCGTTGCATAGAAGAAGCTGAGTTTGATTTGTCGGGGGAGGTTCGAGTTCCACACACTGGACATGCCGTTCAGGGCCCTCCAGGCAAGTGCCTTCCTCACTTTTAGGTCCTGCTCGGTTGAGTTGACCCATGAGCCTAGGTACTTGAAGTCTGTGACTTCCTTCAGTGCAGCTCCTCCTGTTGTTGTTAGAGGTGGATGTTCTGATGGGATGTTATAGGTGACTGTCGTTGTTAAAATGATATGATTAAAATAATATTCCATTGAATCCCCTTTGCCCCCCTTGATGGTTATGAAAATAGCTGATTTACAAGCACACGGAATGCTCAGCCAGTCTCCTTTTGGGCTTGTTTCTCTCACACATTGTGGCAACGCGGACGTGTTTCCGTTTCCTGTGTTTCTTCCTGTAGGAAAACCACAACACACACATGTCATGAGGAGCACCATTCATAATAACCATAGATTTGAAATCGTTTAATTCGTTTACGGTAACTCACGGTAGTGGGGAAAATGGTGCGCAAATTGAAATACCACGAGCAGAAGCTCCTGAAAAAGGTGGACTTCATCAACTGGGAGGTGGACAACAACCTACACGAGGTCAAAGTGTTGAGACGGTTCCACATCGAGAAGAGAGAGGACTACACCAAGTAAGAAACAACAATCTGTCCACATGCTCATTGCTTTCATGAAACACCCATTTTCAACATTCTAATATGTCATTAGTATGCCCTAGCCTAGAGAGGTGTTGGGTGGACATGATAAAACAAAGTTCCCCCATTCTGTGTTCCCAAGAAATGGAGGTAAACATCTTGATGACATCGTCACAATGTACTGTATTTTCACCATGTTAATGTATTTCTTTATTCACTTATTTTTTCTGAGAGCCTACAAATGGAACCAAATGAACCCTAACAGGTTCATTTTGTTGCGAAATGGTACATAAATGGTAAATTTATGTAGCGCCTTTATCCAAGGCGCTTTACATAGCTTGTGCATCACCACATTCACCCATTCACACACACATTCATACACTGATGTGCAAGGTACCATGCAGTAGGTACCATGCAAGGTACCTACTAGTACATCAAGAGCAATTAGGGGTTCAGTGTCTTGCTCAAGGACACTTCGACAGTAACTCTGCGGGAGCCCGGGATCGAACGGGCAACCTTGTGGTTGCCATCCGGTGACTCTACCCCTGAGCCACTGCCACCTTTTGTACACTCTCAGAAAAATGTTGAAAATGGGTGGAAACCCCCTTTAAGTCTGTGGCTTTCAACCTTTTTGATACCAGGGCCCAATATTTATTCATAATTCGAGCCACGGACCACCATTTGATGACTTTTTAGCCCCAAAACTAAAGATTTATTTTGCTTTTGTCCATAATTCAAGGCTGGAATTTGGGAAACAAAACAGTCAAACATACGTAAACCATGACCATGGTTTACCAAATGGACCCTTGCGGGTCCATTTGGTTTCATTTTTACGCTCTCTGGTTAACCAGCTTTCCATCATTAAACTGGGGACCATCTGGAACCCTCTCAAGGACCACTAGTGGTCTCCGGACCACTGGTTGAAAACCACTGCTTTAAGGCTGTTAGACTGAATTGGGCAAAAATAAACATTAGGGCTGTGTACTAATATAGTTATGGACACTCTCTGTCTGTCTTTCTAGAATACTCATTCATACTGTCTGTCTGCTTGCCTGCCTGCGTGTCTTCTTGGACTACGGCAATTTGGCTTGACTTGGAGTTCATTAGGTTTAATTGGAGGGGGCATGTGCGTGTCTGAGCTAATTTATATCACATATCAAAATAACATTGAGTCAAGCAACCTAAATGTCTGACTGTGGTGCCACGTAATGGGTATTAGGACTGAGATTAGAGAAAGATGTTGACACTAACATTGTGGGATGTCTTGTACTTTCCGCCCACGTCCTCAGGTACAATAAACTGAGTCGTAACATCAGAGATCTTGCCCAGAAAATCCGAGACCTGGATGAAAGAGATGGTTTCAGAGCCCAGAGCACGTCTCAGCTCCTGGAGAAACTGTGAGTGTTGCAACGTAGATTTTTCCTCTATGGAAATCTCCAGAAATAAAGCAGCATGCTCTGCCTCTGAAGTGATACTTCCATGTTTTTGTTTGGTTTTGTTCATTACTCATTACTTAGCTCATTACTTAATTATTCAATTGAATACTAGAGGTACAGTTAAATACTTGGGTTAAAATGATATTGATAATTAATGATGTTGCTTTCTTCTTCATGAAATAATGCTGAGATCAAAACGAACATGATTGTTTCCTCTTCCAGGTACTGTATGGGTCTGATCCCCACCAAACAGAACCTGTCTCTCACAGAGAAAGTCACAGCTTCCTCATTCTGCAGGTAAAAACAAAACAAGAGATCATATTGTGTGTAATTGCTGCATGTGTTTGTTATGAACGGGATCTATATTACTTCAGTGCAATTAAATAAAGGGATGTGCAGCTATGTGATTTATATACCAGACCATTGTGCGAGCACATGTTCAGTTCTTTACCTCACCAACCTGAAAAGCGTGGGAGTATGCAGCAAGAAAAACAAAAATAAACAGATCTGTCTAAACCAGGGGTAAGCAACCTTAGGCATGGGTGCAAACATTTGCACTTCAGAGGGTAATCACTAGTGGCACACTGTCAGAAGTGTGCATGATGATTTTTCTTTTAAATTTAATATAAAAAAAAAAGTGTACATCATGCACATAATTCCACATTCATTCAAACTCATGTTTCATTAAACTCTGACTGGAGAAACAGTAGTAATAATAATAATAATAATTGAGTCTAATAATCACACATCGTAATAGAAAAAAATATTTATATAAAAAAGACAGAAACATAAAGTGTTTCCGTGCATATAGACATTCAAAATCGAATGGAAATGCTTTGATGTGGTGTAATAACATAATGTTGATATGGCATGCTGACTACTAAGGAAATAAAGACAACACTTCACATCACATCACTTCACTTCACTTTTTTCTCCACAATCTGTTTGTCTTAACACCATGCAACGCTCCAGACGAAGGCTTCCAGTCATCATGTTGGCTCTGCATATGGCTCAGAACATGAAGACAGCCATTACCTTCATCGAACAAGGACGTATCCTTCACTACAGCATGGATTAAAGTTCTCAGTCGCCACAACTGATTCTATAAAATGGATACATGCCGTACAGCCAAAATAGCCGATCTTCAAGCTATCGCTTGATGCTAGCGAAATAGTCAGCTGAACCAATACAACCAGAAGCAGCTTCCATAAAATCTGAATAATAACCCTCAGATATTTCATAAAAGCAACTATTAAAGCCTCGATCGGTGTGTTTTCTTCACATGGCTAGTACTTGCAGAAGCAGGAACAATATTAATAATTACTTATTGATCAAATTGTTTAGGAAAACGTGTGTGTGAAGTCCTTTTATACTGCTTCACAAATGGCAGATTACACAATATTTAGTGATTGATGTTGAGATAAATCCATGATACAGTCACATTCTTTTGTGTTTTGCTCTTTATTTTCTTCTTATTTTCTTTCATGTTGCTATGATAATGTTACCATGTTAGTTATTGTCTGTTTTTAGCGGGATTGTTTTGCTAGAAATGTCCTTGATTCCATGTCAGATGTTCGTGTGGGGCCAGAGATTGTTACAGACCCAGCATTCCTAGTCACAAGGTTGGTGCTACTACTGTAAAAACTACTGTAAAAACATTTTACATGTTTTTATATCGTGTGTGTGCACATGCGCTCTTCAATCAAAAACTGCTGCTTGCTGTGGTGTCTGGTTTATTTGCATTATTTTTGGACCCTTTGGGCTGTTGAGTCTAGACTAGACCTAACATATTGGTTTGTAATTGTTTCTCAGGAATATGGAAGACTTTGTGACGTGGGTGGACTCCTCCAAGATCAAAAAGCATGTCATGAATTACAATGAAGAGGTAAGTAGCCTTAGTTTGTATGCAGGGGAAGACCGAGTGAGGACACAAATCTGTTTACAGTATATCTTATACTAGCCACATACTGTATTTGGATATATTGATCGCAGTGGTTCACTTGGAAATATGGAGAGAACCCAAGATGTAACCACTGTAATTCTTAATCTGTGACAAATGGATTCCCCTTTTTTTCATCAAAATCTTTCTGTGTGGTATTACAATCGTCATGGGCACATTACCCCAGTGCCTATAATATTAATCACCTGTCCATAGCTCTCATTGTTAAAGGGGAATTCCACCCATTTCCAAAATTTTCCTGAGAGGATACAAATGTGAACCAAATGGACCCTAGCGGGTCCATTTGGTTCCATTTGCACCCTCTCAGGAAAAAGGCATCTGAAAGAAAAATCATTAACATGGTGAAATACATCTTGATTATGTCATCAGATGTATGTCACCATGTTAATGATGTTTTCAGACCTCCATTTTTAGGAAATACAGAATTGGGGGAACTTTTTATCATGCCCACACAACATCTCTAAGCTATATTAATTACATAGTAAAATGTTGAAAATTGGTGGAGTTCCCCTTTAAGGACTCTTGACTCTCTGTTAAGTACGACCACAATAGATTTCATTTACATTGCCTGTACTGTAGTATCACTATTTTTGTGAGAATGTAAGAAATCTGTAAGAGAAAGAGAAGGAGGGACATGCAGCAGATGCCATTGGGCTTGTGGTATGTGCCTTAATAACCGCTATAGGCCAGGGGTTCTTCCACAGTTTCTAAATCTAGAAAAGCCATACAGTTAATAATACTGACTTCAATACTTTTTTTTGCTTTACAGAGGGATGACTTTGACCTGGTGGAGTAGTGGTGTGTCATCATGGTATGTTCTCTCCATCATCCTGGGAGGACATGAGTTCAGCGGAAGAGGTGCTTTGAATGTTGAAGAAGTGGACCAGAGCATTCCATGTTTGAACTCTGTGTCAATTAGGAAAGTTGACAGAGAACTGCACTCTACAACTTCTGCAACTACAACTAATTATTTCCTATAACTATAATAAGAGGAAACACCCCAGTAGGATATAACGCTGCCTTGACAAGCAATCACAACCACAGCCTACAGTCTATGTCGAGGACAGTTCAATCTCCTGAACAGTGACTACATTCAAATGGTTCTCTGAAACCTTTTCTTGCGAAAGACCCTGAAATTGATATAGATTTTGCACGGAACAAGAGAAAACAATAGATGTAACAGTGAGTCTACGGTCCACCACTTTTTTTTAGAACCCTTGTTCAATGTTTTACATCCTAAATGTTTTCTGAATAAACTGTTGATTTATCTAAAATCCAAAATGACAGTTGCTTTCCTGGATTGATCCTGGTTTCCTGGTTAAAAGCCGCCCATGGTTTGATGCCATCGAAAATCTACCGCTGAGGAAGAAGCACCAGGGAATAAACAATGCCTTGAGTCTTGACTGCAATGCCATTTTCATTGTTTTCCTTTCTGATGAAAGCTATATGGCATCATAGTTTAGCCAGAGTGAGGCAGCAATAGAGTGCTGTTTAGTTTGTTTTCTGAAACAAAGGAAGCACACCAGCATTGGAGGCGCTGACTGTGACAAATACAGTGACAAGATCAATATTAAAAAGAGCAAAGCATTCACAATGTGTTCCTCTATAAGAAAAGGACAAAACAGCAATAATTGTTCATTCAAACTCACACGCATTATTGCTATAAGTTTCAATACGGTTTTGTGTATTTTGTTTATACTTTGGGTGGGGTTTACGTTGGGTACAGTTGGCTCAAAGTTTCAGCTATTTTTCAGATGTAGACTGTTGAGTATTAATACCAGTTAAAGGGATATTCCACTTTCATGAAAAAAAAATGTGGTCATTTTATGGTCTACTCAGTCTCATGTGAACACCCCAGACAGTTTATAAGTTACTCGATTCACTATTTAGATATTTGATGTTCATTTTAGCGTATCCGCCTCCTTCCTATAAAAAAAACATAACTTAAAACTCCATTTTAATCATGATGACAGATTATTCAAAAACAACCAATCTTTTTTCTGGTGACTGATATTGTCCTCCTAATACGTGAGAGGTCCGTGGAACTTCATTTACAGTTTTCATTTATTTGTAAAATATTGTTTTGGAAAATGTAGCAGGTTCCATATTTAGACATTCCTAGCCAAATGAACAAAACAATATTTTACAAATAAATGAAAACTGTAAATGAAATTTCCACAGCCCTCTCACGTATTAGGACAATATCAGTCACCAGAAAAAAAGATTGGTGGTTTTCGAATAATCTGTCATGGATAAAATGGAGTTTTAAGTTAACATCCAATGGAACATCACTTTAAGTATCGATTTGCAACGTATGAATTTGTCACTGTCTGACAGACCGCCTACAGTGCTTTGCTATGATGGAGGAATTAGTTTGAATTCATGCTGAAGTGTGGTTTCTTGAAATGGGTCTGAGCCCAAGATGATCTGTTGGTTTCCTTGTAGAATTCCAGAGTTCTTATGCATCCGCTAGTTCTTGTAAACAATCTAGGAATCGGTATCCAGCTGTACCCTCATGGAATTTCCCAGGGTGTTAAGTCGCCTTGTTGATCTCCTAACAATGGATCTAAACACAGTTCCTAGGGCAAATGTCTTGCATTTCACTGTACACAGAGGATTGGGTAAAGTAGACAATACAGCCTGATTTATACATACAGTAGTTAGCCGCTAGTGTTGGCACGGCAGATATACAATCTCACAACCTGCCATTTACAAAAGCGACACGCAAATATAAACCAGGCCTAAGAAAGGTTCACAGTTGTGCCCTTTGCAGCCACAATTCTACTGTATAGAGCAGGGCTGCCCAAAAGGTAGATCGTGATCTACCAGTGGATCGATCACACACAGGCCATGCAGGTAGATCACATGACAGGCCCCTAAAATGTATAGATCTGTAACTGAGAGCGTTAAAATGAAACCAAATGGACCCTTGCGGGTCCATATGGTTTCATTTTACACTCTTAAGAGTTAAATTATATTTAAACATCTGAATTACGTATTTTTCAAGAGTCCACAACAATTCACACAAAAAATGGAGAATAATTGTTATTTTGACCAACGTTATGCCAGTTCTCTTTCCCAATTGGAGACAAAAACGTGAAAGTTCTTAGTTTTGGGTGCAAGAAACTAACCCAGCATCACAAACTGTCAACGCAAACCCCGAATACTGTTTTCAAACGTTAGTACCGTAATAGCATATACAAGAAAACCTTCCAATTCTCTCCCTCTATTTTTCATTATAAGTGCATTATTCTTAAACACCATGACAGTAACACTATGACAGTAAGTAACACCATCACCACTATTTCAAAGTTCAAACTTTCTAGGGGTCTTGAAATGGATTTTCAGTAATGGAACAATCACATTTTTGTTGAGACGGTCATTTTGAAAGTAGCTCTCAAGTAAAAAAAAAAGTGTGGGCACCCCTGGTATAGAGAGTAGACAAATCCAGAAGTGGCAGCTTACAAGTATGCCAGCTGTATACAATAAATGCTGTGGTGCAGATTGACATCACAGCATTGATTGATTACAGCTGGCCTACAGAGCAACCCTCTGTGGATGGCGTCATTTAGGCATCAGTGATGCCACTATCATAAGAATTCAATAAAATATATACATCAACACAGAAATTGGTAAATATATAATTTTGTTATTAACAAATGTCTCACAACTGTAAACATTTTTGCAACAATAGGGTAAGACGAACACTTTTAAGACAATTGCACATGGATAGATGGATTTCCCTTCACTAGGAAACTTAAGACAGAAACCCCTTAGACCACAGTGTAAACACATGAGAATTTCTCAAACCCTCACTTCTCTAAGAAATGGAACTATAATGCTACCATTACAACTGCACATAGAAACGTTGCAGTGTTCTGTTTTCACATACAGGTAAATCCAGTCAGATCAGTACATACTATGTAAATCACTTACTGCTGGAGAAGAACGGACTAATTAGGGATGCTCGCGTAACAGCTTTGAAAATGAAATGACTATATAAAAATATTGCAGTTTTAGCCAATATTTTACAATATTTTTTTTGAATGTGATGCTGAAAATTCTTTTGTGATGATGAATGTTGCAGATCCACGAGGAGGTTTTCTAATTCGCCAACGGTTGTAAAACACTGAAATAAATGAGGTAATAATAATGCACCGTTTTTGGGGATCTGCATCTTCATCCAGAATATTAGTTACTGCATAACAGAAAACCTAGATTGACCGTACAATGAATTGAATATTCGCCCAAATATCAATATCATGGATCCCTAATACATACTCATAACAGACCAACTACATTTATGTTCCTATTTAAAGGCACCCATTTAGGAACTGTGGAGTCGCTGGGTAACAAAGTTAGCAGGTGTAAATGTTTGGTTTTCAAAGCATTAAGCCCCTCTTCAGCCCCGTCCCCAAGTCCATCAGAGCCACCAGAAGCGCACATAGACGATGAGTGTGATGATGAAGACAGCACCGGCAGCCACCTTGGCGTAAGTGGATCGCATGTTGAGGTACTTGGCGTCGCTGCGGTACTTCTTTGATAGGCTGCTCAGGTTGCTGGCTTTTGTGTCCAAGGCTGAGGGGAAAAAAACACAAGCATGTATACTGCCATGTACCGTACATTATATTAATGCAAACAAATACCCAAATAGCTACCATGGTTTATCTTGATGGTAAGGAAAGTACTATTGAGACCAGGTCATTTTAGAAGTTGTATTAAGGAATTCTCTGATGTGAGATCTCTTAAAAATCCTGGTCTCCATCGCCTGTTCTGATGTAATGCTGGTTGAGCTATGGACCTTTGCACACCTTATAATATTAATTTAGAGAAGGTTTATTTAGTCCTGCACACAACTCTAACTTGAAAATGACCAGAAAACAGCAATCTATCATGGATGTCAACTAACCAGACAGAGCCTCCCCTCGTTGCAGAACCTCCTCTATGTTGGCCACCATGATTCTCTGGACATCCTGCAGCTCTGTGTTGATGCTGCTAAAGTTCCTCCTGGTCCTGCTGTCAATGTATGCCTTCTTTGTCTTCTGGATGTAGGTGTCTATAACACAATTCAACAATTCAGTTTACTTCAATGGAGCTATAGTGGCATGGGAAAACAAATGTTTACATTGTCAAAAGCAAGTGTCACAAGTGAACACATGATGTGTGGCTCTTGCTCAAAGTCTATTTACAGTCTCTCCAGTTTTTCGAGGTTGTATATGTATATACTATATACAGTAAACAGTGAAAATACGGAATACTTGCTTCCTCTCTGTTTTGTGACAAAAGGCAAAGAAGTTAAGGGATAAGGGGTTTAGCGTTAGCGATGATGAAAATCTAGGCCTATATATCTTACCAAACTCAATGAAGGAGTATGGACGTGATACTGTGGGCACTCTCCTTCCATACTGGTCGTGGAATTCAGTTTGAAGATCCTCCAGGTATCCGAAGGCCATCTTCTTAGGAAATGTTGCTTCACATAAGGCCAGGTAGCAAACACCATTTTCTATCAAATAACTGAAAACAACAACAACACACCGCTGTGTAATAGCAGTTTGAGTACAATGGACTATTGGAATCCAATCCAAAGGCATCGCTTTTTTGATCTGTTTTGATCTCCAACAGGAATGTGAGTTAGATACAGTTGGTGGTTATTTTGGGGTGTGCATGCTTTTCAAGCATACCATAGGAAAGACATGTAGGAAATGACCGGATTAAGGTTGTCGAAGACACCTTAAGGTTGCCGGGTGACTTACTTATGGTTATGCTTAGTTTAGGGTCTGGGGCAGGTTGTTGTTGTCTGGCCAGTAGTATGTCGAAAACTAAAGCTTTGTTTATCTGGCATTTTATAGTTTAAATATTCACAGTTGAGTTGATAACATAAACATACTGTTTACCAGTGTTTACCAAACAATTGGTCAGGAGTCTTGGGAATATTTTATTTTTATCTACATTTAAACTATTATTTCAAAACTTTCTAATAGTGTCAAAATACTGGAAATTCAGACTATCTCGTCTTTAAAATGGTTTGATGCAGCAGGGCGATTAATAGCATTGAAATATGGAGAAGGAGATACAGGGTTTCTGCCAGATAGCAACGATATCAGAGTGTGGTTGTGGTAGTCTAGTATACTGTAGTGATCCACTGAAAGGCCAGGATATCACAGAGTGGTTGTGGTAGTCTAGTTACTAGACTACCATACTAGACTCTAGTATACTGTAGTGATGATATATCACATGATATCACAGTGTGGCTGTGCTAGTCTAGTATACTGTAGTGTTGACTTGGTGAAAGGCCATGATGACATGTGGTTGTGCTAGTATAGTGTTGACCCAAAGAAAGGCCATAATAATGTGTGGTCGTGCCAGTGTAGTGACTTACTGAAAGGCCATGTGTCCACTAGCCTCCAGTGTGCAGCGGTTGGGACTCTGCTCGTTGAGTTTGCGAAACAGCTGTTTGGCTTGAGTCTGGTACTGCTGCAGGTCTCTGCCTGACTGAACCAACAGCATGCAACAAAGTCAACAAACTGATGTAATCAAAACGTATTGATAATCAGTAATTGCGTAATTGCGTAAACTGATCGATTGCAGCCGTAGTGTTGCAGTGTTTCTCATCATTGGCATGCTGGCATGCACAACTCCAGTGTCTATTTAGTAATAATTCTATAATAATATAGATTCCTATTAATTGCATATTATGGAAATGATGTGAATTCTTTCCCCTGACTTTACCCAACGGTTTACAGTATTTGATGGTGTTTGGCGGTCTAAGTTATGTTTAAAGTGGAGGTTCTAATGTTGACAATAAATATGTTCAAATAAATAATATTATATATTCATTATATTCATCATTACACAGAAAACTGGATGTGTTTGCAGAGGTTGTAATGTACTTTACGTGGCAGTGTAACACAGAAAATAGATAAATAAGTAGTCACTCTTTCTGACAAAACAAGTGCAACTTTGAATAGTTTAAAAATAATATTATATTTGATATACTAAGTATAGTAAAAGTATATTAAGACAGGTTAATTACATAAAGGCACACAGTATAGGGTTTCATCTGTTCTACAAATCGAGGACAACAAAATACAATAAAAAGTAACATTTGCTGGATTACAATAACATAATAAGCATTATTTATTAAATATTCATATACCTGTTCGTCCTCTTGCATAGATGCAGCCAGTGCCAGACCGTCCGCCACACGGGCGATCATTGTAAGAAAAACCATGTTGGTGTTTTAATGGTCCAACTGCAATTTAAAAATTGTGTTATTAAAAGTTAAAACTTATTGTAGTTCATTTCAGAAAGATGAATGAGCTGGCCCGGAAGCCTTGCCGGAAGCCCGGAAGTCGTGGGTGGTGCGTCGCGGAATCTGGTCCGACTGAAACCTGTCTCGGCCAAATGGGTTCCAGCCTAAATTTGCCTGGGCATTCAGGATGAACAATCATGTGGGATGAATAATGAAGTGAAACGAAATGATAATTCAGACTGAGAGCCCAAATGTCATCATGGTAAAAATTAATTTAAATATGAATGCTGTTTTTTTTTTTTTTTTTTTTTTACAAAAACAGCATACCAGTAAATATTTCAAACATGGTAAACAAATCAGCACCACCACCACCACCACCACCACCACCACCACAACCACCACTACCACAATAATAATAATAATAATGGGTAATAATAATAATAAAATTATTATTATTATTATTATTATGGATTTATAATTGCTCATATTATATTCAAAGGGGAATTCCACCCATTTTCTACATTTTTATATAACTTAGATTGGTAATATGAATTAATTACTTAATTGATTAACGTTTTTATTAACAGCTTGGAGAAAAAATGAATGGACAGCACAGGTTTTACACGTGTGGCCACCATGTAATAAAAACATTTAACAAAAAATCACTTCTGTAAAGCCAGGATCAGCAAATCAGGGTGGAGGTGAAAAAGGAAAAGAAACCTAGAGATGGGGATAAAGGGGGTCAAGTAGACTTGGGCTAATTCATCATGTGAATTAGCCAAGTCTACAAATAGAGAATGTAGAAGATTTTGATCTGTATGTTTGACTGCTTTGTTTCCTAAATTCAGCCTGGAACTGTGGACAAAAGCACAAGAAATCTTTAGTTCTGCGGTCTGTGGAGCTAATATGTGATCAAATGGTGGTCCGTGGCTCAAATTCTGAATAAACAGTGGGCCCTGGCATCAAGAAGGTTGAAAAGCACTGCACTATATGCTAGCCCGTGGATATTATGGAACAGACCCTATATGGAGCAGCAGACACGCAGACGGAGCGTCTGCGTTCGACTGCTCACGTCTGGCTGGTAAATTGATCATACAGATGCAGAACGGACGCTCGTCTCTTTCTTTGAAGCGGCCGCGTTTCAATTAACAACAATTAACAAAAGGACGCCAGATGCACTGATATGGACGCATTCCGTACAACATGGTAATTATTATTCTCGCTATTACACATTTTTGCTGCATAAGATTCTATTGTTTCAGTCTGTTGTAATGATATCATTCGTGTGGCCCGGCTTGATCGTGGAATAATGGCTGGACCAATTTCCTCACGGTTTTGATTGTTTGTGAGGAATAATAAATGGTATTATAGAACCAGCACAGTTATAACCCTAATTGATAAACTAGAAAGATCCTAGATTTCCTCTCCTTTCCTTTTCTTATTACCCTACAGCGTGATGATTGATTTGTTGCTGCAATGAAATGGATGCAGATTTGTTTATGGGTCTAAATTCTTTAATACAACCCTATTTTTAATTATAACAACCCAGGCGTAAAATAGTATGAAATATATCACTAATGCACATTTTTCGGGCAGCAGACTATTTCAACACTTTAAAGATGCATCGTTATTATTATGGCTACATGAGACCCCGAGATCAGCTGACATCTGCAGCTGGACTCGCGCACTGTCCAAATCCTCGGTGGCTTGCGGGTCCAGGTGGTTGTTTTGGTTCCGTTTATACTCTCTCGGGGGTTTAAGCCACACTCCGGGCTTTGGCAGTGGCAGCTGCGCGCATCGGCTCGCCCCAGGCAGGACTGGTGCATATATAATGTGCTTAGATCATTTCCCAGCCAGCCTACACATCATAGCCACATTACTTGCGAGTCTAAACTGATGCGATCATCATCAAGGCCCATATTTTAATCCCCTGGCCGCACTCACTGGGCTGGCACAGAAAAACAACCTTGCAGGCTTGAGTGTGAGTCTCAACTTCATAGATTATAAATCCAAGGACCCCCCTTAATTTAATATGCATTGATCACACGGTCCCCCATTCGATAGTCTTTTTGTTGTCTCTAGGACCACCGAATCGTTAAGTGCTTATGAAAGGGAGCCTGTACGAATCGTTTGTGATGTGATTCACAATGTTATGATTTTGATTCCATGATTTCCCCCCCTCTAGGAAACAGATTTCCACACAACCTCACATATAGAATGTTGAAAATGGGTGGAAATCCCATTTTAGAACCTGAGTCTGAGTCTGAGAAGCAGTGAATTGTAATAAGAAGCCGGCATGTTGTTGTTGACACTGTAGGTTGGCACATGCTGCTGCAATCGAGCATGAAAGACCTATTGTGTGCGAGGTGGTGCAGCAGCTGGCACCATGGTGTGTTGTGATTGGTGGTCTGACCCCCCCCCCCCCCCCCCTCAGGCAAGCGGATCATTTGATTCGTTCATTGGCAAAATAACAAACAAACAAAACAAAAACAATCTCATCTGTGGCCCCCAGCAGGGCGTAGGGATGGATTAAGGACAATATGGGCTATAAATACAAACATGCAAAAATAAATATGGTACGCCTTAGAATTTTGGGCCGATATTGTGGGGATGTCCTAAATTACACTGTATATAATTATATAAAATAGCTGAAGGCAAATAATAGAATGGGAGATGCCGATTGGGATAAAGGAAGGCGTCAAAGTGTTTTTGAGCAAGGCACTGAATGCCTTGCTCAAAAACACTTTGACGCCTTATCAGTGCACTGAACAGGTTGGCACTCTACTGAGTGAAGGTCCAGTTACCATTCAGTACAGTCAGTTGCAGTCAGCGCCGATTCTTCCTATACGCAGACTACGCAGCCTGCGTTGGGCCCCCGATTCCACAAAGGGCCCCCGCCAGCTCTGAGTAAATAACTAATTGAAAGAACTGTTATTTACGCAAATAGCGTACATCGGGCGCATGCACGTTTATTGAATCGCGAGCACTTACGCAAATAACGTACAGCGGCGAACGTAACCACTCTAGTGCATGGTAGTTCTGTACGTAGAAGGGAAATCTTCTTCCGTAAACAGCGTTACTTGAATCATGCCCGCTGTCGCGTTTTTTTTTACACCACGCAGAACCCCCCCCCCCCCCCCCCCCCCCTTTTCTTAGCATGTTTGGTCAACAACATCATTACTTCAGGATATGAAAAAAGGAGCAGCAGCAGTCAGGTAGGCTGGCAGGCTAATGCTATGAATGACTGCAGTTTTCAGTTGTGCTGTTAAATGCTGGGCTGTCGGTAGTGTGTTGTTGTGTTGTTGTTTTTTTGGTGGCAGAGATACAAGCTTGTTGTATTTTGTCAATAATAATATCTCCTATGCGGCATGCCCAAAGCTTAGAGTATTATGGATATAGACAGTTATGTCAACTCCGTTCACTTCATGAAGCCAGTCACATCATAGAGTCTCTGTGATGTGTATGTGGCTACTACACAGAATGTGTTGGTTACTGTAGCCTACAATACTTTGACAGTGAAAGTATTTTCAACTCTTATTTGTCCCTATTCTAGACCTGCTACATCTCTACACAAGAGACAGTTTCATAGTTGTTGTTGTTGTTGTTGTTGTTGTTGTTGGTCAGGATTGAAGTAGCAATAAATACATTCATTTGAAAAGGAAACATTGGAGAGAGAGAGAGAGAGAGAGAGAGAGAGAGAGAGAGAGAGAGAGAGAGGGAGAGAGAGAGTGTGTGTGTGTGTGTGTGTGTGTGTTAAGCTATCTATAATGTATTTCCCCGCAAAAAATGGCCAAAATAACAAAAAAGCCAAAATCAGCGCCTGAGGAGCAGGGCCCCTAGTAAAAAACCTGCTTAGGGCCCCTAGGAGGCCAGATTCAGTACAGTCAGTTGCAGTAACGTTCAGACGATGACCCTAGGCGTGCTTTCTCCCCCCAGGTGGGCCTGTGATGCTCGGGGGTGAGCAGAGCGGCTGAGATGGGCTGCACCTCGGCCAAGCAGGTGTCTGCGGTGCCCAACGGAGGAGAGGAGGCCCGCGGGAAAAACTACAGCAACGGAGACCTCCTCTCCGGTAAGTTCTCTGCTCCCTTCACGGCCAGTCATGGTGCAACCACTCCAAGTTGCAACAGGCGATGCAATTAATATGCAGCTTTAAAGGTAATGGGGGCAACTTTTTAGCTAAAAATCAAGATCAATAGATAGATAGATAGAAAAAGAACATGATAGATAGATAGATAGATAGATAGATAGATAGATAGATAGATATAAAGATAGATAGATAGATAGATAGAAAAAGAACATGCAATACAGCACAGAAACACTTAACGCTTGCTAGCCTCATCATTCAGAGCAGCTACTGCTGCAGGATAGAAGCTATTGCTAAATCTGCTTGTTTGTCTTAATTGCTCTATACCGTCTGCCTGACGGCAACAGTTCAAACTGAGAGTGACCGGGGTGTGAGGTGTCCTTGATAACGTTTTTTGGAGACAACGGGATCTGTATAGTTCTTCCAGTGTGGGGAGAGGGCAGCCAACGATCTTCTGGGCTATATTTTTTCCTTTTCCCCCCTCTAAGTCTCTTTTACTTGCTGTGTGCTGTTTCCCTGCAGACCTGCCTTGTCCTGCAGACGGTCCAGAACTTTGTTGTTGTCCACAAATCATGAAAACAAAACAATCGTCAGGCTCAGGAAAGGTGCTGCTAATTTGTGAGGGTGAGGGGGGTTGTGTGGGGTGAGGCAGCGCTTTAGCCAATCACGGCACAGCAATCTCCAGCAATTTCATAATGAGCCAATAGAGTGTAGGTGATCTGTTTTTAAACACAGTGGTTGTACATACTAAAGTTGCCTCTATTATCTTTAACTCTACAAATGGGATCAAATTGAGCAATGTTTCCATTTGTACCGTACGCTCGTCGCTCATTGGCTTAAACTAACTTTGAAGATTTTATTGTAACATATGCAATAAAATGCTAAATTGACCTGTTTTTAGCGTGCTTGTTAAGTGCATGTTGTCTAGACATATTTGACTTTTGGTTGAGGAAACAGCTTTTATATGACTAAGCAGACCTAATATGTATGCTGATAATGCCATTACCATGACATTATTACAGGCCAAGCCTTACATTGGTGAATTCATAGATTCATAACACCAGAACGTTATATAATAATGGGACACACTCTTATACAGAGTGACAGGAAAGGTGCAATAACAGCATAAGCAGAATGGACTCTAGTCAACCAATAACAGAGTAAATGGTCAGGTAAATAGAGGGTAAACAAATGTAACTAGGATACCAGGTAAACATCAAGCCTATAGCATCTGTCTAACATTCTCAGCATTTGTGGCCAACCAAACTGTATGTCAGTACATCTAAAAGAATATATATGCAGATTCATAATCTGCATGGTACTACCTGGAACAACAGTGTACAGTACATAAGGGGTTTTCAACAGGTGGTCCAGGGACCACCAGTGGTCCCTGAAAGGGTTCCAGGTGGTCCTCAGGCTAAATGATGGAAAGTCGGTTGACCGGATGTAACTCTTTTAGAGTGTTAAAATGAAACCAAATGGTTGGTTTCATGTTTACACTCTCAAGAGTTAAAATATTCTTCTTCTGAATTAGCCCAAATATACACAACTAGAGAATGTAGAAGATTAATGGTCATTTTGATCTGTATGTTTGACCGTTTTGTTTTGTCCGGAATCCAGACTGGAATTGTGGATAAAAACAAAATACATTTGAGTTTTGGGTGTGGGGTTAAAATGTCATCAAATGATGGTCTGTGGCTCAAAACCATGCACTGCAGTACATCACTAACCGTATATAAGGTATTTGACTAGGTAATGGTATATGTTGTTACAATTACATTTTGGCACCACTGTTTACATTGATTTAGCAATGGTTTTTATTTTCCTTAATGCTTCTTGATGTTTGTTTTATTCCTATTGTACAGCACTTTGTGGTGTAGGCCTAGAAAGGTGCTATATAAATAATAATAATTATTATTATTATTATTAGTAGTAGTATCAATCCCTCCATTTCTTTCCATCTGTGTGTGAGTGAATGAGAGAGTGAATGACACAGAGATGCTGTGTAAAAATAGATTAGTGGAAAATTTGAGCACATACAGTGTGCGCTCTTGACCGAGAGAGAGCCATTGAGAGGTCTACAACGACACGATGACCAAGAGTCTCCGTCCTGCCTTCCCCTCTCCACTGTCAGGTGTTAACAGACATGTCGTTCTCTTTCTCTTTGTGTGTCAGATGAATACAAGATGAAAGGAGTGGAGAGAGTGAAATACATCAATGGAGAAGAGGGAGGAGGAGATAGTCAAGACACTACGGTGTGTGATTGATCATTCTTTTGTTCCTCCGTGTTTGTATGCGTGTGTGTGTGGCGTGTGCGTGCATGCGTGGCGAGTAGGATGGGCACAGATAAATGTAAACGCACACACGCACACACACACACACACACACACACACACACACACACACACACACACACACAACAGATCATAATGTTATCCTTTGACACTAGACAGTCGCTTGTTTCGACTATGAAACAGCTGTTAGAGCTTTGTCCATCTGTGTCTTACAGGAGAAAAGTGCCCTGCTTGGCAAAGGGGAGAACACGGACGACACAGGTCCAGATGGCAGTGAAAAGATCCAGTAAGTATCAATGTCTGTTGCCCTTCCGCTGTCATTTCAGAATCGGTGTCATCAATACGTAAACCACCATGAGCCCTATATTCTTCCGTCCCTATTTTGGGAATGTCACCACACAGTAGGCCAACGTTTGCCCGAAAATAGCAGATCCGCAAGCTCGCACAATTGTGATCTTGTAGATCGACGCTGGAACCATTTTGCTACGGGGATCTTATGGCGGTGTCATGCACTGATCGACATTATAGGCTCATAATGCGCCACAAAGTGTAACACACTGGTTGTTAACAGCGTACACTAAGCATAACAGTTCCAGTGTAACGCAACTGTATGTTTGGTCCTTCCAGTAGCTTCCACTCGTCAGAGAGCCAGCAGGAATTCTTCAGAATGTTGGATGAGAAGATTGCAAAGGTATGACACAGTCCATGCAGCATCAAGTATAGTGGAAAACAATAAATGCCTTAAAAGCATCCCTCATTAAGTGTCACATACTATAGGCAGCCTGTTATCATGATTAGTGTTTTATTACTTGGACATGATTAACTTAACACATACATACAATTCCTGCAAACTGTAGATAAAATATCCATTCAATCAATCAATCAATCAATCAATCAATAATTGCAATCTAATTATGTGATTGTAAAATGGACCATTCTCTGTAATAATGAGTACTTGTAGCTAATCCAGACCTATCTGCTGACAGGCAATTTTTTTGCCAACAGCTGATTTGGTTTGGCTTTAGCCAACCTAGAATAGTTCTTCCACCACTAGGTCAGATAATAACACCAATACCAATGGTATGATATCATGTTTTACTTCAAACCTGCATCCTTCAAAAGAAGTTATATCTTTGTGTCTTTTCAACTAAAGGGGCAGGACTACTGCTCGGAGGAGGACGATATGACATAACACTGTGGCTGTGCGTCCTCACCTCCGTCCCCATTTGAGAGGAAACATGTACGGATGGACTCCACCATACGAAACCATGTTTTTGCGGGAGGCCGGAGGGTTAGGGTGGAATTGCTACTTTTTTTTTCTTGGCTGTCCCATCATGCACGACTGAGACGACTAGGCTACTGATTTGAATCAAGCACCTTTATTTGCCTATTCACCGGAGTCCCCTTTCCACTCAGTTACACTTCTTCATATCCGGCTGTTCCCATGGAATACTCTTGTGATTGTTGCGCTCAAAGTCGTGTTCTGTGTCCTGTGACTTGTTGAGGATCTCCTAAGTGACCGTTTCTATTCTTATGTGTTTGCCTGCTGCCTGAGGACAGACATCAGTAAATGGCGTTCAACACACACACACACACACACCGTTCGGACAGAATTTTTCTGATAATAACATCGTTACCCTTTGTAGTCCATGTCCTGTCATCTGCTGACTGGATAGGGGCTGAATGGCAGGTTGGACATGTCACTGAGATTTCCCATAAGGTGTAGGATAGACAGGGACTGTCGCAGAAGTACAAACGGATGATCGAATAATCAACAGTACTCCGTGACAGCACAGAACGGAAAAAAGGAAGAAGGAACAGTTTGCCTCCACCTGCAGCTTTATAAATATCGGGTATTTCTTCTTCTAACAAACCTCGGCAAACATCAGTATTAGGAAACTTCCTACATTCCAAGACACTTTCTGGACAGTACAGTATACTATATCATTTTTCTACAGTATGTTGGCCATACAGTACAGTGTGCGTCTTGTCTGTCGATTTACACAGTATGTAATGATGTAGGGTATTCGTGTTGAATAAGGCTCAGGGTTGAAGTGTTCTAGTCAATGTCTCATTTAGTCTATCCTTCACTACTTATTACTGGTTATAGTATTGCACCGGTACATTTGACACACACACACACACACACACACACACACACACACACACACACACACACACACACACACACACACACACACACACACACACACACACACACACACACACACACACACACACACACACACACACACACACGTAATACAACAGGGTTGCAATGTTTCCTGTTTGAGTATCTGTTCCTGTAGCGAGATTTACTCTACAAGGGACTCTCATACTGTAAAGCTGCGTATTAGTGTGATTCTGTATTGATCTCACAAGTATTTATGTCCTGTCATTGTGTTTATTTGTTCATTTTTTTTATCTTACATTTTTGTTTTTCCAATAAAAAATAAATACATTTAAAATGTGATGAAGTCAACATTTAACACTCTCTGGCATTTTAAGCCATTATATATTAACATGGAAACATGTTAGTTGTAACTCAATCACTAGCGGCGGGAATTGATTTGATTGATACTAACATCATTAAGATAGACCTTCTATATATCCCATGGCCACAGCAGGGGGAATTCAGCTTCACCCAGATGCTACTGCTCAAATGGTCTTTTTTTTTTTTTATATATATTTTATCCCACGATTTTTGTAACCCATTTTTGGGCTGTACACATCCTCTGCCAAATGGTCTTTTTTAAAGATTTGCTTTTGGGCCTTTAGTAATAGTTGAAAACGGATAGTAAAGAGGGAGATAGATGCAGCAATGGGTGTCATGAAAAGGACTCAAACACACAAGGTACTGTACTATCAGGCCAGAGCCTATGTGTGGCATGCACCTGAAAACACTACAGGCCAACGGGCAGCCCTGCCTCCAAGCACCTGCTTCGACCATTATCAAACAATAATTCCCAGGATGCTGCTTATTAAGCAAGAGTTCCTCGACAAGGCATGTTGTCTGGGAGCCGACTGACACGATTGCATTGATAAGACGAAAACCCAGAAATCCACGATCAGCGTGGCTGAACCGGTTGGCCGCCTTGTTTTAATCCCTGTGTCAGCATGGTGACGTGCTTGCGGTTATGTTTAGGATTAAGGTTAGAGGCGAGTATATTGACCAAAACAACTGCAATAAAGTAGCCAAATGTGCGTCAAAACGGACTGCATCACGACATGCTCACGGTGCAGGGTTGAGGACGCTTATCAAGTCAGACGGCTGGCAGCCAACATGCCTGGTCAAGGAACTTGGCTTAATCAACAGCCTACTGGGAACACTTGCTTGATTTTCGGTAGTGTCCGCTGAACTTATGTTGAGCATGGGTGGGTGGAGGTCACAGCTGTCTTGTTAAGGGACACTGAAAACCGGTGACCTCCCAATTCCCTGAAGGCCTCTTTACCAGTTCTGATATGGCCCATGCCATTAGCATTTCTGCCTGATCAAAAGTCCACAAACCTGGTGCACCGAAAGCATTCACTGAACACCCATCTGTCCATTTAACACATTGGTGGAGCACATACGTGGGCTGGGTGCATTTTTACAGCATGTTTATTTTAATGATCAATTGAATTATGTTCTTGCTTGGATCAATCAATGAATATATCATATTTACATTGTTTCAATTGTTCGGGTAATATTACAATATTATTGAATCAAACAGAATGTGGAGTTTTCCTGCGCACTCTCCTCTTTTCATTTCATTCCCGCTAACAACAATGTACACGTTCTGTATGCCCCTGCCAACAGAATCTGTAGCATAGCCCCCCCCAAAAAAAATCTGTTCTTGAGAGATTATATTATCAATAGGGGCCCACTTGTAATATCCTCGTGGTCACCATGGGACCAGTGGGCCCTGGCACACAGGTTTGGAATCGCTGTTGTATATCAGCTGCTATGGCATCTGCACTGGATGCGTTCATAGCCTCGTTGTTGCTGTCCTGAAATGGGACCACACACGCAGGCTATGAGCTCTTTCGCTACATAGCAGGCATAACATGCATCATTACTTCTTTCTCATTTTCCAAGTTAGCCTGCAGCTTTTTTTTCCACACAGAAATAATGGTTGATTATGAAGTCCATCAACAGCAAGGGGTTGTGGTTTTCTACTCCGTGTGGTCAGCGTTGCTGCCGCCTCTTGCGGTGCTGCCGTCGGCCCTGCTCCACAAAGGGACCCACGGGAGGGTCGGGCGTCATCAACCCGTCGGCCATCCTCTGGTAGACCAGGCTAGAGTCGGGCGCCACCGCACACAACAGCATGGGAGCTCCTCTGTCCAGCACTTGCCGTATCCTGTGTATAATGGAGAAGTGGTTGGACAAAGTGGTTGCAGATGATGATGACTAATTAAATGGTGGAGATATTGTTGCTGTCGGGATTTATGCCCAAATCAGGCTTGTTAAATCCTGGTCTGTACAGCCTGGTAGCATTATAAGGGGTGGATTTGGTGAGCCAGGATCATCAATAAAAGTACCTCTTGGCTTTTTCTTTCTAGACCCCTTAGGTTGAACACAGATTCACTGTTCCTTCTTTTTTGTGAGGTATCATGGCAGTTGGCATTCTTAATAGTTCGATTACCGTCTCCTAGATCTGCACTCAGTGGAGTGCCAACTTGCATATTGCGTTACCGTAGAAGTAGGCCATAGCCCTTTTGCATGAGCAAAGCGAGCGACCAGAGAGCAAGTACCCTGACACCTCCAGGAGATAATACTCGACAATACTTGGCTGTTAACTTGTCTGGTTAACAGCCAGGCTAACCGCCAGGTTAGCCTGGCTGTTAGTCCACAGCATTGGTTTCCATGGTAACTAATGTGGCTTTGCTTTCATGAAACAGCTTCAAGCCTCAACATATCCAGGTTTACTGTTAATCTGGCAAGATAAACCAATTTTCATTAAACCAGTTAATCATGAAATAGGCCCCAGATATTGTCTGGATATTGTTAGTGTTGTAATTTGGCAAAACATTAAGTGTTGCATTTTTCTGGTTTTAAAGACAGTGTTACAGTGAAGTGAGGTCATTATTTGATGTTGAATAAATTCAAGCTGCTCTATCATTACCAGTAGATAATTATAATAATAATAGCCTCTAGAGACATTATAGATGTATTATTAATCAATGTATTATATCGTGAAAGCACCGATGACCATCCTGCAGGATAAACAATTGACGTATGTGGTCAGACACAACAAAATGTCAGCGTCTCACCTCCCGTGGCTCAGAGATGTGTGAACAGGCAGAGGCAGAACAGTCTGGATGGCAGCACCATCCTTCTCTCTGCCTTCCAACAGCACCAGCTGGAGGACGGGACATTTAACGCCAGAGACGTCTGTCCACTGACGCACTGTCAGCAACACAAAAGGACACATACAGGGAGAAAATACCTTCAATCATTCAACTCTGAGGAGTGTGCACCAAAGCAGAACCATTTTCAGTTACAGGACTTTTATTAGTCATTTAAAGCATCCATAATAACTTCAGTTGTTGTTGAAGTTGCAACAGACACCCAGCATGCATAAAGCTAAAAGGTCTGACTCGGAGAGTTTTCTGTTTTCAATGATGAAATACTGTTGGTTTAGTGGTGACATAGCTGTAGTTAGTTTGTAGCAGTAGTAGTGTTTCAGGTCATTTTAAATATAAGCACTTTAATTTGAAATATCTTGGGTTGTTTTGCATGCCATCGTGTTTGGTGGGGCAGACTGGGCATTTAGGGGGGCATTGCCAACCCATGCCCAGGCCGAGATCCGCCCCTGGAGTGCAAACTTGCACATTGTGCACAAGCAGGCCATGGCCTAATCGTGCATGAGTGGAGCGAGCTAATTCTCATGACATAAAAGGTCTCTTACTTACATCACCATTACGGTGCGTGTGTGTGTGTGTGTGTGTGTGTGTGTGTGTGTCGGCTACAAAATTAAAGTGTTATGCAGGTCTGCCAGACACTCAATGACCATGTGAAGGTAGAGGAAAGTGACTTATAAAGTGGCAATTTAAAGGACCCCTATGGAGGAATAGAACTATATCATCATTAAACCAGTGGTACTCAAACCTCATGTGAGGAAAGGACCCCCGAATTGAAGTACAGTATCTCCCAAAACCCCCAAAATCTGAAACCTAAAAATATGTTGTACCAAGATTTGATAAAATAAATAAATAAAAGAATATTGAAATTATCTCAAGATTGTTTGAAAAAAGAAAAACAACAAAACGTATTTGGGGTAAAAGTAGTTACACCGATTTTGATGCTGGAATGAACCTCATGGACCCTTAATGCACCCCAGACCCGACTGACCCGAGAACCCCTGCATTCAGCTGAGCTACCCTTAGGATAAGGTTATTACTGTATGTCCAACAGTCCAACTCACCCTCAACCAGATCCATGTAAACAAGGAAAGCCGCATGAACCTGAGAAGAGTCCTCCACCTCTAGATTCATCATGTGCAGGTACTGAAACCAAAATATAAATAAATCATGCTCCATTATGAACTGTCTGTAAATCAATCACTCATTCACGTCATCACGTCTTTCTTCGTGTACTTTACCATGGGGTGCTGTAACATCCAGTTGGGGGGTAATGGTTTCTCCGCCACGTCATCCACGTCTGCGTTAGCTGACATTTTGCACACGCTAAACATGTAAAGAATCAAATAATAAAAATGTTTAATTATGTCAATCGCATTAATAACGAGCTCAAACAGCACAGCATGCTGTTATAAACATGTGCTGTGTGGTTGTTTGTTTTCATTGGCTCGTCAGTGTGCGCCTTTATAAATGGTCCGGTTGGAAATTTTTTACCGCGGCCGTCTACTGCTACAATAGCCATCGAGTTGAAGAGCTGTGACATTGAGGGGTCAGAAACTGAGCGCTCGAGAGCGCTGTTCATGCTGGCTGAATAGGGACAAACTGGAGTTGGAAATACTTTGATTTCAACGAGGGCGGCGCCCTCCGTCCGGTAAAAAATATAAAAAATATATATTTTTTTACCGCCCGGTAAGACCATTAAAGCTGGGTTGTTGCCGTAGTCTAATGCATTTTCTGCCTACTTTCGGTCCAGTACGTGTCCCCTTTTGTTGTCTCCAGTCAGAATGTCCATTCTGTGTAGAGGAGCCGCCATAGGACTTGCCCTACAAAGCGAACGGAGTTTGCGTAACTACATCTGTCTATATACTATGAGTCATGACTCTGCTCCTGTCTACTCTTCAGTCTAACGTTTTGTGTCGGCTACTACTACCATCTACTGTTCAACCACCACATGTGAACACTGTTCACCACATGTGGTTCAGAGCCTTAGAGATCAGAGCCCGTCCATCTATATCTATCTGTATCTGCAGCCCGATCTGTGACTGTGATATTTCCCACGCGCACACATGCATGCATGCGCAAACACAGATCGTTTCCATTTCCCTCTACCGGATCCGATAACGTGATGAGTGATGCGATAATATAGAATTAGAATGTGTTATGTATGAGGATTTTGGTTGGGCTTGGTTGGATTGGATGCGATGTCAAATTCATATGCGATATGCGGATATGTATATAGTTCTTTATTGACTGATGTAAACACTATTTGTCTAAATTAGTTAAGAATCAATGATTGATCACTAAACTAAAAATGTAGCTTACAGCTCAAATGTGCTTCCGAATCCGATATTGGAACACTGTGAGGTATGAGGACAGCTGTGGTTGTGATGGCAGCTAAGGTGGGGTGGGGTGAGGGGTTTATGTACACCCACGTACACACCACCACCTGTCCTGTCCACACCACAGCAGGGCAGACAGCCCACCTCCACATATGCCACCTCCATGCGGGCATCATTCATTCATGCCCTCTCTCTGCACTGCTCTGCAGTGCGTGCGAACAGACATAAATAAAAAGCACCAGCATATCTGACTGACTGTTGGGGAGAATAATTTATGATGCTGTCTTTGGGATTCGTGAGACTGCGACTACTTTCAGTCATTCTTCTGACAGGGGGACTCCTCCTCCGGGGCACCTGCACAGAACAACTGGCCAGCATCGATCCCCAGGAGCCCGAGGAAGGAGCTGCCAGATTGGAGTCATCACTGCTGAAGCCCAAAGTACTGATCAGCATCGTGGCTCGCAATGCACAGCACAGCCTGCCATATTTCCTCGGATGCATTGACAGATTGGACTACCCCAAGGATCGCATTGCTATCTGGTAAATCAGTGTCTCCACTAATGTAACGACCAGGCGTGCATGTACCCACGTAGCCTATGCATTCTCAATTTCTCTAATTTTCATTCATTTCACTCTTTTCATTCTTAATTTTCTTTCAAAAAGCTTGCATTGCAGCAACCTTTTTGTTTGCATGCTGCTGCATGGCCATAGAAACTATTAAACTATTAAATTACTATTAAACTATTTACAGATGACATAGATGAATTTATTTATTTTTTCAATATTATACATGGTCTATGTAATATCTATATTAAACTGCAATATTACATTAACCTCTATCTAACCTCTTTCCTCATATTTTACTGTGCAAGTGAGAAAAGTAAACAGTCCTCCTGGAGCAGATATAGGGAAAGAGGGGGGTCTTGGAGGGTTGACAGTGCACTGTGAATGAGAATGATGACATATCAATTCCTCCGTCTTCTCATCATTCTCAAACTGGGGGGATTGGGGGGCATTTTTGGGTGATCCATACATAAATAGATATCACTCCACTATGAGGCTGGCTCACAAGGTAAACAAAAAAAAAACGTCAAAAGTAGCAGATCCACTAGATCCACATGGAGGTATTGGGGACTGCACCTTGAGAGTACCAGTATTACAACACTGTGATTAATACTAATGACATTGGGTGCAATTCCAGATCGCTTGGTGTAGCCAGGTATGGTGTAAGTCCTCTCATTGGCTGCATGGCAGCAAATCAGGTCTGGGCCCTTGAGGTAGGCCCGAAAGCCTATACGACCAGGCCTGGGCCTGGGCCTACCAAATAGTTATCCAGAATAATTAAAACCAGTCATCAAGAGCTTCAAATCATGATGAACAAAGCAGGGGAGTGCAGTAACATTTTTAATTGGGGGGGTCAGGTGATTTCTGAACCTTTTGACTTGCAGGTTTTAATTATTCTGGGTAATTATTTGGTAAGCTCAGGCCCAGGGCTGGTGGTATAGGCTTTCGGCCTACCCAAGGCCCCAGACCTGATTTGCTGCCATGCAACCAATGAGCACGGCCCCAAACCTGATTTGCTGCCATGCAGCCAATGAGAGGACTTACACCATACCTGGCTACACCACAGCGATCAGAATTGCACCCAATATCTGTACTAATTTGTAAACGGAAGCATACATATAGGCGATATCGACTATCTGTAGGGACTACACATTATTATAAACCTAGTTCAAAGAAAATGCATTCACAGACAAAGCTTTTCAAAAACAAATAAAGCACTATTAATCACTTAAAACCCAGTATCCGGTGCAACACGTTGCAAGCGTGTCCATCTTCTATTTTCTGTTAGCTTTCCTCACAATAACAGAAAGCTGCATAGACACTCATAACAAGCCCTCAGAGACTCTGGTCAACCATATGGGCTCTAAGTGGTTAATGGGAAGCATCAGTGTGTGATTACTGTATGTGTTGACTCGGTCGAGATATCCATAGTTTATAAGAAGCTCTGCTCTAATGTGTCCACTCAGGGCAGCAAGTGACCACAATGTGGATAACAGCACAGCCATGCTTCAAGAGTGGCTCCGCAGAGTACAACACCTCTACCATTCTGTGGAGTGGAGACCCATGGAGCAACCAAGGTGAGCACACATTTGTTGACTGACTCAAACTTAGTACAGTAGCCAGATCTCATTGCCAAAGTGTTAACAGGATTTAATGTTTAACAGTGAGGATAGGTAAAGGATAGATAGATAGGTAGAGGATAGATAGAGTCTCTATTTTCATTGTCAGTGAAAACAATTCCTTCAATTAACAGTTGCACCTGTAGTTAAGAAATAAAAGAAAAAGCGATTAGCATTCTTCTCGCCAGAAAAGGATTTTCTTAATACCAATCACAAAGATTAACTGAGCAAACGCCAGGCGGGCATTTTCCTCTCCTCTTTGAAAACACAAAAACACTTTCATTAAATTGATTAGACTCAATTTTAGCTGAATTATTATATAATTATGCCATAATATATTGACTGACCTCTTGACTCTCTCTCTCTTCTCCTCCAGCTCCTATGCAGATGAACAAGGACCGAAGCACTGGCCTGATTCTCGGTTCACCCAAGTGATGAAGTTAAAGCAGGCAGCCCTCAGAGCAGCCAGGACCCTCTGGGCTGACTACATACTGGTAACATACTGCAGCTGATTTGTTAACAGTTTAAAAATAAAATCAGAAAAAAGACTATTAGTGTAGATTTTTGTGTTACAAACACATACATTCCCTTCCGCAATCAATATTCTCTCTCTCTCTCTCTCACTTCTCTCTACCTCATTTTCCAGTTTGTAGACAGTGATAACTTGCTGACAAATCGCTGGGTGCTGACAGACTTGATAGCAGAGAACCTGACCTTGGTGGCACCCATGTTGGAGTCCAGAGTTCTCTATTCTAACTTCTGGTGTGGCATGACTGCTCAGGTACACTCGTCCAGCTCAGTTTAAATGCGGTATCATTTAATTTGTTTATTGTTAAATATGTGTATATTCCTATTGTAATCATGGCTATACAGGGAATTCCCTGTGGGCTAGTGGATACGATGTTGGCTATCCATGTGGGAGACCTGGGTTCAAGTCCTGGGCAGAGGTCAAACGTGGGGCATTTGCTTTAGTCTAGTGCAGTGGAAATGGTTCAGTTATAGAACCTAAAAGGCATGCAAACAAAGAAATCTGCCAGACATACACATGGATTAAAGTTCTCCACGGCTGACCGATTTCAGTCATTTTGAATAGATTTCAAACAAGTCAGTCAGCATGTCTCCTATAGAAGTGTGTTGTGAAACAAAAATAGGCTATCTACAAGCTTATTACATGTTGTAGTGTGTAGTGTAGTGTGATCTGTTGTAAACTGTTAGACAGCATATTTCCGATTATTAGTTATACCTGTCTTCCAGAAAACAACTGCAACATTTTGAATTGTGAGATTTTATTTTGCTTGAATCCATGTGTACAGATCCCAACCCCTTACATCCAGCAGCCCAAACAGTTGGGGTAAATGCTCTCTCCACAACATGATTTACGATTCTGTGCCTATTGCAGCACATACCGGTAACTTGTACGGCACTGAGTCCATCCAAGAAAACTTCTCAATGTTTGGTGCGGCAATTTGTTCACTTTATCTCACTCAGCGGTGCCTCTCGTGGCTCAACTTTGTTAGAGACAGCATGCCTCTGTCACTGTCTAAAAAATTATACTTTATCTGGAGGGGGGGGGGACGGTTGCGAGTCTGGGGCAGTTTTGAGATGGGGCATTCGCTCTGTATTAGAATGTGACAACTCTCAAAGTAGAAGAATGGTCATTTTGATCAGATTTTGTTTTGTGAAATCCCTCCTGGAATTGTGGACAAAACCCAAGAGAAATCTTTAGCGTTTGGGTGGGAATGTGGAAATGTCATCAAATGGTGGTCCGTGGCTGAAATGCTGATGAATAGTGGGCCCTGGTATCAAAAAAGGTTGAAAACCACTGTTATAGAACATATCACTTACTCTACCTTTAACATGCGAGCCTCACAGTAATGACTCATCTCTCTAGGGTTACTACAGACGCACCCTGGAGTACGTGCCCATCCGCCGGTGGCAGCGCAAGGGCTGCTTCGCCGTGCCCATGGTGCACTCCACCTTCCTGCTGGACCTGCGCCGGAGCGCCAGCCGAGCGCTGGCCTTCCACCCTCCGCACACCGACTACCGCTACCCCCTGGACGACATCATGGCCTTTGCGTTCTCCGTGCAGCAGGCAGGTCAGATCGCACGTGGCTGTGTCGACTGAGTTGAAGTGCTTGTATGTAGATTGTCCGTTTCTGCTGAGGACGTTTGGTGTGGAATAGGGGGTTTCACCTGTGGTTTTCAACAAGAGGATTCCCAGGTGGTCCCCAGCGAAATGATGGACAGTTGATAACCTAATGGACCCTGGACCCTCATAGATCTGTAACTCTTGAGATCATAAAATGAATCCAAATGGACCGTTACAGGTTTCATTTCACGCCCTCAAGAGTTAAATTATATTTAAACATCTGAATTGCTTCATTTTCAAGAACACAATTATCTAGAATAATAGTTATTTTGTACAACATTTTGTCAGATATCTCTCCTAACTTGAAAATCCTTGGTTTTGGGTCCGAGTGTCGACATCAAAGATGGTCCGTGGCTGAAATGCCCTGGTATGAAAAAGGTTGAAAAGCACTGGTGTAGAAGGAAACATGAGCAGCTCAAGTACAGAGCAAGTATAGATGTTCTTAAGTGGTATAGTCTCTGTCTGAAATTAAGCTGGGCATTATATTACTGAAATGAATAGAAAAGCCCAGAAGAACACACACTCTTATACACTTATGTGTTTATCCCGAATATAAGACGACTCGTTTATAAGACGACTCTCATTTTTCAAGACCCATTTACAGAAAAAAGAACATTGAATGTCAAATACTATAGCCCCTGAATATAAGACGACTCCATTTTTTGGGATATCTCCATTGGGAAAAAAACATAGTCTTATATTCAGGCCAATAACTTATATGTGTTTATACCCTCCATAGGACACGTCTATAGAAACAATACAGAACTATGGAATAAATGCCTCAGAATCAAACGAACCGGCTGTCACAGTGTTCCAATGAATGTATTGAAGTTCTTTGAATGTTCTTGTCTTTCCTGTTGCCACTGGCAGGAGTACAGATGTATGTGTGCAACAAGGAGCATTATGGGTATCTGCCACTTCCCCTCAAAGCAGATCAATCTGTGGAGGAAGAGGAGGAGAGTTTCACCCACACCTTGACAGAGGCACTGAGTAAGCACTCTGTTATACAGATTAAACCAGTCATTCTCTACTCTTTATTCTTAAGAATCCCCGGGTTAGTCCATAGACCACCCCTTTATATAAATATATACAGTGTATATACTGTATATACATATATCCAGTGGGTCAATGTAGTTATTATGTGGTTGCAAGTCCTTGTTCTTGCTTTTGATTGGTTCAATATTCATAAAATCCCCTCACAGACGTGGACCACTTTCAGTTTCAAGTTTTGAAAGAAACAGTGACACTAGCTACTGATAGAAAAGCTCACAAGTGCTCACAAGTGTTGCATGTTGTGATCTTGTATCTAGTAAATTTAAAGTAGGGAATATAAAAAAGGAACATAAATAGTTGAGGTATGAGGTTTCTCCCTGACAGAAATTATTTTATTTTAAAATGTCATTACTTGTGCAGGTTGTTATTACGCCATCTGTGTTTGGTGTTTACCATGCCTTTTGTGACATTATTGGTCCTGGGTCTGGGAGGGCGTGAGTGGATGGGATTTGCTTTTAATCTTTAGTTGTGTTAGTTTTAAGTTGTGTATGTGCTGTGAGTATAGATATCTTGTTCCTGTTAATTTGTTTAATTCATGATGCATCTTGTATGTACACTACTCAATTGTATCGTTTCTGTGATATGCGACAAAACGAAAATATCATGATGTGACGGAGCCAAAGAGGAAAAAAAAACTATTGTTATTGTTAGTGACCCGATGACCTGTCCTCCTGCCATCCCGCACCACCATCTGGGCTGAATTCTTTTGGATTAAGTGTATCTCCTGAACTCTTTAACCCCTTAAACCCTAGAGTCCCTTCTTAGCTGCGTGAAGTAACGTCTGCCAAAAATAGAAGATCTACAAGTTCACTCCGTGTCGTTACACAACATTTTTGTGATCTGGTAGATCTGCTATGTGCTAGATCTGCTAGGGAGAGCTAGTATAGAAGAGCCTTAGGGGACTCCTATTGATTAAGTATAAAGTTTAAGGTCTTTACAACAGTTGATATAGTGTATGTTTCATCCATACAAGTTGATCCCTTTATTCAACACAAGATTTGTAGTGCAATGCTCTGCACTGAAACCTATGACCTTTCTGTCATTTCTACCTAGTATAAAAGGTCACAACAGAGTACTATTCATATAGGGTTGAGTCCCGGAGAGACAACACCAAAATTACTGTTTGAATCTCCAGCTGAAAAGGTCATATCCCTATTGCTAAATGCTCTTCTTATGTGCTCGCTGCTCCCTCTGTTTCTGCAGCCTGCGTCTCTCCGTCTCTCTGTATGAAGATGTGGTTCTTTTCGCTCTCACAGCCGTGACAGAATTCTCATGTCTCTGTCAGCGCCTACGCCCCCTCACTGTCTTTTGAAGTCCGCCGCAGTCGCTCTGTACGTGAGAGAAATGCTCAAGAAGAAGAACTCCTTAAAGGCCTGATACTAGGGCTGCAACAATCTGTTTCTTTCCCCCGCCAAATTGATGATTTCATTAACATCGATTTAGAGTGAGAGAGAGAGACTTGCAGGAACACAAACACACTTATTTCATGGAATACACTTATGTCTGGCGAAGGACATTGCCGTTGATAAGATGACGCACAACGGACGTCCTTTCTTTTGTAATGTTGGATATTTATGCACTTCTCGAGGCATCAGAGTTGACGTAGGTTGATGTGATACAGACTTGCCTTTTCTTTGCAGTCGACTACACCATGGAGCCCTCTCGCTATGTGCACCACAGACCCAAGGAGCTGGCAAGGATGGGTTTTGATGAGGTAATGGAAAAAATCCCAAAAAAGCTGAATTGAGGTCCTCGAGCTACGCTAAGGGGTGGTGATGGGGGGGGATTTGGAGGTTCGATTGTCAGGTAACTGAACCATGCAAAAAAATTGAACCCTCTTGTCTCTCCTCTCCACTTCCAGATCTTTCTGATTAATTTGAAACGACGGTGGGACCGCAGAGAGAGAATGCTGAGCAGCCTGGCCGTCCTGGGCATCCACGCTACACTGACAGAGGCCGTGGATGGCAAGTATGGCATGACGGGCAATCGTGTTACCTTAACACATAGTTTTCAAACCCAAGGACCCCTGCCTTTTCTTTTCTCCTTTCTTGTAAATACCACATACAACATTTCGGTTTATGTTGTTAAAGGAGAATTCCACACCAAAACACATTTGGCATCCATCTACCTTTTTCCTGTGACATGATACATAATGCCCTTGATTATTGTCACAGATGCCCCATTTAGATGCCCCCTTTTCTCCTTTAAAGGGGAATTCCACTCATTTTCAAATGAACCCTAACGGGTTCATTTGGTTCCATTTGTACGCTCTCAGAAAAAAGAAGCGTCTAAAGAAATCCATTAACATGGTGAAAATACATCTTGATGATGTCATCAAGATGTTTCACCATGTCAATGCTTTTCTTCAGACCTCCATTTCTTGGGAACACAGAATGGGGGAACTTTTTTATCATGTCCACCCAACACCTCTAGGGCATACTAATGGCATATTAGAATGTTGAAAATGTGTGGAGTTCCCCTTTAACATGTTTTAATCACTCTGCATGATGCCTATGCACACCAGGGGAGAGTAAAACTCAGTAGTAGGCTTTAAGTGAACAAGAAAGTGACCACCACACACACCCAGGTCGCCAAAGTGTCAATACTTGATCTATGGGATGCAGAAGTACAGAAACCAAACAACCGTGCTGTTGTAGTTAATTGCATTCTTCAGGGTTTTGGCAGTTAACTGCCTTCTGGTTATTGTACCTTGAGGAAAGCAGTTAACTGCCAAAATGTTGGTTCCTGTTTGTCCTATAATGTGTGCATGTGTGTGTGTGTGTGTGTGTGTGTGTGTGTGTGCGTGTGTGTGTGTGTGTGTGTGTGTGTGTGTGTGTGCGTGCGTGCGTGCGTGCGTGCGTACATGTGCATGTGTGTCCACCTTATTGTCCTTTGAAGGCTAAGTCAGTTAAGATATTTCAAAACCTATTCCAAAAGTATTATTACTGTTACAAAGTTTAAATGTATTTTTCACCACATGTCAGTGTTTATCCTGTATCAGCAAATCCTATGAGCTCTCTCTCTCCTGATTGAATACGACTGCTATCCACCGACGTTTCTTATCTTCCATCGCAAAAATTGAATGTCCGTCGGCCAGCTGGTCAATGGCAGACAGAGCGGTTGTCTGTTCAAGTGACTGTTCATTCTGGCCAGAATTATTCATGGCCCGAGGCATGGAGACCATCGCTGGGCACAACAATTGGCTGACTCAACATGTTTATGACTAGAAAATTGACTTTTGTTCTTTGCAGAGCCTTAAACTCCTCCCAGCTGCAGGCGATGGGCATCGACATGCTGCCGGGATACAAAGATCCGTATTCAGGACGTGTCCTGACCAGGGGAGAGATCGGCTGCTTTCTCAGTCACTATAACATCTGGAAACAGGTGCAAGTCTCAAAATCTGTACACCTTTTCAATGAGAGATACATCTTGAATGATCTCTTATACTATTGTCAGTTAATATCTAGTTTACTACTGTCTATTGGAAAACAAATTTCGTCCAATACTGATTCAGGATTCAAATTCAAGAGTAGAAACATCAGAAAGTGCTTTTTAAGGTTGTCGATTTGCTACTTTCCATGAAGCGTTTTCAGCTTGTGGATCTGCTACTTCTATGTTTTGTGTGAGAGCCCCTAGTGAAAAAAATCCTTTCGGATTTTAGAAAAGTCCAATAGAAAAGTCCTATCAAAATTCAAAATCCAAAGTCCTATCAAAATCCAAATCCTATTGGATTTCCAATAGGATTCCTATAAGAATCCTATACGATCTTATATAAGAACGGTCTTCCTATAAGAATATAATATATAATATAAGATCTTTCCTATAAAACAATCCTATAGGATTTTCTTATTGAAAAATCCTATAGGAATCCTATAGGTTTTTTTGACTAGGGAGTAGTATGATCGGGCTGTGGGCATTCATTTACAAATAAATAAATAAATAATGGGAGAAATATGGAGACAAAAGGTCTCTGTCTAACAGCAACATTATAGGCTATTTGAGAAACTGAGAATTGATCATACCTGAGAACCGATCATCCAATTGTTTTCAAAATCCTGACAGTTTTCTGACAAACCTCATTTCTTCTGTCAGTGGTCCTCAGTAACTCATGTCAAGGACCCCCAAAATCATTTGTGTGTGATCGCTGACTCGCCACAGAAGCAAAATATTCAAGTTAAAAAACGTTCGCTGTGACAAAATATTCAGAGAATTGCACCACAGTTTTCAAAAATAGCAGACCTACAAGCTCATAGCGCACCACTTGGTGGTGAACTATGAGCTTGTAGATCTGCTGTTTTTCAATAGTTAAAGTATAACATAATGCTTAGAACACCTGCTGTTTACCTTCAATGCAGCCAAAAATGATGGGTCTCTTACCTTGTTTATTATCATGTTAAAAAATCAATGGAGTGTGTGAGGGTGAGGGCAGGTAGTGGTGTGTGTCTCCCCCTAGGCGGTGCAGCAGGAACTGCAGCAGGTGCTGGTGCTGGAGGACGACGTGAGGTTTGAACCCAGGTTTCGCAGCAGATTAGCGGCCATCATGGACCGTGTGCAGAGTGCACAACTGGACTGGGACCTCATGTGAGATTTATTTACTTCCTTCCCTTCAGTGGTGTAGTCCAGATGGGGGGGGGGGGGTCTTCAGCAGGAATCTGTGAGTGACCTTAGGGTGCATAGACAGAACTAAAAATGATGGGCCCCTGGGCTGCCACCAGCCAAAGGACCCTCCTACACCAGAGCATTTCTGTTCCGGACGCAGGAAGGCGCATTTCAGCATTATTTACTGCAGTAATGTACCATGTCATGATAGTATAGGACTTTTGGGGTTATTTTATTGACACAAAATGAATAGTCAGGGACAGTGTGCACTGCTGTTTTTCACTGTTACCCTTTTTTTGGGGGAGGCCCTGAGCTTGAGGCTCTTAGAAAGCCCACTCAAGCTCAGGGCCCCCCTCCTAGCTCAGGGGCCCCTGGGCCCCAACATGCCCATTGGATAATCCTCCCCTTTTAGGGTGATGTTGAACTTGCCGATCAGCCACCAATTTGAGGGTTTAAGTGGTTAAATGTCTGAAAATACACAAATACAATATACTGTATAGATATATACTCATATGCCACAAAAAGTTCGGAAATCCAACTTTGGTCCATTATAGCTCCCCTTTGATAAAACCGATTGGTATCGTATTATATACCATTTTTATCATTGATTTGTCCCCTTTACAATGAGGTACAGCATGTAATGATCCGGCATTCGTGGAATGAGCAACACTGCTAAACATGTGGCTTGCGCTCCAATTTTTTTTGCCAAAATGGCAAATGTATGGTATTGATTGCTTTGCGTTGCCTAGCAGATTGGATGATTACTCTCTTCCACAGTACAAAGTAAAAACACAACACATATTGGACATTTTTAGACTTTATTAATTTCACACTCAGTGACAGGGAACTCAGTAGCGTGTGGTATTACCAAACACAGACACAACAGCTTGGCACCTCCTCCTCATGCTGCTCACCAATGCAGCCACATTTTGCTGTGGGATTGCATTCCATTCCTCAACCAGCATCTGTTTCAAGTCAGCCAACGTGGTTCTGTGGGTCACTCTAGCATACACATCCCTGATCCCACAAGTGTTCAATTGGGTTGAGGTCTGGACTCATGGCAGGCCATTCCATCCTCTCCACTCCCAAATTCTGGAGGTACTCTTTGATGATCCTGGCTCTGTGGGGGCGAGCATTGTCATCTTGGAGGATGGCATTAGGTCCCAGGTTCCTAAGATATGGGATCGCCACTGGATCCAGAATCTCATCCCTGTACCTTAATGCATTGAGATTACCTTTGATAATGACAAGATTAGTCTTGCCTCTCAGAGAGATGCCCCCCAAACCATCACACTGCCCCCATTAAATGATGTCACCCGATCAGTACAACAATCTGTCTGTGTTTGGTAATACCACACGCTACTGAGTTCCCTGTCACTGAGTGTGAAATTAATAAAGTCTAAAAATGTCCAATATGTGTTGTGTTTTTACTTTGTACTGTGGAAGAGAGTATTCATCCAATCTGCTAGGCAACGCAAAGCAATCAATACCATACATTTGCCATTTTGGCAAAAAAAAAATGGAGCGCAAGCCACATGTTTAGCAGTGTTGCTCATTCCACGAATGCCGGATCATTACATGCTGTACCTCATTGTAAAGGGGACAAATCAATGATAAAAATGGTATATAATACGATACCAATCGGTTTTATCAAAGGGGAGCTATAATGGACCAAAGTTGGATTTCCGAACTTTTTGTGGCGAGTTTAGATAGATCATATGCAAGTATATGATCGCATAACAAGTCTGTGCAGACAAAATCTATGAACAAATGCAATCTGGAAACTGTCTCCTATGAACAACTATGTGTGGGTAGGTCTGTACAGTGTGTCTCTGTGTGACTCTCTCTCCCTCTCACGCACACACACACACACACACACACACACACACACACACACACACACACACACGCACACACAGTTATGTTGGACGCAAGCGGCTGCAGGTGAAGGAACCGGAGCTCCGGGTGGAGGGCATCGCTGACCTGGTGCACCCAGACTACTCCTACTGGACCCTGGGATACGCCCTGTCCCTGCAGGGAGCCCGCAAGCTGCTGGAAGCCCAACCCCTGGGCAAGATGCTCCCTGTGGACGAGTTTATACCTGTCATGTTCAACAAGCATCCCATGTGAGTTCCTAGTTATCAACAAGGTTAGCTCTACTGTATGAGGCATTGTTCTAGCATTGTTACATCAGTAAGAGATCCCAAACTTTTGATATGTGACAATGTTTTTTTTTGTTTTGTTTTTAAGACATGATGCCCACCCAAGTAAGCTCTATATACTGTAATTCTTCATGTGCCATGATAGTGCGCTTATCACATGGCCTAATACATTAATAAATACCGGTAAGTAATAATTGACAGAAATAATACATAACAATGCTGCTTTTATTTGTCTGCCGTTGTGTAGGCCAAATTCGTCCGCGCAAGGAGGTCTGTTGTTGAGCGGAGCGGTCCGTTGTTGTGACATATTTAACCGCTCACGTGACCAGAACGTTGCTTCTGATAGGAGCATTCATTCAAGCCATGTAATAAGTTCATATAATATTACATATAGGCCGACAGTGGATGATTGCAAGTCATGCTTTAGTGCATGTTTAAATTTACAAGCACCAAAACAGGCAAGACTTGGACCCCGGCCCCATATTCCTTTGCACCACCCCAAAGGGGGACCTGGACCGCCAGGTCGGGACCCAGTACACTATTTCATGACTTGATCACACCCTGTCACCCCTCAGGGATGACTACAACCATCGCTTCCAGCGGCGGGACCTGAAGGCGTTCTCTGTGGAGCCTCTGCTGCTCTTCCCCACCCACTACACCGGCGAGCCGGGTTACTTCAGCGACACGGAGACCTCCACCATCTGGGACGACGACGCCTCGCCGACCGACTGGGACAGGGACGGGGCCACGCGCCGCAGGAGCAAGCAGGACATCCAGGAGGAGGCGGAGCATCCTCCTCCTCCTCCTCATCGGGATGTGGTCCACGCCGTCCCTCTCTCCTCCAGCAGGGGCAGCAGAGATGAACTCTGAATTTGCATGCCCATGTTTGATTGCAAATGCAGTAACTATGGAAGCCAGGCGGAACAAACTGTCTGTCACGCTGCGCTGATACCACCCGCCTCCAGAGGGTGCAGTTACACCAAAGGGACAATTACCAAGAGCAGAGATTTACCATAGGTTTACCAAATATACAAAATAATTTTGATGGACTTCAAATACAACAGTCTTGTTATAGCTGTAATAATTTATTATCGATAATTTGAGCTCCAATAACAGCAATAACAACAGTATGCTGTATGTCAGGCAGAAACGTTCTCCATTTTTTTCCTCTTTTTTTAAATATAAATTATCGCCCTACTTGATACTACAGTGTCTGTGTGTCATTTAGAGCTTATACATCTGCTACTTTTGATATTTTGAATTCGAATCAGATAAACTAATGGTTCTGAACATGAGGTTTCCACCCAACAGATACCACCAGTGTTCATTGAATATTCCATTTTTGTGTAACATTTTATTTGATTATTTTCTAAATGTAAAGAAGCACACTATCTGCTCAGTACAAGTGTAAGGGTTTATTGAAGCGACGTTTCTGTTTGGATCTTCTTCAGGCCAAATTTTGTTAACAGAAACAAACAAAAATACACACACATAAACATCTACGTAAATTCCATAGTGAAAACGTTCCGTGGGTGTCATTTAGGTAGTGCCAACCATTGTATGTCATCATTCCCTTCAAGCTTAATTGTCGCCTACAATGACATGATGACAATAAAGACACCGGGTTGAAAATGGTTAATGACAGAAGGGTGTTAAACTTCCCCAAACTCTTCTCCCTCCTGGCCCTAAATTGCAGTCAGAACCACAGACTCATTCCGTCTTCCGCCGCAGACTGAAAACACACCTCTTTAGACTCCATCTCAACGCATAGCTCTTGCAGTACATACCATCCGATAGCTAGGTTTTAGATATTAGACTTAGATAGGATTTACCTTATAGGATGTTAAATGTATTGCCATCTTTTTAGTCCTTAAATTGTATAACAAATTGTAAACTCTGCTTAAGTTGTAAATTCAACTAATCTGTATGTATGACACATTGCCATGTTTTTTACTTGATGTAAATTGCTCTGGATTAAGAGAGTCTGCTAAATGCCTAAATTGTAAATTACGTATGCAAATAAAATACAAATGTAAGAGCAGGGCCAGAGATGAACCTGGCTCTGGGTACTCTGTCAATGTGTTGGCTGACCTCTGTAATGTAAATTAAATGAAACTTGAGTAAAACTTGAGTAATTGCTGTACATGATAAAAGAAAAAAGGACAAAGCATTTAATCACCTTGATTTTACGACTTTTATTTTATTTTTTTTAAAAAGCACTGGTTTTCTTATCAAGCAAACAATGGAACCATTTAATATTTGTAGCGTTCCACATCACAAAATAATGAGTTATGAAAGGAATAATTAAACCACACAAATGATAAGTTGTAATAAATTAATCCGCGTAACAAAAAAGGACAATGTTGCTTGTACTTCGGTGACGCACAGGGAATAGTGATATTCCAGCGCTCGACTCTTAAGACGCCTGAGTAAAGATAAATATTTAAAACGGCACATTGCAGCAAGTATTAAATTAGTTCCACAGTTCCTCCTACTGGCATCAAACCATAGCTCTGATAAGAGGATTCAAAACAAATCCATTATTATTATTAATAAGGTAAAAATTAGGAATCAATTTAAAAACATTTATTCTGTACAATGTGCATATCTGAATTAGTGTGGTGAGGGTTGATCGTTTTTTGTTTCCAAGAATCTGGCAGTGCAGACAAAAAAAAAGAAAAAAAAAAGAAAATTTGGATAATGCCTCAAGCTCAAGCTAGAATTCATGGTACATAAACATTATTTGGACTGACATCTTTTTTTTTATACCTAGGTCCGAAGTGGACAAACAACCCACAGGTGTCGTCACACTACATTTAGTTTTAGTCCTCAGTGTCTTGAACCCTTCAAACAGTGAGCCATTGTAAAAGGAGATGACACGTGTTGCTAATGAGTCTACCACTTGGCAAAGCCCTCCCCCCACGCCGGCCTTTGATTTAGTTTTTTTCAGAGGGGCTGTTACCACAGGATTTATCCAGTGGAGACTAGGCATTTGCATCAGCCTCGGCGTCCTATACAACCCCCCCAGTTACGTGACATTGGGGGGGGGTGGAAGGAAATTCAGATGTGCTGCTCCACAGGTGGCCAGTGGAGCAGCATGTAAATGAGGACTCGGGGTCTATGCAACATGCCAGCACTGCTCCAACATAGACAAATAGTACACAACAGAATACAGTAAGAGAAAGAAAAAAAAGGCTAGAACAACAAGTGTAGATTTAGCAGGGGAAAAAACAAACAACACAGAAAAGATTCTCGAATCCAAGGCTCAATGGCTTTAGAAGGTTTTCTAAAGGGAGGGGCTGGATGGATGTTATATGGACACCGCTGCAGCTCTGAGAGCTTACAGAGGGAAGACGATATTCCACAAAATGGATGAGGTAAAGTATTATTGTGTGAGTTTGTGTGTGATACTACTGCGAAGTATCTGAGTGAGGAAACACCTTCCTTCAGCAAAAAAAAAGAGATCCAAGGAAGGGAAGATGTTCCTTTTTGCAGTCCATGAGTTTGTTTCCAGGTAGCTGCCAGCAGCTATCGACAGTTATTATCAACAGATCCAACCTTTAGGAAAAACACAAATGTGTATACATGTACAATGTGCACATTAAAATCCTCGGTGTCAATGACCCCAAAAGTGGACAAATGAACTGAATGGACCCATGACAGTAAGGATTTTAGCGTGTATACAAATCGCAAAGCATTGCATTACAGTGAGTATACATCCCAAACAGCGATTCAAAAAAGGACTGAGATACAAAAGAGGAAGACGCTAGCATGATGCCATTCTATCTTAAGGTGGAAGAAACAATTTGCACAGATCTAGAAAAGCACCAAATGAAAGGTTTCCACTTTAAGTAAACAAAAAAGGGTAATGACACACAATCAACTACAGCGGATATGTAGAGATCGGCCTGAGTGACTAAACACGAAAGAAAATCAACTCCAAATTAAATACACAACCAAATCTTTTTACCACGCATCCTAAAGCATTTATACAAAGGCAGTCAGTTTTCTTTTACTAACCATTGGTTAATGAGATAGACATTATCAAAAATTCCACAGTGCTTGCTTGCAGAAGTAGAATAACTTTGCAAGCTATCACACATATTTAACCACATTTCTTTTAAAACAACACCGATTAAGAAAAAGTGCCATATTGCATATGGGTATCTGTAACATGCCCACGACGGGGGGCACGTAGATGTGGAAATGATTAAGCTGTAAACATGGTTTAAAGTAGGTATGACATTAGGTTAAGGCTTTGAGTTAAGCCCGATTTATACTTTGTCATATGATGGGTGTTGCAAGCTGAAAAATAGCTCACGGCGTGTCGTATGACGGAGTATAAATTAAGCATTACCTGAAGTATTGATCACTGAGATAAAGATTTAACGTATCCATTAATTGGACAAACGGTAACAACAAAAATAGAAGTAAGAAAAAAGAAGCTTCTCTCCATATAACCAGGCCAAGTTAGATGCATCTAATTTGAAAAGACTGCTCACAGTCAAATACTCGAGTTAACTAAACTCCGGGAGTGTAGAATTGGACCGGTTAAGTATTTTGCTGTGAAATAACTGAAATTCTTTAGGCTTACTTAATTCGGTTCCAACTTGCATGCATCCTTTTTATTTTTTAGAAGATCATGGATACCTGGATATAGTTTCTTTAATTTCTACATTTTTGACATTAATTTGCAAACCGTTCACTCCCACGGGATGAGAAGCAACAGTCTTCTTTTGTGTACACGCAATATGGCATTTTCTATTCTAAACTAGACCAGAAAATGCTAAAAATTACTATGCAAAACGCTATAAATGTGTCAAATTCAGTGCCAAATACTGCGGCACCTCATATGATGCACTGAAAGCAGCAGAGTATGCATATGAAATATGTTTTTTTTTTTACTAGTTTTGAGCCTGTCCATATGAATATTTTCCATATGCATTTGAAGGCTAAATCAAGCTCACCTCATGTCACCTTATCACCACTCAAATATGAGAGACCATAGCGTACACATTTTCACCCGGTTCTGTTTCTAATATAACGTAAACACTTACATACACACTTGACATTCACAAGCAATGCCACCCTATCAAGCATTATACTGTCACCCCCAATATAAGGACTACAATTCATCACATGTATTAACTTCTGCTGCTAGTAGCATTTCGAGATATTTCTACAGTAGCTTAAAGCTTATATACATTTGCATCAGTATTAGACATAATACAACCGCGTATTATGTGTCACCATTTCATGGATGATAAAATGATCTAGACTTGAGGAAGGAGTGCAAACTGCTAAGTCTATAAATTGAAGTTTGATCCACTTTTAAGCAATACGTCAAGTGTGACCTGCATAAATCAAATGAGTTAAATACGAAAAATAAAGCAAAAACATAGCCTAGTAACTAAATACAAATCGAGTTTGCATCCTCTAAAAAAACGTATTATGGAATCAACAAAGCTGCTAAAAAAAGCTTCTAGTCATTCTCCGCCTCACTATCTAACATCAAGCCCAAGAACCTTTTCTCGTGAAAAAATAACCACAAGAAGGGGGGAGAAAAAAAAGAAAAGAGGAAACATTTGGCTGATGCATGTGCAGTTTACAGAAATAATGACAATCCCTGCAAGTTTTGTTTGTTTACAGTTATAGTTCTGAGAAAAAGGAGCCTGTATGGAGGAACATGTCCACAGACACGCCACATCATTTAACCATTAAGGATGGAAGATGGTGAAACTACATGCCTCCAACAAGCTCCCACAAATTTCCTTGTGTGTGTGTGTGTGCGCGCAGTGCACATACAAATGCATAACGCTCCCCCCCAGTGACGCAAAGTCCTACTACTCCTAGCCAGTGGATATGATTGTAGCTGGTTACCTCGAACCCACACCACCACGCCTGAATGCATAACGTGCTCCTACTGACCCCTCCCCACAGAAAAAAAAAAAACACAAGCCCCCCCCTACTGGTGCATCATGGTCGGGCTGGAGGCGTTGCCGGCGGGGGAGGTGCAGGAGGATTTATTGCGTCCCAGCATGGAGGGCTGGAAGTCGGGGTGGCGGCGGGCGTGCTTGATCAGGTGGTCGCTGCGCATGAAGCGCTTGTCGCACAGCGGGCACAGGAAGCGCTTCTCGCCCGTGTGCGTGCGGGTGTGGCGGGCCAGCTCGTCGGAGCGGGCGAACTTCTTCTCGCAGTCGGGCCAGGTGCACGGGAAGGGCCTCTCGCCTGGAACAGCAGCAGCAGGGAGGGGGTGTTAAAAATGACTACAATGCAACTACACTATAATCAAACGTCAAGAAGAACAACTTTTCTAAAGCGCACGCAGGGTGAGAGTTTGAGACAGACATGTCTCAAACGGTGATACCAGCATTCCTACTTTGTCTCGTGGATAATAAAGACAGTGAAGGCATTTCAATGATCTGCCCATGAGAGAACCATGTGGATGATGCATGTTATGGCAGCCATCTTGAATATGTCTCCACTGTCAGCCATCCCAATTCCAGAAAAAAAAAAAAAAAAAAGAATGATGAGGGGAAAAAGCCAATCAAATAACCACAAATGTCATTCTGTTTTTTTTTTTTTTTTTTTTTTTTTTTAACACACCATCTTGGATATATATGGGTACCTTGCTCAGCCAATGGAATCATCTCTAATGGGGTGATGTTTATGTTCACACAGACCACAAAGCTTCAGCCATGTGAAGTGAGGGGCGCTCTAATCATTGTACATCATCATCAAGAATGGTGGCCCACTGGCCCGTTACTGGCCAGGGGTTCCCTTACTACTTCCCCCATACATATGCTGATTTGCTTACACACACGCACACGCGTAGACTCAACTGCATTTGATGGTTGGGAGGCAGTGGCATTTAATGTTTGTCTTCAACACAAACATTAAACACTACTACAGCGTGCATAATCTTATTTGTTGGATTTGTTGACACAAGCACACACTGCTGGCTGCAGCGTGACGCTTCCTTCGAGAAATGGGTGCAAATGAGCTTTTGCAGTCACTGCTAAAATAATTAAAGTAAAAAGAAATATAAGAAACAAAGGCAAATTGGGTGTCAATATCTGAATCAGCGTGTGATGTCGTTAATATATGAATCAGCTCGTGTCTCGGGTAGTTTAAACATGCAAATGGAGGACAAAAATACGACTGCTGGCAGAGCAGCAGCAGCAGGGGCAGAGCTACTAGCTTGTCCTTAAGTCGCCTCAGCAGAGAGGTGGGTGTGGTGGGGGGTTGGGTGTTGTTCACAGACACAATCTAGTGGGAGGATGATGCAAGCAGAATCCTTACACCAAAATTACTACATTAGGATTATTAAAGTGCATAAAGATAGTTCTCATCTTCAATCTGGAGAGTGAAACCATAACCACAGGACGACATACAAGACGTGAGCTTAAGGGCTGTGTTGTTGTTGAACATTGTAATAAAGCCAGGCAAGGCCACTGCCCTCCTGGCTGCCATACTACGAGCTTTAGTGGGCGTTCCCCTCTTGGCTTCTTTAATACCGCTGTGATACCCAGTCAGACCGCTCTGCTCTGCTGCTCTTAATCCCCTCCTGTAATGGCCTGGGCCAGCACACATGAGGTGGCCATTAAGTACTGGATCATCCATATTTCATAAATACGCATTGATGAATAACTCGGTAAACGCTCAACCTAAAACACAAAACAACTTTCTTTGACACATCGTGAATTCATGATGTCGGAAGTATTGATTTATTATAGCGGATCTAGCTGGTTGATTGATAGAGGCGGATATTGGCCGGCTCTCAATAACCAACCGTCCAGCTCTCGCTCTAGCCTGCTCTAAAGTAACGTCGACGGGAAACGGAGCTGCTGCTCGCTTTGGGTTCTTGTGTTGACTTCATATGCAAATCGCAATGTGGATGTAGATGTTCGTCACCGTCCTTCTACGTCCAGCCCCATTCTTTTGTTCCTTCACTTCTTTGTCAGGAGGAGAGTTTTCACTCTTTGTTGGGAGCACCAGTTATTGTACCCAACTCGCGGGTAAAACGCGATCCAACCCACCCACACTCGCACATCTATTGTTTAGGAATACACTTTTGTAATTGAGGATAATAAAAGCAAAAAACAGTAAAACTGGCAACGGGTTTCAGCTAAATGGCACAAAGTTTTGCTATGTGTAAACTTCCAACCCCCCAAAAGAAGCTGTTGCTCCCCCTCGTCGTGATCATGAAACAAATCGAACACTTAAACGTCAAACTCAATTAAGGCTATACTCCATCACACGATGGGGGTCGCTTTACTTTAATACCGACTAGGACAGCTCGTCAAACCGCAGCGACGACAACGTGTCGCATCGGTTTCGTGATGGGAGCAGGCAAGCGGCCGTAATATAAAACGAGGCGTCAATTCACCTGTGTGGGTCCTGATGTGTGCCTTCAGGTGGGACGACTTTCCGTAAACTCTGTCGCAGCCGTCGAAAGTGCACTGGTGCCGCTTGACCGGCGATCGGGGCCCCCCTCCCGCTGCGCCCCCCCACTGTCCTCCGGGCGCGGACGGGATCGGCGTGGCGGAGGGGGTCATGGTCGGCGTGGAGGTCGAGTCCGACAACGTGGTGTAGCCGCTCTCGCCGCCGCACGAGGACGAGTTGCTGCTCTCCGAGTAGGCCGACATGGGCCGGAACTTGCTGCCGTGGAGGTCGGTGAGGATCCCGGCCACCGTCAGCATGTTGGTCCCCTCCTCCTCCTTGATGGTCCTCCGCAGCAGTGTCTCGCGCACCTCCCTGTCCTCGCTCGACCCCATGGAGTCCCCCCCAGAGGGCTCCACCAGGAGGACGAGGCCCGACCCGGGCTGCGTGCTAGCGGGCCGCTGGGTGGGGGCCAGCGGGGTGGGTCTGTGCAGGACGGGGCCGCTGGAGATCGACACCAGACACTCCGCGGCGAAATAATCGGAATACGCGGCGATCGACATGTTTTCTTTGTGAACCGGATTCTTCCGTTTGCTGTCCGCGTTGCGTTTTGGTTAATGTCGTGTTAAACAATAAAAAAGAAAGGGGGTGTTGTTTAGGTTCTCGAGGAGGGGCTATACGTTCTAGTCCCGATTCAGACCTCGTTTTTTAGACCAAACTCGACGATGATCCGACCCCGTTTTTCCTCCTCGCTTTTGGTCCCCTCTCCTTCCTTCACCGGCACAAAGTCATGAAAAGATCGTGTCGTTAGAACGAAACTCTAAGGCGAAAAAGTACTTGACAAAATAAAAAAAGAACGTGCCGATGGATCCGGGTCCCACATGCGCGTGTGTTGGTTGGGGAGAGAGAGAGCTTCTTCTTTTTCACATCGGTCCGGACGACGGTTCAGTTCATTGTGTCTGATGTGAAAAGCCGGTCAACCCCCCTACGCCCCCCGGTACAACACGCACTGACTGACGTTGTGGGATGGGCGTGGACCTCAAGAGGGCGGGTTACGCCCACCCCACTGTAATAAACACGCACGAAACAGTGCTGCTGGAAACAAGTACTCAGTTTTATTTTTACGCAAGTAAAAATAGCAATACTACCACCCACCATGTAGAACTACTAGAGTAGCCTACTTTTACTCAAGTAGTTCTAATTGTGTAGTCGTAGTAGTAGTGTTGAATGGTCTACAAAAACAAATTGTTAGTTGAATGTCAAATAACAACTTTAAGGGTTGCTTGTTTTGTAATATTCACCAGAGAGAAGATAGCCTACATTAGAGTATTTCCAGTCTGAGACGTACATAGCAAAAGACACAGACAGTAACCTTTTGACAATGTGAAATACTACAAGAAAGAACGTGCAGTGCAGACTGCTGCAGACAGTAGGCCTACTTTATAGGCCCACTTAGCAATACCACCCACAATGTAGAACTACTCGGAGTATTTTACTCGAGTATGTATAGTTCTGTACTAGTAGTATGTTGAATGGCATAAAGCGGGAAGGAGTAGCCTCTAAAACATAACCTTAAGGGTGGTGGCCTAGTCGGTCTACGTTTTGTGCAAGTGCAGTAGTGCAGTTGCTGACTGCACTGCAGATACAGTACTTCTACTTGAGTAAAAATGTACTCAATTACTTTCCACCACCCACTGCTGCACGCACGACATAAAAGCGCACGCCTGACGTTGCGGGCTGGGCGTGGTGGACCCCAGGGGCGGGGCGGGTCGTGCACGCACGGCGGTGGAAAGAAAGTCGGTCGGTAGGCATAGCAGCAGCCAGCCAGACAGCATGCATGGTTCATGATGATGGGGGAGGTGAAGAGAAAAGAGAGGACCATACATACAATCACTCAGTCACTCAGCAACTCAGTAACTCGGAGTAGCTTTGTAATATGTAACAATACCATCAACCACATAGAAATACACAGTTCGTGTGGTTGTTGTGAGGTGAAGTTCAGCTTTCAGAATGGATCACAGTTGAAGTGTACCACTAGAGGCAGGCCTGCACGTTTTGCCTATCAAAATATAGCTAGGTACTTGGGGGACCGAGCTGGCTATAATTTAAGGCAGCGTTTTTCAACAGGTGGTTCGGGGACCATCAGTGGTCCCTGACCTGAGAGGATTCGAGGTAGGTGGTCCCCAGCTGGACCGTTGGTAACCAAGTGGACACATAGATCTGTAACTATGGAGAGCGTAAAATGAAACCAAATATGGACTCATTGGTTTCATTTTACGCTCTCAAGAGTTAAATTATATTCAAACATATGAGTTACTTTTTCAAGAGTCTACACAATTAGAAAATGTAGAATAATAGTTATTCTGACCAACGTTTTGCCAGTAAAAACAAAAAAACAAACAAACAACAACTTGAAGATCCTTGGTCTTGGGTCCGATAGACAACTCAACATCAAATGGTGGTCTAAATGGCTAAAATGCTGAATAAATAGTGGGCCCTGATCTGAAAAAGGTCGAAAACCACTCATTTAAGGTATGGTATAGGCTACTACGAGTCAGAGCCTAGAAGGCTCTGCTACTAGTAGGCCTAGAGTAATTTCGGCTGCCATGTGCTCTGTGTTATTATCTGCCTCTTGGCGAGTTCATTCTTGACAAGACATAAAAGTAGACTTCAGCCTGAGTGTTTTTTACTGGTTACTCAAGCGTTATTACGCCTAAGGGTAACAAAATATGGGACATGATAAAAAAAAATCTGAGGAATACCAGGAAATTAGCCAACCAGGAATTAGGAATACCAGGAATTATCCAACACGCTGCCTTGGCAGCCTCCCTCCCATGTGTCCAACAACACCTCCCCAGTGTTGCCAACCGCCACAATCCAAAATGCACTAGTGGCACTTCTAGAATGCGCTAGAGCAGTGGGGTTTCAACCATTTTCATGCCAGGGCCCACTGTTTATTCTGCATTTTAGCCACGGAGGACCACTGTTTGATGTCGAGATTAGTCTCTCAGCCTAATTTAGGAGAAATAACTGACAAAATGTTGGTCTAAATAGCAATTCTTCTACATTTTCTAAATGTGTAGATTCTTGAAAGTTAGGTAATTCAGATGGTTATATCAATATCAATATCAATACTATAATTAAGGAGTTGTCTGTCTGAATGTCTGAATGTCTGAATGTCTGAAGCGAGCATAACTCATCACTGGCTGCACCGATCACTATGATTTTTCACACAGTCATTGACCATAACATTAGGAAGAGACTGAGGAAGCCCTTTTTTCAAATTAACAAATTGTTGATTAATAATGAATTTATTGGTGAATTAAATTTCCCCATTCGCTTAACATTGGCAATTCCCTTTTTGGCCACAGGGGGCAATGCAAATACCAAAACACACACACACACACACACACGCACACGCACGCACACACACACACACACACACACACACACACACACACACACACACACACCACACACACACACACACACACACACACACACACACACACACACACACACACAGGCCATTGCAGTGTCTGTGCAAATGTGTGCATTAAAGCAATCCTTCAGCAAAATACTTGCATCTTTGGTGATATCACATTCCCCACACAGTACATCCTTTGGTGTCCATATATTCACAACGGGTAAGGTCCTAGTATGATTTAACTCTTGAGAGCGTAAAATGAAACCAAACAGATACGTTTGGTTTCATTTTACGATCTTAAGAGTTACAGATCTAAAAAGGGTCCATTTGGTTACCAAATGGTCCTTTCTAGGAACGAAGGGTGACTAGGAAAAATGGTGAAAGACAAGGGTTTTATCTCTGGCGCCTTTCAACCAATTTCGCCCCAACTCCCAAGCAAAAAAAGCACCAGGAGTTTTTCCACTAATTTTGGCGCTAGGGGGTCTGGGAAAAAGCTAAATATAGTGAAAAATGCGCCAAGTTGGCAACACTGCTCCATCCCATGTGTCCAACGACACCTCCCACGCCCCACCCCTTTAGGACACAACGGAGGCTAGCTGCCTGGGGGCCCATCTCACGACCCGTAGCCCATGAGGGTCGTGACTCGGCCCGTGGTGATGTCCTTATCGCGATGGCGACAAAGGTTTCAACAGGCCGTCCGAAAAAATATGCAAATAGAAACAGAAGAGGCAAGGCAACCGAATTGGTAATGCTTTAATAATTACCTGATGTTGGGAATGATAATTTCATTGACCCAAGAAAAAGTAAGGCGGTAAAGTTGGGTCTGTTTTTAATGCTTGATTGATAGTCTCTTTTTTAATAGTTTTCATAATTATGCTACAGTACATTTCTAGAACTCCACGCTAAAACTGATAAATGTGGACGACACCATAGTATTACACTTGTTTACATTTACGCCACCACCGCCACCACCATTTTCAGTTCTGCTGAATAGATGAACCTGCTACTACCAGTACTAACTAAGCTAAAGATGTCCCATTGTAGTTGAGTGCTACCATATCAACCATATCCTCTGAGATATAGTAGAGTAGAAGGGGAAACACTCAAGTAATGTATTGTAAAAGTACCTGCAATTTAATTTGCAGTTAGTGACACGTTTTGTTATGACTGTTATCAATAACCAAGATAATGTCAAAATAACTTTTTCTGTACTCAACTAGAGACATGCATGGACACTAGGTGTCTCTCTTTGCTCATGCTCACTTATTCCAACTGTTCTTTGTTCTGTTAATGTTGTAATTTTATGAATTCTTTAACTATAACTTCAAATGAGAGAGAGAGAGAGAGAGAGAGAGAGAGAGAGAGAGAGAGAGTGTGTGTGTATGTGTGTGTGTGTGTGTGTGTGTGTGTGTGTGTGTGTGTGTGTGTGTGTGTGTGTGTGTGTAGGCCTACTGAACACTCCAACAAGAACCCTAAAGGGGGATCCTGTCCACAAGGGTCAAACCTCCAAAAATAAGGGGTTCCCATCCTTTAAACATTATGTTGTGTTGTTGTCAGTAGGAATGAACTGACATAGAAGAAGTGGACCGCTGGCCCATGTCCAATGGCTCCCTGGTTATCTAAAACCCTCAGAGCTTCATAAATGAACGGACGCCTCTTCAAGACATTCGAAAAAAAGGAAGTGGTGTAAGACAGGGCAACCAGTTGACCTTCCCACTTTCACTCATTCCTGCATTCTCCCTCTCAGTATCCACTGCTAAACTCTTTCCTCTTTCTACCACACCAAACTTCAATCCTGTACAAGTCTAACACAAGGAGCAGAATGCGGGGGAAAGCTATGCAGCTCCTTTACTCAATATTCTCCATAAAACCCCAACAAATCATGTCTGTCGTGCTCCTCTCCATGTCCACTTCAGCCTCTCCATTTGATCCAGAAGGCCACAGAAAGCTTGATCTTCAACAAGACAAATTTCTCACGTGTCCCCACTTCTCTGCTCCTTGCATTGGTTCACTGGTTGCTGAGTATAGAAAACATGGATGCCAGCTGACCTTAAAGCAACCCAAGGTATGGCACCCCAAATATTTGCAAAGTCTGATCCAACCAGACATACGGTATCTTCCTTGATGACTATTTTTTATGTATTTGAAGTATACGGTAATATGCGTTCTGCATTAAAAGCATCAGTCAAATGCCTAAATTGTAGTGGGGAGGACCCAAACCGGTTCTACACAAAAAAGGAAGTAGTGCCCCAAAGGCAAAAACAAAGGGGGGTTTCATTTTTCATTTTTTTATTGACTGGTTTCCCAGATTGTTTCAGCAATGACGTGGAACTCCCAAACTATGTGTGGGTTTTTTGTCTGTTCTTTCAGTCAGTGGTTCCCTGTTCAAGTAATAGAGAGGGGGATGAGGTAGGGGGTGGGGGGGGGGGCTCACTTTAGTGGGGGTCCAGTGTTGTGTCAAGTGATTGGCCCAGTGTGTTTGTAGCTACAGCTCGAGAACTATTTCCTGATTGGATGCTGTGAGCAGTATGGGTCACACTGGTGGAGAGGAAAGTCCACATACAAGCATGGTCATTCACTTGCTGTGAACAGAGCCTGGTTTTCACCACCAGTTCCTTACATGTTGGAGGAGACATCCTGAAGGCAGCCCGAGCTGCAGTATAACTCAGGGCTAGCCATGGCCAAGTCCTTGTTATTACTTAATTTAGCATGTCTTTCATTTGCATTTCTTCTACGTGGTAAGTTTTCCGTGTTTTTCTGTAGTGACCATAACATTTCACAGCCAAGTCCTGTCCTGTGTCAACTTTGAGACTGTACAAATGTCATTTTTTTGTACACTTGGTTTTATTTCTACAGTCTCAGAGTTATAAATGGATGAATGAACACTGCAGATATTATGCCTAGTTGTTCATGCAACAGGTGGCATTAATTTAGTGAACTAAGCAGAATTGTGATGTGGCTGTGAGCATTCACGTAAAACCTCTTGTGATTTAAAGATTTCAGTGACAATTTCTGTATTCTGTGTTTCCATGTAGTAAGTCATTGCTTTCAGGTGGAGCCTCATCTTTGTGATTCCAGTTGTGCCGGTGAGAGCTGCATGATTATTACACTATTGCATGTTTTGTTTCGTGAGAAATTCTGACAATTGTTGTGTGGAAACCTCATATGTCTTCTACTGTTAGTGTTCAGGTTTCAAATATCAGCAAAAGCAGCAGATCTACAACATACAAGCTCAAAACATTTGTCAGCTCACGCCACCTTTTAGGGTTGCAGATCAGCTACGGTACTTTTGACGCTTTTCTGTGGCGCTTTAGTTTGTGAACTTTGTAGTGTATATTATGAAAAACACAAAAAGTTAGAATATGGAGATGTGACGTTTCTGCCAGACAGCAACAATATTATACAAAAGGCAAAAGTCTGACTTACAGTGCATGCATTTTCTCTATCCATTTGCATCCATAGGGATACCTTACCCTGAGCTTTCCTATCAGCGAGGAGTGAGATATACATACAGGTACAGCAGTACGATAGTCACCACTCTGCACGGCTCCAACTCTGGTCGGAACGGACTGGCTCTCGACTGCGTGGTTGACATCGACGTGATCTCCAAGTGTCATTTAATGATGCAGGTCAGCATTTTGGACTAAATTCTAAAAAGTAGTAGTGCTCAACATACAAATCATACGAAATGTGATGAGCTTGTATGTTTATTGTTCACTCTATAGATTAGGAATCCCCAGATAAAGCGTCTTTCCCCCCAGAAGGAACATTCAGTGCAGCGCTTGAAAAGTTTGAGGTAATGCTGGGTCATAAATGATATATAAATGATAAATAAATGTGTGTGTGTGTGTGTGTGTGTGTGTGTGTGTGTGTGTGTGTGTGTGTGTGTGTGTGTGTGTGCGTGCGTGCGTGCGTGCGTGCGTGCGTGTGTGTGTGTGTGTGTGCGTGCAGGCAGGCAAAGATGGCCGTGTGTGTGTTCGTGTTTGTATTTTTTGAAGTTGCTTTCTGTACTTCAGTACACTTCAGTTTCAAGCATGCTATTGTTCAAGGTTCAAGGTTCAAGGTTCTTTATTTGTCATTCCAGTGTATGTCAGGACATATACAGGGATGAAATAACGTTTCCATTGTTCCCCAGTGCAATAAGACAATAGACAGTGCAATAAGAAAAAGGACAAATACAAACAATACAAGAAACAGTAAGTGACGTAGTGCAACAGACTTGTCTACTCCAGGTCTCGCCCTGTGTTTTATGTGTACTAGCCTAACTCATTTGGAAACGCCACAAGCATTGTCCCATGAATGCGATGCTCTGTTCAGACAACTTCCCCCGGTCACAGTCTGGGGTCTCCTCTTGAAGCAGGTCGTTTGGGTCATCGGAGTGTTTTTGTTTCCCAGGGAGGCGCTGGAGAGGACGCGCCTCAAGTTCTCCCTGCAGGGGGGAAAGGTCACAGCCCTTTGTCCGCAGGAGGGGGAGCAGGTGTGGGCCCTCAACATCAAGAGAGCAGTGCTGAGCATGCTCCAGACCTCGCACATGTCTGCCCAACAAGAAGCAACAGAGGAGGTGAGCGTGGATGCAGGGGATTATGGGATAAATGGAGCTCCCTCTGGTGTTTGCCATTTTACTGTAGGTGGAAAATAAGTAGCCTGCAACAAGCCTTGTTGTTAAGTTGAAGTGCAAATTCAACTTTGCCTCTTGCAAGGAGCCTGTCTCCACAAGTGGGCGTGGCTTCTTTGGTTCCATTTGTACGCTCTCAGAAAAACAAAGCGTTTAAAGAAATCCTTTAACATAGATGTTCTTGGGAACACAGAATGGGGAAACGTTTTTATCCTGTCCACCCAGCAATCTAAGGTATACTAATGACATATTAGATCAGAGGTGGGCAATTATTTTTCCCAAAGGGCCAAATGAGATGCATTAAATATTGTGGAGGTCCAAGACTAAAGGCTGAACTAAAGACTGCGTAATATTAATTTAATTTCAAGATAAAAGTAAGCGTAAGACCAACCATTTTGACACCTATTTATTCAGAATTCGAGTCACGGACCACCATTTGATGACATTTTAGCACCATACAGACCCCAAAACTAAAGATATATTTTGCTTTTGTCCACAACACCAGGCTGGATTTGGGAAGCAAAACAGTCCAACATACAGATCAAAATGATCATTAATCTTCTACATTCTCTAGTTGTGAAGACTTGGGCTATTTCACATGATGAATATTTTAACTCTTGAGACTGTAAAAATGAAACCAATGGACCCGCAAGGATCCATTGGTTTCAATTTTATGCTCTCAAAGAGTTACATCTGGTTAACCAACTTTCCATATTTAACTGGACCTCTCTGAAGGACCACTGCTGGTCCCCGGAACACTGGTTTAAAATACTTTCACGGGCCGGTCAGGGTCAGCCAAAGGGCCGCATTTGGCCCCCGGGCCGCATAATGCCCAGGTATGTATTAGATTATTGAAAATGGGTGAAATTCCCCTTTAAGGCAGAGAGTCATGGGAAAGGGAGAGGGAGAGCTCATGCCAGCTGACTTCAGTCAGTTTGAGATAAGATAAGATCGACCGTCTCTCTGTTCCTCCTCAGACTGATGTGTACGGGACCTGCATGAGCAGGTACGAGCGGCGAGGGCCCCTGCTGCTGAAGACACGGGACCTCAAACAATGTCAACAGCACAGACTGGATGACTTCTGGCCCCATTCTACGCTCCTTACTCAAGATGCTGTGAGCCCCTTTCTTTTTCTCTCATAATAAAATGCAAGTTGATAGAAATGTGATTTCCTATTCCTGATGTTCCTATTCTTGGGGGATCATTAGGTCATCATCAGCGGCAGTGGCACTCACAACATAGCATGCACAACATAACCATATACTAACCATTTTCTGTTAATCAAATACTATTTCAAAAAGAGATCTGGGGTGTAGAGGGGACGAAAGGAACAATAGTAGCCCTTGAAAACTCCAATCAACTAAGTACAGTATATAGAATTTAAGTAGCTGTATTTGTGTGATCAACAGTTGTGTGTCCTTATTGTTATACTGTTGCAGACAGGCAGAAACCTCTTATCTCCCCTAATGAATATGGCGCTATCATCCATCACACAAAAGCATAAACAGTAGCAAATTCACTACCTTTGCGACTTTTGAATTTGAATCCGAAAACCGCAATAGTTTTGGACATATGAGGTTTCCACTGGACAGACGAAGACGCCGATGACAGGATCTTGGCTGTCTCTCTTGTGCCCAGACAGTGGAGTCCAAGATCCAGTGTGCTCAGCGCCATGGGACCGCAGTCATGGAGGAGGTCAACTGCACAGAAGCCGTCTCCATCGTAACGCTGTCGGTGGCGACAGGAGCGATGAAGACGCAGACTGTTTCTTCTCTGGTCCTGCTCCGAGCTCAGACAGGGACACCACCTTCAGGACTTGGTCAGTGCACTGATGGGGCAATCCATAAATGAATGCCATATTTGACCATAGCGTCACACAAAAGTATAGGTCTGTAGAGTTTTAAGCCTGCCCTATAGATCTACTACGTTTTTTTTTTAATTGAATGCTGATTGTCTAACAAAAATGAGTATACCTGTACACAAGATAAAGTACATGATCTAATGGTTCAAGGTTGACTTGGAAGCTGACCAAAACAATCAGTCAGACATGGTAGCATAGAGTGGAAAGTACCGTATTGTCCCGAATATAAGACGACTTGGTTATAAGACGACCCCGATTTTTCAAAAGCCATTTACAGAAAAAAGAACATTGAATGTCAACTAGTATAGTCCCTGAATATAAGATGACTCCATTTTTGGGATATTTCCATTGGGAAAAAAATCATAGTCTTATATTTAGGTTAATAGGGTAATAGATATAGGCTATAGTCTATTATAATGCATATGTTTGAGTACACTAGCTTGTTTTTTTGTTAATGCAGTATAACCATATCATCGGCATGTCCCAATCGAGACATTTAGATCCTGATCCATTTAGTCTGGTTGAAGGTTACTAAAGTTATCTAGGTAGTAAACAGGGCACTGCATTGGACAGTAGTACACTATGTTCTGGAATCCTTATTGTTGTAGAACATCATTACATGTATTCCTTGCTCTCAGTAGAGAGACAACATACATTAAAACACATGGGGCTACATTTTCGTTACATGCTAAACCCCTTATCCCAAATCCTTTATTTTTTTTTTTTTTTTTTTTTTACTATTTTGAATAACTTTTTGGAATATTTCAACATGTCAATCTATTAACATGTTGTGAACTTGTCGACTGGACATTTGAACTGCTGAAAAATATATATTTTTTAAATAGTTTAAAAAGGCAAAGAAGTTAAGGGATAAGGGGTTTAGTGGTAACGAAAATGGAGCCCATGGTTTTGAAACCTTTCACTGCACTGCCTCATCCAAGCAATGACTCGTTAAAACCACAACCCTGTTGCACCTTACACTAAAGTACACAGTATTATCTTAACAGCCCATTCGATGCACCATCCAGTGGCTGTTTGGAGCGAAATGATCTCTAAAGCAATAATCCATACAGCTTAATCAGAAGAAGCTTCTGCTTGACTTTGCAGGAATGAGCTTCAGGCAGTACTTCTTGTCAACCAGTAGGTCTCCTACTGGACACCGGGGTCTAAATCCCTTAATGGAAGAGTCCACCTCTCCAACCGCTGGTCGCACAGTGCACTTATGGCGATATTTTCATAAACATAAGCATTAGTGCAGTTGTAAAAGTCTCTTGGTCTTCCTTGCTGTGTCAGACTCTCCAGGTTCAGGTAAAGCCACAGGCCTGCAGTTCGAAGAGGACGGTAGTGCAGGTCCGGTCAGGGGCAGGGGGTCCACGCCTCAGCAGGCCAGCCAAACAGTACGGATGTTATGTGGTCTCACCTCAGACCAGCAGCAGGTATGGGACTGAATTCCTTTACATCAGGGGTTTTCAACCTTTTTGATACCAGGGCCCACTACTTATTCAGCATCTGAGCCACGGACCAGAATTTTAGCGCTACAGAACCTTTCTTTTGCTTTTGTCCACAATTTCAGGCTGGATTTGGGAAACAAAACAGTCAAACATACAGATCAAAATGGCTGCTCATTTTCTAGTTGTGTAGACTTGGGCTGATTCAGATGATGAATATTTTAACTCATGAAACCAAATGGAACCACAAGGGTCCAGTTGGTTTCATGCTTACCCTCTCATGAGTTACATCTGGTTAACCAACTTAGCTGGGGACCACCTGGAACCATCTCAAGGACCCCGGACCACTGGTTGAAAACCCCTGCTTTACATGATCCACACATACGTTTCTGATAAATGTGTACGTTGTCAGATTGGGGCAGCAGCCCGGACTATATGACACACAGGCTTATGTAAAACCTTTACGCAAATTCAGTGCCGGTCTGTCACAAAAATCACACCTTTGTGAAGTGAGGGGCACCCTTATTATTTCACAACATCGATTACAGGATAGTGTTTGTTTAAGCAACAGGCGATAATGTTTGTTTAGGCCTCAAAACTAACAGTTTTTTCTTCATTGACTATGGCTTTTTTAAAAAACAAAGATCATTGAAAAACAAACATTAAAGCTGTATATAGGAGCGACTAGCGCTCCTCAACAACACACTTCTGTAAAGTGATGGCCACCTGCTCTCTGTGTATTCCTATCAGCCTCACAATGTCTTACTGCGTCATTTAGTGCCCTAAACAAACATTAAAGTCCATAAACTAAGAAAAAAAGGCTAGCAAAGTGTGGATTTACAAGCTGAGGTGTTGAGGTGTGAGGTATTATGAACTTCATCATCTTTTCTCCCTTCAGCCATTTTGCAATGTGCTGGCACTACGACTTGGGGGGTCCCTCCCCGAGTCTGAAATACTCAAAACAAACAAACCTTTGACTTTCCCATGCCTATAGGCGCTATAGGCTAAACATATCACACAGTGCTAGTTCCTTTCACAAGCCCGATGGGCTTTCTTTAAGTATAGTCCATCCCCTGCCAGACAGACGCTGGCCTGTGCGTGTCTTGTTTGCACGTTGCAGTTTCACTTCCCTTGTGGCCTTTGCTGCGTCCCGCGCCAGCGCTTTTAATTCCTCACTCAAACAGGAGTTTAGTCAAACCCAATCTGGCAAACATCATTAAAGTCTGTTGATCTAGGAGAAGTGTGAAAGGGCCCAACCTGGCAATCCCTCAAACCCAGAACCCTCGTATTCACTCTTTGATCGGGTTAAAGCCTGATTCATGCCTCGTCATACCGTGGTGTGGTGCACAGAGGTTTAAATTAAGCGATGCGCTTGGGAGATCAGATAATTAATGGGGGCTGAATGACTCGCATGTTCGCAGATGTTCACTGTATGTACTGTACAGTGTATGTTGATGTTGTTTTTAGTTCGCATACTGGTTTCAGTTTGGCAGACGTCCAGCGTTTGATTGACTGAATAAAGCGACGCCGTCGCCTTGACGTCTACATTTGTATGTTGTTGTATGAACCATGTCTGTGACCACGTCTGTGTGTTGTCTGATCTGTTCACAGACGTCACAGCAGTTCCTTCATCTCGCCTTCCAGCTGAGAGATCTGTCCCTTTCCCAGCTCAACAATCTGTGGCAAGAGGCCTCTTTTAAGTGTCGCAATGACTGGTCAGTGGTTCCTCTGTCTCTCACTGTCTCTCTCTCTTTTTCCCCTTTCTTTTCCTCTTTCTTCGGCGGGCCTCTCTCCATCCCAACTGGAACTGCTTCGACGGCATGTTTCCCCCACTGTGTTACACTATAAATAATTTACCTTGCACTGGGCTGGGGCTAAATGAATTAAATGCTGCTTGCTCGAGGATGCTTGTTTATGGGTTGTAATGAGAAACGTACACAGCCTGTGGCCAAGTCTCTGCACAAAGAGCGGTCTGTATGTGGGACAGTGGCCAAGTTCATTTCAAATTCCTCTGTGACACACACATGACCTATATGATGAGGCCAGATGAAGATAGTGTCCTCTCCCCCAGTCCTTGTAGCCTTCACTGCATGCCAGTAACACTGCTGCTTACTAAATAGCACACCTGTCTGTATCTATGCTGCTATGACAACCCAGCATTATCAATAAAAGTCTATTTATATCGGCTTCCAAAGCCAAGTGGGCTATTATGTGAAACCATTTGTCTTCTACACATATAGGCATGGCATTAACGTAACAAACCATATCACCACATTAGCAATCCATAATTGCTGTATCAATATTACATCCAAGTAATCTCCATTATCCCCTTACTATAAGCCTTATACAATATTTTATACTATAAGACATGTTTGGGGAAAACAGCTGATCTGCAAGCTCACAGCATTGTGGGAAAGTAAGCCTGTGGATTGGCTATTCCACCCAGTGGTTTTCAAACAGTGGTCCGGGGACCACCAGTGGTCCCTGAGAGGTTTCCAGGTGGTCCCCAGCTAAATGATGGACAGTTGTTAACCAAATGGACCCTTATAGATCTGTAACTCTTGAGATCATAAAATGAAATGGTTTAATTTTACGCTCTCAAGAGTTAAATTAAATTTAAACATCTGAATTACTTACCTCAAGAATGTGCACTTTTAGAAAATGGAGAAGAATCATTGTTTTGACAAACATTTTCACAGGTATCTCTCCTAAATTGTGGACACAAAATCGAAATTTCTTGGTTTGGGGTCTGATAGACTAAACTGAACATCAAATGGTGGTCCGTGGCTAAAACTGCAGAATAAATAGTGGGCCCTGGTATGACCACTGATTTAAGCCAGGGGTTTTCAACCTTTTTGACTCCAGGGACCACCATTTATTCAGCATTTGAGTCACGTACCACCATTTGATTACATTTTCAAGACCTACAATAAAAGAATTCTTTTGGTTTTGCCCACAATTCCAGGCTGTATTTTGCCAAGAAAACAGTGTAAACTTCTTAATGAAGTGGTACTAATTCAGATGATGAATATTTTAACTCTTGAGAGTGTGACAATGAAACCAAATGGACCCGCAAGGGTCCATTTGGTTTCATTGTCACACTCTCAAGAGTTACATCTGGTTAACCAACTTTCCGTCATTTAGCCTGGGGACCACCTGGAACCTTCTCAAGACAAGGACCACTGGTGGTCCCCGGACCACTGGTTGAAAACCTCTGATTTAAGCTATTTCCGAAACAGGCAGCCTCTGTTGGATGCGCTGGCGGCGTGCGGCTCAGAGAACTGCATCCTACTGCTGTGTGACCTGATCCAGACCAGAGACATAGAACCAGACCAGGCCCAGTCCTACCTCAGCACCTTCGCCCTGCTCCCCCGTCCATCTGCTCGGATCATCCACTCCATCAGTGTAAGGAAGATCGTTATCCCTTTTTGTGTCAAATTGTTTTTAACACCAAATTTTGGACTATGTTTCATTTTAATATGTCATTAATATACCTTAGAGATGTTGTGTGGACATGATAAAAAGTTCCCCCAATTCTGTATTTCCTAAAAATGGAGGTCTGAAAAAATAAATCATTAACATGGTGAAATACATCTGATGACATCATCAAGATGTATTTCACCATGGTAATGATTTTTTCTTTCAGACCCCATTTTTTTTAAATGGGTGGAATTCCCCTTTAACCACTTTAAACATACACCACGCACCATTATGCGGAGTCCTGCAAAGTTCTATACCAGTGACGCTTCCGTTTTCACTCTAGTTGAATTTCTTTGCTGAAAATAGCCAATTCACTAGTCTGCACTGTTGTTGTCTACAAAATACGGATGCTGGTGGTTAAGTGGTTGGTTATAAACAAATCTATTAATTATGTTGAAGAAATACATTACAGGCTAGAGATGAATGAATGCATGAGATTGGTTTTACAACCAGAATGAAATGAATCTACCAGAATTGATGAGCTCAGAAAAATGATTCCTCTGTATGAGAGAAATTAATTTGCATACATTGTGTGTTCTGGGTATTTACATAACGTCTTTGCCACTGTCGTTTTTGTATTTAAATTAAAATAGCACAAATTAAAATGTGGAGAAAGATGTTTCTGCCCGATGACAAGGACATACTGTAGTACACTACACAATGATTTTTCATAACATTCCGCAGCTGTGAGAAAGTTTGTGCGACTTAATGCATGTGCAGTTTAACGTATCTGCAAAACATGTCGACGCATGTCCTATATGTTAGGCTCTGTTGGAGATCCCAGAGGTGCGCTCCAAGGCCCTGCTGGCTGGCTCCTCTCTGGTCTACCAGCTGTGTCGCAGGTCCGAGTCCCCCTGCACTCACCTCCCTGAGGTGCAGAGCTTCACGCGAGCACTGGAGGACATCCTGGCTGAAGGCTGCGAGGGACAGGATCCAACACGGCTGTCAGAGGTACAGTATAGTAGCCTTTAGGGGTGGGATGATTCACTTACCTCGCGATACGATACAATATTGGTATTTAGGCTTGTGAATATATTATATATAATAATATATAATATATAATAATATATAATATATTAATATATTATATCTTTTTATATTAAAAAGAGAAAAATGCCAGCACTCAATGAATGTCCTTTCTGTGTATCTTTATTTACCTCATCGTGCAGTACAACAACGAGCGCGTTTCGACGCAAACCGATCGCAAATCGATTTATATTGCAATTCGATCGATATATCGCATTTAATCCACAAACGACTATGCTTGTATTATACTACAAACATTAAAGGGGAATTCCACCCATTTTCAAGATTTTTTCTGAGCGTGTACACATGGAACAGGGTCCATTTGGTTTCATCTGTACACTCTCAGAAAAAACGTCCTAAAAGAAAAATCATTAACAAACACAACTTGATGATGTCATCAAGTTGTGTTTCACCGTGTTAACGATTTACTTCAGACTGTTAAAATGTATTGCAACACCCCTAGTATGGCATCATCATAAAGGCGCTATATAAACGCACCATTTACCATTTATGGTAGCATGATGACACCCTGTCCCAATTCATTAATGCTCTCTCCCACACAGCTGTTCCATGCGCTGAAGTCAGTGGGAAACGCTGGGCCGGCAGCAGTGTCCCTCGTCCCCCTGCTAAACGCCTGCGCCCTGGGACACTCATCCGCCACGGAGTTGAGACTTGCTGCCATCCAGGCCTTCAGACGCATCCCCTGTTCTGCTGATGTGAGTAGAACAGGCTCACACACAAAGCACAATACATGCATCATTTAAGAAGGAGAGGGAGTTTTTTTGCCTGGTGTTTGAAAAACACCCTGGCCTACATTCACTACTAACTCTAGTAGCAGATACATCTAGTAGTACAGTAGATGCATTTTCTTGATCAACTGCCTCGTCTCAAGACTGCATCTAAGCCAGCTATATAATTACGCTGTCACGATGTGATGTTATTAAACTGTTGTTCATCAACCCATAGTTTCCAAAGTGCTGTGAATATATTATTATTATTTTTAATTATTAATGGGAAACGTATCCATAAAACCCATCTGAGTCTGAATGCTGTGACATGAAATTGTGAGCTGAGGCAGAAACTACATTATACTGTATATTGTTCATATAAAAACTTACAAGAGCCTCCTGCACCTCTGGCAGTTAGGACTTGTAATTCTTGCTTTAATACTAAATATTAGCGACTTAATGTCTTTTTAAATTCTGTCACGTGTTTATAAATCATAAACATCTAATGTAGAGTCTTGAGGAGAAAGTCCTGCAAACTGTTCCTTTAAGAGCTTTTATTTTACTGAATCAGAACCAGACTTCATATGGTTAGCCTCTGTCGGGTGAAAAAACCTGTAAATGCAAGGTAGAAAATACATATTAAAATGCATCTCAATCTGGCAAATCAGCTGCTTCTGATGCTTTTGATTGATGCTGACATCTGTTAGAATACGGAGAAAGGAGGTTTCTGAGATACGATACATGCATGAGCACTGACATGTGTCTCCTGGAAGCTCTAATTGGTTCATGATGAGCCGTGGCTGAGGTTAGGAGGTGAGACCGTGTCTGACAGACAGGCGCGGCGGCGACTGACGGGCGCTTCCCTTCCCTTCCCTTCCCAGAGGTCCTTGCTGTTGCAGCTGTACCGCTCGTCCCAGGAGGACGCGGAGGTCAGGATCGGTGCATACCAGCAGCTCATCCGCTGTCCCGATCCGCGCACGCTCCAGGCGGTGAAGATGACCCTGAGAAACGAGACCTCCAGCCAAGGTGTGAGTCAGTGTCTCTGTCTCACTGTGGTGGTGGGGGGCAGCCAGGGGGCCTTGTGTGTGTGTGTGTGTGTGTGTGTGTGTGGGGGGGGGGGGGCAGGGTTCCAGTGGGGCCCAGCATAAGTAGCTAATATTGTTTTAACTAGTTCTTGTAAATCGGTTCTCTGTCTGTGTTGGGTGGAAACCTCATTTGTCCAAAACTAAAAACCCTCTGTCTGGTTTAATTTGAAATCTGCTCTCGTCGATTATTACACCAAGGTTCTTCTGTACCCAACCAGAGCACCAAATTAGAAGCTCCAGCTTCCCAGTTCAAGTACCCAACTGGGCACCACTACAGACAACCAGAAAACTTGGTTAGAACTATCTTTCATGGTGCTAATACTTTTCAGGATTTGAATTCAAAAGAATCAGATCTCAAAGTACATTTGTAGAAACACGCAGAGTGTTGCAGAAAGTTTCAAACAAGTTGATCAGAATTACTTAATTTCCAAGAGTCTAAACATTTAGAAAATGTATAGAAAATGTTAGTTTGATCAACATAAAATACAGGCAGCACCACAGGAATTGTGGACAAAAACTTTGGGTTTTGGGACAAAAATGTTCATTTTTGAGTCTGAGAGACTAATCAAGTGGTGGTCTGTGGCTAAAATACTGAATAAATAAGTAGGCCCTGGTATGAAAATGGTTGAAAACTCATTGCTTTATACCAGGGGCTTTCAACAGGTGGTCCGGGGACCACCAGTGGTCCCTGAGAGGGTTCCAGGTGGTCCTCAGCTAAGTTGGTTAACCAGATGTAACTCTTGAGAACGTAAAAATGAAACCAAATGGACCCTTGCGAGTCCATTTGGTTTCATTTTTACACTCTCAAGAGTTAAAATATTCATCATCTGAATTAGCCATTTTGGAATGTACGTTTTGCTTGTTTTGTTTCCCAAATCCAGCCTGGAATTGTGGACAAAAGCAAAATAAATCTTTAGATTTGGGGTTGTGGGGCTAAAATATAGTCAAATGGTGGTCCCGTGGGATGAAAAAGGTTGAAAACTCATTGCTTTATACCACCGGCATCCCCAGTGGGCTCGTACGTGTGGAGTCACCTGACCAGCGTCCTGAGGAGTGAGGACCCCTCCAAACAGGCCCTGCTGGAGTCGCTGCCTGATGACATCATCAGCAGGGACTTCGAGTCGGAGGTTTGGAAATACTCCTCATACGCAGACTACACGGTCGGATCAGGTAACTAACTACAAGGTTCACAACGCAGTCAACCCTATGCAACCTTATTGTGTGCATGTGCGACGACTGTCCGTGTGCAAGTCCGTGTACAAGTAAATAGCGTCCTATGAACTTGTAGGTCTGGTATTTTTAAATCTCCGAATACATTATTTCAGACGCAAACATTTTTAAACTCAAATCTTTGCTTCTGGAGGATCGCTAGGAAATCATTTCAGAAAAAAAAACAGATTCTAGTGTCAAAAAGGATATAGCGTCAATAACTAGAATCTAAATTAGAATGTCGTGTCGGAAACTAAAATCTAACGCCCTGAACTTGAACCTAGCGCCAAAAACTAGAATGTAGCTTCTGAAACAAGCATTAGAGACTACGTAGAATCTAGTGCCTGCAACTTGAGTCTAGCGTCGGAAACTAGAATGTAACATCAAAACCAGAATGTAGTGTCAGAAACTAGAATCTAGTGTCAGAAGCTACAATCTAGTGTCAAAAACTAAAATCTAGTTTCAGAAACTACAATCTAGTGTCAGAAACTAGAATCTGATCAGGACACAATGGGTTAATAGCTTTGTGATGACCCCATGAGAAAAGTAAAATCAGAGCCTTTTGTCCTGGTCCCCATAAGGGAAGTCATTACTTTAAAAAGAGGCTGAAAAAGAGTTAGGGTTGAGTTAATTCTGAAGAGATCCAGGTCACTGTTAGGATTAGGCTTTTAGTAGGCTTTGGGGTGAGGGATTAAAACCACATTAACCACCCCGGAATCCCTATTTTGGGCTATTATTGCAATTTGTATACAATATAGGGTTATGGCTATAGTGGGTTTTAGAGATTTTGAGGATAGGGTTATGTAAAAATGTAATTTGAATGAAAAATACCTCATGTTCCCATGATATCAAGCGTGTGTGTGTGTGTGTGTGTGTGTGTGTGTGTGTGCGTGCGTGCGTGCGTGCGTGCGTGCGTGCGTGCGTGCGCGTGCGTGCGTGCGCGTGCGTGCGTGCGCGTGCGTGCGCGGACACGAACCTATGGTGCAGGTGTAGGAATGGCAAACCTGGAAGGATCTTTGGTTTTCTCCCCCAAGTCTTTCATACCCAGATCCGCCGTGGCCAACCTGACTGTGTATTTCCACGGTAGAGCCTTCAACCTTCTAGAAGTGAGTAGAATAATATCAGATTGTATTTTTTTACACCACTAAAGAAAGACCATTAAAATGCCAAAGCACTGTTTTCTTACACAACATGAACAAGTTTGACAACTATGCAAATCCTGCTTTTCCAAATTACAGGTGGACCTTCGTGTTGAAAACGTTGAGCCACTTTTGAAGAATGTATTTGGTCAGGAGTCGCAGTCTGCTGAGAGAGAGGAGACCACCACCACCAGCAGCACCACCACCACCGGAAATAGAAAACAAAAAGAGAGGAGGAGGAGGAAAACGGAGGACAGTGGAGATAAAGAAGCGTGTTCATCCAGCATCTACAGTTATCTGAACCAAGCCAGAGTCATGGTGGGCACAGAGACTGCTATTTATCATTCTGACGACAGTCAAGACTCGATATGTCCATCATGTCATTGCTGTCGGACAGAAACGGTCGCTTTTTGTGTTATTTTTTTGTAAATTAATGCTCTACTCCAGTGTTTTTCAACCCTTTTGATATCAGGGCCCACTATTTATTCGGTATTTGAACCATAGACCACTATTTGATGTCATTCTCACCCCACAGTCTTGCAAACTAAAGATTTCTTTTGTTTTTGTCCACAATTCCAGACTGGATTTCGCAAACAAAACAGGCAAACGTACAAATCAAAATTACCATTCTTCTCGATTCTCAAATTGTGTGTAATTAAGTGGTGCTAATTCAGATGATATTTTAAAACTATTCAGATAAATATTCTAACTCTTGAGAGTGTAAACATGAACATTTATTTTGACGCTCTCGAGAGTTACATCTGGTTAACAAACTTTTCATCATTTAGCTAGGGACCACTTGGAACCAATCAAGGACCAATGGTTGAAAACCACTGCTATACTCCATCACACTACAGCATACACAAACACAAAACCATAGCAGGAAAGTATGGAGAATTAGAATCCAGAAAAGGTTCTGGATAGGAGGCGTCCGCACCGACAGGGACTTGAGCAATCAAGTTAATAATATATTTTTATCCTCTCAATGGCTACTCCAGAGCTCTCTACATCACTAATTACAATCCCATAATATCGCTGTGAAATAGGCCACTCTGCATGCTGAACACTTACTATATTTTAGCACAATGCTTTTGTCACCCAAGCCAAGATGTGAACACAGGACTATTAATGGATGTAGTCTCTGTCGGGTGGAAACCTCATATGTCCAAAACTGTTCATGATTTTACAGCCATCGGCAAAAGTAACAAATACGCAAGTTCGAAACGCTTTGGACCATGCTTTAATCTTGCAGATTTGCTGTTTTGATGCTTATGTGTGATGCTGTCGTATGATCAGTAGTAGGCCACGGCATTCATTTACTAAAAGAAAACCCTACTAAACATGTTAATATGTACTCTATATATAAGATGTTTCTGCCAGGAAGCAGCATGTAGTATTTATTCTGCGTGATCAGAACAAGCGCAAGTAGTGCGTACAGTTCGTGGTCGTCGGCTGTCAGTCGCCTAATGTCCCACAGAGTACTCCGATTGGCTGGTTTAGGTAATAATGTAATGGTGTGTAATTAAGAGATCTTTTAAGTATTGTCATGAGTATTATCATTCCCCGAGGTGATGACTACTTGCTCTCTGTTCACACAAAAGTAGTTCATAGCCTACTTGTGCGCAATACAGAAGTTGGCACTCCACTGAGTCCAGATCGAGTTCTACCAGTGGTGGACATTGCTTGCAATCTCACGATGGATACGTATGTATCCACCCAGTTAACTCATGATGTTTTTTTTTATTGCTGTATCAATTCAGCAGCCTTTCGATTCACCTATCGTCCAGATTGATCGATCGATATATTGTATGTATACTGTATATATTGTAATGCACCACTTCATTTCTACAGTGTGGCATCGTTACTTTTTCCTCAGTGCTTGTGCTATTCTCCCCTGCAGCTCTCAGGGAGGAGGAGGAGGATGGACGAGGACAGGCCCAGGTGCTGGGTCAGCGTGAAGGTCTTTGGTAACGAGCTCAGCGTGTTCACCTGCGATGACCTGTACGCTCGGCTCAACCAACTGTCTCTGACCGTGGCGGGACTGGCTGTCCGCCTGCTCAAGGTAACAGGGAGGTGGTGATGCTGCTACTGCTGCTGCTCACCTTGTCCAACGTGTCAATTGGGTTTCACAGCAGGGTCTGGGTGCCAGGGGCGGATGTAAGATCTCCCAATTGGGGGGGCAGGCAAAAATGGTAGGGGGGGCGACTTCATCGATTGTGTCGCTTCGCGCCACGGGCGATGACGTCGCACCCATAACATTTTCAGTTACAGGACTTTTACTAGACAAGTAAAGCATCAATATTAACATCAGTTGTTGTTGAAGTTGCAACACACGCAGCATGCATAAAGCTAAAGGTCTGACTCAGAGAGACCCCATGCCCATGCCTAGATCCGTCCCTGCTGGGTGCATGAGAAGCCCCCTGAACTTAGAGGTAGAATAGAAGCCAAATAGATCATACTGTACTGCTGCTGCAGGGGCCAGACAGACACATGAACGAGCGATAGATATGACACGATACAGCAGAACTCGTACACGACATGGGCAGCGCTTGTTCGTGACTTGGGCCCTGTCCCGTTCATGAATAAACTCTATGACGTAAATAGGACAGAAATAAGCCGCTGATACAGATTTGTCTTTGGCACTGAAAAGTTTGAGAACTGCTGATTTTGTAAGGCAACTGTGTAATCGTCCCTCAATGTCTTAATAGGTTAGCGCATTTTGGACTGAGGCCAATTCTAAAAACAAACATATAAGCAACGTATTTTTTTGGCATTTTTGAATACTAGATGTAACCCATAATATGGGCTACATCTAGTATTCAAAAATGCCAAAAAAAATGTTGCTTAAATATTTGTTTTGAACCTCAATGTAGTAACAAATCTGCTTCCAGACTATATTATAGCCTGGAGGCAGATTTGTTACTACATTGAGGTCCAAATTCAACTTCGACTTCGCAACTCCGTCTGGCAAGGAGTCTAGCAATATCTCCACCAGTGGGCATGGCTTATGAAGGTCGAAATACTGTCGGGGCTTCTGATTGGTCTCTGAAAAAACAAAAAAAAACAATAGTTTAGGCTTGTTGGAACACAAGCCAGACTCAGTTGCCGGTAACATTCAGAAGTTGAATGGCTGGTACCAAGCTGTAACCGATCTATATGCAGCATTACCTCTTGTTTCTGTGTGTGTCTTCCAGGGACAGGAGGTGGAGTTGAACCACAGGGCGGTGGTGATGACAGAGGAGCTGGTGTTACCCTCTCTGTCTGGCCTGCCCATCAGAGTAGCTGTCAACATGACCTCCCTGCTGTCACTGCGACTGAAGGGCAATGCAAACTATAGGGACATGACTCACTTCTTACTGGCAGGCTACGTCAAACCTAGGTGTGTGTGTGTGTGCTCTGGATACTAAAACAAAACCTTGTTTCAGGATCCAGTTACAGTATATACAATACTCCAGGCATCCTGTACTGCCAACTGTATGTTATGGTAAATGGGTGGTGAAAGGGAGGTTACATTTACAAGTTGTGAGATAATAGAAAACAATCCTATTAACTCACAGCTATTCAACATAACAAAAGGTCAATGTGAACCTCCAGGGACCACTACAGGTCTTAATATAGACATAGGCAGACCAGGACATCCCTTGCAAAAGTAGCTAATGTAGCATCACAATGTTAACCACTTATACCGTATATATCATAATATACCATGCTTTAGCTTTTTAACTCTTTGACAGATCGACAGTAAGCTGAGTAGGTTGGTAGGCTTGTTCCCATTAGGCTAATGAAATAATTTATAGAAAATCCTCTGTTGTGAATTGGTGCAAATGGATGAAATCCAAAGAAAGTGTCTATAAAATAAACTGAGTTGATGTTTTGTTATTTTTTAATACATTTGACAAAGGACTCATTTAGAGACGAATGCAGTTATTATAATGTATCATTTATCAATTAAAGTTGCAAAGTGGGCGAGGATCTTTCTGGATTTTGTAGTGCAGTGACCACTTAAAGGACTTCATGAGGTGGTCCGTGATGAGTTATCTGAGCTTATTAATAATAGTAAAAGCCTAAAACAACGAGTAGACAACAGTTGTAAAACAGTCACTCCAGAGGTTGTGGTAAATCTGTCAAATCCTCAAAATAACTCAAATCCTTGCTTCTGGAGGTGATGCAGGTCCACAGTCAAATACATATGAATTTGGGGTCCTTGGCCTGAACAACTTTGAGACCTACTGCACTCGACCGCCACCCACTCGCCATAATGTGTGTGTGTGTGTGTGTGTGTGTGCGTGTGCGTGTGCGTGTGCGTGTGTGTGTGTGGTGTCACAGTGCATACGTGGGCCTGTCAGCCAGGATGGGAGTGGACAGCGCTCTGGGTCAGGCCGCTGTGGAGTGGAGCTCGGAGCTGAGGAGCTCGTCCAGCCTGGACGGCAGTGTCCTGGTACAGGAGGGACAGGACCTCAGGGTCACCCTGAACACACCTGAGGAACTCATGGACGTCATCTCTCTCAGGTTCCCCCTTTTGTCTCTGCTACTGTAGGGCAGACAACTCTCTGAACAGTAAAACTTGATATTACGAAAGCTTCAAAATCAAGTTCAAGGTTCAAGGTTTACTGTATTTGTCTCCCAAGGGAGAAATTTGTCTTGGAGACAACGACCGAGCTGCACATATAGTTACACAGACAACATGAAAAAACATCATAAGACAGAACAACACAATAGAAGGAGCAACATACAACAGAGCAACACAACATACACCTCCTTAGTGCGTTCCATGTCCCTAGGCAGGGTGCATACAGTTAATGTTGAGCAACTTGATCGAGAGAGGAACAAACGAGTGTTTGTATCTGTTATGATGAAAATGATCCACAAGCTTGAGCCACTTTTCGATTTTTTTCCTTCTTTTATTTATTTAATTTTTGCATTTTTTTCCAGTTTGAGGTGTTTTTACATTGCCCAATTATTTAATTTTCTTATGTTTTGTTATTTCTTAATTGTTTTAATTTGAGGCTTGTTTGGACATACTGTTTTTTTGTTTTTATTTTTTAACAATCACGTTACAAAGTCATGATTCCAAAACTCTTGAAAGGGTCTCTTGCTACTTTTAGAACAATATATTTGCTCCCAGTAGCTCTGAAGCCACGGACCACCATTTGAGGACATTTTAGCCCCACAGACCCCAAAACTAAAGATTTCTTTTGATTTGTCCATCTTCTAGTTGTGTAGACCAAATGGACCCTTGCGGGTCCATTTGGTTTCATTTTTATGTTCTCAAGAGTTACATCTGGTTAACCAACTTAGCTGGGGAACACCTGGAATCCTCTCAGGGACCACTGGTGGTCCCCGGACCACCTGTTGAAAACCCCTGCCTATATGATTAAGTTAAACAATCCCAGAAACTCTTGAAGTTGCACTTAAATTACGGTTATCCACTATACCTTTCTGGTCCAAAGTAATAAAGCAAATGGAGTCAAGTTATCAGGGAATGTTCTCCTGCCAAAGTACGAACAGCAGCTATAGAAGTCACTGGGCTTAGTTTAATGACTATTTGAGGGCCATTTTGTGTAATTGCATCTATAATATCACTCATAATAGTAATAATAACTAGTCTCTCACAGCTCTAGAGTGTTTCATGTGAGTGGTGACCACAAAGAGGAGCTCAAAGGACCAAAGAATCAGGTTGAAAGGACCACCTGCACACCTAAGACCTGTAAGTCCTTGTCTGGGGGATTCTGTGAAATTGTGCGTAGTTGTAGCAGAAATCATTTGATCATTGGCTGAGAACTGAATGTGATGTATAATTTGACGCCTCTATTTGTAAAATGATTTTAAATGTGCAACATGAAATCACATTTCTAAATTATCACCATTTTAGAACAGTGGTTTTCAACCATTTTGACGCCAGGGCACACTATTTATTCAACATTTGAGCCACGGACCACCATCTGATGACATTTTTTCACCCCACAGACCCAAACCTAAAGATTTCTTTTTGCTTTTGTCCACAATTGCATGCCGGATTATGGAAACAAAGCAAGCAAACATGGATCAAAATGACCATTGTTCTACATTTTGGTCCCCGGACCACTGTTTCAAAACCACTGTTTTAGTCATCACCTTTCTGTCCTCACTTTTTTAAATCCTCAAATCTGTGGTCCACACACGGGCACAGAAAGCTGGCTATAGGAAGGGCTATAGCCCCATTTCAAAAACATTAAACCTCACATTTTGATGTTATTGGTTCTAGGGTCCAAGATGGTAGGCTGGCAGCTGTGTTCCAACATGTCCTACCCCTCATCTGGCCTCCAGGGAGCTGTTCTTCCTCCCCCCGGGCCGGTCCACCTGTCCCTCAGGTTGATGAAGTTAGACAGAGGTCTTCATTACTACCTGCTGGAGGCTGCCTACTCTCTGGTCATGCAGGTATACCAGGGGTGCCCACACTTATTTTTTACTTGAGAGCTACTTTCAAAAGGACTGGCTCAACAAGATCTACACAAAAAAAATCCATTTCAAATAGTGGTGATGGTGTTACTTACTGTTATAGTTTCTAAGAATAATGCACTTACCGGTACAATGAAAAAATGGAGGGTGAGAATTGGAAGGTTTTCTTGTATATGCTACTACTGACGTTTGAAAGCAGTATTTAGGGTTTGATTTGACAGTTTGTGATGTTGAAGTCTCTTGCACCCAAAACTAAGAACTTTCACGTTTTTGTCCACAATTGGGAAAGAGAACTGGCAAAACGTTGGTCAAAATAACAGTGATTCTCCATTTTCTAACTTTGTGGACTCTTGAAGTTACCTAATTCGGATGTTTAAATATAATTTAACTCTTGAGAGTGTAAAATGAAACCAAATGGACCCTTACGGGTCCATTTGGTTTCATTTTAACAATCTCAAGAGTTACAGATCCGTAAGGGTCCAAGTGCTGGGGGGACTGTCATGTGATCTACCTGCACGGCCTGTGTGATCTACCGGTAGATCACGATCTACCTTTTGGGCAGCCCTGAGGTATACTGTCAAGGCACTTTACAGCGTCCATGACATTCGCCCTTTCACTCAGTGTCTTGCTCAATGATGAACCGGAGACCGAATCAGAATCTGATTCCGATTCCTGATTCAGACACTCTCTACTTCCTGTACTACAGGGGTGGACTGGGAGCTCAAAACGTACCGGGCAATTTTGTCTCAGAGCGGCCCTCTGAAGACCCTTATAATGTTAGTTAGTTAGTTTTAGTTAACTATAAAAACCCTGCAATAGGCAGTTTCATTTGAAGAGGACAGAGGGCCGCCAGCACTGATTCGTGGGCCGGTTTTGTGCAGATTTTTTTTTTTTTTTAATTAAAACACGACATTAACGGCCCCCGGGGGGGTCGGCCCACCGGGAAAATGCCCTGTATGCCAGACTGTCAGTCCACCCCTGTCCTGTACTACAGCCAAAGTCTGGATTTATCATAATCAGAATTAACAGAATAAGTTGAGAATGGAGGGTCATTATAATGCTTAAAAATATGACAATTATTGTTAGGTAAAACGGCTTAAAGTCAAGGTCAAAAAGCCATTGTCAAAATCAAGTTCAACATCACAATTAAGGTTACAGTAATCATGGTAAGTTTAATAAGTACCATAGTCTCTTTAACATAACTTGCTTGCTTGGTTGGAATGGCAGCCTCGCTCAGTATAACCTGGGTACCCCCCTCCCCCCATATGAGCAAGACAAATTTCATTTCAGCTGTTTGAATTTCAACCTGTTTGATTTCAACCTGCTTGAATATGACAATAAACTTCTTGAACTTGAACTTGGTTTTGTGTGGACCTGTTACTGGTACCTGGTGTGTGTGTGTGCATGCGCACGTGTGTGTTTTACACGGGCTCCTAGTTCCCAGTCATGTCATGTGGTTTGTGTGTATTCTAGCCGGGCTCCTGGCTCCCGAGAGACGCCTCCCTCCACCTCCTCCTGGCCACGCCCAAGTCGCTGGTCCCCAGGGACATGTCTCTGGACGTGGACCTGAACCCCCACAGGCTGCTGGTCAAGATCACCCACCCCCTGAAAAGCATCCACATCCAGGGTTAGTTTGACAGTAGAAGCCTTGATGATGACTCCATGCTTTTTGTTTAAAAGCCTCTAAAACTATACACAAAGCCCAACTGTACTGTACTGTATTTGTACTGTCGTGTAAGCAAAAATATCCAATCTACAAGCTCACAGCCCTGCCGCTGCGGGCCGGGTTATGATCTTGTCGATCGACTAACTAACTAACTTCACTACCTTCGGTTAATAAACATTTACTGTACCTAGTCACAATATATCAACACCAAGTTGAAAGGAGTTCAAATACATTATGAGTCGCTGTCCTTCCAGGTCAACTGGAACAAGCGAGGAACGTGAAGACGGGAAAGCTGGAGCTCTTGATCGATAACATTTATCATTATTACATCATGGTACGTGTTGTGACTTTGTCTTTTAATAGCTCTCATTTCATCTCTAAGATTCCCGCAGTTGTAAATGTTTTTTTTTTCTTTGCTGTCTCTGTTCCCACCACAGGCTCTGGCCGATACCCAGACGCTCCAGTCGGAGCAGCGGACACGCTATCACCTGGAGGCCAAGATGGCAGCGGATGGACGTCCCATGATCCTCTCTGCCAACGTGACTCGCGGTTTAGGCAGGAAGACCAGCTTTGCTGCCACTGTGAAAAACGTGTTCCGGGACACCGCCTCGCTCTCAGGTGTTTCACAGAACGATGACAATGAGCATTTATGTTGTAGGAAACAGGCTGCATTATGTGAAAAACAACAGTTGCTATAATATTCATCTTCCCTGTTGGGTGGAAACCTCCAAAAGTGTTTTTATTTTGTCGAATTGTGAGGTAGTGCGGTCAAGTCATTAATTTATGAGAAAACACTCGGAATATGGAGATAAGAGTTTTCTGCCCACAGAAACAATATACAGTATAATATACATTATAGTAGTATAATATACTGTATATGAACATAAATGTAAAATTGAATCGTTTAAACAAGTTACAGTGGATTTCATACTTTCCCAGTGTTTTACCTGCTCTAACTCAAGCATCTTATCTTGCATGTTAAAAATAGTGAGTAAGCATAGTAAGTGTGGGCCCTAGCCAACAAACTAGGTAAACATTCACATACTTTAGAGTATAGAGAGAACAATGCAGTGCCTCAGCGAAACTGGGATACCAGGTAAACATCGAACCTAGTATCTGCCAAAACAACACAATCGCCATGGTTACAGGTCAGTCATGCTAGAAAAAAGAGGACTACAAACAAAGCATGTCTTCCCTGCCAGGTGTAAACCTCATATTTTTAGACACCTCGGCTAAAACGTGCTTTCCAGGTTTCAAATTCAAAGATAGGAAGCTGAAGCTAACAAGCTCACTTGGCAGCCACGCTTGGAGCTTGTAGATCTGCTACTTTGGATGCTTTTGATACAAAATATGGAGATAATTGGTTTCGTAGCAACGTTATATATGCTGTAAACGTCAATATATGTAGGGGTTTGATTGAGTCTTGTAAACAACTTGCACTGGAACAGTAATGTGCTGTGTTTAGACCAACAGGAACAACATCAAACCTAGTATCTGTCAAAACAACACAGTTGCCATGGCTACAAGGCAGTCATGCTCGAAGAAAGAGAACTGCAAAGTGCAAACATTCAGTGCAAGGCTTCTATTACATCCAAGAATAAAAGCACATCTATGAAAGTACACCCTCTACTACTGCCTTCATACAAAACAAGAACTCGGCAGACTTCTCTCCTACCCCCTAAAATAGCTTTCAGAGTGGGGCTCCCGTCGGAATGGAGAGAGTAGATAATAATCCGTGTTGTTTTCTGGCTGATCCCAGTGGCCCTGGAGCGCAGGATGGACGACAGCCGCAGACAGTATTCCGTGGAGGGGGAGGTGCTGTTACCTGGCGTGGTGGGGAGCAGGCTGCTGGGCCTCATGGAGCAGAAGGGCTCACTGTGGAGCTCCGCGCTGAGGCTCAAGTACGGCCTGGGAGGTGAATGAGTACAGAATGGAGGCAGAAATTGCACTGATAATATCAGTACTGCATTAAGATGTTTTTAACGACACTAGCAATGCTGAACCTTAACTGTCAGATTTTGTTTTCTATCATTGTGGGGAAAGCGTCAGCATTGTGACTTGTGAATAGGCTATTTTCAGCAAAAGCTTTCCCAACAACATGGATGCTGGTATTATATATAGTTATGCATCCCAAGAGACACCCTTCTTATTCTTTACTTGCACCAGCAGAGAGAGTGAGTGCAAGTAAAGTAGTAGTGATGACGTATTGGGGACAAATTAAGAGATCTCTATGAGTAATGAGCTATGAGTATTGGCACAAGTATTATGTCCTGGTCCTGGAGGTGTCGGGGTGCTTGCTCTCTGGTCACTCACTCTGCTTGCGTGCAAGTAGGCCATGGCCTAATTGTACGCCATGGCCTACTTGTACGCGAACAGAACAATGTGCAAGTTGTGCATTGCAGTTCTAGTTAGAATTTAGATCTAGGTCGAGATTTATGGAATTTGAGATTATATCTACTGTAGTCCATTTGTTATCCCACTATGTTAGGGTCATTTTAACGTCAGACCTAAACCCCTGTACAGATGACGCCCGGATCTTGCGCCATGAGTGCTACACGTCTCAGAGTCTGAGGGCAGAGAGTGACCCCAACCTGACCTATACCATGAGAGCAGAACATGAGCTGTACTGCTCTAACACCGCTTCTCTCAACCACAAGGTACTGTATGTAAGAGCTTTCAGGAATGCCATGGAAGGAAAATGCGGATGTAAGAAGAACGAATGATCACCCTTATGGATATCAACCCACCCCCTCTTTACCTCTTTGTCTCGCGCAGGTCAAATTGCGACACGAGGAGAGCCCCAGTCATGTCAAATCCAGCCTGGACGTGAGCTACGGCCAGCACTGGGATGAGATCAACAACAAACGCAGGCTGCTCCTCAGCCAGTCCTTCAAGAACCAGTCCACAGCGAACCACACCAGCTACACCCTGGAGGTACAGGTCCAATGAATCCCTTTAGAGTTACGTTGTAGAACACTCTTTCCCAAGCAAGAGGTTACAGTTTGGGAGCCAATTTGCGGGTCGCAGACAGGTTGCTATGGGTCCCATTAATTTTTGTTTTTTCCACATTCCACACAAAAGCAAAAACTCTCTCCGCCAGATGCGAACAACTCCCAACTCCTCCTGCCCCATCTGGCAGAGTCTGTTTAGATTTTCATGATTAAATCTAAGAAATTGGATTTGTGAAATTAGCCGGTCTATAAGTTCACAATGCAAGACTAATTAATGCGTTGTGAGCTTGTCGGTCTGCTATTTTCACTAGCTTTTCGTCTCGGAGAGACATAACATTTCTCTTTTAGGTCACAGGCTAAAAACACGTTTACGCACAACTGCTTTAGAACACTGTCAGGTTGATTAATGCATGAAAGATGGATGGATGGATGGATGGATGGATGTGTCAAAAGAGACACTGTCTTTAAGGATGGATGATTGGTAGATGGGTGGATGGATAGAGTTGCTTCTCAAACCACTAGATAGATAGACAGACATTTCATCCATGTGGGGGAAAAAAAAAAAAAAAAAAAAAAAAAAAAAAAATATATATATATATATATATATATATATATATATATATATATATATATATATATACTGTGTATATACTGTATATATATATATATATATATATATATATATATACTGTGTATATACTGTATATATATATATATATATATATATATATATATATATATATATATATATATATATATATATATATATATATATATATATATATATACACACACACACACACACACACACACACACACACACACACACACACACACACACACACACACACACACACACACACACACACACACACACATAATTATATATAATTTTTTCTTCCCCCTATAGTTCAACTTCCAGGTGCCAGAGAAACATCTGAACTACAGGACCCAGCTGCTCCACACCCACCAGAGAGAGCTTGGGTCCGAGATCAGCACGCACCTCAAGGTCAACTACAACGACTTGCTGCCCTTGGTGGCCGGACTGCACTGGAAGGCCTCTGACACAGACAAGAAATGGGAAGGTGAAGACCAAAACCAATACAATTATTTGTTTCTTCTTTTTCTTGAGTTGACATTATTCCATTCATCCTTTCAACCTTTTTGCTCGCCTGGAAATAGTTGCTATGTATCATGCCACACGGTTGTCATTTAATCCACCTAAAAGAGGGGTTTTCAACCTTTTTGATACCAGGGCTCACTATTTCTTCAGAATTTGAGCCATGGACCACCATTTGACGACATTTTCACCCCACAGACCCAAAACTAGAGATTTCTTTTGCTTTTGTCCACAATTCCAGGCTAGATTTTCACAAACAAAACAGGCAAACATGCAGTAAATCAAAATGATTGATCTACATTCTCTAATTGTCTAGACTTAATTAATTAAGTGATGCTAATTTAGATGATGAATATTTTAACTCTTGAGAGTGTAAACATGAAACCAAATCCGTTGGGTTTCATTTTTACACTCTCAAGAGTTACATCTGGCTAACCAACTTTTCATATGGTAACCAACTTACCTGGGGACTACCTGGAACCCTCTCAATGACTGGTGGTCCCCGGACCACTGGTTGAAAACCACTGACCTAAAACATACTTTTTGCAAGGAAGGACATATTGTTTATAAAAAATGAGCCGCAATTCAAGCTTATGTTCTGGCCCATGAACAGCAATCCGAGATATTACAATTATTATTTTTTTATTATCATTATTTATTTACAGTTTAACAGCTGTTTATTAGCTCTTTAAGCAGGTTTTTGGTCACAATATAAAAGGTATAAATCTATATAAAAAAAAACAAAAGCTCTGTATAACCTGGGCATGTTGTGTACCACGTTTGGCTATTGGTTATACTGTGCATGTGTGCAAGTTATGCTGACAGCTGTACATGTTAGAGAAGAGGTCTCCATGGATGGCTCCTGAGAGAGCCCAGCAAGTCCAATTTAATCAGACTAAAAATGATGATGGTGCTGCTTTTCTGTGTAAATGGATTAGCTTCATTCATAACGGTCAGCACACCAGGAATCCAGGATCACCTTAGGCTCCGCGTAGCACGCAGTCAATATCAATACACACAAACAATACACTTTCTAGGGATGGGACGAAAATTATTTTTCCAAATCGCAACAATAATAGTATTGCAAAGATTTTACACCATCCTTCACACACTAGGATGAATTAGCATTTGTTGAGCTGCAAATCCGGTAACACTTCTTAAAGGGGAATTCCACCCATTTTCAAAGTTTTCCTGAGAGGATACAAATGTGTAGGATCCATTTGTACCCTCTCAGGAAAAAGGGGTCTGAAAGAAAAATCATTAACATGGTGAAATACGTCTTGATGATGTCATCAGATGTATTTTACCATGTTAATGATTTTTTCAGACCTCCATTTTTAGGCAATACAGAATTGGGGGAACGTTTTTTTTTTATCATGTACACACAACATCTCTAAGGTATATTAATGTCATATTAAAATGTTGAAAATGGAGTTCTCCTTTAAACCCTCTCTGCTGATAAAACAGAGTTAAAATATTCATCATGTGAATTATCCCAAGTCTACACAACTAGAGAATGTAGAAGATTAATGGTCATTTTGATCTGTATGTTTGACTGTTTTGTTTCCCAAATCCAGCCTGGAATTGTGGACAAAAGCAAAATAAATCTTTAGTTTTGCGGGTCTGTGGGGCTAAAATGTCATCAAATGGTGGTCCTCTGTGACTCAAATACTGATTAAATTGAGGGCCCAGGTGTCAAAATGGTTGATCTTACGCTTACTTTTATCTTGAAATTAAATTAATATTATGCAGACTCATTTGGTCCCTTGGGGAAAATAACTGCCCATCCCTGCTTTACACTCACACAGCAGGTATGGGTGTTGCCACAGTGGATGGCCGCTTTGCAACTTGCTTTTTGGTATCAGTTCAACCACGTGGTGTTGAGCCGTGTCTGATTCTTGATGCTGGTGTCCATCTTGAGCACCTCCCTGATGGCCATGGTGGCGTAGGAGGAGGGTGGCAGAGAGAACTCCATCCGCAGGGCTCGATACTTCCCCTCTTGGTTGAAGACAGGAGCGGGTTTGTTGTCCAGTTTGTCTATGTCGGTGTGGATCAGGGGGATCTTTGGATCGTCATACCGGATCAGCTCCCAGCTGACATCGCTGGGTCTGGCGATGATGCGTCGGTAGGCTCCGGCCAAAGAGTAGTCCTTCACTTTGTGCCTCATGTTATCGATATCCAGCCCGTCTGCCGACAGCAGCTCCCTGTAGCCCGTACCCACATGGTGAGTAGGGTAGATGACGTCAAACCCGGGCAGAGGCATCACAACGTCGTGGATGGAGCGGCCCTCGGCCTCCTCCGCGGACAGTACGTGAGCCGTGCCTCCCTCGAGCACCAGGTCACCCGCTACGGCCTTCAAACCAAAGGCCTCGATCCTCCGGCTCACCATGGTGTTCCACACGACGCTCTGATAGCTGTGGATGTACATCAGACGGTTGTTTCGAGGGATCAGCCCGAAAGCGGTGACGATGTTCTTCTTGCCGTACTTGGACAGGCCGCTCAGCAGCTGGCCCTCCACACTGAGATTCACGGGAAGCATCCTCAGGGCGGCTTCCGGGTCCCGAGTCTTGGCCCACTCCTCCCTACATCTCGACATGTAGCGTTTCTCTGCTCCGGGGCGGGGATTCAGAATCAGGTCCACCACCTCATTCCAGTCGTTCTTCAGGATGGCTCTGCCCACCCGGTGCGTGGGCACCGCCGTGGTGCCGAAGCGCTGCATGCCGTAGTAATTGATAAAGCCGGTCTCCTTCAGCGAAGTCATGGCCTGCTGAACCTGCTCCTCTGTTCCCGAGATGTTCCTGAGGACCACGGTGAAACGGTTCCCCTGTAACTCCCCCAGCCTCAGCGGGTGTTTTTTATAACAGAAGTTTCCCAGTCTGATGTTTTTGAGGCGATTTTTGAGGTGACACAACCGTTCCGCTGTAACCTTGTGGACTGCAACCTCCTGTACAGTGATGGCTCTCTTGTCCTTAGTCCCCATGTAAGAAAACGCTCTGGGGGCAAGCCTGAGACATTTGGAGAGGACGCTGATAGCCTCCATGGTGTCCTTGTTTTCCTTGTACAGCACAAAGTGACAGAAATCAGCACGATTTTTAGTGAACCATGAGTGGTTCCTGGGGGCTGTTACAGCCTTCTTGTCGGCAGCATAGTAGGCCACTATGAACTTGCGACCTTCCCTTTCCTCCGTCTTTGCTTCCAGGCCAGGGTACAGGGTGTTGATGGCTTTGTGGACCAACGTTCGCTTCTCCTTTGTACCATCCACTACCTCTATAGTGACGGTGCGCTCTTTGTCCTTGGACAGCCGCAGCTTTCCAAGCAGCGTTTTCTGCTCCTCGGTCAGGACCTCGGTCTCCTCCGTGAGCTGCCGCTCGGGCCAACCCTCGGCCTCTGGAGGGATAGAGAGGTCATCCAAGCGGGACGTCTTGCCTTCTCTGTCGATCTCGTGCACCACAAAATCAGAGTATCTCTCCTTCAGGATACCAGAGAAGCCCTCATGATCGCTGGCAAACTTCAGAATCCCCACGTCCGGCTCTGTGAGGCCGTGCTTCATCATGTCCACAAAGGTCTCTCCATCTGCCTCCCGGGCACCACCACCAGCTCCTTCGCTTCCATCTAATTCCTCCTCCTCCTTCACGGATCCGTACTTCTGGTCAGTCTGGACTCGTGGTCTCTTGGAGGATGGAGCCGCCTCCTTGTCTCCTGAGCAGCATCTCTTCACGGCGACTGACACTGCCGTCGAGACTAGCATGGGCTCAGGGTCTGCCATATGGATGGACTTATTATAACCAGAGAGTTATAAGGTGACCGGAATCAGTTGAAAGAAATCACACCCATATGAACCCTGCGCTCTTATCGCCTCATTCCGGCCAATCAAAATCTGTGTCCTTGCCTTCGTCATCAGTGTTTGTGTTACGCAATGTTTGTGTTTACACTATGATCGCCATTCATTGTCAATGGTAATTCAAAGGGATATTTTCAACTTCCAAAATAGTCAGGCTTATGCAAACACCCCAGACAGTTTTTAAGTTGGTTGATTCAGTATTTAGATATTTTTGTCTCCACCGAAGGTGGATGACTATAAAACGCCCTTTGTCCGTGCACGCAGCCCGTCCGTCCCCTGGATCTGTCTGTCCCACGACCTCTGTCCGTGCACGCAGCCCGTCCGTCGCCTGGATCTGTCCGTCCCATGACGTCATGACGACGTCATAGTTGACACACTAGTACTAGTATGTGTTCAAACCTGAAGGTGGTGACTATAGAACGCCCTCTGTCCGTGCACGCAACCCGTCCGTCTACTGAATCTGTCTGTCCCACGACGTCATGACGTCGTGGGACATCATGACGTCATGACGTCGTAGAGTGATGTTTGGGGAGAGATCATAGAGCTAGGGGCTACGTGTCCGTGCACGTAGCAGTTCGTGTCCACGATCTGTCCATCCCATGACGTCGTGAGAAGGTCATAGTTGAGATAGGAGGGCTTTGAGCTAGGAGGAGCCTTGAGGGTCCTGAGATGACGTCGAAATAGAGGGGCCTGATCTAGGAGGACCCCTGAGCTAGGATGAGCCTTGAGTTGATGTCATAAAGAGTGAGATAGGGAAGGCCTGATTTGGGAGGATTCGTTAGATGATAAGAAGGTTAGGAGCCGGAGCTAGAGTGATGTTTGGGGTGAGATCATAGAGAGTGACATAGGGAAGATGACATCATAGATAGTAGAAGTCCTGAGGTAGGCAGAGATTGGAGTAGAAGAAGATTGAGATGACGTCATGATGAGGTCATAGGTAGGAGGTGCTCGGAGATAGTGGGAGAGAGAAGTCGGTATATCCCCATACATAAAAATGTATCGTGATTGGGGATGTAGAGAATTCACATGTGATGATGTTGTGTTAACGTAATAGTAGGAGGAGGCCTGAGTTAGAAGAACTCCTGAAGAGCCTGAGGTGACATCAAAGTAGAGGGACCCTGAGGTAGGAGAAAGAGAAAATTAAGATTTTATGAGCTATGATTTAAGTAGTGGATAAAAATTTAAATTGATAATTAGTTAGAAAAATGTTATCTCATCATAGAGTAGATGGAAATCAGAATGATTTGAGGTGCTCGAGACAGCTCTGGGGGAGAATCTCAGGACTCATTACTATTTCATATAGGAAAGAAGAATGAAAGCAAGAAAAAAAGGAATCAACAACGAAGAAAAGACATAGAAAGAAAGAGAGAAAAACGAGAGAAAGAGGGCAGATTAAAGGAATTACTTGAGCCAAAGGTTGAAAAATATTTGGAACAAGACTTCACGGAGAATGGTGAAACTGGAAAGAAGAGAGAAAGGAAAACTTGTGAGTCAGGTCAAGAAGATCGAAAAGAGAAGAATAGAGAAAGAATGAAAAGAAAACGGGAGGAAGAGAAAGAAGATGAAAAGATGTTAAAGGTACACCGATGACAGTGTAGCATGCTTTCTGGATGATGTGTGTTTGTTCACCAGTCGATTATTGTCTCCACCGTAAGGTGGTGACTATGTTTCGCCCCCTGTCCATCCACACATCCGTCTGTGCACGCATTTGGCCGTCCACACACCTGTTAACAGCATGGTGGTGATCCGTCTGTCTGCGAACGCGTTTGTCCGTCCACACACGTCTGTTACGTCACCCGCAGGGTGATGTAACAGTTGACTGCAGGGGTGAAACCTGGTCACCACCAGTGACTTCAGTCTTCACCCTGACCCGACGGTGGAGTGGAGTAGGAAGTGGAATATCCCTTTACGTGATCGGTGGTCGTCGTCCCTCGGGGCACTCAGATTGTCCGGTTGGGGGTGATGTAGATAACAGACCTCTATAACTAAAGTCATGAGTATTAGCCCGCTCCGCTCACACACAAGTAGGCCATGGCCTACTGTGTGCAATGCACAAGTATACTCTGCCGAGTGCTGAACTAGTTAGGGCATTTTATCAGAGATTTGTCCAATAGGGAACTAAATCCTAACCAAGAAATGTATTGACCTAATGGTGTCTAATGTCATAAATGTCTGTCATTTATGAAGACGAGCTCAACAGATAACTGATCTACAAGCTCAAAAATAACTGATCTACAAGCTCAAAAATAGCTGATCTACAAGCTCAAAACATAGCTGATCTAAAAGCTCAAAAATAGTTGACCTGCAAGCTCCAAAATAGTTGATCTACAAGTTCTAAAAATAGCTGATCTGCAAGTTCAAAAATAGCGAATCTACAAGCTACAAAAAACTGATATACAAACTACAACCTAAAATCTACAACCTAAAATAGATGATTTACAACCTCAAAAAATAGATGAACTACAAGCTCAAAAATAGCTGATCTAGAAGATCAAACATAGCTGTTCTATAAGAACAAACATAGTTGATCTCCAAGTTCAAAAAAGCTGATCTACTAGCTCAAGAATAGTGAAGCTCCAAAAATAGCTGATCTACAAGCTCAATATACAAATTTTGAGCTTGTAGATCAACTATTTTTGCTGTTATTTGATTTGAAATACTGAATTTTGCCACAAAGCCTATTCATGCGCAATAAGCAAGTGTGCACTGCTGTGTGTTGCTGATCTAGTTGAATGATGCATCGTATGAACGCTTACATCCTGGACTGTTTTAAAAAATGCAACTGAAAACCTTGAGGTGAAATGGACATAGTGGCCAAAGTTGACAATGCAGTTTTGAGCTCAGTGGGCCATTCACATGAATGTGAAATAGGCCACGCCCCCTCCAGAAACATTGATGATGCCTCGCGTTCATGTCTTTGGCCCATTTTCCCAGAATGCACTCTGTTTTTTTTTTCACTCTCAGAGACGAGTGAAATCGCCTCATGTGCTGGGTGAGAAACCTAACGCAAGTGGATGAGAGGGGGACTTCTGGTGCCTTCTCTATTCAATATGTAGGCTACTCTAAGCAGTGAGCACACTATTGGCTGTCATGGCTACCAGTTCCCACCTGGTGTTGTGCGGCAGCTCTGATTGGTCCAGGCCATACTGAATAACTGCTAGTTTACATATAGTCTTAAGAGAAGGATTCAAGTCTAAGATATAAAGGTCATTGGCGGACATAGTGTCCACACAATTCCGAATATCTCCTCCAGAGATGATGAAACGTTCTCCCACCACAGAACAGCACGTGAAATACCTTGGACTCGGTCCTTTCCCCTTGGGCTCAACCTTCCTCCAGGTGAAGGTATCTGGACTGAATTTCCACACGTCATTGAAGTCCTTAATACCATCCCAGCCACCAAATATGTACAGTTCTCCATTGTAGGTAAATGCTGAATGAGCGCAGCGACCTTCTGGTAGAAGCTGTGCTGAAGGTGTCCTCAGCCAGTCGTTCGTCTCTGTGTCAAACACTATGATGTTATTGGTCCATATACACCTGTCCTGGACGCCCCCAAATACAAATATCTTTGTCCCAATGACGGTGGCAGAGTGTCCTCCTCTACTAGGAACTGGAGGTCCTCTGGGGTTAATTAAAGACCAGACCATGGTACAGGTGTCAAACTTGTACATAACATTAGCGTATCTATCCTGCTGGGTGTATTCTCCATAGATGAACATGACCTTCTTCAACGCACAGGCTGAGTGGTAATCTCTCCACTCCGGAGGAGACCCGGAAACGCTGGGTTTGAACCACTTGTGGGTGTCTACATTAAATTCAAAAAGCCCATTGCCGTAATCAGAGCCTCCACAGACATAGATTATATCCTCTATCAGGACAGCTGTGCTGTTAGAATACGCGGTCGGAACCTCCAGGTGAGCGTGTCCTCTTGCAAGTTTTAGTGGAGGTAACACCTTCCAGCATAAAGACACTGCGTTGAAGACATGGACAAACATTGTGCCGTTGGTCCACCCACTAGCGCAGCCACTTCCAAAGGAATAGAGCTTGGTCCTCACTGCTACAGTAACATTGGCTTGCTTCGGTCCCCCTGCTTTGGAAACTGTCCAAAGCATTGCCCTGCCTGTCTGCCTGTCTGTCTTCCTGTTTGTCTGTCTGCTTGCTTGCCTGCCTGCCTTCTGTCTCGTCATTTACAACAGGATGCATCACCCTACATCTTCAGTTCATTCACGTCACAAACTGTTACCATGCACGCTTTAACGATGCCCAAGAGTGCAAAAATGTTCATTATTTTCACCTTTTGACGGACTTTAAAACCCGATTCCTTCTTACTTACTGGAAACGGTCGGTAAAATGTTCGCAAGCCTAGTCTATGGACTTACAGTATATCTTTGTTTATGGCACTTAATTGCGGGTGCTGCGTGACTGGACACAAGATAAGTGATCGGTGGTCGGTAACAGTTGCCTGCAGGGGTGAAACTAGTGTCACCACCAGTGACACCAGTTACATCACCCACAGGGTGACGTAACAGTCTTCACCCTGACCCAAGACGGTGGAGACCTGTGCCCCTTCGGGGGCACAGTCTTGTTGATATTAATTCTAGCTACCCTGCCCCCTATACAAACCCATGTAACTTCAAAGTCTATTTTAACCATGATAGATTAATTGAAAATATACAACCTTTTTTTTCCTGGTGAATCATAGTTGCCTCTTAATGTTTTTCCTTTACCGTATTCATTTATTGTCTCCACCGAAGGTGGATGACTATAAAACGCCCTTTGTCCGTGCACGCAGCCCGTCCGTCCCCTGGATCTGTCTGTCCCACGACCTCTGTCCGTGCACGCAGCCCGTCCGTCGCCTGGATCTGTCCGTCCCATGACGTCATGACGACGTCATAGTTGACACAATAAACTACTTTGCAATGTGCACACGTTCAAACCTGAGCCCGGACGGTGGAGACCTGTGCCCCGTAGGGGCACAACCCTTGTTTTGAATAATTTGTTTTGGAAAAGAATATGGTGCTGGAGGAGGTCAGAGGACATTAAAATATTACAATTATTGATTGATTGATTGATTGATTATTTTATTAGACTTTCATGGAAAAGTACAAAAGTACATCAAACACATCAGATCCAAAGGGATCACCAAAGAAAGACTTTGCAGTCTTGTTTCCATTCAGGTCCCAAGTGAAATGAACTCTATCTATCACGGTTAAAATGTAGGTTTGAAGCTCGATGGGTCTGTATAGGAAGCAGTATTTTAAAAGCTGGACATCCCGTAAGGCGTGAAAAGGTGATTATGATAGAATTACCGTAATTTCCGGATTATAAGCTGCTACTTTTTTCACATGATTTTGACCCTGCGGCTTATATAACGATGCGGCCAATCTATGGATTTTCCAGGTTCCAGGTGGGCTCATCTAAATTCACCATCTGAATTAGCACCACTTAATTAATAGGTTCACCATCTAAATTAGCACCACTTAATTAATAAGTCATAAGTCATGTTCATTTTGGTCCAATTTAGATGTTTTGCCTCTTTTGTTTGCGAGAATCCATCCTGGAATTGTGAACAAAACCAAAAGGAATCTTTAGTTTTGGGGTCTGTGGGGTGAAGATGTTGTTAAATTGTGAAAAAGTTGAAAACCACTGCTCTAACATGAAGCACCTGACTATAAGCCTGGTGCGGCTTATAGTCAGGTGCGGCTTATACAAGGAAAAAAAATCAGTATTCAGGTGCGGCTTATAATCCGGAAATTACGGTAATTGTCGTTGTTCTTTTGGTCCCAGGCTCGTTGGACATGGACACACCCTGGCTGTACGTCTTCACCTCGCACAAGCTGAGCCAGCCCACGCCGCACACCCTGCAGCTGACCTCGGAGCTCACCTCCAGGAAGTGGCTGACCGTCCGCAACCTGGTCCTGGACGCTCTCTTCAGGGACCGCGGCCGAGAGAAGGAGGCCCGCCTGGACCTCTACACACCAGCCGTCACCTACCTCAAAGTCAGCACCACAAAATCAACTGCCTCCTATTTAACTTAGAACTGTACTTGGTCGAGCGGAAACTTGTGCATTGCACACAAGTGGGACACATGTGGCCTAGTAAAGTACAGATTTTGTTTTTTTGACTCTAAGGGCTCACTGGAGACAGGGATGACCTCCTTATGATTAGCACACTCTATAGTAGGGTTTATTCCCCCAAAAAGGGGGAAGAAAGTGATATTTGAATGAAGTTAAATCACAAAATATGCCTTTTAATCCTTTCCTTCTATTTTGAGGATATGACCTCTGTGAGTCCAGAGCTTGACAAAAAATAATGATAAAAAGGAATGATATTTAAAAAAAAAAAAAAACAAAAAAAACAGAACAGATCAGAAATGACGAATACACGTTCGCTTCCTGTTTTGGTTTTCGGGTAGGGTTAGAAGTTACAGACATTCAGAGATTGTGGTATGGTTCACTGGTTACCCCCCCCCAACCCCGAACTGAATTTTAACTAGATCTGCACTCGGTAGGTAGAGTGCCGACTTGCGCATTGCGCACAAGTAGGCCATGGCCTACTTGGCGTACGACCAGAGATACTTGGTAAAGCACATGCTGGCCCTGCAGAAACAACATTGAGAAACAGCATTGACAACTTGAGTGTGTCAGTGTGTGTGTGTCAGTCCCTGAGGATCTCACCACACATGATCCATCCTGAACCTGCTGCTGCAGTGAATGGTACATGACATGAGGAATAAAAGTACATGATGACTCAAAGCCAGTGTTGCCAACTTGGTGCATTTGTCACTATATTTAGCTTTTTTCAGACCCCCCCCATAGCGTCAAAATTAGTGAAAAACTCCTGACGGAAAATCTAGTGGTTTTTTTGCTGGTGAATTGGGGCGAAATTGGTTGACCCCCGTTTTTCACCATATTTCCTCCTATGATAGAGTCCTCCTTCCTTCCTAGAAAGGACCATTGGTAACCCTTTTAGATCTGTAACTCTTGAGAGCGTAAATGGACCCATACGGGTCCATTTGGTTTCATTTTACACTCTCACATCTGATTTACCTCATTTTCAAGATTTGACACATTTAGAAAATGTACAAGAATTGCTATTTTGACCAACATTTTGCCAGTTTATCTCTCCTAAATTAGTCCGAGAGACTAAACTCAGCATCAGACAGTGGTCCTCCGTGGCTAAAATGCAGAATAAATAGTGGGCCCTGGTGTGAAAAAGGTTGAAAACCCACTGCTCTAGTGCATTCTAGTGCATTCTGCATTTTGGAAGTGCCACTACTAGTGCATTTTGGATTTTTGGCAGTTGGCAACAGTGCTCTGTGCTGATGACTAAAGGCAGACTGTGTTGTCCCGGTGCAGGCAGGTGTGTGGGGCGTCGTGGGGAAGCAGGGCGTGAAGGTCTCCGGCTCCCTCAGCTCCTTCTGGACGGCGGCCATGAGAGGAGAAGTCTCCCTGGAGGCCGGCAGGCACAGCCACGCCCTCCAGATGGCCTCCAGCTACGGCAAGCACAACCTGAGCCTCACCGCCGCCCTCAACTCCACCGACAAGGTGGGAGGAGGAACTGCACCTCATTGCTTTACTTCCACCCATTTTCAACATTTTACTATGGCATTAATATACCTGAGAGATGTTGTGGACATGATAAAAATCCCCCCATTCTGTTTCCTAGAAATGGAGTACATATTTCAGTACATATTTCATACTTGATCCAAATGTGTATTCTTTTTTTTTTTTTTTTTGCTATTTTTACGAATATCTTGGGACGGATCTAGGCATGCCCATACTGCCCTCCAAACATGATAGCATGCAAAACAACCCAAGATATTTAAAATTAAAGTGCTAATATTTAAAATGATTTGAAACACTACCTACTGCTACTAACTAACTACAGCTGTGACACCACTAAACCAACAGCATTTCATCATTCAAAACAGAAAACTCTCTGAGTCAGACCTTTAGCTTTATGCATGCTTTGTGCCTGTTGCAACTTCAACAACAGCTGATTCAACAATAAAATAAAAGTCCTGTAACCGAAAATGGTATGGATGCGGCTTCATTGCCCGTGGCGCAAAACGCCACGGGCGATGAAGCCACCCCCATGCCGTTTTCACCTGCACCCCCAATTGGGAAATGTTACATCCGCCCCTGTTGGTTACAATGAAGTTGACGTGTCTTTTTTATTTTTAGGGTAACTGTTGTGTCATCGCAATTTCGCCTGCAAGTTTAGTATACAGTATATTTCAGTAGCATAATGCTAGTTTGTGCAAGTTATGTGATCACGCCATCAACAACCTATATAAAGCAACCTTAGCTGGAGTTTTTCTGAATCTGTTCGTTTTGCACAGAAAATCCCTTGAGCTATACAGTATATTCTGCCATGCCACCTGCCTAAACGTGCTTGATGACCTCATCACACTTGTGATGACGGCTATGGCTGAATTGGCCCAATGATTGTTTTTCGTGTAATGCGAATGCTTGCAAGTTGCAATGGATTACAAAATCCAGAGCCCATCTCTGACCTCCTTCGTCCATAAGGGAGGCTGAGGCGCGCCTCCCTTATGGACATGTGACATCAGCCGTCTGTGACATATCCGTGACGTACGACTGCACATTTAGGCACCTTTTGACTTCCATCTTGGGCACACTGATATGAAGAAGAAATGGAACGGCAGGGCCTTGGAAAATGCTGCCCTATTTGTCTGGATCCGGCGAAGGATCCGGCGAAAATTCCCTGCGGACACATCTACTGCCGTAGATGTATCGAGGGACACTGGAACAAGAACGAACAGAAAGGGAAATTCAGCTGCCCGAAGTGTAACCAGGAATTCAAATCGAGACCCGATCTGAAGAAGAACGGAAAGTCGACCGAAGTGGTGAGAGCGGAAAAGACGGTTGCCCCCCAAGCCGTTCCTCCTGTCGATTCAGAATACGCGGGGCCCGGGGACGTCGCCTGCGACTTCTGCAACGGAAAGAAACGGAAAGCGCAGAAGAGCTGTCTTCAGTGCATAGTCTCTCTCTGCGACACTCACCTCCAGCCCCACTACCAGTACCCCGCTCTCAAGAAACACAAGCTGGTCACGTCCTCTCCCAAGATCCAGGAGAGCATCTGCACCCGCCACAACGAGGTCAAGAAGGTCATCTGCCGCACCGACCACCAGTGCATTTGCTACCTGTGCGGCATCGAAGAGCACAAGGGCCACGACCTCAACTCCGTGTCGGCCGAGTGGACCGAGAAGCAGAAGGAGCTCGTCACGAGCCAGAAGAGCATCCAACAGCGGATCCAGCAGAGGGAGAAAGACGTGCAGGACCTCCGCCAGGAGGTGAAGTCCCTCAACCACTCGGCCGACCGGGCGGTGGACGACAGCGACAACATGTTCACCGAGGTCATCACCTTCATCCAGAGGAGGCGGTCCGAGGTGAAGGACCTCATCAGGGACCAACAGAAGCACTACGTGAGCTGCGCCGAGCAGCTGAAGAAGAACCTGGAGAAGGAGGTGGTCGAGCTGAGGAACCGGCACACCGAGCTGGAGCAGCTCTCGTGCATCGACGACCACGTCAACTTCCTCCGCGGCTACAGCAACCTCCCGAGCATGAGCGAGTCCGCACAGCCGGAGTCGGCCAACAACGGCGCGGAAATGCGCCCGCTGAGCTACTTTGAAGACGTGACCGGGGCTCTGTCGAAGATGAGGGGAAAACTGGAGGGTATTCTCAAAGAGGATGGCGGGGAAAAGCCCCCCGAAAAACCTGAGAACAGGCCCGAATTCTTACAATATTTCGCAATTTTCATATTATTTTTCACGTTACATGTATTGCATGACGTGTTGTCGTGATCGCCGGTATGTTGTTTTATTTTATGTGTTATATTTGACGTCCCAAGTCGGCGCTGACTATTTTAATCGGAGTAGTTTTCTTTAAGTCATATTGTGTGATTTTTCCCTGCTAGGATTGCATTTTCATGTTTTGTCATTGATGACATACCTCTAGTGCAATCCATATCACTTTGCAAAAGTATTCATGTCCAACCAATTTCAACTTGATTGTCACATTACAGGTTCACGTGTGTGAAAAAAGTTATTTTTTCCTTTATGCTCCCTTCATTTGTAATTTCCAGGAAATGTAGGAGTATTGCAAAGATATTATGGTGCTTGTGTATCAGATAAACTCAAAGCCTTGGTATAATGACTTAATTCTTAATATCCCCTGCCCGAGGAAGAATTGCCCTTTAGGCTGGTGTGGACAAGGCGTTAAGTTTCCAGGCACGACGAAAGGGCAATGGAATGATCTATATTTTATATATGTACTGTATTTGTTCTATCGGTATGTAACCCGTGTCTTTCCTGTGACCTAGGACCACTTTTGTGTTTGTCTTGTGACTATTTTTTCCACTCTATTTACAATCATTGCTTGCAGAATCTGAAGAAGAGGCAAGCAGTAGTGATGATGGTTTTGTCGAGGCCAAAGAGTCCGTCCTTGGAGCTGATGTTAGACGGGTCATTGGAAGAAGTGAGGAAGGATAAGAACACGTACCAAAAAGCTGCAACGCTGCGTTTCAGGTCTCTCGTGTCGTCCGTAACCCCACCCCCTCTCTCCATCATTGCATTTCACCCCTACTATACCTCACCTATATACCCATCCATCTTTCTGCTTCTCTTCCACTATATACTTATATATAATAATATTATATATAAGTATATAGTGGAAGAGAAGCAGAAAGATGGACATGTGACATCCCATGTTCCGGTGGCACACCCGTTATGCAATGCTCAGCCAATCACAGTGGAGAATGCCACCTTCCAGGCAATCACAGCCTATGTGTGGACAATATGTATGGCAGGCTGTGATGGGCATATTACGGCACTAATTCTTCCGTCAATTACGTTTTAAGGACATTACTAAAAAGTATTGGTTGTGTTATTTAGATATATTGTTATAAAGTCCATACCCAACTGTCCTCATGTAGCCTATAACCATAACCAATCAATTAATAATACCTTTGCAACCACCAGTGTTGGGCAATATTACTTAGGATAGTAATATCCTAAGTAATATTGTGATTATATTATATTACTTATTATTGAAGCAAAGAGTAATAATATGTTACATAATACTTTATTACCTTCCCAAGTTCCCCCCTCCCACTGTACAAATTACTGTGCATGTCTGTTGTTACTGTCAATAGCTTTGTAATAAGTAATGAGACGTGTTTTGGCGGCATAACATATTACATGTTACCCATTTTGGCAAATAAATTTGCCTTTCACTTCCCCCCTCTCTTTGTCGGAAATAGCTGCTCTACAGTAGATCTGCTATTTTTGTCTAGAGGAGGACCCCCTAAAACACATGGACCCCCCTCAATTGAATGCTGCTGTCTATAAACTTTAGGTTACAATGGTAACCCAGGATCATTAAGTAAACTGCACAAGGGAGCTAGCATTAGGACAGTGGTTTTTCAACCTTTTTGATACCAGCGCCCACTATTTATTCACTGAATAAATAGTGGGCCCTGGTATCAAAAAGGCTAAAATGCTGAATAATATTCAGCATTTTAGCCACAACCACCATTTGAGGACATTTTAGCCCCAAAGACCCCAAAACTAAAAGATTTCTTTTGCTTTTGTCCAGGCTGGATTTTGGAAACAACACAGACAAACATACAGATCAAAAATGACCATTAATGTTCTACATTCTCTAGTTATGTAGATTTGGGCTAATTTAGATGATGAATATTTTAACTCTTGAGAGTGTAAACATGAAACCAAATGGACCCGCAAGGGTCCATTTGGTTTCATTTTTTTACGCTCTCAAGAGTTACATCTGGTTAGACAACTTAGCTGGGGACCACCTGGAACACTCTCAAGGACCACCGGTTGAAAACCTTTGCATTAGGAGGATGTGACTTCGTGGGGAGCCCCGACTCCGACTCCTATAAGAGCAGGCCAGATAACGGCAATGTGTTCTTGCAACAGACAGCCGTTCCTGAGCTTCCCCCTGAGTCTCCTGGTGCAGGAGACCTTCACCGTGGATCTGCTCAAAGGACTGTACGTCCTGGAATCCAGAGCCGTGTTGCACGGCCACAGAGAGCTGGTTCACACCCTCACCCTCGGCTACCAGCTGCCACGACCCTTTGTGAGTTCGCAAACCACCTCGCACGCAGATCATTAGTATCTAGTAATGTAGATGACTAAGAGCATATCGAAAAACCTCTTATGTCCACATTCTAACTATTTGTATCGTTTCTTAAATTAACAACCTACTTGATCATAATGCAGCGCCACACAAAAGCATCTAAAACGTGCCGCTTCGAACTTCCACGCTTCGAACTCATGGATCTGCTGATTTTGGCTGTTTTTTTTATTTGCATCCGTTGTTGTTTGGACATGGGGTTTCCATCCGACATAGATTATAAAGGACATGCTTGTGGTTAAGTAGGAGCATATTCAGTTTCATCCGTTGTGTTCTGAGGGGTAATCTCTTTTGTTTTGTTTTTTTTGTCTGTAGGTTTGCTCCGCCTTGATACACCCATTCAGTTCTCACACTATTCCCTCAGACTCAGAAGCGTGCTTAACGGTATCCAGTGACCAGGTAGGTCTGCTATCCGTTGTAGCTCATAACACACCCAGGGGAGACACCAGGTTTAAAGAAGAATTCATATGTGTTATATACATTTAGCTCTTAAGCATAATGTTATGAGTTGAGAATTATAGCGTTTGTAACTGTACTGTTTCCCAAACTGGCTAATAAATTCTTCAATCAATCAATCCTTCAAATCTCCCCCTTTCTGCTCCCCTGTCCTCTTATATTGGAGAATTTCAATATCCGGTCAGGGTGAATTGATGACTTTTCTTTGAAGATTTGAGCAGAGCCCCTCTAGGAAGAACACATCAGACAGTTCTTATAGTGAATTTTAAGATTTTCTTTTGTTCATTTCTTATGATTTTGTAACCCTTTTTCATTCACCTAGTGCCAATTAACTAATGTGATCCTGATCTCAACACCCCCTCCACCAGTCCGCTGGGGGCCTCATGCTTCCTTCAATGCATAGGGAGTCTTCACTGCCTTATTTTCACCTGACTGGATCGAGTTTCGCTACCTGTTCCTTCCTTTCCCCTCCTTCAGGCACCCCAGCTGGTCGGGTGGGGGTGCAGTTTAGAGACCAGGAGATTTTTTTGTGCAGTAATCCTGCACCCCGTGGGGAGAACATGCAAACTGAAAAGCCCTTTCGCCAACCCTGCCTCTGGTATGGGCGCTAGTGAGGCGAAGGAGGAGACACGCTGCCAGCACCCACAGCGTCTCCAGTGGGATTCAAACCCAGAACCTTCTATCTGTACGGCAGCAGCCCTACTACTGTGCCACAGTGCCCTTGGATGCTTTCTAAATGGTCTTAGGGATATGTACTAAGGTTACAATCAAGTGTTAGATTGACATCTGTATTTGAGTTAGAATTAGCACATTGACGTGCCAAATATAGTCAAGACATTATTTAGAACTAAACTAAAATGGCTCTCCTTTCTTTTCCAGACACAGAGAGAGGTTCAGGGGAGGCTACGGATAGGAAAGAAGGACAGACTGACATTCTACGGAGGTGTCCTGCTGAACCCTTTGCACAGCCATCAGGGGGTTAGAGTTAAAGCCAACCTCACCCACCTATTGCAGGTAAACCAGGGTAATCTACTGTGAAGAATGAAACGGATTATTAAAGGGGGAATAACATGAAGCTCCCATGTGTGTTTTCTATCCCATGTGTGTTTTCTATTCCCACAAATTATCTAGTTTGAACAATCAGTCTTTCATATCATAGAGGAGCTTTAATGCAAATTGCTCTCAGGAACAGCTTGTTTGATTTCGGCCTCGTAATGATGTCTTCAATGCATCCTGCTTTGTATAATTCCTCCTCTGCTTCAGTTTTCAGTTCCAAATTTGCATTTCCACTTTGTTTATAATGTACACCATTGTTGAATTTCCAAGTTGACCATAAAGAAATGACAAGGACTGGTTATATCAGTGGTGATTGAGACTCAAACCATTAGAAATAAGCTTGAGGGACGTACAATATGATATTAAGTATTAAAAATTATTTTTTGCACTGTATATCCCATACGTGGGCATTATGCGGCCCAGGGGGCAAATCCGGCCCTTTGGCTGACTCTGACCGGCCCGTGGAAAGGGTACCGTGGTTTTCAACCAGTGATCCGGGGACCACCAGTGGTCCTTGAGAGTTCCAGTTAAATATGGAAAGTTGGTTAACCAGATGTAACTCTTTGAGAGCGTAAGAATGAAACCAAATGGACCCTTACGGGTCCATTTGGTTTCATGTTTACACTCTCAAGAGTTAAAATATTCATCTGAATTAGCCAGAGAATGTAAAAGAATGGTCATTTCTGATCTATGTTTGACTGTTTTGTTTGTGAAATCCAGCCTGGAATTATGAACAAACGCAAGGTTTAGTTTTGGGGTCTGTGGGGCTAAAATGTCATCAAATGGTGGTCTGTGGTTGAAATACTGAATAAATAGAGGGCCCTGGTGTCAAAATGGTTGGTCTTACGCTTACTTTTATCTTGAAATTAAATTAATATTACACAGACTTCAGTTCAGCCTTTAGTCTTGGCCCTCCACAATATTTTATGTATCTCATTCGGCCCCTTGGGAAAAATAATTGCCCACCCATGGTATATCCTATCCTTGTAATACATGTATGGCACATGCAAGACTCTATGGAGTGTGTAGTGAATGTGCTGCTGATGACTGGACATTGCACATTCTTCTTGTCCCATTGCTGTTACAGCTGCAGCTCCCCTCCTCGGCCTCGGCGGAGGCAGACGTGTCATGGAACCCCCAAAACATCTCTGTGTTTGATTATCTGGCCCGGGGGAAAGTGCGGATCGAGCGCCAGGAGTGCCAAGTGAGTATAATGACCTACTGTACACATACCATGTCGTCGTTTAACCAAACAAACATCGTGTCTCTGTCATACCGCAGCTCCGCAGTGACAATAGTTCATACACAAGTTTTTTTTTTGTTTATTTACTTGTGTTTAGTTTTCCGGGCGCCTGAATGGAACGTCAGGCGGAGTTGCTCTGCACGTGTCTCTCAGTCACCCCTTCAAGTCCAAGATCCCCAAAACGTTGGAGGTGGGTTTCATTTGGCCAGATGTTATCTTAGCTTTACTAGGATTTTTATTGGAATATAAAACCACACGGTTATTATATAATACATCTTACCACATTAACCCGGACATCAATACATTTCATATTTTTTTTAAAATGGCACAAAATAAATGTCCAAGCTCACTTGTAGATTGGATATTTTCGCTAGTTTTGTATGATGAATATAAAGTACATCTTTGGCTTAACTGGTTAATATGCAGATCCAAAACTGTTACTTTTCCAGTGGAAGATATACGTAGGGCATTTTGTTTTGTAAAAAAACACAAGCAGTTTTGTCCATGAGAGGTTTCCGCCCAACAGCAACAAGATATATAGGAAATTCTTGACTGATACCAATGTTTAACATGATGAATTTAACCGATAGCCGACACCATACCGATATATGCTTATTTAGTTTTTTGTTGTTTTTATTTCCTCCTTTTGTGCCAGCTATACATCGGTGCATCACTAATACATATACCGTATTTTTGCACTACAAAGCGCACTGGATTTTAAGGCGCACCTCCAATGAATGGCCTATTTTAGAACTGTTTTCATATGTAAGGCGCACTGGATTATAAGGCACACAGAATAGAAGCTACTGCACTCAAGCAATCCATAGATCAGGTGGACTGGATTATAAGGCGCACTGTTGTTTTTTGAGAAAATTAAAGGCTTTTAAGTGCTCCTTATAGCCCGGAAACGGGTATACAGTATATGGATACGGGTATATATATACTGTATATATATAATATCGTACCATTATGCAATGTACATCCCGGAAAATATTGTATACTGTATATAATATTGTAATATTGTGCAATGTGCATCCCGGAAAATATTGTATACTGTATATAATATTGTACCATTGTGACCCCAAGGCCCAGGCCGTGGCAGACATGTCCACGGCGGCCGGCGGAGCGGTCAGCTCCGTGCGCGTGAGGGCCGACGGGAAGGACAGGGTGCTGCTGAAGGCGCGGCTGTCCCACTCCCTCCAGGCGGACGGCAGGGCCCTGGGACTGAGGCTGGAGCTGTCCCAGAGCCTGCTCCCAACGCCCACCCAGCTGCGCCTGGACATGGACGCTAACGTCTCCTCACACAGGTACATTACACACAACCGTGACAGCTGTGACATGGACCTGATTCATACTGGCAGCCGTGTACAGCCTGAATCAGATCTGAGTCACATGCAGATTGGGATCTGATTTGTTTAAATGAGTCATCATGTGACAGTCGGATTTCAGTTTTGAAGTGATACAGATCCAAGCCAGGCCGTGGCCATGGCGTCCACCTGTAATCCCTGAGAGGATTCCAGGTGGTCCCCAGCTAAATGATGGAAAGCTGGTAACCAAATGGATCCTTATCGATCTATAACTCTTGAGATTGTAAAATGATACCGAATGGACCATTCGGTATCATTCTCAACTCTCAAGAGTTAAATTGTATTTAAACATCTGAATTACTTAATAGAATCTACTTACTAGTATCTATACAATTAGGAAATGCAGAAGAATTGTTATTTTGACCAACATTTTTGCCAGTTATTCTCCTAAATTGTGGACACAAACTTGAAAATTAGTTACTTAGAAACTTAGTTTTGGGGTCTGAGAGACTAAACTCAACATCAAATTCTGGTCTGTGGCTAAAATGCAGACTAAATAGTGGTATCAAAAGGTTGAAAACCACTGATCTAACCTGACTCTACCAGTTTTAGTTCATTTCTGCATCCAGTTTGTTCTTGTCATGCTGTTAGTTTGGCGGTTTTAATGTTTATACCGAATGATGTCCTTTAGTTCACTGATTCTCAAATATTGTCCAAACCAACCCCCAAAAATCCATATTTGGTCACTTAGACCCCACTCCCAAAATATTTTTTGTCAAGTCTTGTCTCATGGGGTCATAAGACAAGATTTGTTGCGATCGCAGTGAGCCATATACTGTGAAAGCCAGGAAAAAATGTCTGTATGTGTGTGTATCTGTGCACCACAGACAGACATCACATGTATGGAGTGTATATGTGTATACTTCTTATAGAGAAGTATACACATAGATTAGCTATTTTCAGCTATTAGTGTGAACTCTAAACAACTATACACTCAACAACTCAATTCAAAGCAATCAGCATAATACACCCTTCGAAAAGCGATATAAAGATACAAATCATTTTAAGGCATTTAACACTCTGTCACACACTCCTGCCAGTGTGTCTGGCCGTTGCTCCTGCTCCCAGGGAGGCGAGGCCCTGCTGGCCCAGGTGACAGGCTCCGTGGCGCGCAGCACTAACGCTGGTCTCCAGCTGGCTGTGTCCGGCGACCTGAGGCACTCCCTGACCAGACTCACTGCCCTGCCCGCGGCCCTGGGCTGGGACGGGGCTCTGGGACAGTCGGACACGCTCACTGAAGGTACTGCTGCTTGTTCATTCTGAATTAAATCACTGCTTGACAGCAGTGATCGTAGTATATTATTTCAGAGAGCCCCAGTTTGATATTACATTGGGACAGCTATAGAGCTGAGCCGTCCCGCCCATTTCATGATGTTGCCCGCAGCCCAGAAGTAATTTCCCCATTTTATTTTCCTCATAGACTTTTCAAGAATGATTTATATTAAAGGTATAGTAAGTGATTTCACTTAATTCAAATTGTTATTTTATTATTATTTTTTTTGGTAATCCTCACTACTATAGAGTTTGGGCTTTGGGAGAAAAGCCTTTCATCCAATCAGGATGAGAGGAGGCCTTCCTCCAATCAAGATCGAGTGGGGGTGGGGCTTGATGTATATGCTGTTGGCCTGTGCCACTTCCCCTCACTGTAGAGTATGTGCATGTGCACATCTTACTATACCTTTAAGATGATTATGCCGCCGACAAAGCCAACTGGGGTTGTGACAAAACTATGACAACAAACACAATTTTATCATACAATATCTAATTAGTAAGAAGAAAACAAACATCAGGATTAAACTAAAACATCAGGACTAAACCTTTTGTTTAGCTTATAAATTATTTGATGTCCCAAAACATTGAGTGTGTTATGATTTGTCACAACCCGAGTTGGTTTTGTACATGGCGTAATACCATACAGCATCCTACAATTTAAAATATTAATAGTAGTGTGTGTGTGTGCGTGCGTGCGTGCGTGTGTGTGCGCGCGCGCGTGTGCGTGCTTGGGTGCAGGGCAGTTCAGAGTCAGAGTGATGGATGATGTGTACAGTGTTGAGCTGAGACACCAGGAGGACAATTCCTCAAATGGAAGAGACGGCAGGGGAGCCACAGGACACGGGAACACCGTGGCCCGCGATTGGCTGTGTGCCCGATACGGGCAGGAGTCTCTGTGCATGAACGTGAGCCGTCCAATGGGAGTTCAGGGGAGGGGCGGGGTCTCCGCCCATGTGTCTCACTCCTCCCACATCCTTCAGGCTGCAGGTAAACCATCGGGTAACACTTTGATTCAATTCAGCTCATATCTGATTACATATATTCAGTGGCAGTGCAATTTGACGGCTCACCTTCAATTTGATTACATATGTTCGCTGTCAGGAGAAAAACTTGTATGTCCAAAACTATGATATACTGTAAATAACCTGTGTTATTGCTTACGTTTAATAACAGAAACCTTCAATTTCAAAGAATAGCTGACCCACAAGCTCACGTTGCAATGTGAGCTTTACACTCAAAATGACACTGTTCTATAGGGGATACCAACGGCGCGTCATAGGACCTCCCGCTCTGGGGCAAACTGAACCATAGTGGAGAGCTGCACTGTCCCTGTTGACAAAGTCCCATTTTTTCCTATTGCCCTGCTTGCCCCAGAACAGGGATAGGGAGTAGAAGCGAAAATGTTTACGCCCATTAGGGGCGTTTTTGTTTCTCTCTATATATGCTGTATTATATTGTATTGTATATTGTATTATCTTTTGAAAATGTCTGCTTGCAAGGTATCCCAGGTAACAGCGGCGCTCAGGTGAGCTGGCTCCAGGAGGACGGACATCTCTCCGTCCTGGCAGGGCTTCAGGCCGGGGCTGACAACCTGACGGCCGAGTTTGAGGGGAACAAGAGGCGCCAGCCGCTCCCGCGCTGGGAGTTCCTCTCCAGGGTTCAGCATGGAAGCCAGGCCCTGCTTGACAGAGGCCTGCCCAGCTCCATACAGGCCACAGCGCATTACCAGGTACTGTGCATGACCCTCAGGGTGTCCTTACAGGGTACAGCAGAACGGTGTCATTTTATAGAAGTCTTGAGTTGGAAATGCGAGCAAATTGCTTGCTAGACTGACTGGAAACCGAGTGGGACGTCCTGGCACACACTACTACCTAAACCGGTACATATTTAAAGGTTTCTCTGTGTAATTACACATCTGAAACAGACACAAATCACAAGGCTCCATTCTAGGAATCATTCTGGTTCAGATTATGGAAAACAACAACATGTTACTGTAGTTCTGCAGAACAAATTTGTAAAATTCTATGTACTGTATGTATCAGCAAGGTGATAATTGGTCAAATACAAGCACTGGGTGAATGCACAACAAATCAACAAGTTGATGTGCTAGACATTTCTTTCATTAAACAAAGAATAGTGAATATTTTGGAGGCCAGCAACAATCAGTGCTCAGCCTCACAAGTGATGCAGAACTATGATTCATGGTCATGCAATTACGGACTTGTGTCTCAGATTACTTGACGATCGGAATAGTTAACACTTTGTTTAACAACAAATATCTCTTATAGCTCTCTTAATGCTCTGCCATAATGTGCCACTGTTTCACTTTAAATAGCCTTGTTGAAATGCACTCTCGAGATAGAATCGCTTTGCCATGCTTTTCCAATTCATTCATTCATTTAACTTGTGTCTATTTCTTCCCTTTCTTCAGACAGACAAAGAGGGGATGAATGCAGGCTTGGTCCTTGACATGGAAGAGGAAACAATGGTTGATATCCTTTTTGACGTTGGAGCAAACAATAGTAAAGCTAATGTGGCATTGTCACTATGGCAACAAATGAGGCAGCTCAAGGGACTAATCCCTACCTCTTTACAGGTGAGATTCTGATTTTTCTGACTGTAATATGCAAACAAAGACTGTAACACTTGATACAAGATTGTCAACAGAAAGATATATTATTTCTGAACAATACCCTTGCTTAGCACTCTGGTGTACAACAATGTTTAGGGTCACTACTACAGCGTTCTATATTCCCTTCGTGAAATTCCTCCATGTTCTCTCCCAGTTTTTTTCCTTCGATAAACAAACCCAGCCAACATGGGGTCTTTGTTTTCACAGATGAACTGCACAGGGGACGCCACCGCAGCAGACCGCCTCTCGGCCCAGTGTTCAGGAAGCGTGTCGGGCCACCCCGTGGAGGTACGCGCCTTTCGCTCCTATAGACCACACAGCGGCAGGCACTGCTACGGCCTGGCAGTGCTAGCTCACCCTAGCCTCAGAGCTCAAGCCAAAGGCTGCTACAGTCCCGCAGGTCAGGTAGAGCTGAGGGCTAACCTAACCCATTCTTCCAGGCTGCTGCTGTCCTCTGGCCTGCCCGTCGACTCCAGCCTCAGGCTCCTGCTCCGGCCCGGGCCCCAGCGCTGGGCTCTGGGCATCGGGTTGGCCGCCGGCCCCTGGTGGGCGGAGCTGATCGGGGCGCTGAGGCTGGAGGAGGCCGGGCTCTACGGCTGGCACGGCCTGTTTGAATACGGGACGCCGAGTGTTGCGCGCAGAGCGGAGGTGACCGGCCGCGCCAGGCTGGAGAGCTGGTGTCATGTGTGGGCGGACGTTAGCGGAGCGTGGGACGCGGTCAGCTCCGGACTGGTGGTGTCACTCCGCTGCGGAGGGCCGGGGAGGCTCGCCTGGGTGCTGGTGAGGGACGGGGCAGGTGGGGCGCCGCGCAAGACCTCCCTAACCATAACTGGACGCGCCGGGAACGGTGGGCTCAAAGGTTCTCTGGTTGCACAGAACCATAAGGATTCCCTTCGTTGCTTCGCGTCGCTTCTGCTGAGGGACCGTAAGGCTGAGCTGGGCTGGACGCTCCAGCACCAGTGGGCCTCCCTGGCGTCCACCCTTCCCGGAAGGGTGGACGTGCATGGGTCGGGCCACCTCCGCGGCACCTCCTCGCTTTCCGGCAGCGCCCGGGTCTCTCTCGGCACGCGCTCCTCTGCCCAGCTAGACGTCACCGCCGTCTGGGAGCCTCACGTCTCTCTCAAGGCCGTCCTCCACCACAACGTTGCCGAGCTGAGTGACACGGCAGGAGTGCCGGCGGGACGTCTTGCCGTCGGCGCGTATGTCCGGCCCGGCCGGGCCTGGCTGGAGGTGGAAAGCGACGCGTGCTCCGCCCTGGTGCTGGGACAACTCCGCCGAGGAGCGGCGGACGGGAGGACGACCTGGAGTCTGTCTGTTCGTCAGCGATGCGTCCTACTGAAGGTTAGGCGAGGAAACCTCTGGGGACGTCCCAGAGAGAGTGTTTCCCTGCAGGAGGAAAGGAACAAAGACATCTTCTCACCAGCAGAGATGACTTTTATCTTTCCGTTGTGTGATTGTTGCTGTGCTGTGTTATACAATGTGCAATGCTGTCATTTCTGGATGTACTCCCGTTTTATTGGTTGATTTGAAAAAACAATCTACCATTGAACGCTCATTTCCATTGTGATAATTTGAATCAGTGGTTTTCAACCAGTTTGATACCACGAACCACTATTTATTCAGCATTTGAACCATGGACCACCATTTGATGACATTTTTGCCCCACAGACCCAAAACTAAAGATTTCTTTTGGTTTTGGTTTTGGATACTAAACAGGCAAACATCAAAATGACCATTCCAGCTCAAATCTAAACAATAATTCCAATGATGAACATTTTAACTTTTGAGAGTGTAAAATGAAAGCAAATGAATCCATTTGGTTTCACTTTTACACTCTCATAGAGTTACATCTGGTTAACCAACCATCAGCCATTTAGCCTCCGGTCCACTGGTTGAAAACCTCTACTTTAAATGTAAGTGTGGATGTGTGAACTAAACATGCCAGTGTTGGGTAGGTGTGTCGTTGCTGAGACTTACAGAACAATAAAGTAAACAATAAATACATTCAGTCACATGCAGTCCCACGTACGTACAGTAAGACGGACAATAAGACAGACAAATACCATCAAATACCGTACAGTAGGTAGCTGGTTCTAATAAGATCCAGTTGTTACAACACGTTATAAAACACACACACCATAATACATTTTGTTCGTTGGCCGACCTGGAAGTTATTCCTGCAATGGGTTCCCTTTGCTAACTTCCAGTTAAGCGGAACGTTTAGTTTTGTGCTTTTGATTAAAAATGATGGATTGAAATTAAGACGCGTTCAACAAGATAATCTCCACAAATCAACACCCTCTATTTTACCACTGTTTAACCACACTGCTGACAGTGTGTTTCAACAACGAGATAACAAACTCCCTTCAGGCCTACACTAACCACAGACGCTGGGAAAACATAATCTGGCAAGAGATCCCCACTACACTGTATTTCATAATTGGATTTATTGTTCGTTTTCTTCGCAGACTCTTCCCGTATCCCAGTTCTCTGTGAACGGCTCCCTACTCCACTCCGACTGCTCCACGCACCTGTATGGTTATCTCCAAGCAGACGGGGAAGACAAGGGCGTCATTAGCCTCTCCGCAGCCTGCCGCCCCCAGCTCAGCGTCAGGGGCTCCATCCAGCACTCCTTAGAGGGGATTCAGGCTCTGGGCATCCCCACACATGGCGCCCTGGTGCTGCTGGGTCCTGCGAGCGCAGATGTCCTCGGCATGGAGCTAGGCGTGGAGCTGGGGGAGTGCCATTTCAAGGCCAGCGCAGGGCAGAGCCAAGCTTCAGAGGCGGATTATGCTGTCAGTGTGTCTCACTACTGTCCTGCTCTTCAGGTATGAATGTTCACACAGAGTGGATTTGTTTTTTTTTGTTTTTAGGTCCCCTTGCCAGTCTCTCACACCATATGTTTTTGGGTGGTTAAAAGTCAAGCTTGTGCAAGGGCACGGTTGGACAGTGTCGCTTCACAGCTATAAAGTCCTGGTTCGATTCCCACTAGGGAAGCTGTGGGTGCTGGCGTGTCTCCTCCATGTCACCACTCACCAGTGCCAATACCCAAGGAGGGTTTTGGGGAAAGGGCCTTTCTGTGTGGTTGTTCTCCCCGTGCTCCCCCTGGCCAGCAGGGGTGCCTGACGGAGCGGACAGGAACTGGTTGGAATTCTTTGTTCCTTCTGCGTACTACGTCCAACCAGGGAAACTTCGCCGTCTCAGGTGAAAAGAAGACAGCTTGGACTCTTCATGCATTCAAGGAAGCATGAGGCCAGTCCGCTGCCTCCCTAGGTTGACGGAGGGTGTGTATAGCCCAGGATCTTATTAGGCAAATGGCACTGGGTGAAAACTGAATATAATGGTTTACAAAATTGTGGGATAAAATTTTAAATAAAAAAAATGTCAAGCTCACTATAATCTTTCAAGACATTTTTACTTATAGTTTAAAAAAAGCACTTAAGTTTGAAAAGCCCTATAGATATTAGAGTATAACCTTGTTCTCATTATTGTCACTCCTCCATTATTTCCCTCTGATTTACATCAATAGACCTTCCTTTGAAACAGGAGTTCACATCGAGGTCAAGCTGATGCTAATGTTTGACTAGCAACAGAGCGGAACGACACCTTCCGTGTTGTTATGTCTGCTCTGCTTCGCACCGAGCAGGATAATAAGATGTGTTTGGTTTTCTATGTGGGATGTCTCTGTAGCAGGGCTTCCCAAAACTTAGAGCTTCAGACCGGAAAGATGAATGTTGTGGAGTCTCCCCAGGACCCAAACGTACACAAATAAAGGAACCCCTGGAGCCCTATTTCAGTAATAGTGAAAATAGCCCATGTACAAGTTCACAATGTGTCTCATGACGTTAAAGGATTACTCAAGATGCCATCCCAACTGGCATTGTTTTTGAATGCAGGTTTTGGCCTGGTTCTCCATTTTTTTAATATATATAATAGTACGGTAGTACACAATACTGCAGAGTCATACCCGTGTACACACAATTTACGAATCATTCAAAATAAAAATAAATAATAGACCTTGCCTAAGCATTGTCCAACCCATGGTTGGACACTTTCCAACCAGGCTCATTCATTCCAATGTAAATATAATTGACATTACACATAAAATGCCGGTTCATTTTTGGAACTAGATCTTCAACATCTCTACCAACAAGGCATGTCATATGCAGTGGAAAAATATGTGTGTGGCATTTATTTTTTTGAAACAATGTTTTAACATATAGGAAAACTATTGTATTGCGGGTCCATTTGGTTTCATTTTTATACTCTCAAGAGTTAAAATATTCATCATGTGAATTAGCCCAACTTAGTCTACACAACTAGAGAATGTAGAAGTTTAATGGTCATTTTGATCTGTATGTTCCAGGCGAGCATCTAGCCCATTCTAGTGCATTTTGGAAGTGCCACTAGTGCATTTTGGATTTTGGCAGTTGGCAACATTGGACCAATGCCTTGTTTGCCTGTTTGTTATGCCCCCCTCCAGGGATCTGTCCTCCCAGCGTTGCTGTCCCTCGAGGGTCTCCTGTCCCTCGTCCCCTGCCGACTGGTGCTGTCCTCCAGGCTGACAGTGGGCGAGCGTGACGCGGCCCTTGAGCTGGCCCAGACCTGCAGACCACCGCGTCTCTTCGGGACCCTGACGCACTCCTTCCCCGGCCTCGGCCTGGCCCCGACGACCACCGTGGAGGCCTCTGCTTCCGACGACGGGGAGGGGTCCGTTCTGGTCAGAGTGGGAAACTGTTCCATCAGAGCTACGGGAAGCAGAGAAACCGAACGAAGGACGCGGTGGCGCTGGGCCGCTGAGTCCGTGTGTCCCTCCTTGCAGGTATCTGCTATCTAGAACTTTGGATATGTCTATGGCAGGGGTCGGCAACCCAAGATGTTGAAAGAGCCATTTTTCGACCCAAAATTAAATTCAAAATCTGTCTGGAGCCGCATTTTATTATTTTTTTCCTGAGAGTGTGCCAAATGTGAACCAAATGGACCCTGGCGGGTCCATTTGGTTCCATTTGCACACTCTCAGAAAAAAAGGTCCTCAAAGAAAAATCATTAACATGGTGAAACACAACCTTTCTTCAGAAATGGAGTTTCTAAAAAAAATAAAATAGGGAGTTTTACAGAACTCCATTTCTAGTCCACACAACACCTCTAAGGTATATTAATGACATAGTAAACTGAGTAAACCTTTGAAAATGGTGGTTCAGATTGAAAGCTCCACCTCTGATAACTGCTGGGCTTTTTTGACACGGCCAAGTGCTACTTTAACGGGCAACTGTCAGACAGCGCAAGCGTTTTGGGTGACTGAAATGTTTATATTATTTTGGTGCGGATCACCCCAGTGTGTGTATGTAATAATGCTACAGCCACTGAGCCACTAGGGCTGTGTTCTGGAGCCGCATGTGGCTCCTGAGCCGCAGGTTGCTGACCCCCGGTCTATGGTTATCAATGCTTGCTCCAGGGACCCACAGGGGTCTTTAAGTAGGTTCAGTCCAGGGTTTCCTGGAACACTCCAGCTAAATTATTGATCGTAAACTCTGAGTAAACTTTGCATTGCTGTTTTTGGCAGGCATTTTATGGATCTAGTCTCTCTTAGTCTTTTGGATGAAATGCATATTCGTTTTAATCACATTTTACGCCAAAAATGCGTAATTAGTCTTAGGCACATTTTATATCCTTGATAGTTTTAGCCTATTTTTAGCTCGGAGAATTCAAAACCTTTAGTCCCGTTTCATTAAAAGAAAAAAGACAAAAGAAGAAGATACGTATTTAAGGTATAGTTAGTGTTCTAAGGTTAGACCTTGGTTGTTTATTTTTCCTCACAAAGAGATTTAGTCAGTCTAAAGGGCATTACAGACAGGGAGTGATAAACACCCTCATTATCGGGGAGATTCCATTGTTCCCCTCACCTGATAACTGGGTGATAATCGCTCAGGGTGAATTAAAAGCTCACCAGAATCGAGGTGTAAAATTAGACACGGACGTGTCTTCTAAGAACAAAGCGTCTGCCCTGTTGAAAATGAACTGAGGTGTGATTTATTACGCCCTTTAGTCTTTTGTACAAAATGCTTATTCATTTTAGTCACATTTTAGTGATTTCTATTCTTTAGTTATTTTTAGATTTAGTTTGGTTTTAATCTAGGTTTTCATTTTATTTGCAAAGGATTCTTTTAGCTTGTCAGCGTTTGTCTTAGTCCTGACAAAAGAGGTGCTCAGTAGTCAGGCATGACAAAGACAACATTGAAGTACACAGGAAGTTACAATGGAGTTTTTAGAAGTTAGTTCATGTAGGGAGTCCCTGATACAATGAATATCAAATATCTAAATGTGTTGGCTCCTACACTAAATATTGAATCAGGACTGCGAACAACGCCTTATTAGACATTTAAATAAACCCAGAAGTCAAAAAAAAAAAAAAAAAAACTGAACTCCAGTGTGAATCAGTCTCCTGTCGTCTCTCTCTCTCTCTCTCTCCCATGCAGTCTCACCTGAACGGGTCAGTGGAGCAGGACCCCCAGAGTGGCACGTGGACGGCCAGCGTGGTCCACACCGGGCTGGACGACCAGAGGGCTTCACTGAGACTGAGTGTGAGGACCGACCCTGAGCGCTGGCACCTGGAGGGCCAGCTCAGTCAAAACAACCTGGAATTATCCAGGGGCTTACCGGGGAACGGGAGGCTGCTGTTGACCGGCAGGAGGACGTCGGAGGCGGAGGGGACACAGGAGGGGGGCCACCACTACAACTACAACTGTGAAGCTCTGGTGCAGATTGAGGAGTGCACCGTCAGAGCTGCCGGAGACATCATGACGGGGAATGGCCAGCAGGGGTCACTGTCGTATCACAACAACTGCACTCTGTTACAGGCAAGAGCATGGAGTAGTCTTTAAAGTGGAACTGGAACACCTTCCAGTTGATGATGGTGAATGTGTACTCTCTCCTGATTATTTACTTTAGCAACCATCAGATTTTATTTTTTTAAGAGCTGGAAAGTGATGTTACTGAACAAACACTCACTATACAGTTTATTATCACTATCATACAATTACCACAACAAATCACAATAGAGCTTAACCAAAAGATAACATTTACTACCCTTAACTCATTCCCTGATACCCTTTTTACCTAAAAATGTCATTTCCAACTAGAGATTTCAGCCAAACCAGCTCCTACTCAAAGCGAGAAAACATTAATGCAATTCCAGTCACATGGAAACTACTCAGAAATGATCAAAATAAGTATTGTCAGTGATCAAAACAGCTGAAACAGTCCTGGGCAGTCGCCAGTTATTTTTATCGATCAACGAAGACCAAAAGCGGCCCGTAACAAGTCTGACTCATTGACTCCAATGCAAATATTTTTTTTAAATAAATAACATTACTAGTCCATTATAACATTTTGAAAGTAAGATTCCCATTTATTCTTCTTAGGTTCAGTCAGTCAGAGTGTGCTACAGTGAGTGTGTTGTTGTGTTCAGACAGTGTGTGATAATACTGCATCCTCTCTGTATTTTCCAGGAGTTGGGGAGTCCAAACCAACTGCAGGCCTCCAGCTCCTTTCTCTCCTCGCAGACGCTCTTTGACTCGCGCGTCTCCATGGCGATCGATAAGAACCAGCTAGAGGCTTCGATGACGGCGAGGAACTCAAAGGTACCAAAATACTGCACAGAAGTCTCTGTGGGAGAAAGACCTCATACCTCAATATTATACTGTACGTTTTATGTGTCTTTTAGATTAATGACCCATACGCAGTACTTGATCATCACACTACAGCATCAAAAATAGCAGATCCACAAGCTTGAGATATGTTTTTATTAAGTAAATGTGCTTAATTATTTCCACTTTATAATGAGCATTCAAAAAATGTTTTTGTCTTTCAAGTGCCAAAATGAATACACAACACATTTTAATATGAATGCATAATACACTCACTGCCTGTTTGCATTCATGTATTTGGAGTAAATCAAGCCCATAGCGTGATGAAATGATTGACTGGGCCAATTAGCATTGCGGGGGGAGGGGGGCAGGCATGCAGCGCATGGTGTGAATGGTTTTGCCGACAGGATAATGGGGGACCACTTTAAAACAAAGGCGCCTTGAATGCTGTAGTTAAACTAACCGAAATTTGCATGCACAAGGGCTTCCAAAGTAGTCTAGCTTGTTGTTTTTTTTTTTTTTTTTTTCTTTTTTCGATCTCTCTTCAAAGCTTTAACTGGGCCATGGCCCATGTGACCTAATGGACACTGACTAAGCTTTTGGAGTAAATAAACACTAAAGGTGTGTTTCTGTCTTTCAGCATAGACATGGCGTTTCAGCCTCTCTCAACCACTCCATGCCCCTTATGAAGCGGGTGGGCATCCCCACAGACGCTGCCGTCGCACTGAACTCCCTGAACCATGCCAATGGGTCCTACCATTATCTCCTGCACTGCGCCGCCACAAAGCAACAGGTAGGGACAGGGTAGGAGGCAATTGATTGATATATCCCAGGGGTTGACACTAAGGTCTCAGAGGCACTTGCCCATCGGGCAAGTGTAAGTCAGGTTGTACCTGCCCTCGGGTCATGGTCACTTGCCCCCCAAAAATATATTTTTGTAAATTTTGCATTTAAGTTTACTTCCTACTTGGGTGCTTTAAACCAGGGGTTTTCAACAGGTGCTCCGGGGACCACCAGTGGTCCCTGAGAGGGTTCCAGGTGGTCCCCAGCTAAGTTGGTTAACCAGATGTAACTCTTGAGAACGTAAAAATGAAACCAAATGGACCCTTGCGGGTCCATTTGGTTTCATTTTTACACTCTCAAGAGTTAAAATTCATCATCTTAATTAGCCCATAGTGGTCACAGACCCAGTGGTCCCTGACCCCAGCACAATGATAGTTTGAAACCAAATGAACCTGGGAGAGAGATAGGTAGAGATAGCTAGAAAGCAGGGAAAGACACAGAGGCAGAGTGCAATGACTGCCTTTAAGACAAATTTATCTTGTGTTGTGTTATAGTGCACTAAGTTGCACACTTGCCCGATCGGGCAACCAGGTAGCAGTCTTCACTTGCCCCACCATTTTTTTACTTGCCCCGGGCAAGCGGGCAAGTGTTAGTGTCAAGCGATATATCCAGACCGCAGCCATCTTGCCACCAAGTGGGAAACAAGGTGCAAATTCCCCATAGACAGCCCATTCATCCAAACAGAAGAGTCATATCTAATTGCATTGAATAGCATACAAATCAGCAACATTGCAGCTCTACGGAAAGTTTGAATTATGCTCTTACTATCCGTAAAGTGTTTGTTTCACTGACATGTTATGAGCTACTTCCTCAAGGAATGCCCTGCATTTGATTAAGCACTCGTTATCAGTAAAGCAACCTCATGCTGCCTCCTGCATTATGTGCACATTCAAAACAGGCGGTACAACAAGCGTCAACAAGCACTTCCAAACTCCAGCACTTAGAATAAATTCATCTGCAAGGAATTTCTTGCTCATATAGCAAGATTTCAGCTTTGTTTCATTTATTTCTCAAATACGGCTGTAACAGCCAATGGAGAGATTCAGCCTTGCCTCATTTATCTCTCAAATACATCTGTAGCAGCCAATGGAGAGACTTCAGCTTTGCCACATTTATGGATCCTAGTATTCATCTTAGGAGCCAAGAGAGGCAAAGAGGTGATCTTTAGGTGATCTTAAAATGAGAAATAAACATGGGTGTCTCAAGAGACACTTCTGAGCTTAAACTGAGAAGCATTATTTCCTCTGGGATGTCTACATTTTATTTCTATAGGGCAGGGACCCGTGCAGCCATGCCGGTAGATCGGGTAGATCTGATTTGATCTTGCCAATGACTTGTCAGCCCCCGCCCTCCACTGCTGTGCTACGTCACATGATTTGGAGTTACGCCCATCCCGAAAGGTTGACTCCCACTTCTAGGCCACCGTGGCTAATGATTTAGCCCAAGCTTTACGTTTTCGTTGCAAGGCGGACGGAAATAAAAGCCTGGCTGTCGAGGCTAATTTCTATGTAACACAAACATTGCAGATAGAAAAAGATGACACTTCTTTAAGCTTTTTTAAAAATACCATTAGATAAGATAGGACTCCATGTATGACTAGCACACAGGGTTTGATGATGAGGTCAGTGTCATGACCTTCATATGGCCTTCCTTTGCCATGCCATGACCATTATAATATAGCCTTCATATGACCTTTACCAACTCAGTGGCCTTGTGGTTAGAGTGTCCGCCCTGACATATGACCTTTATATGCAGATGGCCATATGAAGCATGTCACGACTCACAAGGCATGACCGAATGACGGCTATGTGCTATCTCAGGTGTGGGCAATTATTTTTCCCAAGGGGCCAAATGAGATACATAAAATATTGTGGAGGGCCAAGACTAAAGGCTGAACTAAAGCCTGCGTAGTATTCAATTAATTTCAAGAAGAAAGCAAGAGTAAGACCAAACTTTTTGATACCGGGCCCTCTATTTATTCAGTATTTGAGCCACAGAGGACCTCCACTTGATGACATTTTAACCACACAGATGCCAAAACTAAAGATTTCTGATTTGAGCACAACATTTGGGAAACAAAACAGGCAAACATTCTTTTACATTAACTGTGTAGATTTTAGGTAATTCAGATGATGAATATTTTAACTCTTGAGAGGGTAAACATGAAACCAAATGGACCCGCAAGGGTCCATTTGGTTTCATTTTTACACTCTCAAAGACTTACATCTGGTTAACCAACTTTCCATATTTAACTGGAACTCTCTCAAGGACCACTGGTGGTCCCCGGGCCGGTCAGAGTCAGCCAAAGGGCCGCATTTGGCCCTGGGACTGCATAATGCCCAGGTATGTGCTATATGGTGGTGTGACAGACGAGCTGACAGGTTTTGCAGATTTTCATGGTAATCTGCGACCTACAATCACAATTAACACATTGATGCCCTGCTTTTTTTTTTACTTTGTCACCCAACAGTGTCGCGATAAACAGTGTAAAATAGCAGACCTACTGGTTCATGTGGCATTAATTAAGCACGACAGGTTAAGAGGGTCCACACATGCTTTGAGAAACCATAGCATACCCCACAGTACATCAGATGTTATTGAAGACAATGCACAAATGAATTCCAAATTGAAGGCGCATGGTAAGATAATATCGTGTCCCGTGAAAACATATTTGTTATGTAATGCAAGCCGCACGCGCGCAAGTGTGTGTGTGTGTGTGTGTGTGTGTGAGTGAAAGAGAGACAATAATATGGAGCGAGAACGTACAAATGTATTTAAGTAGTTTTGGGTCTTTTAACCTCAGCCAAGTGAAAATTTAATCGCTGAAAAACAACAATAAGGGTAAATTGTGTACAGCTGGTTTGCTGATATGTGCACAAGACTGCATGGACACGCGCGCACACACACACACACACACACACACACACACACACACACACACACACACACACACACACACACACACACACACACACACACACACACACACACACACACACACACACTTCAAAACTTGTTGGGAAAACAAGTTGGGGAACATTTTTATGTTGTCAATGGATTCACACGATTGAGTTTCCACAGCTTTAATATAATCAGGGCCTAATCTTTTCAAATCAACATCATATTGTTTCAACACAAAAAGCAGTCAGGTCCAGATGCAATGTAATATGTCCACAACATCTGGGCGAATCTCTTGTGGCCCTGTGATGTTCAGATAATTCTAAAATGTTTGTTTGTTTTCTGTATGTATCGGGGTCCTTGGCATGAAATATTTTCAGATGGGGATCTGTGGGCCAATACACAATCAATTGATTTGGGGATGGGGAACGAAACTGTGATAACAATATTGTGTTCCTTAATTTCCGGACTATAAGCCGCTCCTATAATTTGGGGCAAAACACTGATTTTTCCATGTATAAGCCGCTATAAGCCGCACCAGACAACAAGCTTCATGTTATTGCAGTGGTTTTCAACCTTTTTGATCACAGGGCCCACTGTTTATTCAGCATTTGAGCTACACACCACCATTTGACAACATTTTCACCCCACAGAACCCAAAACTAAAGATTTATTTTGGTTTTGTCCACAATTCCAGGATGGATTTTCGCAAACAAAACAGACAAAACATAGAGATCAAAATGATCATTAATTAAGTGGTGCTAATTTAGATGGTGAATATCATAACTCTTGAGAGTGTAAACATGAAACCATTTTTACCAAAGTGTTTCATTTTTACGCTCTCAAAGAGTTACATCTGGTTAACCAACTTTCCATCATTTAGTCTGGAGGGCCCACCTGGAACCCTCTCAGGGACCACTGGTGGTCCCCGGACCACCTGTTGAAAACCCCATGTTAAAAAAATCCATAGATTGGCCGCACCATTGTATAAGTCGCAGGGTCAAAAGCATGTGAAAAAAGTAGCGGCTTATAGTTCGGAAATTACGGTACTTCGCTGTACTGTTAGAAAGAGTTCAACGCTGGCTCAACCTTTTTGTCCATGTTTATTTGACAGCTGATTCAAGAGGTGACAGTGGAAAAGAGCTCCGCGGCCGTGAGAGTCCAGAGTGTTTTGCGGCACACCGTGAGCTACCTGAAGAGGACTGGAGTGCCTGAAAACAACACTCTACAGGTCAGTCACACAATTACCTGATTTTCTATTCCCTTGATCCATTGGAACTGGGAAAAGTCAATTTTAGATGTTGCATTTATTGTTCATTTTCTTTTAATTATTATTATTATTAATTTGAATTTTAAAAAAGAATGTAAAGAAAGAAAAGTAATTGGTTGAATCTACAGCTTCAAAACTACCACTGTAGCTGCATGCGTTTTGTGAGCTTGAATATTGGCCATTGTCAAAGTAACGTATTTATCAGTATTTACAGTACATTTCAAGCACAACTACAACGGAACTAATAACTGTGAATGGACAGCAGTTGAGCATAACACAATTGTTTACAATAGTGAGCACCTTGTACATTTCATCAAGCATTTAAAGACATACATTGCAAAAATTCATTTCTGTCAGAAAGTCAGAAGTAGCAGATCATAGTGGAGGTAAAATGGGAAAGAGAAATATAGGTACAGGGATTGGAAAATGGTTGGGTGGGCTCTTAATCTTTCCTTTCATTCTATCTCAAAACTACCTTGACTTGTCAATGTGATTGATGACTCTGTGTGAGGTGTGTGTACCTACTCACTTGTTGCCTACATTTTTAACATGTGTGTGTGTGTGTGTGTGTTTATAGTTACTATTCTCATTTCCCAGTATCGCAAATTTGATTGGGTATTTACCATAAGCATTCACAAATATGTCCAGCAAGGGCTTTAAAATGGTGGTTGGATATTACTGTAATGTTCATAAATATGGATCTGTGGGCTATTACCATAAAATATTGTTGGGTGTTACTGAAAATGTTCAAAGATATGCTCAGATATTACCAAAAGTCCATCATAACTATGGTCGTTTGTTACTGTAAATGATAAACGTTAACAGTTTTTAGAAATACCTTAAATGTTCCAAAAGATACGGCCCGGTGTTACCGTAAATGATGAATAACTGCGGCCTCTCTGTCTCTCGTACTGTACCTGCTGTGAGAGCAGATACTGCTGGGCCGTGCCGAGGGGAAGAGCATGAGCGTGCAGGCCCAGCTTGGAGCCCAGCAGGCGGGCTTGAGTCTCAGCATGAAGGCCCTCCCCGTGACCGCCCAGTTAAAGGGAAGCGTCTGGCACAGCTGGCACTGGCTCCAGGACAAAGGACTGCCACTCAGTGCCGAGGTAATACGATGCACACTGGCATCCAACGGACTCTTTTTATTCTAAAACGGGGTGGAAGGAATACTCAGAGCTTTATAAGGGAGAATTCCACTTTATGTGCAGTTGATTTATTTCCAAAAAGCGGTCCAGTTATAGTTAAATAGTTATTTTTGTGAAACAAATGCTAATTGGCTGTTTTCCCTAACCGCAACTTAGGCTTAGAATGGGGCTATGGGATGTTGTTCAAATTCATCCATTTGCATCGCTCCAAAATGCAATTATTTGCTATGTATATACTCTCTCTCCACCATGTCAGTAGTGGGTTGACAATCACAGTTTCACTTTTGGTTCAGCAGTGGTTCAGCCATAAACCGTGCGCCACGCCCTGTCCTTTAAGACAGCTGAATCACATCTCAACCAAAAGTGAAAGTTAAAGTTTGAGTGTCAACACACTATTGACGTGGTAGAGAGAAAATGTAGTAAATGTAGTAAAAAATGCAATTTCCGTGCGATGGAAAAAGGTGAATTTGAACAACACCCATAGCCTCATTCTAAGCTAATGTTTGGGCAGGGTAAACACCCATTAAGGCGTTTTTTGACAGAATAACAACCACTGGACCACTTTTTTGTAAATAAATCAACTGAAAATAAAGGTAAGAAAGCCTTTTGGGGTGGAATTCTCCTTTAAAATAAGCAAAAAATGAAATGAAGTAAAGGTAGTTGTATTGTCTTCGAAATATAGTCTACCTAATAGTCTAATCTACAAAAGTAAAATAGCTCAAATCTCTTTGTGGATATAGCATGCTGCTATACAGCTATAAAAAACTGAAAATAGCCAAAAGGCAAGCCCATCTACAAGCTCACAACATGCTCCCCAAAAAATATTATTTTGTCTGAGAAGAACAGTACTTGAGTAAATAATATACCTATTTAATAATCCAGAGCCTTATCAGTGCATCAAATCACATATGGAGATTCTTAACATTGCTGAGGTGTATCACAACATATTTATCTGGACGTGGTTAACCGGAGACCCTCTCCGGTCTATATACTGACTACTCTGACTCTACACAATATATCTTTGCTGAAAATAGAACACTTTCTCCAGACAGTGGATGCTGAGATTTAGCTGTTAAAAACCATTGAACATGTATTAAGTCCAGGGCGAATCCATGGGTTTCAGAGAGTCATGCCTAATTTATAGCCCACTGGAAAGGTGTTGCTCGCAAGAACTTCATGTTCTTTCTTTCGCATTCCTAACCATTAGCAGTTTAGGCAGGCCAGGGGTGTCCAAACTCCTTTCAAACGGGGGAAATATGGAAAAACCCAAGGGCCAAATACATTAGCAAAGGCTAAGGCAAGGTAAAAAAAAAAAAAAGAAATAAAATAGCCTTTCTTTCACCATGAGACAAGGAACAAGGAATCCTGACAAATTATACTCTGAAAAATGCCCAGGTGAATGAAAACAAATGTAAAAAAATAAATGTCCCAGATATATCAATTCAAAATACAATTTAGGTATGGTATGAATTAACCGTGGGGTTTAAGGGTGTCCAATACTGTACTAGTGTAATATCTTCTTTTACATAAGATGTTTTCTTGCTCCATACAGATTGTCCTAAAACAGGGATTTTCAACAGCTGGTCCGGGACCACCAGTGGTCCCTGAGAGGGTTCCAGGTGATCCCCAGCTATGTTGGTTAACCAGATGTAACTCTTGAGAGTTAAAATAACTCTCAGGAGTTAAAATATTCATCATCTGAATTAGCCATTTTGGAATGCATGTTTTGCTTGTTTTGTTTCCCAAATCCAGCCTGGAATTGTGCACAAACGCAAAATAAATCTTTAGATTTGGGGTCTGTGGGGCTAAGATATCCTCAAATGGTGGTCCGTGGCTCAAATCCTGAATAAATGGTGGTCCCTGGGATGAAAAAGGTTGAAAACCCCTGTCCTAAAACAATAACAGTCCACTATGGCAGCTTGGAAAAGCTGGCATGGTGGACATAAAGGTATGGAAATGGAATGGAAGCAAGCCTGGTTTTATCCAGCATCACTATTATAATGCCTCAAATATAAAATAATCTCCATATCATCAGCGCCACTTCAGGACCTTGTGGTACTCTAGCAAAACTACTTTCAAAGTTCCAAATGGACCCTTGCGGGTCTATTTGGTTTCATTTTTACACTCTCAAGAGTTAAAGTATTCATCATCTCAATTAGCACCACTTAATTAAGAAGTCTACACTGTTTTGTTTGCAGAATCCAGCCTGGAATTATGGACAAAACCAAAAGAATTCTTTAGTTTTAGGTCTTTGGGCTGACAATGTCATCAAATGGCGGTACGTGGCTCAAATGCTGAATAAATGGTGGGCCCTGGTATCAAAAAGGTTGAAAACCCCTGCTTTAACTAACCTGATTATCAGACTTCCTGAAGTACACAAGCACAAGATACACTGTGCACTCTCAGAGTGGGCTGCGTTGATGGGTTTGGGATCAGGCTACTCTTTAGCTGCACTGGACCACAGTGCCAGACAGCTACTCAGGGGGGATGGATAGCACCAGGGCATGGATAATCTGGGCAGCAGATGTTAGCACACTGTACTGTAAATAAGGGGGGAAAAGCTAAAAAAAAAAATCTAATAATTGTAGTTCAGTCCAAGCGACAACGGCTGTGGCTCAGGAGGTAGAGCAGGTCGTCCAATGACCCGTGGGTGGATGGTTCGAATCCCGGCTCCTCCTGTCTATGTGTCGAAGTGTCCTTGGGCAAGACACTGAACCCCAAATTGCCTCCAATGAGTTTGTCGGTGTGAGCTGGCTACCATTGCTGTGTGAATGTGGGAAGTGAGGACGCTGGTGTCGACTGTTTGCCGCTCTACTTCCCAATAAATGTATGGATCATTGTAAAGTGCTTTAAACACTTGGAGAAGCGCTATAAAATGCAATCCATTATTAATATTTGCCTGTGAGATGGAGCACTGACAAATCAAATTGCTAAAATGAATAGTAAAGTAATCAAGTACCGGTACCTGATTGGGGAGTTACTTGTTTGCCACTGGGAGGCCACTTGTTTGCCAAGGGGAATTCCACCCATTTTAGTATATCATTAATTAAGATACCTTAGTTTTGTTGTATGGAAATAATGCAGTTCTTACATTCTGTGTTTCCTAGGACTGGAGGTATGGATAAAAAAAAAAACAGGAACATGGTGAAATCAACAATCAACAAGATGTGTTTCACCATGTTAATGATTTTTTCCCCCAGACCTCCAGTTCTAGGCGACAGAGAAGGTCCCTTTTACTGTTATATTATTTCCATACAACAGCTCTAAGGCATAGTCTAAGTCAAGACATAGTAAAATGTTGAAAATGAGTGGAATTCGCCTTTAAGTGCTCCACAAATCTCCTGATCGCGGACAGCCAGCCCCCTTCACATTTTCTTACTTTGTTTAAAAAAAAAAAGCCAAGCGGTTTTGTTTCATCTGCCTGCCCAATTCCTAAATCTCCCTAAGGTTAATTCAGTTTGAGATTTGACTTTTGCGTGTAATGCGACTCAAAACGATACATTTTGCTTTTTTTGGGACCGCAAAGACAATCTGATACGCTTTTGTAATTCCTCGTCTCGAACTGCAGCCACGTCTTTCAGATTAGTGGCTGGCATACTGCACAGTGACGTCGTGGGCCTACATTAGCCCCTGTGTACGATCAATGTCAGCCCTGTCAGGTCAATACGGTGAACGATAATCACCCAAGAAAACTTCCCTTGTGGAATGTGTGTTTAATATTACAGTCAGAGACTCGAATTAAAGAATGCTCTTTGCGATTGTTTATCCACGTCTCTGCAGAGGATGAGGCACCATACAATAAGAGAATTTTCTTACAGTAGATTGTTATCAATAACTTCAAAGGAAGCACCACACCGACCCGCAGATGATAGTAGGGAGTTTAAGATTGAGCTAGGCCGTGGACGAGACGGAGCGGATGTGGGCGTGGTCCGTTGCCGTTGCAACAGAAGCCCAACATGGTTAAGAAAGCAGCCGACGTTGACGAGGCCACACCCTTCCCAATGATGTCACTGGTTCCCATAGTGACACGTCTATACAGCACGTGACAAAAGTGGTTTCCATGGTGACTCCTACACAGCACGTGTCAAATGTAAACAAGAAAGAAAGAAAGAAAGAAAGAAAGAAAGAAAGAAAGAAAGAAAGAAAGAAAGAAAGAAAGAAAGAAAGAAAGAAAGAAAGAAAGAAAGAAAGAAAGAAAGAAAGAAAGCTAGCTTATTGGATTCCCGCTGGATAGCAAATAGGATTTGTTCCAAAGTTTTATAGGGGAGTCATATAGGATTTTTTTTTAACTAGGGTCAATATCATTCTATGAACCAGGTCTTGAATTAACAGAAAGGACGATTTAAGGAAATCCATTAATTGGGATGAAGTGAAAATTACCACACTATAATTTGAGTGCAGTGAAAAGATCTAATTTCACTTTTGGATCACAGGCAAAAGTATATGATGGCCACTGGCCAGTAGGTGTCATTATATAAGCACATTCCATGCAAACAAACTAACAATCCATGAATCTCACTCAGCTCTCGTCCACGTTGTGACACGACGCCAAGAGCTGCGTTTTGCCGTCCTAGGAGAGGGTCGGACGGCCGCGAGGCTTATGTATCGAGCACAGAGCGATTGATTACGTCGGTCGTAGGCCTCACGTTCCCCCAATCTTAAATAGGCTATTCTCTGATTGGCGCTACGTCCGTTTTCATTTCAAGGTTTTCATGTATTTGGGCCACGAACCACGAACGAATCTGGAAATATTGTGTTGTAGCCTAGCCAGGCATGGACTTTATACATTTATCAAAATGCTGCAGTCAGATTTAACTTTAATGCCTTTATATTCATGCCTCATTCGCATACAGTAAGTCCAAAATGGATACTTGTCAGGATTCATATGCAAAAGTAGGAGATCTACAAGGTCGCTTTATGATATATTTCAAACTCCCTACTTTAAAAAAAAAGGAAAAAAATAAATAAATCAGCACTCGGTAGAGTGCAAAGGCCATGGCCCACTCGTGCGTGAGCGGTATAATACTAATGACATTAGCTAAAGATCTTTTACTTACATCACATTGCATCGCCACCTAAACCGGCCAATCGGAGTACGCCGAGGGACCGAACACCGTGCACCAATCGCCCTACTTGCGCCCACTCCACTCACGCAAGTTAAAAGGAGATGGGAAGTTTCTGCCTGATGGCGACGAATTACCTGAGAACTAACTAGATCAGCACTCTTTAGACACACAAAAGTACACTAGGCCATGGCCTACTTGTGTGTGAGCGAAGCGAGCGAGCAGAGAGCATGTACCCCGTCACCTACCGACAATTAAACTCGACAATACAATAAAGATTTCTAAAATGATGTCACATTACGTCATCACCTAAACCAGCCAATCGGAGTTCTTTGAGGGGCGGTCGACGGCCGCGAAACGATCGCTTAACTTGCGCCCGCTCCGTTCACGCAAGTAATAAGCATGCCAGATATGCCCATACCATACTGAAGTGTTATCTCTGAGCAATAAGCCATTTCCATTCCCTCCTCTCCTCCTGTCTGCCCCAGGCCCTGTGCTCTGTGGACGGGTCCCTGTCTCAGCTTCAGTCCCAGGCCCAGCTCACGGTGGACGGACACAGACTGCTGCTTTCTGGTCTTAACGTCAGTGTGGCCAGTGGGAGACTGGCCTTGCTGCTCTCTGTCAGTCAGCCTGGAAGACCACACTACCTGGACGCCATGACGGCTGCCCAGTTCACAGGTCAGACTCAACAAAATGTGTATTTATTTGATTGGATTATTTTTATTCAGTCAGAAATGTGAATCAGCATGTGGTACAGTTAAGTCGTTAAAGGTATTATAGGCAGCTTTTTAGACAACAATTCAAATGTATACGTGTATATATAGCTATATTATTTTAAATTTTCCCAACAAAACTGCTGCAGCAGTTTCATTGCAGACAGGCACTTGGTTTGCCCTGCAGACGGTTCAAAACTTTATTGTTGTCAACAAATAATTGGCCTTGAGTTCTTGATAAGGCGGTGCTTGTGCTGATCAGCATTTTAGCGTCGTGACAAGTAGGCTCTGATTTGTGCAATGTTTCTAAAGTGAAAAAAGTCTTGGTATGTGTGGATTATGTGTGGATAGATGCCCTGCTTTAGCAGCAGACAAACAATAAAATAGGTGTTGTACCCTGCTGTTGTTTGCTCCAAAAAATCTGCTTATTGTCATGAGGATCTTTTAATAAATACTTTCTGAAACGTCTATGGGAAAAGGCAAAGGGAAATTCTCTTCCAGGCCACCTGTCAGGACAATGACGTTTTCTGAGGTGTATTTTTATACCTGTGGCTGTATGTGTGTACAATGACTACACAGCGTGTTCCACGGTTAGAAATATGCCATAAACAAACACCCCAGATGGGACTCGAACCCACAATCCCTGGCTTAGGAGGCCAGTGCCTTATCCATTAGGCCACTGGGGCTGTGACAACAATGCTAGTGCCTAGTGTGTGTGTCTGTTGGGGCGGGGGAGGGAGGGTCAGCGCAGGGGCCTCCGGCAGTAACCTTTATTTAACCAGTAGAACACATTGAGAAAACAGACTTCAGTACCACATCGTACGTCACGTTTTGGAACAGTGAATAAAAAAAAAATCATCATCATACATCCAAAATTACCCATCAGAGAAATAGGCTAGCAAGGCAGAAAGGTGAGGTGGGGTTAGATTAAAATCTGTTTACAAACCCTGAGTTTGTATATACTAAAGTTGCCTATAATGCCTATAAGGAACAACAAAGTACTATCTGTAAATGCTTCAATATGGAATACAAAGCAAAATGAACACAATAATATGTATCACAAATAACACTACAGTATATTTCAAAGTGAAATGGGAGAAATGAATTGTTATTAAAAAATGTATTTCTCTTATGGGGTTGCCTGACATATATTGAGGATCCTCCATTTCACAACATTGTCTGAGAACTTCTCATTTAATCAGTGGACGTGTCCTGGTCTCACTAGGCCCCCTCAGAAGCGTGTCCATGGACGTGCGTTGCGCGGCCCGCAGGGTGTCCCTGCTGGCGGATGTGAGGGGTTGGAACACACATGGAGGCTCCAGAGAGGCCAGACTCACCTTGAAGCACAGAGAACACGGACACACCAGCCCCGTCTTACAGGTGAGACTTTCACTGGAAAGTGACCAAACCATATCTATAGTCATGAAGTCATGAAGTCGGGTAAATAGTGAATAGTGGATAGATGCTAGCCTGGCTCATGCCAAACTCTCCACGAAGGAGAGTCTGGGACTCTCTGATTGGAATCTCGTCACCGTGACGTAGGTTGTCTGTTTGACAGACAGATTCCTCTAACCAATCACTAGCCATCGGCACACCAATCAGGAGCGCAATCAGGAGACGGAGGTGGGTTTACTCAAACGCAGCCAGTTGATTGGTGTCCAACTTTGAAAGTCAACAACTCGGCGAGTGAGTTCTTTGTAATGAGAGTCAACGGGTGCGACACCAGACCCAGATGGAAGCACAATTTGTTGTGATGACGTAGCTGGGGCGGGCAGGGGCCAGGCTAGATAGATGCAAGCAGACAAGCCATAAAATAGGTGTTTTTTTCTTCTTTTTTTAATTATTGTTTGGCCCCAAAAGATGTGTTTATTGCCATGAGTTGTCACCATCCAGGTTGGGTTTGTCCGAGGCCTACAGGTCCTTCAATAAATACTTTCTGAAACGTCTATGCCCGCAGTGGTCCCCAAACTGCAGCACGTCCGCCTCAGCATTTGCCTCGGCCAGAGACGCATTCTTTTTTACCCTCACATTATTATTTCCAGTCTGGCCACGCGATCGAGATTAAAGCACGCATAGAACACCGGGGTGAGGTGGGCCTGCCCAACTGAATCCCTGAAAATGTTTCCTCACGTCAATAAATCTCCTGTGAATTGAATTGTGAGCCATGCTAAAAAAATGCTGCTACTACGACCTCAGTTTCCCCCAGTCATAGAACGTGAACGTTAGGTAATAAGTTACGTAAGAGAAAAATTGATTCAGAATGTAGGATATTTAACCTGTGGTGGACATGGACACGATTATTATTATTTTTTTGTTCAATGCAAAGAAAATGCTGGGATGGTGTCTGTGTTCAAAGAATACAATCTGACAACAGTATGATAGCTTGCAAAGCCAAATGCAAGCAGACAAACTCTAATAAATAGTGTTATTATATACTCATGATTTTTTTTTCCTGTGATGAACCTTGAGAGGGCTATTAAGCTAGTTAAGTAGTTAAGCTATGTAGCGTAGCTACTTGTAACTAAAGTTACTGCTCATCACTGGTTATATGTGGCTTTCTGGAAAACAATAATGTTTACATTAGGCACCCCTGCGATCATCACACTTCTGTTACTGACTATGACCCTATGTAACCCATTACTAGTCCAGGGGTTTGTGGACCCTGGCGGGTCCATTTGGTTTCATTTTCACACTCTCAAGAATTAAAATATTCATCATGTGAATTAGTCCAAATCTACACAGTTAGAAGAGTAATGGTCATGGACAGAAGCAAAGGAAATCTTTAGTTTGGGGGGTCTGTGGGGGCCAAAATGTCCTCAAATGGTGGTCCGTGGCACAAATGCTGAATAAATGGTGGTCCCTGGGATGAAAAAGGTTGAAAACCACTGCACTAGTCTATGGGAAATTATCTTCCAGGCCACCTGTCAGGGGCAGGACAGTGACTCTGAGGTGTCTATTTTTATACTGGCTGTAAAGTATGCATAGTGAGTACAGCAGCATGTTCCACAGTTAGAAATCTGCCATAAATAAACACCCCAGATGGGACTCGAACCCACAATCCCTGGCTTAGGAGGCCAGTGCCTTATCCATTAGGCCACTGGGGCTGTGACAACAAGCAGGGCTGGTAGATCATGATCTACCGGTAGATCACGATCTACCGGTAGATCACACTGGATGTGCAGGTAGATCACGACAGTTCACGACAGTTAAAACGAAACCAAATGGACCCTTACGGGTCACACAATTGGAAAATGGAGAATAATTGTTATTTTGACCAATGTTTTGCCAGTTCTCTTTCCCAATTGTGGACAAAAAGCGTGAAAGTTTTGGGTGCAAGAGACTAAACTCATTACAAACTGTCGACTCAAAACCCAAATACTGTTTTCAAACGTCAGTAGTAGGATATACTGTACAAGAAAACCTTCCAATTCTCTCCATCTTTTTTCATGTTAAGTACAATATTCTTAAACACTATAACAGTAAGTAACACCATCACCACTATTTCAAAGCTGAAACTTTTAGGTAGCCTTGAAATGGATTTTCAATAATGGAATAATCACATTTTTGATGTGTAGATCTTGTTGAGCCGGTCATTTTGAAAGTAGCTCTCAAGTCGAAAAAGTGTGGGCACCCCTGACCTAGAGGTTTTAGATTTGTGCACTGAATTATAGAATTTTGTTGCTTTCAGCCAGAAACCTCTTATCTCCATATTACACACATATTACACTTCATTTACATGACACAAAAGCATAAAAATTATCCGAATCCGCAAATTTAACCATTGCATTTTTGAGCTTGTCCATCTGCTACTTATGCTGTTTTTGAATGTTTTTTGTGAGTTAATTTTGTAAGTATGAGTTTTTTCCACACAATGGATAGGATTTATTTTGTTCATAAATGGCACACCTGCTTACAATAGCTGTGTGAAGGAGAGGAACGGCCAATGTTGAGAAAATAATAAGTAGTCCCACTACACTGCATGTACAAAACAAATTTATTAGACTACGTTTGGGCAACTCACTTTCATCTAGCACCTGCTGACAGTTGAACTGTAATATTGACCAAGACTTTGTAAGTTATAAATTTGCTTTGTAAGTGTGTGAGACTACTGCTTATCGCTATTATAATTGATTTTTATGATTTTAATATTGCTGATTGGTGGTCTTTAAATCACTCAATACTCTTTTTATAAACACTAAGATATGTGCACACTATTTTGACATTGTAGAACTCTCTGGAAATATGTCCAAAAGTACTGTACTTTTCAGGATTCAAATTAAAAAAGAAACAAAAAGAATCAAACATCTGCTCAGACGTGTTGCTCCACGCCATATTTTCATCTTATGGTTTATTATTTTTGGATACTTGTCTGTGATGCTACAGTTTGAACAATCAACAATATCAATTTACAAAAAAGTGAGATACTGTATGAGTTTTTTGCCAGACAGCGACGGTGTATACAGTAAAGTGTACAACAGTTTTAGCCAGAATACCTTTCCTCATGATACACAAACAGTATTGACAAAGTTTTGTACCCTTTGAGAGCATTGTAAATCAGTGAGGATGTATTCGCTATATCGTAACGGCGTCTATCCTGACCTGCACCTGTTCATTCAGATGTGCTGGACAGCAAACATGGCAGTACTTATGCCAAACATAGTTGGAAGAAAACTCCCAGAGGATCCAGTGCTTATTTTGCCAAGTGCCAACTCTGTCTACTTTAATTTTATTCATTTCATTTTCTTTATGTTTTTATTTATTTATTTATTTTTAGGTGTCTTTGATCGCCTCGCCTTTATGTAAAGTGCCGCCGCCTCGGATAGAAATATGCTTGTAACAGACGGCAGATAACGGCAGCATTTGATCCAACGATTTTTATTTATTCCCAGAGCTTTGCAGAAGCCATACATGCAGCTGTTAGCCATGCTGTAGACATAAGCTCATGAATTAGTTACATTCCACATGGAATCTCTGGAATCCTAAGGAGAGAGCACACGAATAGTTGTGATGGCGTGTGCGGGGGTTGGCTGATCTATTGTATCTCGAGGGCTTCCCAAACCTTTTTGGGAAGCTTCGAGACCCAGCAGATATGGTACGTTTGGGGCTATTATTTCCTGAGTGTAGAAACATGGTTTTGTTTACAACAAATGAGATACAAATGATCTTGATGTTCTGAGCTGGTGGCTTCAAAACAGAGTGTCACTATTGGTTTGGGAGAAAACCCAAATAAAACACACAGAACATTCATCACATGGAAAAGGGCTGCCATGCTTTGAAACCCTGGAACACTGTGCTGTGAAGCAACAGTGTGTCACACTGTGTCATGAATTCAATCGCCATTCAAGCCCAAATTGAAATCACTTGTTGTTCTGGGGCCGCTATACTGTAGAGCAGGGGTGCCCACACTTTTTTGACTTGAGAGCTACTTTCAAAATGAGCCGCTCAACAAGATCTACACATCAAATATGTGATTGTTCCATTACTGAAAATCCATTTCAAGGCCCCTAGAAAGTTTGAGCTTTGAAATAGTGGTGATGGTGTTACTTGCTTGCTGTTTACTTGCTGTGTTTAAGAATAATGCATACAATGAAAACTATAGGGGGAGAATTGGAAGGTTTTGCTGTATATGCTATTACTGTTGTTTGCATACAGTAGTATTTGAGGTTTGAGTTGACAGTTCGTGGTGTGGAGTTTAGTGTCTTGCACCCAAAACTAAGAACTCCACAATTGCGAAAGAGAACTGGCAAAAAGTTGATCAAAATAACAATTATTATCCATTTTCTAATTGTGTGGACTCTTGAAAATTACGTAATTAAGATGTTTATATATAATTTAACTCTTGAGAGTGTAAAATGAAAATTTTAACGCTCTCAAGAGTTACAGATCTATACATTATAGGGGACTGTCATGTGATCTACCTGCATGGCCTGTGTGATCTACTGGTAGATCACAATCTACCTTTTGGGCACCCCTGCTGTAGAGTCTACCTCCCCACCTTCCTCACGCCTGGCCCCAGAGGCGATTTTAGGCACTTTTTAAGGCTACTTCGTTATTTTTTTGTGGTGCCAAAGTTCCAAACACACAGCCAAGATGCAATACTTTAATAAATACTTTCTAAAACAACTATGGAACCAGGTAAAGGGCTGATTAAGGTGTTTATTTTATACCTAGGGCCATATGTATGTACAATGAGTACATCAGCATGTTCCATGGTTAGAAATCTGCCATAAACTAACACCCCAGATGGGACTCGAACCCACAATCCCTGGCTTAGGAGGCCAGTGCCTTATCCATTAGGCCACTGGGGCTTTGATAGCAATACTAGTGCCTAGTGTGTGTGTGTGTGTCTTTTGAGGCGGGGGAGGGGGGAGGGTCAGCGCAGGGGTCTCCAGCAGTAACCTTTATTTAACCAGTAAAACACATTGAGAAAATAGACTTCAGTACCACATCGTACATGTCACATTTTGGAACAGTGAATAGAAAAAACATACATAATACATCCAAAATTACGCATCAGAGAAATAGGCCACTGGGGCTGTGAGTCCAGTGACAACATCAAACATTAAACATTAAAAACAATTGATTCTAGCTGGATAACCACAGCAAATGTGGCCAATATGTAACTTAGCCTGGCTACTGACAGAAATTTAGCTTTCGAGTCAACATTATAAAAAGACACCTGTAGCAGAGGATGGTTTCGATCCATCGACCTCTGGGTTATGGGCCCAGCACGCTTCCGCTGCGCCACTCTGCTATCAGTCACCCCAGATGGGACTCGAACCCACAATCCCTGGCTTAGGAGGCCAGTGCCTTATCCATTAGGCCACTGGGGCTGTGACAACAACTACCCCCTCCTCACAGAAACCCTCAAACAAAGGGGTTATTGATGGCCAATAGAGGGCAGAATGGAACCGCTGAGGAGATCACACATTACAGATGTGTAAAAGATTACCACCAGATTCATAGTTGCATCCCATTAAACTCTTAGAGCAGCTCGTCAGGGGTATAAATGTGTTTTGGAGGAGGTGCTGTGAAGCAACAGTGTGTCACACGGTGTGTCACAAATTCAATAGCCATTCAACCCCAAATTGAAATCGCGTGTTCAGGGGCCTCTATAGTCTATGCTAGCATACCTGTGCATTATGCGGCCCGGGGCCAAATGCGGCCCTTTGGTTGACTCTGACCGGCCCGTGAAAGCAAGAGAGGCTGTGGCCTCTCTTGTTGATGCATATTTGTCGTGGATTCTGTGAAGACAAGCAAATAAATTAAACTATCTTCAGTCATCACCAGAAAGATGGCACCCACTTTAACCATGAAACCATCAGCCTTGCTGAGGTGACTACTTGATCCAAAAAAAATGGATTCCACTACTCACACCCACCATCTCTTCTCTCCCCTCCAAGTCGGATTGTATCCAGCTCACTGATATGCTATCAAAATTGATTTTAGCTGGATAACCACAACAAATGTGGCCAATATGTAACTTAGCCTGGCTATACTTGGCTGACAGAAATGAGCTTTTGAGTCGACGTTTAAAAAAAAAGACACCTGTAGCAGAGGATGGTTTCGATCCATCGACCTCTGGGTTATGGGCCCAGCACGCTTCCGCTGCGCCACTCTGCTATCAGTCACCCCAGATGGGACTCGACCCACAATCCCTGGCTTAGGAGGCCAGTGCCTTATCCATTAGGCCACTGGGGCTTGTGAACTCTCAGTGGTGCTGTCTTTGTGTTTATTTCTGTGTATTTTGTAGGTGGAAGCATGGGGCAGAATTACTGACTCGCAGCTGAGGTGTTCTATGGCCGTGAACCCTGAGCTTGCCTCCTCACTAGCACTGATCCTACAGGGCCACCGTCTTCCTGACAGGTATACACACACACGCACGCACGCACGCACACACACACACACACACACACACACACACACACACACACACACACACACACACACACACACACACACACACACACACACACACACACACACACTAGTTAGCTAGGCTAGCTATACTACACTACACGCTACACATACGACTGTCTGGATGCCAGAATGGGATTAAAAACGAATTCCTGTCTGTATTCCTGACTGTAATCAAGGTATCTGTGTTTGTGGAGGACGATTCAGAAATAGAATACAAACAGATGAGATTAATTTCTACTGGCTTTTATTGATGTGAAATAGTGGATACATCACATCAATTGCGCAGCATGTTTTCATTATGGAATTATGGAGTATGGATATAAAACACACAAAGGGGAAATGTTCATATTTTTGGACATGCATTGTCGGGGATACACATATAATGACAACGAATGTGTTCTAGTGTAAAAAATGTTTTTTTTTTTTTTTTTTTTTTTTTTTTTTTTTTACAGAACAGCCATTCACAACCTGTGGGCTGTGGGAGCCACAGAGCAATTCACTAAAACACAGCAAACCACGAAAGCAACATATTTAATGACCATTTCTCAATTCATATTTAAAAATGTAGGCCTATGTCAAAACAAAACAAAAACAAAATGGTATTACTTTTATAAACCTGGAAATACAATGTCCTGTTCTGCTGTTCATCCAAGTCAGAAAACAATCGATTGATTGATCATTACCAACAAATGGGGTCTAAATTGGTTAAATGAATCATGCGCTGGAGTTGTGGACATGCACACATCGTACTACCCATCTGACAGAACACTTCTACCTGTATCAGGGCTTGACACTAACACTTGCCCGCTTGCCCGGGGCAAGTAAAAAAAAATGGTGGGGCAAGTGAAGACTGCTACCTGGTTGCCCGATCGGGCAAGTGTGCAACTTAGTGCACTATAACAACACAAGATAAATTTGTCTTGAAGGCAGTCATTGCACTCTGCCTCTGTGTCTTTCCCTGCTTTCTAGCTGTCCACAATTCCAGGCTGGATTTGGGAAACAAAACAGGCAAATTAACATACACATCAAAATGACCATTAATCTTCTACATTCTCTAGTTGTGTAGACCTGGGCTAATTAAGATAATGAATTTTAACTCTTGAGAGTGTAAAAATGAAACCAAATGGACCCGCAAGGGTCCATTTGGTTTCATTTTTACACTCAAGAGTTACATCTGCAAAATTTACAATATATTTTTGGGGGGCAAGTGACCATGAGCTGAGGGCAAGTAGAACCTGACCTCCGAGACCTTAGTGTCAACCTCTCTGTATTGTGTTGACTGATGGACAACCCTTTTCCCAGTAAGAAGATGATGCTGAAGGTGGTACAGAATATTCCCCAGCTGTTGATATACCTCCCAGCTCAACTCAACAGCCGGGCTCAGGTTGGTTTACACTCTTACATACAGTGCATTATGTCATTACGTCATATACACAGTATATCAATGGCATATATGGTCTTTTGTCTGCAGCCGGGCAGACACATCTTATCTCTATTATCCAGGGGCGGATTGGCCATGTGGAGTACAGGGAGTTTTCCCGGTGGCCAGCGCCACCTAGTGGCCTGGAAAGTTTTTTTTTTTTTAAGTCCAGGGCAGGCTAGGCTTCCAGACCCAGGCCAGGCAAACTAGTGTGCTCGCGCTGCTGGAGGCAGTGTTGCCAACTGCCAAGATCCAAAATGCACTAGTGGCACTTCCAAAATGCACTAGAATGTGCTAGATGCTCGCCTGGAACATACAGATCAAAATGACCATTAATCTTCTACATTCTCTAGTTGTGTAGACTAAGTTGGGCTAATTCACATGATGAATATTTTAACTCTTGAGGGTGTAAAAATGAAACCAAATGGACCCGCAAGGGTCCATTTGGTTTCATTTTTACGCTCTCAAAGAGTTACATCAGTCAGAACTGGGACTAGTGACGTCTTGATTGTGGCCAGATCGAGGCAATCCAAGACAAGACAAATCCTGTCCTCGTAAGTCTTGGATGGACAGGAGAGCCAGATCTGACTAGTTAGGATTGAAGTTAGTGTGGCCTCAATTGGTCTCTCTCTGATTCATCCAGGGACATCCGTTTTTAGTGGACAGGATTTGTCTTGGTTGTAATCAGGTGATAATCTGGGCCAGATTTGACACTAATTTGTCCCGGTCCTGACCGTGTTTCCTGGGAAACCTTTTCAGCCTTTGAAACTGAGTGAGTTGAATTTGTCCTGGATATATGTGCTTTCCACCCAGCAGAGACAAACTATAATGTGTTACCACAGCAAAATCATTTAGAATCTATGTATAGGTTAGTGGGGAAGTGTGTCAGCAAATTGCATTGACCTTTATCATAGTCCTAGTTGACTAATGGATAAGTCACTGGCTTCCTAAAGCTGGGATTGTAGGTTTGAGTCCCATCTGGGGTGTTTGTTTATGGCAGACTGCAGCCTCAGAACCAGATGGTCACTCTCAGATGTGATCATAGACACTCCCTGTAGAAGTCTTAGGAGTCTTCTTTAATAACAGTGAAGATCAGCAGCACCAAACAAATTTCAACACGCAGGCCAAATGGTTGTCTGGCATCGCATGGTGTCCGTGTAGGAATGTGATCTGTAGATATTACGTTGTATTTGCTTGCGACAAATTCACTGACACTGACTTGTCTGTCTGTCTCTCTGCAGTTCAACCAGACTGACTCCAGTGTAGGGGGGTTATTGGAGCTGTCATCAGGCCGTAGGAGGCTCTGGGCCCTGGGAGAGATAAGTGCCATTGAGGGGGGCTACAAGCAGACCCTGGAGCTCAACCACTCCTTCCCACAGGTGCCACTTATTCTGTGTATATGCGTCCTCTAGTGCAGGGGTTTTCAACAGGTGGTCCGGGGACCACCAGTGGTCCCTGAGAGGGTTCCAGGTGGTCCCCAGGCTAAATGATGGAAAGTTGGTTAACCAGATGTAACTCTTGAGAATGTAAAAATGAAACCAAATGGACCCTTGTGGGTCCATTTGGTTTCTTTTTCACACTCTCAAGAGTTAAAATTTTCATCATCTGAATTAGCACTATTTAATTAAGAAGTCTAAACTGTGTTGTTTGCAAAATCCAGCCTGGAATTGTGGATTATGGTGGTCCCTGGTGTCAAAAAGGTTGAAAACCACTGCTCTAGTGTGAAACATTACTGTTTAGTAGTGTGGACTCTGACTGTAGTGGCCATTTGTCAACAACAATAAAACTTCAAAGGGCACTGTGGCAGCAGGTACTGGTGTAGTGGGTCTTGCGCAGTGATAAATGAGTCCAGTGCCCAAGCAGTTCTTGCAGATTAGTGTTGGTATTTTATTCCATTCTTCAGAAACAAATGTGGCAAATATGATATCTATATCTAAAAACATGTGCACCTTCCCAGTGCCAAACTGAAATCTGACTGACTGCCTGGCTGAAGAAAGTTAAATAATTGTCCCATTACCATAAAAAGAAAAGTCACTGGAACAAAAAACAGACACATTTATAACAAATAAATGTGAATTACAAAAGAGTGAATAGCTCCAACACTGACCAATGAGAAATTCATAGTTTCACAATTTCAAGTAACTAGGACTTAGGTTTACAGAAACTAAAGAATGTGTTTGTTGTTGTCTGACATTATACATTTGATTTAACCACATACTGTACCCCCTAGCATCCCTATTATGGGGCTAACATTAGACAGGAGCTCACATCGCATCAAAATGTGATAAATTACCGTATTGTCTCCAGCAGGCCGATGAAGCCCTGCGCCCGGAAGCAGGAGCGTCGAAATCCATTTGCGACCAGCCATCGCAAACCGTCGCCACCGTTTTACATAACAGTATGGACTGTTTTGCATAACAGTTGATCGTTTTGCATAGTCATTCAGTTGTTTACATATTATTTAACTCTTGAGAGTGTACCACTGGTTGAAAACCACTGAGATTTTGCATACGCCTGTAGGAGGTCAAGATTGCGGCCGAAGATTAAAGGTGAATCTGCGGTTTTGATTGCGGTGGGAAGTGCACTCCATAGCCTTGAGGCCAAAAGGGAGAAGGGTCTGGTGTGTGTGGAGCGTTGTCCAGGCGCGTTTAGCTTGTAGATCAGCATCCATACTATAACTAAGGAAATGTCTGTCTGTCTGTCTGTCTGTCTGTCTGTCTGTCTGTCTGTCTGTCTGTCTGTCTGTCTGTCTGTCTGTCTGTCTGTCTGTCTAAAGCCACCAGAACTCCTCACAGACTGCACCAAACACTGAGTTTTCACACAGGTGTTGACCATAACATTAGGAAGAGACTGACGAAGCCCGTTTTTCAAATTAAAAAAATGTTGATTAATAATACATTTATTGGTGCATCAAATCCTTCATCACATTACCCACACAGTACATAATTTGGTGTTCATATATTCACAACGGCTAAGGTCCTAGTTTGTCAAAATGATCAGCAGTTGTCAACGCAGATATTTTGGGAATCCGAATTAGGGTTTAAATGGCTAATCTAGTCTACAGTGGATTTATGGCACATGCAATCCTTTCAAGACAAACTTTATCGTTTTAGAAACAACCACGTAATTCAAGTTCATCTGCAGAACGAGCTCTTGATGACAGATACACACTGCTTTGATTTGCGGTTTTGTATCTTTTTTTGCAGTGGTTTAAAGTACAAATTCAAAAGTATGTGAACTGTACTGTACTTACTGTAAACTCGATTAGATTTACATGGTTTCCTGGATAAGTGTTTCGTTGGCACTGCAAAATATTATAAATATAATATATTACAAATACACACACACACACACACACACACACACACATACACACACTACTATACTGAGTATACTGTGTACTGTTAAGATGTCGATAACATAATCCACCTCTACAGAGGGAGAACTTGGAGCAAAACAAAGCAAAACTAGTGAACTCTGCGAAAGGACTTATTTCCTTCCATCATTCCTAAAGTGCTCTGTACATCACATTACTCACACTGTACCTAATTTGGTGTTATATATTGTCCGGTAATATGTATATATCGGCCATGAAAATAGCAGTTCTACAAGCTCAAAATGCATTGTGGTGGAACTGTTTCATTAAACTTACGTTTAAAAGCTTTTAAATTAACTGTTTGAGCCTGGGCCTCGAGTGTGTTGCAGTGTCAGTACACTCACAATCACAACACATGAAAATTGCTTCTTGACCCCAAACAAGAGTCCTGAGCAGTGTTGTGCGGGACTTTTAGAAGTGGGGGGACGGGAATTCCACCCATTTTCAATTTTTTTCTGAGAGTGTACAAATGTGAACCAAATGGACCCTAGCGGGTCCATTTGATTCCATTTGTACACTCTCAGAAAAAAGGAAACCCATTAACATGGTGAAACACATCTTGATGATGTCATCAAGATGTATTTCACCATGCTAATGTGTTTTTTTTGTCAGACCTCCATTTCTAGGAAACTCAGAATGTCCACACAACATCTCTAAGGTATATTAATGACATAGTAAAATTTTGAAAATGAGTGGAATTCCCCTTTAAGACACGTGCATGCACACTTGCATTTGCATGCGCATTTGCGTGCACCTGCGCAACACACACAGACACGCTATTAAAGCAAGTATAGCATATTGAGAAAGATTGTTTACAATGCCCAATTGTATCCATAAAAGTAATTGACAAGACAAAAAACAAAGCCTACTTTTGCTCCCAAAATATTTAAGATGCGAGAAGTGGGGGGACGCCGTCCCCCCGCGTCCCCCCTCCACTACACCCCTGCTCCTGACTCCTGAGCCTACTGACCCCACTGTTTGGGGGAGAAATGGCGAGTCTCCACTGATGTTGAGTGTTTTGTGCCTGTTGTTTTGGCTGTGCAGCTGAAGCCTCTGCCCAGAACGGTGTCTGTGAGGACGCTGTACGAGGCGAGAAACGGCAGCTACCAGGTCCAGCACGGAGCAGTGTGGGGCGGCCAGGAGGTCAGCCTGACGGGACTCTACCATGTTCCCCCACAGCTAAAGACTGGGAACCACACCCTGAAAGGTATAGGACTCTACCATGTTCTTCCTGCAGCTAGAGAAAGGGAACCACTGTTTTAAAGGAGAATTCCACACCAAAAGTCTTTTTTTTTTATCTTCATTTGCAGTTTCTTTCCAGGTGCTATTATTTTTCCAGGTGTTATTTTGTGAAAACACTCCTTAATGGCTGTTTCACTTTCACTTTCAGCGGTGGTTCAGCCATAAATCATGTGCCACGCCCCCACCTTTTGAGACGGCTGAACCAAAAGTGAAAGTGTGAGTGTTAACACACTACTGACATGGTGGAGAGACAATATATAGCAAAAAATGCATTTGGAGCGATGTATATAGGTGAACTTGAACAACACCCCTTCGCCCCATTAATGGGGTAGGGGAAACAGCCTTTAAGGAATGTTTTCACAAAATAACACCTGGACCCCTTTTTTAAATTAATGCAAATAAAGATTTGCATTAAAACTTTTGAATTCTCCTTCAAAAGAGCTAACGGGTAGCACAGATTAATGTTTTTATTTTTATGAAACTCACACACAATATGGGTTTGATGCGTGACCAGATGATGTGTATCATGACAGTGCTCCTCTGTTGGTAGTTCGCATGGCCTGCGTTCCCCGTGGGAGCACTTTGGAGGTGACACTGGAGCGTTCTCCGCGGGGCAGACTGGACACCGTTCTTCTGGGCTGGACCAGGCATGGACGACTGGAGCAGGTCAGAGCAGTGCTTCTGAGAGCGACATAGTCCAATATTTTCCAAAAACTCAGTTAAACCACTTTAGCTCTATATACTAAAGGTATTTAGTTACTACAGGGGGTCTCCATTGTCTCTTGTTTTGTTGTTTTGGTTTTTGCATTAAGGCACTTGAAACTTAGAATCCCTGTTCTGATGGGAACAGTGGCCAAACATAGCTGATCTACTGGACGAGCACTATACTCCGAGCTTCTAAAATGTCTATGTTCAGCAAAGAGTTTTGCTGTAGTCAAAAGGAAAAAGAGCAGGCCAAGTACAGATCCACTAGTTGTTTTTTTAGTGTTGAGGGAAGTGTTTTGAAAATACACATTAAGACGAATCTACAATTAATAATAATGTTGCGTCAACAAACCAAAAACATGAATTAGACAGCAGTGATAGTACTGTCAAACGAGTCTACATATTATGAAATCTATCAAAAAGTTTTATCTTCAACATAACTTCCCACAATATTTAGGGTGGCTTCCTCTCTGTCTCAGCTAAAAGGGTCCTCGGCCTGAGCTATTCTTTGAGAAACAAACCATGGGTATGTAGTGAAAACAACACAGCTTACCAATGCCATTCAGTCCATAATTGAATTATGGACTGTATACGTTTTATGTCTGTTTTGTTTTCGTGGTAACGCAATGTGTTGAAGTATTGTGCTGCCAGTGATTGCAACAACCACTGATGTTGTGAACTTTTTTAAACTGTACTTTCTAGGACACGACATCTGTGTTGTCAGACCAGGGGTGTTCTTGACATGAAGTCTATTTGTCCATATTACCCACATAGTTTCATTTACGCTACACGCCAATTTATTTCCACACTTCCATTTGAATATATTATGTGCAACTGACAGACTGTCGGTTGCAGGTATGTGTGGATGTTTGGCTGATCCACAAATCTCTTCTTTTCATTAATTTCATCCCTGGATCTACAACGTAGAAAAGGTGATGGATATTCTGAGACCAAAAAAGCAATGTGCCACAGAGGCATTGTATGCTTTTTACATAGAGTAACAGTTGATGAAAGTCCAGGTTTGGAAAGAAATAAGATTTATGACTTTAATATGGAGAGCATTTTCCCCAAGACGTAAAATGTGCAAGTAGAATATCCATGCAGCTTCTATGACCCAACTATGGACTAGTAGTGGGGGACAACTAAATAAATTTACTTGAGTACTGTACTTAATTACATGTTTTGAAGCTATATTTCATTTAGAAATATAGACTCCACTCTGTAGTGAAGTCAAAATGTGCAAAAGTAATCACTTTAGCTCTCTTTTAAATATAGGGTAATTTACAGTGATGCAATAGTTTTATCAGGTAAATAACCTTATAAAGCTATTAAGTACCGAGAGTAGATCTACAAGCTCAACCTCCACCATTTTGTGCATGTGGATCTGCCACTTTGGCTGTTTTGTACGATCAAGCAGGCCAGTGGGGCATTCATTCACACAAGTATGCACAGTAGTGTTTATACTATGGAGATAAGAGGTTTATAACTGACACTAGTGATATGGTTTGTTCACCTCTTGTGAACTCTGTTTTTTTGCCTTTAACTGTATGCATCTGTGAGGATTACCTCACAGATGCGTACCTCTCTTGCGCATCTGTGAGGTTGATTACCAGTTGCCAAAAAGCTGTCAAACCTTTCTCTTCGTGAGTCGATGTCAGTCTAGCCTCATTTTTAGCACGTTGCCATGGTCTCCAGGTGAAGGCGCTCAGTCAGTGGCATCAATCAGAGGACCAGAGTGAGGCCAGGATGGAGCTCAGACAGCCGTTCAGTGCCCTGCTCTCTCAGTTCTCCCTCCACACGCTGTCTCAGGCCCCTCGGGGAGGACGCTGGAACAGCCATCAGGTATTTAACTGGCCCACGTGTCTCAACCCTTTAACTGCCAACAGTGAGCAAGAACTGATTGCATTTGGACTACAATGTATATATAGGCAATAAATCTCAGAATTTGAAGAATGGCCTTTTTTTCTTTCTTTCTTTTTCCAAGATCTTTCCGTTCATAGATCATTTCCTGAAAATATCTAGCATCTATGACAACCATAGGAGCCGCAGTGGCCCTTTAAAAGCTCATCGAGGCACTTCCTGATTGGCTAACGTAATAGTCCCAGCGGGACTATTCCTCCAGCCAATGACAAAGCTTATAGGGATTTCTTTGGAGGTCTACTGCAGTCCCCAGAGTTATCTAATTCAAGGAAGAAAAACAGACACTATACTATGACTATTTAATTACATATAGCATAGTGGTTTATCGTATTTTAAAGCCTTTGAAAAGTTACTTTTCATTTTTGTTCATTTGTTCTGCAAATGCACAAAGAACCAAGTGAAGCACTATGGCAAGTTCCACACTAGTGAATGTGATTGGTACAAGCCTGACACAGAAGTATGTCTACACAGTACACAGTCAAATCTTCAATCTGTACAAATGTACCTATAGATCTGTGTGGATCTACCGGTATTTAGTTAGTGCAGACTGCAGAGGTGGATTAACAACCTGTTCTTTTATCCACCATCCCCTCATTTTAAAGCTTTTGAGTGCTCAGATCTCTGCCTTTCTGTAGTGTTCGAGTCGCTTTGATTAAAACACTAATCAAAGCGACTAGTCACCATTTTGTAACATAATCTGCTACTATCACGTACAAAACCCTCTCTATTACTGTCCCAGAGCATCATCCCGTGCGCTGGTAGCCTTTAAGTGTGTACTTAGCTGATGCCTGCACACTTTGACCTTCCTTGCACTTAGTACTTGCATCTCAGCACTTTAGTCGTGTATTTAAGGTACTGTGTATACGTAAATATGTGCTATATTTTTTGTATTGTCTGCACAGTTTTTTGTTTTTGTTGTTTTCTGTTTTTAGCTGTCCTGTCTACTTGTGCTGCATACCATTTGCCCTTTTAGCGACTTAAATAAACCTGAACCTGAACCTCTATTGCTGATAGATAGATGTGTTCAAGGCTGTTTAGAAAGAATCTAGTGTTTCACACCTTCAACATTTGGATGTTGCCATTCATGTCTGCTTTAATACTCTGTTGTTGTGTTTGAGGGTGTCACTCACTTTGGAGAATCAGTAGTTTGACACGGCACACCCAGGTGGAGTTAGGGTGGCCATGTTTTGACAACTGAAGTGCTTTCCTTTGTGGTTGCATACTGTCCAGGGCCATGTGTCGTGGGACAGCGGGGACCCTGTGAACATCTCCCTCAGTCTGAGCAGACGGTGGCAAGACACGTCCAGCAGGGGTCAGGCCTGTGCGCTCTTCTCAACCAGACAGGTATACTGTAGGTACAGCCGCTGTGGACTGGCTGTTTTTGGAACCATTTTTGGTTCACGGAATGCATTGTTATGTTATGTTACTTATGTTAAAAATACAGAAATATTTCAGAAGATTGTTGGTTTGTGTGTCTGTGTAGGCTGCCCTTTCAACTGTCGAAGGCTGCGTCTCCGTGTCCCAGGAGATGAACACATATTCCCAGAATGCCGAGCTGAAGTGGAATAGCAGGAGTGTCACACAAGGCCTGAAGTACCTGGTATGAGGATTATATTGAATTAATTCATAGAGAACACACCCAGCAGATATGCATATGAGAACATACCCATAGGGCTGGGATGATATTGATCCCTCACGATACGATATAGGTGGCGATTAGGCCTTCAATATTTCAGCACACCCCTAGAACATACCCATATGGATTTCTGCTCTATACCCTTTTGGGTATAGAGCAGATATGTAGATTGGTAGGTAGATTGTCACATCACAAGGTAGATTGTGATGTGACAGTAGTGTAGATCGCTCAGGCTGTGCAGGAAGTCCACAAAATATATAGTGTAAATTAAAATTAACCCATTTAGGCCTGACCTAAGGTTTTTGAAAAACCTGAAATATTCATATTTCAGCATCAAATAAAGTTAATTATGGAATACTGTACATACTGTACAGAATCCAAATATGGATTCCCGGCCTGAAAGGGTTTAAAGTGCATCTGACAATTAAAATTAACGTTCCTTCACTTGATTTATCAACATAAAAAGAGCTCAAACCTTCCTTTCAAGAGTGTTTTGAACAATTGTCAGTATACTGTACACACGCGTGCGCGCACACACACACACACACACACACACACACACACACACACACACACACACACACACACACACACACACACACACACACACACACACACACACACACACACACACACACACACACACACAGTATATACCGATACCTAATACACCTGATCATAATAAATTAGAATACGGACATAAGAAGTTTGTGGGACAAATGGGGACAAACTGCGATATGTCCCCATTTGTTATGTTTGCCTCTCATCTCCCTCCACCCTCCACCCACTCTTTTCTGTTGTCCTTCTGAAAACAACAAAAACAGTGGAGCTCGTGACACAGTCGTGAATTTCACCCACTGATTTTTAACACGTATAAACTTGTGACCTGACAACATGAATTTGACTCTGAACTTGAACATGCTGTTGTTGTGTACTTCTGTGTGTGTGTGTGATGTCCAGAGGACTCCCAGGGGCATGCACACACTCCAGATGGAGGTCGGTGCTGAGAACATGTGGCCGGCTGCCCCCTGTCCGTCTCACAGCCTCCGGGCAGAGGTCCACAGCAACCTGAGGACCACCCTGGAGCATAGCGTGCTGCTGGGGCTCTGCCCCACACAGCCGGTGAGTTACCACCAACCATCTGCACTGCCCTTTCACTGGGGAGTCAAAGTAAATTGCTTGTAGATCTGTGGAATCCGAAATGCAATATCAACTCTTTCATTCCAAAGTGCTTAGCAGAGTGGTGGGAGTTCCCCTGTTCAAATATGATTATGTTGGGTGGGCCCTGAAAAGGTTTAGAAACACTGATCTCTATACTTTACTTCCATTTCCTATTTTCTTTTATTTATTTTTTTGTTATGGAAACAAAAACAACTACTTCCATTACAACAGCTCTGCTTGTTCGCTGCTTCTTTTGGTTGTGTTGTGAACATGCATGACTAAGTGCAATTTAAGGCATTTTACAGCAATTCAAGTGCAAAATGTGAAGTCGGGGGGGAAATGGCATTCAACCATTATGGTCAACAGACCACAGGGTAATTGGCCACATAAGTAGAGCGCGAAGAGGAGAACAATGTAGTGGTGGTGGTGGTGGTGGTGTGCTCTAAGTCTGACTCATCCATAAAGATTAGTACCACGGCTTTGGTTTCTTTCAAAATTGGCCTGAAAAACATCTATTGAAAAAACACAAGGGAAGATACAAGTTATTTCTTTCCAGTCACTATGCATACGCGCAATACACCCTGCAAGTAGGGCAACACGCCAAGGGGGGCAACAAAACGTGCCCAAAATGTGCCAAGTTGAATCTCCAAATAGCAATTTTCTCTGCTATGTGCTGTGTTTCCTAATGGCGATTTGCATTAGGAAACACAGCACTCTCTGCTGGAGTTGGTGATCTTAGTAGTTGGTTATCTTAGTAGTACAGCAACCGAATGGTCAGCCACAGCCCTGTTCCCCCCCATCTATTTTAGTGTTTGCATTTGTTGATGTGTTATTGAGTTAATTCTGATTCAGTTTGAATCAGACTCCTGTTGACATGTTGAATTGTCCTTGGGCAAACCCGAACCCCAAATTGCTAGGATACCACATTAAAAAAATCAAACCTACCTATCATTTGGACTCCATAGAAGCAAGCATGTCTTCTATGGAGTCCAAATGACTTTCTTTCACGGCTGTTTGTGTCTCTCCCCCAGAAAGTGTCGTGGTCGGGGACACACAGGGTGAACGCCGGAGAGAAGCTGCTCTACACACAGACTCGCCTCTCGCTGACGGGACGTCCCACGCCGCTCTGCAGCCTGACGCTGGCCATCACTAACAGCTCCAACGTCCACGGCACCAACATGTCCCTGCTCACCCAGGTAGCACAGCCACAGAATCAAAATAATAAAGGGAGTCCGGACACAGCTATACTCCACAGTGTTTATTGGATTAAAACATCGAAAATGTCACACGACGTTTCGGCCATGTTTGGCCTTCATCAGGTGATGAAGGCCAAACCTGACGAAGGCCAAACATGGCCGAAACGTGTGACATTTTCGGTGTTTTAATCCAATAAACACTGTGGAGTAGAGTCCTTCACGGGTCCATTTTCAAGGAACCGACTCGATTCAGACCCGGACGTAATCGGAGCCGCTCCGATTTGGGCCCGCTGCTATAATTAACATGACAGCTCCGGACCGTTGAAAGCCCGGGACGATTTAAACCCGCTCCGAGACGGGCCCGGTGCTATTATTGAAATTATGGCTCCGGACCGTTGAAAGCCCGAGGCGATTCAAACCCGCTCCGAGACGGGCCCGGTGCTATTATTGAAATTATGGGTCCGAACCGTAAATGTCCGAGCACCCGAAATGTCCGAACGCTTTAATGAGTTCTACTAGTATATTATGAATAAGACGGTCGCTTACTGTTAGTAGTCCACTGTTGGGTGGTGCTGCAGTGCCACTGGATGGTCAATAGCCTACATTGAACACCATGCATGTTGAACACGGACTCGTGAGTCCAACTGTTCACAGCGTATACATAGAAAATAAATCCACGTCTTCTTTAGATGTTGAATCCCAGTAGTAGCTGTACTTTTCTTCTTAGCCATTATTCCACCATTGTGTGTAAATAAAAATAATAATCCATAGTCAACTATTATAACTGCCGTCTCGTGATCGTACGTCACACAATTCATATCTCCGTTGTGGAAGAGTGATTTCTTTTTTGTTCTTGTGGTCTCTGTTGCACCAGCAGCAGACCATTGTCTTTATTGCTTATCTTAATAATTATTATTATCACGATAGTTAAGTTGTAGCTGTAGTTGTTGTTGTGATGATGATGCAGTAACTTCCTGCTATGCTAAAGTCACGTGACTCAATGCTCGCCTCTCACTGGCCGGAGGAGAACAAGGGTGGGATGACAAGGGTGATTGACAGCTGTGGCGGCCAATCCCCGGGTTTTGGGTGTAACCCGAGGTCTGAGACGCCCCGGAACCGGCCTGATTGTACCCGGGACATGCAGGGGACATGCGGGAACCGGCCTGAACGAACCCGCGACATCGCGGAACCGGCCCGTTTGTGCCCGGATGTCATTTCTTGTAAACGGAACCGGAACCGGCCACGGGCCGGGTCGGTGCTCCGGTTTTACCGGGTCTCGGGTTAACCCGAAGTACTCTACTGTGGAGCATAGCTGTGTGCGGACTCCCTTTATTATTTTGATTATGTTTTTTAGTCCAGCACCAGTGCAGAATTTGGATGTGCGCATGCCCCTGTTTTTTTACTAGCACAGCCACAGAAACTCCAAACGAATCGTGGATGATTCATTTTACACGTTGTGTATCTTACTACCACATCACACAAAAGCATCAAAGTAGTAAATCCGCAGCAGGGGGGGAAGTATTGCATTTCCAGCTTGTGGATCAGCTGCTTTTGATGCTTTTGAATTAGAGTCCTGAACAGTAACACATGAGGGTTAAACCCAGGAGAGACTGGGCTGTTCCAGCAGCCACAATCTTAAAGGAAGAAAACATTGGTCAGGATGTCTCGTTGTATTAAGGTCTGCCTTATGGCTTGGTTGTGTGCCAATGTCGCACAGTAACCGGAAGGCCGGCCCAAATACTACTTGGCCCTGAGTAGTAGTAGTGTCATCAAGTTGTGTTTCCACCATGTTAATGATTTTCCTTTTAGGACCCTTTTTTCTGAGTGTACATAGTTGTACACTCTCAGGAAAATATTGGAAATGTGCCTCTTTTGTCCATCTTTTGGGCTGCAACAGCCCTCCCAAGAGCTCAGTTTTCTGACCCCTCAATGTCGGCTGGTTATTTGGTCGGAGCCTTCATGTATTCTGTCACACGGCTACAGTGTGTAGGAATTGGACCCCTACTCTGGAACAGGCATTTATTTATGTATTTGTCTCCAAATTTAAAGCGAAACTAACATCTTTTTTTTTATCCCATCTGATTGTATTTTGTCTCTCTGCTCTGCATTGAGGCAATTAGATCATATCAATGGTCACGTCTTGCCTTGACACAGTCAGGAACTGACACCAATTTGACACCAAATTCGATTGTATTGTATTGTGAAAATTGTGTGTGTGCATGCGTGCGTGCGTGCGTGTGTGTGTGTGTGTGTGCGTGCGTGCGGTGTGTGGCTGTGTAGTCTAGGATAGGTAATTGGAGTGTGGAGGTTGGAGGAAGGGTCCTCTCCTCGCCTCAGGGTCCCGGGCTTCAGGTACAGGCCAAGCTGGACCGCAGTGAGCACGTCTGGTGGAAGGGGGCGCTACAGGGCAGATGTCTACTCACCACAGCAGGGTATAGAAATGGTAAACACGCTATTTTCATTTAATTAAAATGCTGCTTACTTTACAGGATTAAAATGGACACGTAACAAAAGTAGCTTGATGTACAGTAAAACAGTGAAATGAATACTACAGCACAAGAGAAAAAGAAGAAAAGGGTAGTTTTATGGTTAATCAAAACTATAAAAGGATACATTTAGAATTTGATTTATACAGTACATACAGGCTGGTTTTGAGTTATCACTGCACAGATCAAAACATGGCATTCATAAAAATTGTCCCGAAATGATGATATCTTCACAAGTGCAGCAACACAAGTGTGTGTGTGTGTGTGTGTGTGTGTGTGTGCGTGTGCGTGCGTGCATGTGTGTGTGTGTGTGTGTGTGTGTGTGTGTGTGTGTGTGTACGCGTGTGCGCGTGTGCCTGCATGCATGTGTGCGTGTGTTTTTAGATCCAGACCCAGCCGAGGACCTCAGTGTCTCGGCGTGTGTGGTGAGGGGACGGATGTTGACCCTGGACGTCCAGAGACGGGAGGACATGGCCGTCCCTCAAGTTCTCGCTTCTGTGTCCGTTGGAGCAGACGATCACAGCCTGATTTTCAGAGCCACCGGCTGTTCGGCAAGTTTGTTTGACACGGAGGTACGATCTGTGAATGATTGTTATGGCATAAAGCCTGGTTTCATACTTTCCTTTTTAATATAAAAGTAGCTACATTGACCCACAGAGACTGGAGTTCAACAGTCTTCTATAGGAGGGAGGCTTGTCTGATCCTATTGAAGATCTAAATATTGACTTGAATATTGATTAAAAAAATATCTGGGATTTACACAAACACAGAAGCCTGTGTAGACGTTAAAATGACCCCAAGAGTCTGAAAATTAAGCCTGTCATGGTGTGGCATCTCCACTCTCACAGGAACGTGTTCAGCATGTGAGTTTGCGGATACGGAACAGCCTGCTGGACAGAGTCAGGACCGCACAGCGCCTCCTCACAGAGTTCAAACTCCAGGTACAGTATTCACAACCTTGTGTCCATGGCGATTCATGGAGGAGACCGTCGTACAATGATTAAAGGTGGAATAACATGAAATTCAACTCTTTTTTTTTTGTGTGTTTTTTGTGCTCCCATGTGTGTTTTCTATACTCACAAATGTTGTTCAAATCTATCAGATTGTTCAAATCTAGTTTGAACAATCAGTCTATCATATCGGAGCTTGAATGTAAATTGCTCTCAGGAACAGCTTGTTGGATTTTAGCCTCATAATGATGTCAATAGTATACTCCGCTTTGTATAATTCCTCCTCTCCTTCAGTCTTCAGTACAAAATTTCCAAGTTAACATGGAATTTAAATACACCTAGTTTTATTTAGCATCTGTATTATAATGACTACTATAAAATATCCTCCATATCAGCGCACCCACCATCTCAGGACATTGTGGTACTGCAGCTAAACTGTCCAGAAATAAGTGTGAAGGACATACTGTATACCTGTACAATATGATATTAACTATTTAACTAACTATTTAACCAAGTTTTAAAACTTTTAGGAATCCATGCTATTTACGCTTTGATATTATGTGCTGTGTTTTTGTTTTTCTTGGGGTTGTAAAGAAATTCCATCCTTGAACATATACAGTACACTGCGGCCACAGTGTTGTACAAAAGCATAACAAATAGCTGAGCTATGGCCTAGCAGTCTGCACAGCTAGGCTAATAATTCCTAGCTTGACTAATTCATATTTTGAGTCAGGTTCCTGGAGAACTTTGCTGTGTGTCACTCCTTGTCTCTCTCAAAGTTTCGAGCTTGTTCAGTCAAATCCAGTCCCGTTTGTGAATTATATCAAGGTTTCCACCCAATAGACGTTCACAAATGGATGCTGACTGTTCTTCTTTTGTCTTGTCGTGTGTGTGTAACATCCAGGGTTCAAACTCGTGAAAATCCAACATCTTCAACACTAGACCAAAGGCACTTCCCTTTGGTCCAGGGTTAGATGCTAGACTTTGGAGGCCACCACGACAGAGGCTGTAGAAGCCCCTTAACCAGACAGTGGCCTTGTGGTTAGAGTGAATGCCCTGAAACTGCGAGGTTGAGGTTCGATTCCTGGCAGGGTCATAGAAATGGGACCCAATGCCTCCCTGCTTGGCACTCAGCATCAAAGAGATGGATTGGGTGGTCTCACCACTCCAAGGGGATTAAACGCGGAGAAGTTGCCGCACTTTCGGTGAAATTGGTTCACCGCTTAGACACTCTACTTGACTTTGACACTCTACTGCACGTGTTCTTCTCTTCACAGTCCACAGACAGCGCCTTCCTCCAGGAGGTGAGCGCCGCTGGGCTTCACGTCACCCGTCAGGCAGAGACCCTGCTGGGGCAGAAGGATAAGGAGGCGTGGGGCCTGTGGAGGTACAGCCAGGCGCGACACCTCCTGACCCACACCCTGCCCGGCCTCCTCACCCTGCTGCAGCATGCCTCCCTGCTGGGCCTGCAGGAGCTGAGGAGTGAGTCTGAATGGGTCATACCTTTAACGTTGAATCCCTATTAGACTATACCAGGGGTTTTCAACCTTTTTGACTCCAGGGACCACCATTTATTCAGCATTTGAGCCACGGACCACCATTTGAGTGAGGACATTTTCACACCAAAGACCTAAAATTAAAGAATTCTTTTGGTTTTGTCCACAATTCCAGGCTGGATTTTGCAAACAAAACAGAGTAAACTTCTTTATTAAGTGGTGCTAATTCAGATGATGAATATTTTAACTCTTGGGAGTGTAAAAATGAAACCAAATGGACCCGCAAGGGTCCATTTGGTTTCATTTTTACATTCTCAAGAGTTACACCTGTTTAACCAACTTTCCATCATTTAGCCTGGGGACCACCTGGAACCTTCTCAGGGACCACTGGTGGTCCCCGGACCACCTGTTGAAAACCCCTGGACTATACTATACATAAACGTTCTGTAAAATGTACTGTATTAAATGCATATTTTCATGGTAATACTACTATTTCATGGTAATACTACTACTATTTACATCCTATTTACATCCTATTTACATCCTACTGTATATACCAGTAGCTAACTGCTATCGAAGTCTACTTAGTATGCTATCTAAAAAAGCTAGGTTGGTACAAATTAGTCAAATATTTTGATATATCATTTGGGGGTCCTAGACATGCATTCTTCATGTCTGAAGAAGGTTGTGTCGATAACAGCTATTATTACAGTCCGGAGGGACCGAAATATCGCTTTAGTGAACCACTACTCTTGTGCCGAGCAGATAGCAGTGTGTAGCCGTCTTTTGCTTTTTTACCTTTGACTAGTGGCCCACAAACCTGTGATGACTCCTCATTCTAGGTGTGCGTCTAGGACCCCTGTTTCTACAGGGGTCCTAGACACAAAAAAGGTTTGAGAACCACTGACCTACTGCAACCGGGGATTATGAACTCTCTGTAACATAGTAATATAAGTCTCGTTGTGATCTTGTTGTAGTAATATAAAAGTTCATGTAGTACAAAACAGTAATAATATTACAGTTACTTCAACTAATATTGCTAGTTACTTTCGTCATGCTGCCGCTTTCAACAGTAGTGTGTTGGTGAGAGGAGATGAGCTAATGCCACAAAAAGTGTGACGCACAGCAAAACTATTGTTATTACAGTCAGACATACAAAGCCACTGTAGTATCAAAGTTGCGACACTGAAGCATAAAGAGATCTTGTGTGTGTCCTTCTTAAAGATTTGTAATGTTGGTGACTCTTATTCTGACTAAAAAAGATTTTGTTGTACTTACCTTTTTTATGGATATGGTGGTGCAAAAGTAACATAAAAGTAATATGTATTGTATATATTCTGGGTCACAGGGCCACTGGCCACGGTGGCAGGAGTGTACCACGACGTGACAGGCCAGAGGCTGGAGCTGCTGTGGAGGGAGCTGGTCTCTGTGTGGAGCTCCAGCCTGCTGGAGGCTCTGCCTCCCCTCCTGCACCACCCCCAGCTCAGAGCGCTGGCCCAGGCTGGCCTTAGTACCCTGGGCACCGCCCTGGACCTGGTGAGATGAATGCATGAAGGCTCGGCCCAAATAATACTCGGGCCAGCCGAAATGTTACGACATTGAGGGGTCAGAAAACTGAGCTCTCGGGAGGGCTGTTGTTGCCTGAAAGAGGGACGAAAAGAGGGACATTTCCAATATTCTCCTGAGAGTGTACAAATGTGAACCAAATGGACCCTAGCGGGTACATTTGTACTCTCTCAGAAGAAAGGAAACCACGAACATGGTGAAACACAACGTGATAGAGCCGCCATTGGACTGGTCCTATGAAGTGAACGGTGTTTGCGACAGCCTAACTCTGTCTATACTCAGGGCCGAGTGTCATTTGGGCCGAGTCTTCCTGTTACCAGTGAGATGACCTGCCAAGGTCTTTATCTGGTGTCTAGGGAAGGGAAGTTATTTATTTAAGTTATTTAATTTAAATATTATTTATGGTGGAGCTAAAATGTCTCGCAGTGCGGGCGGTTTAAGCTATTTATGCTATTAATCTTATTTTTTTGTTTACCTAAAAGCCTAAAAGCCAATCGGGAACTTCAATCAGAGAACAAAAATTGTTAATTGCAAAATTCCTTTTCATATTGGCCCATTATAGCACCACAAGAGGACACAACCTAACATGACCGGCCCAGAAGGGCATAGCACTTTTTCTAGCTATTTTCAGAGAATGACTTGCTTATGTCAATTGCTCACAGCAATTTGTTACAGTAGTACTATACAAAGGGATTGTAATATAATTACGTGTGTGTGCGTGTGTGCATGCGTGTGCGTGCGTGTGTGCGTGCGTGTGTGTATGTGTATGTGTTAGGCGGGCCAGCAGACGGTGCACTGGGCAGAGAGCAGGCTGTCAGGCATGCTGTCTGGGACCAGAAAGCGTCTGGCGTCTGTCTACAAACTGTTCCCCAGGTCAGGCTCCTCACCCCTCAGAGATAACAGGAGACATACGTAATGCACAGACTGTACACCAGGGGTGGGCAATTATTTTTCCCAAGGGGCCAAATGAGATACATAACATATTGTGGAGGGCCAAGACTAAAGGCTGAACTAAAGTCTGCGTAGTATTAATTTAATTTAAAGACGAAAGTAAGAGTAAGACCAAACTTTTTGATAGCAGGGTCTCTCTTTATTCAGTATTTGAGCCACAGGGGACCACCATTCGATGACATTTTAGCCCCACAGACCCCAAAACTAAAGATTTATTTTGTTTTTGTTCACAATATCTGGCTGGATTTGGGAGACAAAACAGGCAAACATTGATCAAAAATGACAATTCTTTTACAATATCTGATTGTGTAGATTTTAGGTAATTCAGATGGTGAATATTTTAACTCTTGAGAGTGTAAACATGAAACCAAATGGACCCGCAAGGGTCCATTTGGTTTTTTCATTTTTACGCTCTCACCTTACCTCTCACCTTCCCTACCTTTTGGGCAACTCTGCTCTAGTTATTTTAACAGGCTTAAAAACACATCTATAGCAGGAAAAGAGACAACAGAAATCCAACCATTTGGGCATTTGAACACTGCGGGACAGGGGATCAATTTGTGGGATACCTGAAGAGTCTTGGAAATGAGGAACTGTCCCACGCAAAGAGGGACATCTGGTCGCCCCTAGAAAGTGAAAATATCGCAATCTGTCAGACATTGTGAGAGCCTCCTTGCGTAACTTAAGTAATGTGAACCATCGCACCAGAGAGTGTGAGTGGCAAGATATTACATTACGCTACGTTCAATCTTTTATTGAAAAACTGGCGTAATAATAAGCCCCGTGTGCAATTTTGATATGGCTCCAGGTGATGCGCAGATCCTCGGCTTTCATTTCTACCGGTAATTGACAAGCACTGGGTTCAGAGGATGTTTGTGTAATGGCTGTCTCTCCCCTCTGATGCCAGAGGGATAAAGGACTATTATTTTGGATTTACGCTGCACTTTTGTTTTTGATTAAGTTATGAGAAGCATTCGCAGATGTACTGTATGTTCAGCTGGTGTAAAAAGGCAACGGATTCATCTGTGGGTTCAGTTTATCCCGGTGGTTCTCGAGATGGGTCCTTGAGAGGGTTCCAGGTGGTCCCCCAGCTAAATTAAATGTTTTTTTTAATATTTTATACTTTCGGCTATGGAGAAATATCCTGTGAATCAACAATATTTGATGAATTTGAGGAATCTTGATTTCAAAGAAGAAATCTTTTATATGGCACTTCCCCACAGATGGTGAAAAAATACATACTGTCCAGAATACATACTCTGGTAGTCTTTGACATGAAAATGTTTGAGAAGAACTAAAGCAGTAGATAATATTCTTAGTAGATAATAATCTGAGCGCAGGCCCACACATTCATGTTGACTACTTTTTGCAGCGACTGCTCGGTGTCTGTGGTGGTCCCGCTGCCCCTACCGCGGACCCCCCGGTCCGGGGTGGTAGACGTCCTCCTGGAGGAGTGGGTCCTGGGTCCCCTGCAGACGCTGGCCTCGCTGAGGCCCACGGCAGAGCTCTACCGTCTGAAGAGGAGGATCATCGACAGCCCCTTCACACGTAAGCTCCCAGTTAAAGGGGAATATTCCACCCATTTTCAACAATTTACTATGTCATTAATATGGTTCACATTTGTACACTCCCAGGAAAAGTTTGAAAATGGGTGGAATTACCCATTTAACTGTACTGTACAACAACGGTCAGATAAATCCTCAAACTGTGAGAGTGTGCAGGTCCATTTAGGTCAGGTCTTACATAAATTCTCAAAAATGTTCATGCCGCAGATGGTCGGACCCCCATCTGAAAAGATATTTTGGCATGGACTCCCAGAAGATTAGATTTGTCTTAAAAGGATCCTTGGCTAATCAGAGAAATACGCCGTAGGACAGTATACCCTCTGTTACAATAAACAAATAAGTTATCTACTGCCAGCGATTTCATATAAAATTCATATTTCATATTTTGGGCCCATGTTTCCAGGGGGCTCAGGATGTTGCTTCTGGTCCGTCTCTTATTTAGGTTGCTCAGCTGGCAAGAGGAGGCTAATGCTGCTAGCAGCTCCAGCTCTATGGAATATATGAAATGCATATGCTAACAAAAAACAACAAATTCTTTCTAAATTTAATGTGAGCATCAAAGCAATATTTGAAACATTTTTTTACTAGCATGTGCATTCTGTATATTCCATAGGGGGGAATATACAGAATGGAGCACTCATGGACATATGACATCATCAGCTTTTGACAGGAATAGTCCCAATTGTGAGAGATTCTTTATTTTTAAAAGAAATAAGATATTGAAGGTGTTTTTATCTTCCAGGTACGGATCCTTTTAAATCATTTCGCAATTTACCAGTATTCACATTTTTTCCCAGCAACTCCACAATCAGGTCGTCGGTTGCTAGTGGATTCTGCTGTCTCTCAGGTTTTTAACAACATTTCACAAATAGTAGATAAGCTAACAACTTGACAACAATCATGATGTCAATATTTTTTAGATTAGTTTTTAATAGCCAAACGTGTTGACAACATTCGTATTAAATTTGATTTGTTTCATTGAAAACAAATGCTGTGTGCTGGTTCTCGAGATGTTGTGTATTGTCAGAATCGGCTTTGTTATTAGTCATTATGATTATGTGCAATATATCTTGCCAATTATGAGTCATGACAAGATAACTACAGAAACCAAAGTTTCCTGTTGCTTTATGTCTGATATCTCGCGCATTAATCACTAGCAAACTCCGAGGCAATGACAACAAAACCATGATTCAGTCAAAACAAAAAAAAGTACTGGGCTCACTTCAATCAAATACCACCAAGTGGAGAAAAGCTCCCAAAACTCTGAAATCAATGAAGCGCAAGACTGGCTGAGATGCAATTTCTCATTTATTGAAAACATGTTCTCAATAAATGAGCCCGTCTTGCGTCATTTATTTTGGAGTGCCGCTTTTTTTTCCCCACTTGGTGGTATTGGATTTATAGCGGAGCAGCACCCCGCTGCCTAAAAAAGCCAAGGACAGCATCCAGACGAAGCCGATCTTTTTCTGGGTTCACTTAGCTTGTCGTCACTCCCGAAGCACCTGGTTCGCGTCAAAACCCATCAACAGTCAGGTGCTTGTGGATGTGTAGGAACTTGCTATACTGTACTGTACTGGGTGCCAGGGGCGGATGTAACATTTCCCAATTAGGGGGGCAGAAGAAAATGGTATGGGGGGGCTATGAAGGCCATACCATTTTCGGTTACAGGACTTTTATTTGGCAAGTAAAGCATCAATAATAACATCAGTTGTTGTTGAAGTTGCAACAGACACGCAGCATGCATAAAGCTAAAGGTCTGACTCACATGTTTTCTGTTTTGAATGATGAAATGCTGTTGGTTTAGTGGTGAGACGATTATAGTTAGTTAGTAGCAGGAGTAGTGTTTCAAATACTTTTAAATACAGTATAAGCACTGAAATATCTTGGGTTGTTTTGCATGCCATCATGTTTTCTGGGGCAGTCTGGGCAATGAGGCATCTCCCCCCCCATGGCCATGCCTAGATTCCACCCCTACTGGGTGCACTTGCAGTACAGTACAGCTTGTCACTTCCAGAATCGAAACCTCAGCACCACCTCGTCCAGATCCAACTCATTATCAGTCAAGAGTTTTTTGGATGGTGCAAAAGGGTGTTTTCGGGTACTCGTATATCCACATCCACCGCAACAGACTGGTAGGATCCCCGAAGTGAATGTGGTGCGCAGTGTCGGGCAGTAACAAATTACATATTACAGATTACTGTAATATTATTACCTTTTACAGCACAAGTAAACAGTACAGCCCAAACAACACAACGATTACAGGCCTATAGCACTCACTTTTGTTATCATGAAAGCTCTGGAAAAAAATCATGGTTCATCATCTCAATAATGCCATATGTAACTCATAGGATCCTTTCCAATCCGCTTACAAACAAGGTATGCAGTGGTCACGCTGGTACACCTCATCTCTAAATCTCGACAATCCAAACTCATACGCTAGGGGTCTCTTCATAGATTTTTCATCTGCCTTCAACACAATAAGACCGGACCTGCTTCTCACTCAAATTATTCAGTTACAAATAAATCCATATGTTATCCGGTTCTATCATACATTCCTCACTGACAGAATAGTATTTCTTCTGACCCCTCACATGTCCTGAATGAAGAATACCAGCTATTGCCATCCATGAGGCGGTTCAGAGTTCCTAAATTTAAGAAAAACAGACTAAAGAACTCTTTTGTACATCAGTCTGTCCTACTTCTAAACCAGAATTGATAAATCAAAGGTCATGATCATCATGTTTTGCTCTTTGTTTCTGCTGTCGCGTTTGTAATGTATTGTATGTTGCACTTGTATGTTGTCTTATATGTGAACGGTGTCGCCATGGATGCAAGACAAATTTCAGTGCAAACTGACAATAAAGTTGTATCGTATCGTATCGTACAAGTACTGTAACGGTAATATATAATGTTATTCCAAAACCAAAACACACTTCATCACGTATTACAAATGAGCTTGTTGTTGCATGCGTATAGATTTAGAAAGGTTTCGACAAATAACATGAGATGTGCAGCATTTTGTAGATCCTAATTCCCCCGCAGCATTCTGCACACATGGCCCACTAGTACAAGGTGTCGTAAGTTAACGCTAAACAGATTTTGTTGTACATCTCTATTCTTTGGCGGGTCAGGTGATCTTGCACCTGCAGAAGGGTGTCCGTAGCCAAAATATTAAATACACATACATTTGGGGGTACTTGTATATCATAATGACACTTTTTAGGATACAAAAATAGCAAAAGATCAGCAGGCTCAATCGTTGGACGTATACCGCATGGAAGGAACACGTTATTCCAACCAGTTCCTGTCCCCTCCATCAGGCACCCCCCGACCGCCCCAAGGCAGTTTAGAGCCCATGATTACTGCATGTTTTTGTGAGGGTATCTACCCTATAGGGGACATGGGAGAGAACATGCAAACTCTACACAGAAAGGCCCTTTCGCCAACCCCGCCTCGGGTATGGGTACTGGTGACGTGGATGATCCATCCATCCATCTTCATCTTCATCTGCTCCATCCGAGGTTGGGTTGAGGGGAAACGGCTCCACCAGAGAGCTCCAGGCTTCCCTTTCCGAGCAACATCAGTGCCCTCCTCTTGAGGGATCTCTAGACGATCCAAGGCCAAAGAATCAATGTAATCCCTCCATTTGGTCCTTGGTCTGCCTCGGGATCTCCTCCCATTGGGATGTGCATAGCTACCTAGGGAGACACCCGAGAGGCATCGTAACCACATGCCCGAACCACCTAAGCTGGCTCCTTTCCAGGAAAAAAAAGCAGCGGCTCTAGTAAACTTCTCACCTCATTCTCTTAGGGCCGTTTACATTTGCAACTTTATTCTTTTGTTCATGAACACGCTGCATAACCATAGGTGAGGGTAGGGATTAAGATAGACAGAGAGCTTTACCTTCTGGCTCAACTCTCTTTTTGTCACACCAGTGCACCTACAGTATATACATATTTTAATGGTTAAGTTTAAAGCGGGTAATATGCTATCTAGATGTCATATGGAAGGGGTTTAAAAACAGAGCGACTTTAATCAGAATCAGCTGTGTTTGGAGGACAACTCAGCAATGGGAATCAAACTTGAAAATGTTCTCATTTTGGGGGGCATGCATTGCTGCGTGTGGCCATATAATGACCACAATGTGGCGGTTTAAAAGTGTAAAAAAAAAAAAAAAAAAAAAAAGATTTTTCATTTCACTGGGACTTTAATGGAAAAAACACAAAGAGCCAGAATATGGAAATAAGAACTTTCTGCCAAACATGGATGCTATTGTGAAAATGTTTCACAAAGGGGCGCCTGCTGGCGTAATGGTCCAGGCATGTGCCACATAATATAGGGCAGGGCAATTATTTTTCCCAAGGGGCCAAATGAGATACATAAAATATTGAGGGCCAAGACTAAAGTCTGCGTAATATTAATTTAATTTCAAGATTAAAGTAAGAGTAAGACCAACCATTTTGACACCAGGGCACTCTATTTATTCAGTATTTGAGTCACATAGGACCACCATTTGATGCCCCATAGACCCCAAAACTAAAGATTTCTTTTGTTTTTGTCTACAATACCAGGCTGGATTTTTACAAACAAAACAGGATAACATAAATCAAAAATGACTATTCTTTTACATTCTCTGATTGTGTAGTAGACTTTGGGCTAATTCAGATGATGAATATTTTAACTCTTGAGAGCGTAAACATGAATCCAAATGGACTGCAGGTCCATTTGGTTTCATGTTTACTGGTTAAATAACTGTACAGTATTTAACTGGAACTCTCTCAAGGACCACTGGTGGTCCCCGGGCCGGTCAGGGTCAGCCAAAGGGCCGCATTTGGCCCCCGGACTGCATAATGCCCAGGTATGATATTATAGGGTCTCTCGTCTGACAGCACGTCACGTGTTCAAGTCCCGTTCATTGCGGCCTTTGCTGCATGTCCATACTAAAGGAAGAATAATCCATACTAAAGGAATCCCTCTATGGTCTGTTTCTTCAGTTCTTGTCTCTTTATACCTGCCTGTCTTTCTGTCATTGTCCCCCCCATCAGACCAGGCTCTACTGGTGGCGGACCAGTTTGTGGTGACGTTCGACGGCCACCTGTACGAGTTGCCGGCGGCCTCGTGTCCAGTCCTCCTGGCCCAGGACGTCACCGGGGACACCTCCTTCACGCTGCTGCTGGCCTCCGCCCTGCACTCCCAGCAGCGCTCCCTGGTGGTGCGCATGAACAACAGCACGGTCCACGTCCACCGCAACGGACAGGTAGGATCTCCCAAGGGTTTGTAGGACGCATTAGTTTGTTATCCGTATGTATAAGTGTGTGTGTGTAGTGTACGCAGTTCTTTAGTTGTATGATCAAATGATGCGACGTATGATTGAGACAAATAAATGAACTAACTAACATAGGATCAGTACAGTAAATTGAGTAAATTGAGCGCAGAAGGCACTAGGGTTCCTGGAATAGAGTTACAAATGTACAGGGCAGGTGTTTGGAGCACCTGGAATAACGGCCTACTTGGAATGTTGAAGTGCTCAAAGTTAAACCCCAGCTGGACTGGGTTTCCTCAAACTAAATGCTGGTGCCATTTGCAGTTCAAGTTCAAGTTTGGCATTCAGCAGACGCTCTTACATTAGGCAGTGAACAAAAGGAAAAGCATGGCAATACATCATCAAACATCAATCTTGGAGCACAACTCCCAGGGTCATCGTTAAAAAGGAGGAACAGGTAAAGAAAGAGAAAAAATATAAACCATATAATCCTAGAATCATGTTTCATAATGCATGTTCTGTCCATCTCGATAACAGAATAAATAAGCGATTCATAATCTGCCTAAAACCAGGATTCAGTTCATCTATCATATTGACTATACCATCTTTAATGTTCTTGGCTACTACAACCCCAATTCCAATGAAGTTGGGACGTTGTGAAAAACGTCAATAAAACCAGAATGCATTGATTTACAAATCGTTTTCAACATATATTCAGTTGAATAGACCACAAAGACAATATATTTAATGTTCAAACTGATAAACTTTATTGTTTTTTGAAATGATACAATCTTTTGTAAATTGATCCCCGCAACACGTACCAAAAAAGTTGGGACGCCTTCAAAAAAAGTTGGGACAGGGGTATGTTTACCACTGCTTTACATAACCGTTCCTTTTAACAACACTCAATAACTGAGGACACTAATTTTTGAAGGTTTGTAGGCGGAATTCTTTACCATTCTTGCTTGATTCTTTACCATTCTTGTATGACCTAAGTTGTTCGATATTTTGGGGTCTCGAATGTCATAATTTTTGCTTCATAATGCGCCATACACTTTCAATTGGTGACCGCCTGGACTGCAGGCAGGTCAGTCTGGTAGCCGCACTCTTTTACTATGAAGTCTCGCTGTTGTATCACGTGCAGAATGTGCGGCTTGGCATTGTCTTGGTGAAATAATCAGGGACGTCCCTGAAAAAGATGTTGCTTGGATGCCTGCATGTGTTCCGAACTGGCTCCAAAACCTGGATGTGCCTTTCAGCATTGATGGTGGCAGTCACAGATGAGTAAGTGACCCATGCCATGGCCACTAACACACCCCCATATCATCACAGATGCTGGCTTTTGAACTTTGCGCTGGTAACAGTCTCTTTATTCTTTTGCCCAGAGGACATGACATCCATAATTTCCCCCCAAAAAAGTTGAAATGTGGACTCATCAGACCACAGCACACTTTTCCACTTTGTGTCTAATCATTTCAAATGATATTGGACCCAGAGAAGGCATTTCTGGCTGTTTTTTCTGGTTGTTTTTCAAACCAACCTTTCTGATGTATGGCTTTGCTTTGCATTGTAGAGTTTTAACTTGCACTTGCAGGTATAGCGACAAATTATGTAAACTGACAATGGTTTTCTGAGTGTTCCTGAGTCCACACAGTAATATCCCTTACACAATGATGTCAGTTTTTAATGCAGAGCCACCAGAGGGATCAAAGGTCACAAGTATTCGGTGTTGGTTTTCGGCCTTGTCGCTTTAGTATAGCAAGTTCTTCAGATTCTTTGAACGTTTTGATTATATTATGGACTGTAGATGATGAAATCACCAAATTCCTTGCAATTGAATGTTGAGAAACATTGTTTTTAAACCGTTGAATGATTTTCTCACAGAATTGTTCACAAAGTGGTGAACCTCGCCCCATCTTTGATTCTGAACAACTGGGATGGTCCTGTTATACCCAATCACGATATTAAACTGTTTAAAATTAACCTGTTTACCTGTGGAATGTTCCAAACTGGCGTTATTTGTGGATTCATGACCTTTCCCAGTCTTTTGTTGCCCCTGTCCCAACTTTTTTGGTACGTGTTGCAGGGATCAATTTACAAAAGATTGTATAATTTCAAAAAACAATAAAGTTTATCAGTATGAACATTAAATATATTATCTTTGTGGTGTATTCAACTGAATATAGGTTGAAAACGATTTGCAAATCAATGCATTCTGGTTTTATTGACATTTTTCACAACGTCCCAACTTCATTGGAATTGGGGTTGTACTTCCACCGTATCAGGGGAAGATAACATTATAGAAGTGTGTCATGAGTGGATGGATGCTCTCAGGCCGGGGTGTCCTCCTGAGGCCTTCCACATGAATGGAAAGTGAGCAGGATGGAGTGGATCCTTAAAGGGACACCATTTCCATTTGTGTGTGTGTGTGTGTGGGGGGGGGGGGGGGGTCGGAGAACACACTTTCCTGGGGGCCTTTATGTGTGTAATATGTGGTTTTAGATTTTTCAGATTTTAGCAGTGAGCCCATTATCATACAACAGTACATGAGCAGTAGTGTGTACTGTACATGTGTAGTGGGGGTGGGAGTGGGAGTGAGTGTGGAAATACTTCTCAGGTTATTTTTACTTAAAAGCTCATCTACAGCAGTTAAAAAGACAACAGAAAGCCCTTGAACGCTGATGCCTCTCAGTCACAATGTGGGACAGGGTTTCAATTTGTGGGACATCTAAAAAAAAGTCTTGGAAAAGAGGGACTGTCCCACACAATCTTTGCGCTGTGTGTAAAAGGTGTCCATGGCAATTCAAGACCAGTCAATTCAAGCCCAGTTCCAGCTCAGACCAGTACTTCTCCATCAACGTTGAGCCAGGCCAGGGGCTTGGTTCCTGACCTGGGCTCCCCCGTGTTACCCTATAATGTTTGGGTGCCTTGCATGATTTCCATCTGCTGTTGCCATCAGTGTGGGAACGGATGAATGTAGCGCATATTGTGAAGTGCTTTGGATAAAGGATCCTGTTCTATTGTCTGGTCCCCCATGAATGGCACTGTAACCTGAACCATGACTTCCTACGGATATGAAAAACAGACCGCTAATTGCTGTATTTGAAGTCTTGAACTCTGAATAGAGTGGAACCAAATGACCCGGCCGTAACTCAAAAGATACTAAAGCTTTTCAATCTAGGCTTTTAGCCAATGATGGTCTCATGATAGGTTGACTTACAACAAGTATAAGCAAGGAAATCACAACAGTAGACTTTCAATAACAATCTGTACATATTCACAGCCTATAGGATTTCAGGTAAACAAAGAACCTGGCATCTGCTTGCAACATGATATGTAAATTGCATCCTCCTTAACATTGTGGTCAAGACAAACATTTGTCAGTCGCTAGCAGTAGTTATTCAAATCTGGGAACTAATCGTTACCAACAAATCTCTTAACATAAAAAAACAGTTGGGGTACTAGTCACAACCTATAGGAAAAAAAACATGCAGAAATGTCATGCTGTACAATACATTATGTCTAATATGTCTAACATATTAGAAATATGTTTAAGGAGGTTTTCATGATGCTGAATCCGTTTCATGCATTCGTTTTGCTCAGAGAACACTCATTGGGCTGAAAACAGCCATACCTGCTACAAATGTGCTTGGTCAGCACATTTGGTCAAGTGTGTTCGCAAAACTAAGACTTGGAATGAAAACTTCCTAGTTAGACATAACTAGGAGGTTACATGAAGCATGAAGCAAGCATATTGGTTTCTCGTTGAATTTCAATCTTTTAGTATGTTATTAGACACATTAGAAACACAAGAGATTACTTGGTAACGATTTAGTTCTCAGATCAAATGTCTGATAAATGCCCTAACTAAAAGCGGTACAGGTAGAGTCTAGTGCTAGAAGATGTGGAGTCTGAAGAGATGTTGTTTTGAAATTATGGCAGAGAATTAGGAGTGTGACATTCTGACTGCAATGGGGATCCAGAAGGGTTCCATTTTGTTTACTCTAACTAATAGAGCTGCGCAGTCTCGCCCATTTCATGACGTCGCTCATTCATTCAGAATCCTCATTCATTTTCCTCATAGACGTTTCGAAATTGGCTAATAAAAACATGATTGTGCCACAGACAAAGCCAACTCGGGCCGTGGCAAATCATGACAACAAACACAATATTATCATGCAATATCTAATCGGCAAGAAGTATAGGCAGGATACAACACTTTATGTTTCGCTTTTCATAAATTATTTGATTGTCCCAAAAGATTGTGTGTGTCATCATGATTTGTCACGACCCGAGTTGGCTTTGTCTGCGGGGTAATCGTCTTTATATGAATCATTTTTGAAAAGTCTATGAGAAAAATGAATGGGGAATGCGTTTCTGGAGCAGCGCAGCTCTGCTCTATTACAAATTAACATTGAGGAAACATTTTACCTGAGGACCTGTTGTTTTTGTTCGTTTTTTGCTGTTTTTTGTCGCAGGTGACTGACAGTTGCCACATAAACCCCATCACATCCCATAATAGCAACAACATGGTGGTGAGGAGAACTTCCAATGGGGTGGAGTTGGCCAATCATAATGGAGTGTCTGTTTTGTGTGACCAATCACTGGACGTGTGCAGCCTGACCCTGGATGGATGGTTACATGGTAGGATTGGATTATCGCTTTATTTTAGTCAGATAATAAACAAATTAAATCTGTTGATTTATTCATATGTAAATGCATGTTTGATTATGGTATTGGATGTTGTTATTCACGCTCTGCTATACTATACATCAGTGGTTTTCAACCTTTTTCATTTGTCCACAATTCCAGGCTCGATTTCAGAGAAAACAAAACAGTCAAGCATACAAAATGACCATTAATCTTCTACATTCTCTAGTTGTGTAGACTTGGGCTAAGTCACATGAATATTTTAACTCTTGAGAGTGTAAACATGTAACCAAATGGACCCCGCTTTCAAAGAGTTACATCTTGTTAACCACCTTTCCATTTAACTGGGGACCACCTGGAATCCTCTTAGGGCCCACTGGTACCACCTGTTGAAAACCCCTGCTATACATTACTTCCTGCGCACTACTCAGTTAAACCAAATAGTTTGATTATCAGTTTCACGCTATAGGAGGAGGAAATATTTCCCTGTATGAGTACCAGGTCCACATAAGATGTGTCCATGTGTCTCTGCAGGAGTGTCCACTGGTCTCCTGGGGACCAATGACAACGAAGCAGGGAATGAATTACCTCTGCCTGATGGAGCTCAGGCTGACAGCATGGCTGACTTCATCTACAGTTGGCAGGTATCACGATAGCTCTGTGTGTGTGTGTGTGTGCGTGTGCGTGTGCGTGTGCGCGCGCGCGCGTGTGTGTGTGTGTGTGTCAGGGTGTAGTGGAGGGGGGATGCGGGGGACAGCGTCCCCCCACTTCTCACATCTAAAATATTTTTGGGTCTGAAAAAAATCATTAGCATGGTGAAATACATCTTGATAACATCATCAAGATGTGTTTCACCATGTTAATGAGTTTCCTTTTTTCTGAGAGTGTACAAATGGAACCAAATGGACACGCTAGGGTCCATTTGGTTTACATTTGTACACTCTCAGAAAAAAAATTAGCGGGTCCATTTGGTTCCATTTGTACACTCTCAGAAAAAAAAATCAAATAGGGGGAATTCCCCTTTCAGAGGCGTCCCCCCACTTCTAAAAGTACCACTACAACACTGGTGTGTGTGTGTGTGTGTGTGTGTGTGTGTGTGTGTGTGTGTGTGTGTGTGTGTGTGTGTGTGTGTGTGTGTGGGGTGTGTGGGGGTGTGTGGGGGTGTGTGGGGGTGTGTGTGTGTGTGTGTGTGTGTGTGTGTGTGATTTGCAGATCTTGGGCCTAGATTTTCGTCACCGCTAAAACCCTTATACCTTAACTTCTTTGCCTTTTTAAACTATTTTAAAAAACATTTTTTGATAGTTAAAATGGCCAGTCTACAAGCTCACAGTGCGGTCAAGTGCACATTGATGTATTCCAAAAGCTTTTTCAAAATAGTAAAAAAAAAGCAAAGAAGTTAGGCATAAGGGGTTTGGGTCTACAGTATATTGTTGTGAATTTTGATACGTGAGTCATGATCCTTGTGCATATGTGTGTGTCCAGATGACTACAGAGTGTTCCGTCACAGAAGCATGTTCTACAGAGTCTGGCGGACGCATGGTGAGCTGCCACTCCCTGTTCTCCTCCCCTGGTTCTCCACTCAGCTCCTGTTTCAGAGTGGTGAGTGTCCTCCTCCCTTGGATTGATTGAATACTTTATTGGCAGAAATGCATGACATGCGTTACAGTCAAACACACGACCAATCTGATCACCATTAAGGTCCTGGGTATTCAGTTCATAATCATGGCAAGGTTTTTGTGGCAAATTATTATTATTGTGTTGTATTATCTATGTTATGTTTAAGTAAATAATCAAGAAGCAACTTTGCCTTTTTTATCGGTCATAATTTTGCCCCCCCCCCCTCCACTAGTAAATACTGTATTTGTTATATTGTTATATCAACAAATCAATTAACCACATGTTTAATTTTATACGGTAGTTTGTCCTTCAACAATCAACCGCGTCATGGGATGTCAAGCTCATAGATTGTAGGCTGTTCACTATTTTACAATGCTGTAAACTCTTTCTTTGCCTTTGCCTATCATTGTTGGCCCCTACTTTAATCTATCGTTGTCCTCTGTCTCTTCCTCTCTCTCTATGTCTCAATCTCTCTGTCTCTGTCTGTCTGTCTGTCTGTCTGTCTGTCTGTCTGTCTGTCTGTCTGTCTGTCTGTCTGTCTGTCTGTCTGTCTGTCTCAGGTGGATCCCAGGCAGTTCCTCTCGGTGTGCGAGGCGAGCCGCTGCGGCCCTGTCCCGGGCGTAGCGTTAAGAACCCTGTGCCGCCTGGCGGTGGCTTTTGTCCATCTCTGCCAGAGAAACTACGTCCCACTGGATATCCCTGCACAGTGCTGTGAGTTCTCCTATAATTTATGACTTAGTGAGTGCGTGTGGTCCAGCTGCTATGCCACTGTGGTGTTCTTTTTCGCTGAGCTGATAAGCACATGGGGGAGAAAAAAACCCTCAAAACCGCCTCTTTTATCCTTAAAGACTGCTGAAATACATCATTTAGTTGCCAAGATATGACATTTTCCAGAACACGGTCCCTAATTAGCATAACCAATTTCCACATTTAACCAATTGACCCCCCCCTCAGAGAAAATGTCACAATATGAAAATATGGAGTGAATTCCTCAGTGTGACACTGCAATGACAAAAAGCGTTTTGTTGTTTTCGTTTCAGCGCGGCTATGAGAGACGTCATGGGAGGACCACTTTACCACAGATTAAGACGGGCGTTTTGGGTTCACGACGTGCGTTAGCTGCTACGGCTGGTCATTCCGACGTGCGATACCACTTCTTTATACTGTTACTGTACTGTTCTGTTAATTAATGCACTCCCTGATTTTATTTTTAGATGTTTTGTACAGTACAAACTGATCAGGTACTTTGATAACTTGCGCAATGTAGGATTTGTTTAGACATGTTGTTATGTCAACAATGTGAATGAAAACACTATATCAAACACTATCCCGATGCCCTCGCAGTAACTTTACTGGGACAATGTTTTGTGTCTCTTATGAATGATTTGTGAATATGTGAACATTTGATTGGGATGCATTGTGATGCTATAGTTCATTAATTATAGTTCATTCATTATAACCAGAGCAAACAATGAAGGAGGGGGTCTAATTCAACTACAATTGCCACACACTTATTGACCTTTAGGCCGATGAACTATTATCATACAATACAATATAATACAATATGATTTTGTTTTTGTTTTTTTGTCTGTATTCATTTGCATCTACTTCCAGATGGCATATTAACTACAAAAGTGATTCTCATTCTTTTTTAATTTCAAGGACCCCCAGTTTGATATGCATTAAGGCCACAGCCCGCAGACCCCCATTTGTTGTGTTTCACACTGTTACAGAACCTCAGGGGTTCATTTGGACGACACTGAGAGTGGGTGATCTAGAACAGGGGTTTTTTCAGACCAGGGCCCACCATTTATTCGGTATTTGAGCCACGGACCACCATTTGAGGACATTTTAGCCCCACAGACCCTAAAACTAAAGATTTCTTTTGCTTTTGTCCACAATTCCAGGCTGGATTTGGGAAACAAAACATACAGACCAAAGTGACCATTAATCTTCAAGTGTAGACTTGAGCTAACCAAGATGATGAATATTTTAACTCTTGAGAGTGTAAAAATGAAACCAAATGGACCCGCAAGGGTCCATTTGGTTTCATTTTTTACGTTCTCAAGAGTTACATCTGGTTAACCAACTCAGCTGGGGACCACCTGGAACCCTCTCAAGGACCACTGGTGGTCCCCGGACCACTGGTTGATCTAGAAGATGGGTATGTAGTTGTCTATCTTGGACTTCTGTCTCTGGGTGACACACTCGGCGATCCACACGATGTTACGATTCTCCTGCTCCTTCAGTTTGACGTAAGAGTAGAACACTCCGAAGTGGAACTGCTGCAGGAACGCAAGTGTGTTCAACTTCACCTGGAGAACAATGCATGATGACGAAAGTAATGATTAATTAATTAATAAATCACTTTCTGAAGCATGCAAAAAGAGAATAAAAAACAAACAAACAGTGAAACAGAAATTGGAAATATACAATTGGAATTAGTCTTGGGCAATATACCGGTATTACTCTTTATCGCGATATTGGAAATATTGGAAATACCGAGTAATATCGTTGGGTCTATAAAAAATATTGAATAAAAATGAATCGTCTCATCTTTACCTCTCGCTCAAAGAATCTGTCCTCCAGAGTTCTGGCACTGGATCCAGGCTCACGTTCCTCGAAGATCATTTTATAGTCCTGCAGGAAATGCTTCCATTACCAACCCAGTCTACTCTACAGTTTGGTCTCTGCATTGTGTGTAATGTAATGTGTTAGTTGATATCAGGGCCCACTATTTATTGAGCATTTGAGCCACGGACCACCATTTGTGGACATTTTAGCCCCACAGACCCCCCCCCACTAAAGATTTCTATTGCTTCTGTTCATGGCCATTAATCCTCTAGTTGTGTAGATTAGGACTGATTCACATGATGAATATTTTAACTCTTGAGAGTGTAAAAGAGTTAAATCTGGTTAACCACCTTAGCTGGGGACCACCTGGAACTCCCTCAGGGACCACCTGAGAGAGTTCCAGGGACCACCGGAGGTCCCTGAGAGATCACTGATCACTGAAGGTCCCTGGAACCCACTTTGAGAACCACACATTTAGAATATAGCAATTGCATACGCTCCTGATACTTGGACCACGATTCAACAAGATAGCAATTCTAATGTATGTTGCAATCCTGCCTTTGTATACGTTTTTGGACTGGCATTGGACAGTGACTAAACCCTGCCCAAAGGGTGGGGTTTAGAGAAGGGCTCATTAAATGTATATGTGCGTTTTAAACAGGAAAGTAAACATTACACTTGGCTAGAACCCCTAGCCAGGCTCTATTAGCTAAATTAAGAGGCTAGGAGCTCCATTTTTGTCACCGCTAGACACTACACCCCTCAACCTTTTTGGCTTTTTTTTTTTTTTTACTATTTTGGGAAATAGGCCATTTTAACTATTCAAAAATAAAGGGCTTTAGCGCAAGATGAACATGAAGGCCTAGAGATCGTCACACATCATATTATATCCTGTATTAGATTGTTCTCATCTTTACTGTAATATTGTAACGTTTGCCAGCAGCAGACCTTCACGTCTGCTTCAGGTCCAACACGGTCAGCCCCACAGAGGCTACCGAGCAGTGTCTTATCCAGAACCTACCGGGTAGATGTCAGCCACAGCTTTGACCTGCTCGTAGTCCTCTGCCCTGGCCAGCAGCTGCAGCCCGTCGGGGTGAAGTCGGCCACAGGTAGGGTACAGAGCGCTCCTCTCCGAACCGCCCAGGTCCGTCCCAAACGAGTTCACCGTGATGATGAACGCCCTCCTGTCCGCCTCGAACTTGAGGCGTGCACAAAGTATTCAACCCACATTTTAACTAGTTATTTACTGTATGTCCAGACAAGTGATACTGTATGTCTACAAGGTCACAAATATTAGAGGTGTATTAGAGTTACATCTACAAAACCATGGCTTGTGCTTTCATGAACAGGCACATCACACAGTACAGTGGGTATGGGAAACAGCATCTCCGCCTTAGATGACGGCTGCCAACTATAGCACAGACACTACAATACTTTGCCAGCAATTTGGCCTCCTTTTTGGGCATCCCAAGTTGTTGGAACCCTCTAACAGCAGTGTGCTTCCGAATATAAAGACAAATAGTCTACACCTATAGCCCAGTTCTGAGATGGTTGGTATTTGATGACCTTGGTCATGAAGGCTCCCTCTAGGCCATACCTGGGCATTATGCGGCCCGGGGGCCAAATGCGGCCCTTTGGCTGACTCTGACCGGCCCGTGGACCACCAGTGGTCCTTGAGAGAGTTCCAAGTTAAATATGGAAAGTTGGTTAACCAGATGTAACTCTTTGAGAGTGTATAAATGAAACCAAATGGACCCTTGCGGGTCCATTTGGTTTCATTTTTACACTCTCAAGAGTTAAAATATTCATCATCTGAATTAGCCCAAAGGCTACACATTCAATCAGAGAATGTAAGAGAATGGTCATTTTTGTTATCCTGTTTTGTTTCCCAAATCCAGCCTGGAATTGTAGACAAAAACAAAAGAAATCTTGTGGGGCTAAAATGTCATCAAATGGTGGTCCGTGGCTCAAATACTGAATAAATAGTGGCCCTGGTGTCAAAATGGTTGGTATTACTTTTATCTTGAAATTAAATTAATATTACGCAGACTTTAGTCTTGGCCCTCCACAATATTTTATGTATCTCATTTGGCCCCTTGGGAAAAATAATTGCCCACCCCTGCTCTAGGCTGCGGTCAAAGGTCCAGGCTATCTCTAATACAGGAACTTCCCTGGACTCTTCGTCAACCACAACAACATCTGGTGTATTATGTATTATCACAGAGTTGGAACAAGGATAGAATGAGACTGGAATGTTTGTACATTCTCACTGAGGATGCATAGTATTTTGATAGGTCCTTTGCTACAGTATGAGTTCCGCTATTCTATCATGGCGTGCTATGTACAACACACATGCACACACACACACGCACACACACGCAAGGACATGTACTGTAAAGGTCAAATTGTCAAATGATCGTAAACTGTTGTAAGCCTTGTTTATAGTTCGCTGAGGATCTTCAGCCTTACCTCAAGGATAGGACACATAACCTCCGCCGTTGCACCGCCAATCTGCTGGCAGAATGAGTGGAAGGACTCCAAATAAGCCTGGCAATTAATGACAGTAAACATATAGGTAGTTTAAATCTTTGATTTGCAAACCTGCTTGCTCTCTTATATGCATCAGACTATCTGTAATAGAATAGAGTAGAGTAGTAATAGGAGAGAGTATAGCGACACTTCCGCTGCCTCCAATGCTACGATTGAAAAGAGGCAGCTATTGGCTGAAAAGTGCATGTAACGGCCTAAGGAGGGATTCAAGTTACAAATACTCTCACCCATCCAGCTCCATTGACAGCAGATCGCAGAATCGCAGCTAAATTGGTGAAATGACGGACTTTTAGGACATTCAAACGCAATAACAGACCCTTCGTCACTGTTGTGAAAATTATTTGTTATATAACTCGCTTTAGTTAATGTATAATTATACAAAAATAGGCTTTGCTGTGATGCAGTGGTCAGCTATGTATCCCTATGTTTGGAACTTGCAGAGCTCCAGTGCAGGTGCGAGGCGTGAGGCGGCAAGATCAAAGTGTGTCACTACTCTCTTCCTACAGATACTCTAATATGCATGAAGCCAAGGGCCACCATTTGATGTACTTTTCTAACTCTATTGGGCCACAATGTACGCCAAAACCAAACGGGGGAGTTTTCATACGTTTATACAATATAGACTGAGTCGCGGTTGTTATTCGTGCACGCTGCCAGTTGGCCACGGACTTCTTTCTTTTCATGTTTTATTTGAAGCGTTTAACTTTAATTGTTTGACACTGGATGGAAGCACCGAAGCCTTGCCCAAATATGGTATCATACATCACGGATACGTATTTATAGGTGACGCGTGCGATCATTCAAGTAGCGACTTTGCGAAGGAACTCGTATGTATATTTAAGTTGTAGTTAGGGTCAATAAGAATCCAAGCTATTGGTCGTGTCTAACCAGGTAGTCCGTCCTGTTCAGCGTCGACCCGTTAGATCAACCTCGATTCGCGGAAGGAAGGAAGGAGAGCCAGGACAGATGTCATACTACTCATCGAGGGCCAGCGACTGCAAGGTCTACATCGGCGACCTGGGAACAGGCGCCGCCAAGGACGAGCTGGAGCGGGCCTTCAACCACTTCGGCCCCCTGCGGACTGTCTGGGTGGCCCGGAACCCGCCCGGGTTCGCCTTTGTCGAGTACGAGGACCACCGGGACGCTGAGGACGCCGTGAAGGGCATGGACGGCAAGGTCCTGTGCGGCAACCGCATCCGTGTGGAGATGTCCACGGGCATGTCCCGGCGGGGCCGCAGCGGGCGCCCCGGCAAGCGCCGCTTCGACCCCAACGACCGGTGCTACCAGTGCGGCGACCGGGGCCACTACGCCTATGAATGCTACAGGCCCAGCAGGTCTCGCTCCAGGTCCTGGTCCCGCGGCCGCCGCTACCGCTCTCGCTCGCGCTCCCGCTCCGCATCCCGCTCCAGCCAGAAGACGGCGACGGCGTCGGGGGCTCAGGCGGCGCCCCTGCCCAGCCAGCCGGCGGACACGTCATAGTCGTACCCCCCCCCCTCACGTTCTGCATGACCTCAAGGTGAGACCAGCACCAGGCGACGATTGAATGAAGATGATTTTCTACTTCCACCTACTGAATTCTCAACACTGCTTCTTTTTTCCCCTCCATGGACCACACAAATCCCAGTCCCTTAACTCCCATCTCCCACCCCGGCTGTGTTGATTTTTTTGATGGATTGATAATTTGTATTAAGCATATTGCATAGTGCATCTTTAAAATGTGTAAAAGACCAAAAAGATTCCTTGTTATTCACTGTGGTTATGTGGTTCTTTAACCAATTTTATAATATAATTAAAAGGTGGTGGGTGCGACCGGGGGTTAGGGAGTCTTGATAATATTTTTAGTTCCTGCAGTGCATTGTTTGCTATTGAACTTGGTTGAAAGTACGGTACTCCTCTCTGTGCCCTAAACATCATAGATGTTTGGTGAGGGAGCATAAACGGTGGAAGGAGCACCGGAGCTTGATTTTCTGACCCCTCTCTGATCATTGTTTTTATTGAATAGGGATAATATCTCATCCCTGCTTCCACTCAAAGCTTCTCCTTTGGAGACTGATAATTGTGTTTGATCAATTATCATTATTTGCTGTACAATGAAGTAAATACAGCTCAATGTCCCCCTCTGTTTTTTTTTACAACTTGAACTCTGAGGAGGATGTTAAATTGGTTTGATTCATTGTATATACATACAAAAGAAAGAATAGAGACAGAAAAGCTATTGGCCTTTCTGTTGTGGCCCTCTTGCAGAAAGGGTATAGGGAGCTTGGGGAAGAAAAATAAGTAGACGGTAGATTGGCAGACCAATGATTTGGGCTGTCCATGTCCTCTTAAATGTAAGTACTATCATGTTGCTGTCGTTTTACAACTGCATTGCCCTTTTTTCGGCACTGGCCCCTTCCACAAATGATATGGACTTAATGTTTAGTGCACTTTTGGCTTGCATAGCCATGTCTATTTTACACCATTAAACACCATGTGACACATTTTTACATATTGCGCACCTCACTTCACACAAATGTGATTTTTAGTTTCACAGGTGTAATCAGTGTCTTATTGTTATTTGTTATTTGAGGCACAAGGTGCAAATGTGCTGTATTTGAAATCTGAATAGCCAGGTGTGTGTTCTGTTGTATTAAATACTACGGAACACACACCTGGCTATTTAGATTAACTAAATTTTTTAGTTAATTAAGGTATTGTCGCAGAGACAAACAAATACCTTTTTACATTTTATTTTTAGTGTGCACATTTTGTTAAGCAAGTCCTCTTTTGGAGAGGCACTATCCCCTCTTATGCCCAGCTTTTGGGTTTTTGTGAACAAAAACATTTGTTGACAGAGAAATAAACATGCCAAAAGTGATTGTCCAGAATGGCCAATTTATGTTGACTTTTAATTCCCTTTACCCCTTGAATGCGCTTTCACACATTAGAAAGTTTGCTTCAATGCCACAGTTCAAATCCATGATCGCATTCTATTGTGTATGTTGTAATTGTTTTGAAGATATTTTAGGATCTAGCTCTTTAAGTTATTTCTATTATATCCTTTGCGATTGTATTACTGTTTGCTACAGTTTGTATATTGTTCACTTGATGTCGCTGCAAACAAGGGCAACCTATGTGCCTTTTGAGCGTAAATAAGCAAATGAATTGGTAATTAATGACGTTGGGAGACGGGAATATATTGGGAATCTTATGCCACATCTCCTAATATGTTCAAGAAGACACATCTGTGACCTGTATCTAGACACATGGCAAGCAAATTATAAGTTCTTTAAATGATAGCGACCAGTAGGCGGCCCACTATGCTGGACCTCAAATGTATTCTTCTGGATTTTCTCTCTATGGGCCACTACACTCTCTTTCTTGCTCTCCTTGCTACTTGTCTCTGTGCAAAGCAGTGCCTAGCGCCTACCTCTATTTTTGTATTTCTTATGTGTAAGGAATAATCTAACATTTTGGGTGCTTTTTTGAACTGTGGATTCTTTATTTTAAAGCCAAGGATGAAGCCTTATTGAAATGTTATAGTTTCCACTTCCCACAGACAATGACTATGTCTGTGGGAAACTATGTTGGGCTTCTGTTGCAACTGCAACGGACCACGCCTACTGTTCTCGTCGTGTCCAAGGGCTAGAGACGGAAACTTAAATTCCCTAATTACTTGCGTGAGGGGAATGGGCGCGTAAGACGATCGGACCGCGGTGGTCGGCATTCAGTCTTTCAGGGTACCCCGATTGGCCGGTTTAGATGATGACGTAATGGTGACATAAGTCAAAGAACTTCATAGCTAATGCCATGAGTATTAGCCTGCTCCGCTCACAAACAAGTAGGCCAGTAGTTGCACAAGTTCTGCAAGTTTGCATTCTACTGAGTGCTGAGCTAGTTTAGAATATGCTCTTCTACAGAGCAATTACTGTACAAGTTCGGACCAGGGCTTTAACCTTAACCTTATCAACAAAAACGGGGTACCTAGTTAAATAAACTAGGATAACAGGTAGACATGATCACACCCAACATCTGTACACACAAACTAACATTCATAGGATTTGTGGTCTTGCACAGTTTGTTGTGCGACAAATCTTTAGAAATCTTTTGCTCTCACTTTCGATCGATTACCTTGTACAGTTTGTTTCGGAGGATCTCGACTCCCATCTCGTCCAGGTTGGACTCAGACACAGCGTTCTGGAAGAATGGAGCTGCCACACATAGAACATCACTGCAGGGTTATTATAGCAAACTAGAACCAGCTAAGTTAACCAATAACTAAACCAAGAATCCATCAAAAACATTTTAGTTTGAAGCTTAACAAGAAGAATTATTACAGAAAATGTACTGTGTGTGTTTACAAAACCAACCAACCAAAACTACTGAAGCTAAAATCATAGTGAATGTCTTTTACTTGTGCGTGGTGGTGCGCAGTTCGTGGTCGTTTTCCCTCTGTGCTTTCCGATTGGCCAGTTGGGGGGGTGACGTAATTGTGAGGTAAATACCTCACAATTACGAAGTATGCAAGTATGCACTCTACCGAGTGCTGATCTAGTTAGTTTCAGTCTCTACTTGCGCGAGCACAAGTACTCCTTTCAGTTTGGAGGTTGGACTGCTTTTTAAACTAGATCAGCACTCATAGAGTGCATACTGTACTTGCGCATTGCACACAAACAGGCCGTGGCCTACTTGGCCACTCCTGCGTGAGCGGAGTGGGCTAATGCTCATGACTTTAGTTATAAAGGTCTCTTATTGACCTCACAATGCACATGTACAGTAATACCCCTACAGTAATACCCCTACTCTGTCATAGTTGTCATAGCTTAGCTGGTCTAGCCCTCAATGATTTTGGCCTTGGGGGGCGGGGGTGTCGTGGGATCCACACTGCGGAAGTGCTGCGCTCTGATTTGATCTCACTAAGGTGTCGTCATCTCCGGCCCCTCCCACGCCCGTCCACTGCTGTTCTACGTCACATCATTTAGAGCGACGCCCACCCCGGAAGGTTGACACGCCCCTCAAGGCCACTTTCCAACGCGCGTTAGTCCAGGCTTTCCGTTTTCGCGCAAGGCGGACGAAAATGAAAGCCTGGGTGTCGAGGCTATAGTTGTCATAGCTTAGCTGTTAGTATAGTAGTGCTTAGTTGTAGTATGTTATAGTATGTTAGATGTATAGTTTTGGTTGTTGTCTTCTATAGTTGTAGTATATATTTATGTGTGTCCTTTAGCTGCTTAGTTGTAGTATGTTTAGTCTTAGCCGTATAGTTAGTTGTAGCATATATACTGTATATATGTCCTGTCTAGTTCCTGCCTAGCTGTTTAACTTTCACTACTTGCCACTTTATAATTATACCTGGTTGTATCTTAGCACCTTCACCCCCTTTATGCTGTTACAGTTGCACTTTACTGCTCTAGTCTGTTGCACTACATCACTTACTGTTTCTTGTATTGCACTGTCTATTGTGTTATTGCACTGGGGAACAATGGAAACATTATTTCATCCCTGTATATGTCCTGACATACAGTACACTGGAGTGACAAATAAAGAACCTTGAACCTTGAATGATGTCACCATTACATCATCCCAATTACACCCCCCCCCCCCCCCCCCCCCCCCCCCCCCAACTGACCAATGCCCCGAGGGACGTGTACCACTGCTCACCACGCACCGATCGCTATTATCTCCGGGGTGTTTGCCCCTGTGAGTTGGCTCTTGTCAGAGTGCAGTTCTAGTTTCAAAACTCGCTCGTAAATCTGCTAATACTGTAAGGTTCTGGGTATATACCGAGGGGCGTGTCGACGAGGATGGCGGCGTAGAGCTCGGTGGCGGTGCGGGCGATGCCCACGGCGGCCATCTGGTCGAAGTCGCCCAGTGGGTGACAGCGTGGGAGCAGCTCACCCACGTCCCTCTGCTTCAGGGCTCCGGTGATCAGCAGCACCACGTTGTCTATCATGTAGCTGTAGCTATGGAAACAACAAGGCCACACGGAGGGAGGAGGAGGGAAACATGAGCGCTGTTGTTGTTCCAGACCTAGTACTTGAGCTCTGTCCCATTTTTTCTGTTCATTTTAGGCCATCTGCAGCCTTGTATTATTTATTTCATTGTTTGAGCACAGTGCACCCTTTGATTACTGAGGAATACGTAAGGAATTTACCATGAAAGGGTGTGGGTTTTTCGCTGATTTACCCACTGTGTTAGGGTGGCGCAACCATGAAACGGGGCCAAAATCGGCCAAACAACCCACAACCTTTCATGGTACATTACGCTTCGACCACTTTTTACTTAAAATGAAAGAAACACACTTGTAACTTGCAAGGATCTTTAGTTACAATAATTAATTGTTTCAGCTCTGCGGTCGATTTGCATTCGCATCCGGGTATTTTGAAGTTGTGAGGGTTATAGTCCTATTTACCACTGTTTTTAAGCCAATCGCAATCCAGTTTTTGACCATGTGACTCAAAAAGTTGTAGAAAAACGGTTTCAGTTATAAACGATCATGCTGCTGTTGCTGCTAATGGCTTATACAGTATCTGGTAGTCTGAACAAATGAACCAATTAGACATTGCCAAAACTACACTGTCCCGCTACTCATTTATAAGATGGAATATCAGTTGAGCGTGTTGAGTTGAGGAGGTCTCACAGAGGGTTGCTTATTGTCTTGGTCTGATCGAATCGATCTTGAGATTGACCATTGCAATTCCGAGGAACTGCTGTACAATAACCGTACTGTATGTTCCATCTTCCGCTATGATTCATGATGTTTGGTCACTTGTTTTGTCATGCCTGGAGTACTGCCCAGTGATTTTTGGTCAAGTGCTGCTGAGAAACATCAAACTCCTGCTGGGTTGGACTGGTATGGATCCTCTCGCTCTCTCACTCTCTATGGCTTTCTTACCACAGAAACAGAACAGACGGTCATCTGCCAGGTCCAAGGCTGTCCAATATGTGTCTTGTCCCATCTAAAGTCCTATTCATAACCCCAGTTTTAGGTGATAACTAAGGTGACTGCCAAAACCGTAGTTAGTAAAAAACAAAGACTTGCGTTCAAGGGGGGAGGGTGAGTTGCTTATCACCACCTGTACTAGTCAGTGGTCACCATGTGCCCTAAAACTGGATTATAAATCCAGGCCTTTACATAACCTTTGCCTGTCGTCTCCCTTATTATGTGTCCGTTCAAATCACAGTCTGCCTCCCCTCATCACATTCACTATGGCCTTCGCTCTTATCCCAATTCCCGCTCTGGCTAGCTTTTCTTTCTCATTTCTTCATTCAGCTTTTCCTCCCCTCCTCAGGGATCGAGTTTCATTCCTACACTTAGGCTTTCACCTTCAGGGATGGAATCCATGTCTAAAAAAAAAGAAAAGAAAAAAAAACATCCAGACTTTCCTTTCACTTCATAACCTTCCAGTCACTGCTATAACCTCAACCTGCGCTCCGTAGCCCCTCTTGCTAAGCACCGACATCATGCTTATCACACCATGTCATTTTATGACATGCTTTCATCGTAAAATGAGAAAGAAAATCATATAGTTGTTATAGTTTCTTATCACGATGTGTCAAATACACCAGAGGGCCAGTTCTCAATATCATACCACGGGCCAAAGATAATTCATTCATGGGCCCGATTTGGCCTCCGGGCCTTGAGTTTGACATATATACTGTATGCTAAACGCTTGAATTGTAAGTTGTAAAATTATAGGGTGTTGTCAAGAACACACACAAACTGTAATTTAATGCTCTCTGTCCAACTTGTGCGTTTGGTGAAAACGACTACACACAGTAGATACTGTATAGGAGTATAGCAGGGGTTTTCAACAGGTGGTCCGGGGACCACCAGTGGTCCTTGAGAAGGTTCCAGGTGGTCCCCAGGCTAAATGATGGAAAGTTGGTTAACCAGATGTAACTCTTGAGAACGTAAAAATAAAACCAAATGGACCCTTGCGGGTCCATTTGGTTTCATTTTTACACTCTCAAGAGTTAAAATATCCATCATGCGAATGAGTTAAAATCTACACAACTAGAAGATTAATGGTCTTGGACAGAAGCAAAAGAAATCTTTAGTTTTGGGGTCTGTGGGTCTAAAAATATCCCCAAATGGTGGTCCGTGGCTCAAATGCTGAATAAATGCTGGGCCCTGGGATGAAAAAGGTTGAAAACCCCTGGAGTATAGGACAGCATTAAGCATTCCCGGTATAACGTACGTGATGTAGTCCAGGAAGGAGGAGAGGGGCGGCAGGGCGTTGGAGCGCAGGCAGCTGAACTCGGTCAGCAGGTTGCCCCTCAGCCTGCTGTCCACCAGGGACACGGTGAGCTCCTCCTGGCTGTCCGTGGACAGCAGACCGCTGTACTCTGTGGTCTGCAGGTGGAGCTTCATGTCTGCGCAGGACAACAAGCAGGGACTTTTTAAAGCCAGGTGTATTCAACTCAGGGGCGTTTTTACCATTGGGCAGACTAGGCAGTTGCCATGAGGGTCGACCGGGGCGACCAGCAGGAATGCTTTAAAACAGGGGTTTTCAACAGGTGCTCCGGGGACCACCAGTGGTCCTTGAGAGGGTTCCAGGTGGTTCCCAGCTAAGTTGTTTAACCAGATGTAACTCTTGAGAACGTAAAAATGAAACCAAATGGACCCTGGCGGGTCCATTTGGTTTCATTTTTACACTCTCAAGAGTTAAAATATTCATCATGTGAATCAGTCCTAATCTACACAAGTAGAAGATTAATGGTCATGGACAAAAGCAAAGGAAATCTTTAGTTTGGAGGGTCTGTGGGGGCGAAAATGTCATCAAATGGTGGTCCGTGGCTCAAATGCTGAATAAATAGTGGGCCCTGGTATCAAAAAGGTTGAAAACCCCTGCTTTAAAAGGATCCCGGGCTAATGAGCCTCAGATAGATACATTATCCTCTACAGCTAGAATTGAACATTTAAAACACATATAATATGTTCTTTACTTTGAAAGTACTTCATATTTGTATCCCTTGGGGGAGGCGCCATTTTATTGTGCCTGACATAGGTATGACACAGGAGATTTTCCCTGGAGCCTGCCTTTACCAAATGGACCCTTACGGGTCCATTTGGCTCCAGGAAAAATCTTTCCTGGGGCTCTAAATGACTTAGAAACACCACTGGTTCAACTTAGCGGCCCACACAGCTCCATGTGGCCCTGGTGTGTGATTCCAGCTGGTGCTCGTTAATATTGACACTCGTTAATGTCAAGGCAATTGTGTTTATTGCACTGTCAAATAGCACACTTTATATACATATTAGCATACTTGTACAGACATATATCACCCTGTACTCATGTTGTCCACAAATGGTTTGCATAAATTATTGTGTTTGGACACAAATTGCATTTTGAGGACCCACACATTGTCACACTTTGTGCGCATGTGTGTGTGTATTCATTCATGGTCATATAGGAACCTAGATTGAAGTAATGTCATGACATTGATATATTTGGCAGTTAATTGAGACACAAAATAAGGTGTTGGTTATTGTTAAAATGCTTCATATCTCATGGGCTCTAAAATCGTGCCCCCACTCCTGCTGAAAGGAGTGAAATAAACTACATTAATGTTGTTTCTTTCACCCTAATGTCATTATTTAACATTGCAATTCATGGAAGTTGAGTAGATTGTATGGTGTGCGGAACCTGAGCCATGTATAACTGTTGAAAGAGAAGTTATACATTTATAGTTAGCATCTGTGTCAGCGGAATACAAGGAAACTGTAGGAATAACTTTATTTCTTATGTGCTGTGCGTAATCGCATAGTAATATAATTCAAGCCGTATTGCTATATTTGGGAGAGCCATGAGAGCTAATGAAAACATGTTCAGGGAACTGTTTATGGCTCTGCATTGATTTGAAGACTGGTGTGAGTGTGTCTCTTGTGTTGAAGGCACTGTGCAGAGTATGTGTGCGCTACATGTGGCTCTGGGTCACTTCGATTAGCCAATTTCTGCCGTTTCCCTTTAAATGTGCCTCCAGACATCTGCAGACACCCTGAATCATAGCCCAATTATATTTACAAACCACAAGGCTGTTACCAAATATCATCCAATGAAAAGCTAGACAAACATGATTAATTCCCTGTGAAGAGGATGTGACACTGACTAAGCACACATGCATGCGTGCGCACGCCCACGTGCACAGCACACACACACACACACACAAAAAACCTTTGGAATAGTTCAACGTGCCAATCTATTGACATGTTGTGAGCTTGTAGGCTGGCTATTTTAACCATTGAAAAATGTTTTTAATAGTTTAAAAATGCAAAGAAGTTAACGGATAAGGGGTTTAGAGAGGACGAAAATCTAGGCCTAGATGTTTAGACTGACCAGCAAATTCCGCTTCTTTCAGCTATAAACCCAAATATCATTTGGATGGAATGACAAAACATTCCACCATGTCTCATGTCGTTTGCTTCTAAAAATATATAATGGTCCATATCGCATTGAGAATTACATTTCTCAATTTTCATGGTGGCATAATTTAAAGCCTCATGAAGGTCTTAGGACTGAAAGCTCGTGGCTGCATTCTTCTTTCAATTTATCAAAGGACATGTTAGTGTTAAGTCAACCCAGATAAAATCATATGAACATAACTGTATTCTGGTTTAACTACGCACAGCTCAGTCTTAATTTGTGAATTTGAACAAGTCTCTCCTTTATACTGAACAGCAAAGTGATAACATGGCTTTGATCGCATAATTCTAAGTGGTTGGACACTGACATGACCTGACAGTTACAACGCTGGCAGTGTAAAGGCTATGTGATCCGAGTCACAGCTTCTAGGCCCTTAGCAGTCAAATTATAAACACATTTTATGAGCCTAATGATATTTCAGGCTATCCAAGTCGTCATGCCATATGATTCATGTCTCAAGAATACATTTGTGGAATTCTCCAGCAAGGGCGAACTCCGAACACCAGCAACTTAGCCTCTGTCTCTCGGCTTACATCTGCCATGCTAAATGAAAGCCTGGAGACAGGGTGCACCAGAGAGACTATCAAAAGGTGGGACTTCCGGTTTGTTGCTGCTGTTGTAATAAAGGTTTAAAAGATGGAATTTTGTGCACTTTGCACACTTCTATAACTGCTTTGTCCGTTGAAATATTTTTTCTGCACCTAATTTTAACTTCCGCAACTACCGTTGGTAGTCTCTAAAGTCAGGGTGCCAGCGACTACAATGTAGACCAGGTCGCATCCATTAACGACCAGGTCGCAAATCCACAGCGACCATGTTGCAAATCTATTATAGCTCCACTAGCAACCAGGTTGCAAATCCACTAGCGACTAGGTCACAACCACTTGCTTACTAGTCATGACCAGGTCTTGTTTCGACAATACCTTCTATGCAAGGGGATGGCTCAGCTGAACTGTCGCGCAAGGGCAGGAGGGGATGGGGGAACTTTTCCCTGCACCTCCTGGGCACTGTGGGACGACTAGTCCAGGATGGTGAACCTTCCATGGTTGTGGTTATGTTTAGGGCCATATCAGAGATAGGGTTAGAAATTTGGCACTGCTCCATGTTCGTGATTATGGTTAGGGTTTAGGATTGAACATAGGGTTTTTTGTTTAGGCTCAGGGAACTAGTCGCAACCAGGTTGGAACTATAGTTGCTTACTAGTCGTCACGACCACAAGCACCTATACCCGTGACCACGACCAGTAAATTAGTGGCCACGACCAATAAGAAACTCGTTACGTTACGACCAGGTCTGTAGACGCTGGTGGATTTTGCTGTCTCTCAAATATTGTTTATATAACACACACACACACACACACACACACACACACACACACACACACACACACACACACACACACACACACACACACACACACACACACACACAGTAATTACCATGTGGTATCTTACCCTCCAGTGTTTCACACTGTACCAGGTTGTGATAGTCGGTAGACGTCAGAATCTGGGCTTTCATTCCTCGAACCAGACCCTCCAGGTATCCATGGTCCACATTGAAAGCCAGCTCTGCACACATTGCCATCATCCCAAATAATGTAATCAAGTTTAGCCAAAGATATTAACCCGACAGGCGGCCCTTTACTGTACTGTTTGTCCTTCCTTCACAATGTCCAGCTCTGTCTCCACATGGACTTCTGCATTTTGACTCTATGACTGACACGCAGCTTCTTTTTATTTTCCCTTCCTTCTTTGTAGTACTGTACATTCATATACCGTATGTATTTGGCCACTGTCACATGTATAACACCATCTGAAAAAGACTTGGCGCCATCCAGGAAGATTTGTGTTAAAGGTTTTTAAGACACTTCAAATCAAATATGTATTAAGTATGGGGTTCACTTGGTTAGGGATTGTGATGTTGTACATCAGGGGTTTTCAACAGGTGGTCCGGGGACCACCAGTGGTCCTTGAGAGGGGTCCAGGTGATCCCCAGGCTAAATGATGGAAACTTGGTTAACCGGATGTAACTCTTGAGAATGTAATGAATGAATGATGGATATTTTAACTCTCAAGAGTTAAAATATCCATCATCTGAAGCACTATTTAATTAAGAAGAAGAAGAAAATCCAGCCTGGAATTGTGAACAAAACTTTAGTTCTTTAGTTTTAGGTCTTTGTGGCTAAACTGTCATCAAATGGTGGTCCGTGGCTCAAATGCTGAATAAATGGTGGTCCCTGGTGTCAAGAAGGTTGAAAATCCCTGTTGTACATCACCGGAGCCCACTTTGAAAGTCCACGTTCTGCTCAATACTAGAATCAATAGTATTAATGTCAGTTATGGTATTTTACCCACAATAATCTAATTTTAACCCTAATAATAACCTAGCGCAATACAACAGAAGAACTTTTGTGCAGCACCTGGGCTAGAGTGGATGTGCATGTTCTATTACCTTTGTTCTTTGTTCTTTTTTTATTGAACCGTGGTTCTGTATAACAGTGTGGTTGATTGTGGATGCTCTACTGAATTATGGGTGCATGGTGCAGACGTCCTTCAGAGATGGTTCTGCTTGAACTGCTTGAAGCACATGCCAGTGTCTGTTGAGTATCTTTTTAATTCGTGAATCGCATGTGATTACAGTGATTAGAGAAACAAGCCTGTCATGGATTTTTAGTTTGGTGTATTCGATAAGACATGTTGAGAGGTATGATGTACCGCTTTCTGCGTACAATGTATGGCTTTCCGGAGGATCTATAGAGGATAGTATGTATGAGGTTAAATAGGTTTCTACTTGTATACTTGATTCCAGAAAGCACTGGCAACCGTAATGATTGAGTAATAATCTCCTCAAAGTCTATGAATGGACTATAAAAACTTTGGCTTTCAGACATGTAAGATTTGTTACAGATGCGCTACATTTTTATTTGTAATATATTCAATTTCATGTTGGTTATTCCTGTATTCCACTGATTCCACCGGGCAGCATTACAGTTTGTGACGCACTGATGCACTTCCATCGCTTTCAACAACTTCCAGGAAAGCTAACAGCATCTCAGGAAAAGATCCATGTACAGATGCAGCCTTTCATATGCCATTTTAGGCGAGGTAGCTAGAATTAATGTTTAAGGTATCATATCCAGCCCCCCGCCACAGCTGGGTACCGTGGCCCACAGCCCCTAAAGCCAGTGCGATCAGAACGTCGACATAAATACAGACTTTTCACATACAGGAAGCTTCTCCCCTGACAACGGCAGAGAAAAATGTGTGAATTTCCCATATAGAGCCAGAGGGACACGCCTTTCCGGTGTGAAATGAAACCGCCGCCTTCACACAGAAGGTTTATAGAGGAATTGACTGCCCTGCGGCCCATCATACAAAACCTCACCTCTTATTTTTTGTGTTTGGCTGGAGCACAGGGGCCATAAACGCAGAGGTCACCAAGTGGCTCCTCTGTGCAATAACCACAGGGTGAGGTTTAACACATTGGTCAGCCAACATATTTGCAACGGCCTAATTTCTCTAATAACAATCATCATACATTACAGTAAATAGTTACTCTTGGAGGTTCTCAGAGAAAATGCAGGGGATCTTTGTGTGATAGGGATTTTTTCAATTTTTAAAGTGGTGCAACCACTTTCTACATTTGAGTGACTGTACACTCAAATGTACAATTGAGTTGACTGTAATCTGTAACCTGCATTCTGTAATATGTAACCTGCATTCTGTAATCTGTAACCTGCGTTCTGTAATCTGTAGCCTGCAATCTGTAATCTGTAATTTGCAGTCTGTAATCTGTAAACTGTAACTTGCAGTCTGTAAGGTGTAACCTGCAGCCTGTAAACTGTAGCCTGCAGTCTATAATCTGTAACCTGCAGCCTGTAATCTGTAACATGTGGTCTGTAAACTGTAACCATGTCCAAGGAAGATTTGAGAAGGAAGAGACATGACTAGATGCCAGGGCTGCACCATGACACCTCTGTGCAAAACTCTCACCGGAAGTTTAAAAAAAATACATGGCATTGGATGGGAGCCCGCTGGACAGCTTCTAAACAAAAAATATTTATGAGTACGACCTTTGTAATGTAATTGGTTCAGGAATATAAAAGAAGATACATGACAGGCTGTTTTCTAATCACTGACCTTTCGATGTGCAAAGTGGCACAGTCTTATGTGGCTGAACCACCTGCATCCTATCCCTTGCAAACCTGCCCACAGTATTTATGGCCCAGCCTCACAGCAGACTTTGACAGACTTTGTCTTGTGAAGTTTACCAAGCATTCAAGCAGTTTGCCAAGCCTTGCTATTGCCCTACTGCTCTCTGTTTTGTTTTTTTGTGTCTGCATCCTGAGTCCTTTCCACGTGTGCCTGACACAAAGTAGATCATTTTATTGAGGCGTCTAAACGGCGGCAGGCGTAGTTTCTTTCTAGGGATGTCTCTCGAGATGTGGCAGATATGAAGTGGTCAACATTTTTGTGATACTTGGCACGCGCTCTTTAGATACCTCTGAAAAACGACAGTGTACACATTGAAAAGCATCAGAGCAGACAGCAAACTATGTTCCATGTCTTCTTTTACATTCCTGAACCGACACATGTCTCAATCATTCACAAATGGTGTTTATTCACGAGCCGGTCCATGCCGGCTCCATCCACTACCATCATGCATGTCATGGTTTGCTATCATGGCCTCTTCACGTGACCAAATTACATTGGTGTCCTCTTTCCTTGTATTTGTTCCGGGCCTGTGTCCAAGTAAAAATGCCAGGTCCTTCATTATAAGCTACGTCGCACTCATCTTTTCATAGACCTGAAGCCCAGCTGAGCCATTGAGGCCCATATAGGTCAGGAGCCCTGTTCTGTAGCGTGAGGCAGCTTGATGTACAAGTACAACCCCTGGACCAAGGCTGAGGGAAGTAGGGGTGGTTGGGGGGCTTGAGCACCCCCTTTTTTCAGACACAGCCCCCCTTGGACAATGGACAGGAGGAGGAAAATACTAGTTATTTTAATCAAAACAGATTCCTGTTAATAGGCCTTATACATATGCTCTATCGTTGTATCAGAGGCTAAGGTACCTGTGTCAGTTAGCTCATGCATGTGGAGAGGGAAGGTAAAAGCCACTTTTCCGTGTGTAAATGCGCATTCACACACATTTTGCGTGTGTGCGCATCTTGCAGCACTCCATAGTGAACGTCCAGCATCCCCTACTGTCAATATCTTCCCGCGGCCATGCCCTGGACATGAAGCTAGTATGTCGCAGGGACTTACCTCCAATCCAGCTCTTAATGCTGAGTGCCAAGCAGGGAGGTATTGGGCCCCATTTTTTAGAGTCTTTGGCCAGCCAGAAATCGAACCCCGGCCTCCCAATCTCAGGGTGGACAGGGCTCTAACCACAAGGCCACTGAGCTGGTATATGTTTTAATAGACCTGGTTGCTTATCTTTATTTTTACACTTGCATCCCTATCCTGGGGGAAACATTGGCTATAAATAACTTAGGGTAGGTTGAATATTTTCAGTAAAGGCATTTGATGTACAAGGGGAAAAAGAGCAGACCGACTATCAAGTCAAAGGTGAAGTTTAGTAGTAGAAGTATTTAGGGGTTAATGTCAGACAGGTCGTTAAACTGAAACAGCCATATATACTAGGCTTTGCCCTAGCCTTGTTTTTCTGTACCACGCTAAGCAGAAACAGGCTCACAGTGGGTCGAAGCCAAGTTGAATGCACCTTAATTTAATCCACAAGCTACAGTAGCTGCTGCCTGCGGCCGGCCTTGGGCCAACTGGAAAACACTGAACGGCAGTGTTGCCAAATGCCAAAATCCAAAATGCACTTCCAAAATGCACTAGAATGCGCTAGAGCAGTGGGTTTTCGACCATTTTCATACCAGGGCCCACTATTTATTCTGCATTTTAGCCACGGAGGACCACCGTTTGATGTTGAGTTTAGTCTCTGGGGCTAATTTAAGGAAAAATAACAATTGGTCAAAATAACAATTCTTCATGTTCTAAATGTGTAGGTTCCTGAAAATTAGGTGATTCAGATGCTTAAATATAATTTAAATCTTGAGAGCGTAAAATGAAACCAAATGGACTCTTATGTTTCATTTGCACTAGAATGCGCTAGAGCAGTGGTTTTTCAACCATTTTCATACCAGGGCCCACTATTTATTCTGCGTTTTAGCCACAGAGGACCACCGTTTGATGTTGAGTTTAGTCTCTGGGGCTAATTTAGGAAAAATAACAATTGGTCAAAATAACAATTTTTCATGTTCTAAATGTGTAGGTTCTTGAAAATTAGGTGATTCAGATGCTTAAATATAATTTAACTCTCGAGACCGTAAAATGAAACCAAATGGACCCGTAAGGGTCCATTTGGTTTCATTTTACGCTCTCAAGAGTTACAGGTCTATAAGGGTCCATTTGGTTACCAATGGTCCTTTCTTGTCAACCAATTTCGCCCCAACTCACCAGCAAAAAACACTAGATTTTCCGCCAGAGGTTTTTCCACTAATTTTGGCGCTAGGGGGGTCTGGAAAAAAAAGCGAAATATATTGACAAATGTGCCAAGTTGGCAACACTGCTGAACAGTCTCTGGATTGCTGAAGGACACTGCAAAGCACATTCAAGATATAGTGGAAAAAGAACGACTTCTGGCGCATGTGTGTGGACTCCATAGCCATGGAGCAAACCATCTATGACCAACCCCTTTCCCCATAGGCTGACTGCATCTAAAATGTCGACATGGTAATGGTTAGTTAGTTGTGTATTTCCGGAGTCCTTCAAAAAATCTGTGGCAAACTTAAAATGATTTGTTTTTCTCAGCCTGTGCCAAAATAATTCTTCATCTGCTGCTCACTGAGAATGGGTTTTTACATTAGATTATTTCACAAACTGCCCGCTCACCACCACCTTCTTCCCCCATATTGCCCCCATATTTCTTATTCCATTTCCCTTATGAAAATAACAAAACATCGGGCCAACAACTAATTTCACCAACTGCTTTACATCTGTAGACCTGTGATGTCACCATGAAACTGATTCTGATTTTGCTATGCACCACTGACCAAGTTGGTCAGGGGAACTGGAAGCAGGGGAGGATTATCCGACGAGCGTGTTGGGCCCACGTGTAGGGAGCTCCCCCCCGAGCTTGAGTCCCCCCCCCCCCAGGGTAACAGTGAATAACCTTGGAGCACTGGGTCCTTGTCACTGTCATTAACAATGGGCTTATTTACATACATAACCTCAAAAGTCAAGAACCATTATGATACGGTTTGCAGTTATTTGGCTTAGTTATTTTGTCTCTTTATTATTTTGGAGCAGTCTTTTGCTGTAAATCCTGCTGAGATGCAGTTGAATGTCAGAGCCCTGTGTGTCATAATTGTTATGACCTATGCGCCGCGATGGTAAGAAAAAAGCTGTGTAGTAGATAGATCTTTATTGTCATTGTAACCTGTACCATGCCAATATGGGCCAGCACCTTTGGCGGGTGCTGGCCCATCATTTCTAGATCTGACTATGACTGGAAGGGGGGGGGGGGGGGATGATGTCACAGAATGAGTCAGAACACGTCATAAGATAAAGCTATGCACACTCCAGCCTTTACTGGAGGTGACCTGGCTGACCTGAACGATGCTGCACTTGCCCGCACCAACCAACCACTCAGCCAGGGGTGAATTTTTAACCTGTCGCACGTATTCATTTTAACCTGCCACCTCCAGCATGGTTCGGGTTGTAATGTACCCTGGACAGACATGAGAAGATGGCTGGATAGTGGATACAAGGAAGAGTAAAGCTTTCAGCCAACTTGGACCGTATTTGGCTGTTTTATCTAAAAGTAAAAAAAAAAAAAAAAAAAAAAAAACTCATTTCGCGATGAAATGTGCAAGCGAAGCTGCTGGTAAATGTGTTACTCAATCAAATAACTGTGATACTGGCAGTGACCTTCAGGAACCAAACCAGTAAGCCTTAAAGTGTTTGGACCTTTTGGTAGAATTCTGCCTATAAACCAGTTTGCCAGAAGTTATTAGATTAGAAGGAGGACAATAAAAGAGGCAACATCAGGCCATATAACAAGTTATTTATTCAATAAAAAAAATATATACAGTATATAGACAATCATTTCTCAAAGGCTTGAATCACATACATACGCAGACAGAAATAGTTATTTATTTTTATTTCGTTGTCTTGAAAAACAATTCTGTTTTCTTTCAAGGTGGCAAGGCCTGCAACAAAAAAAAAACCTTTAAGATGAGTTTAGAAATATTTCTTTTCCCATATAGATCCACATACTCACTCACTGACAAGATAAATGTGAATTAAAAGCAGAGATGGTTCAGATAACCAGAAGCAGTCACAATACAGTTAACCAGTTAAGCCTGATTGTATACTTTGTCATAGGCCAGTGTTGTTGTAATAGTAAAAGGTTTAATGACTTGACCAAATTGGGATAATGTGTTGGCTCTGGACAATAATAAGGTCATGGCAAACATAAAACATATTTATATACACATAAAAACATAAAATATATTCATATACACATCTGTGTGAAATGTCATACATGTATACATGTAAATGTATACATACAGTTGTTTGTGTTTATATGTGTCATACTTTATGACATGTCGATAACTATGAGCATGTTGTATGTCTGTGTTTATGACTGATTGGCTTACTGTGTGTATAAGATATAAGAGACATCATTGCACATCCATAACACATTCACTCACACATACAGTGATTTATTTTTTTAACATTTATTTTTCCTCCTCTAACCAAAGTATGTTAATACATGCATCAATAACGCTGGTGGCAGAGTAGACAAATTGGACATCATGGAAGTTAAAAGGTTCCCAGTGTCTTGGTTGCCTGGTTGCCTCCATCATCATTGTGTACGATAATGATTTACGCTTTAATGTAAAACAAGTTGAATTAGACAGGGGTCCAACACATAATATGGCAAATTATGTCCCTTATATCTTTCACATGCAATATACATTCACTGTAAGATGAGATCATTCGTTTGTGTACTGCAGCTGTGCCCAAGTTCCCTCTATCACCAGCGGTGGGGGTGCAAGTTCAGTCCATAGTTTGTGTCTACAGAATGTCGTGCATGTGTGTGGTGTGTGTGTCTGAGTGTGTCCATGTCCATGGGTGACGGATATATATGAAGGATATACAGTATATACACAACAGTTTAACACTAAAATTAAATCAGTATATGTATATATAGCATATAAATTAGGCGCTGAGCTTGAAGCATAATCCATCACATAACGATGTTTGTGTGGCAGTAAGAGCAAATCAAGCTCACATCATGCCAGGGCCAGGTGTACGCAAGTTCTCTCTTCATTCAGGGTCCACAATAAACCGATACGTCTCAAACTAGCTGACAATTTTAGCAGAAAGATGCAAACATGCTGCACACATGTAGTCCATCCTAAATGAAGATTTTCATTGAACAGTGTCATTCTCGGTAGTTTAGTATCATGTTGTTAAATTACATACCCTAAATGCAAACAGTCATTGTGATCAAGAATGAGGTTGCTGCCTTTCTGTACTTACTTCTAACCCCAATTCCGTTGAAATTGGGACGTTGTGTAAAATGTAAATAAAAACAGAATGCATTGATTTGCAAATCATTTTCAACCTCTATTCAGTTGAATACACCACAAAGACAATATATTTAATGTTCAAACTGATAAACTTTATTGTTTTTTGAAATTATACAATCTTTTGTAAATTGATCCCTGCAACACGTACCAAAAAAGTTGGGACGGGGGTAACAAAAGACTGGGAAAGGTCATGAATGCACAAATAACACCTGTTTGGAACATTCCACTGGTAAACAGGTTAATCTTAAACAGTTTAATATCGTGATTGGGTATAACAGGACCATCCCAGTCGTTCACAATCAAAGATGGGGCGAGGTTCACCACTTTGTGAACAATTCTTTGAGAAAATCATCCAACGGTTTAAAAACAATGTTTCTCAACATTCAATTGCAAGGAATTTGGTGATTTCATCATCTACAGTCCATAATATAATCAAAACGTTCAAATAATCTGAAGAACTTGCTATACTAAAGCGACAAGGCCGAAAACCAACACTGAACACTTGTGACCTTTGATCCCTCAGGTGGCTCTGCATTAAAAACTGACATCATTGTGTAAAGGATATTACTGTGTGGACTCAGGAACACTCAGAAAACCATTGTCAGTTTACATAATTTGTCGCTACACCTGCGAGTGCACGTTAAAACTGTACCATGCAAAGCAAAGCCATATATCAGAAAGGTTGGTTTGAAAAACAACCAGAAAAAACAACCAGAATGTCTTCTCTGGGTCCACTATCATTAGAAATGTGGACTCATCAGAACACAGCACACTTTTCCACTTTGTATCTAACCATTTCAAATGATATTGTACCCAGAGAAGGCTTTTCTGGTTGTTTTTCTTGTTGTTTTTTCAAACCAACCTTTCTGATGTATGGCTTTGCTTTGCATGGTAGAGTTTTAACTTGCACTCGCAGGTGTAGCGACAAATTATGTAAACTGACAATGGGTTTTCTGAGTGTTCCTGAGTCCACACAGTAATATCCTTTACACAATGATGTCAGTTTTTAATGCAGAGCCACCTGAGGGATCAAAGGTCACAAGTGTTCGGTGTTGGTTTTCGGCCTTGTCGCTTTAGTATAGCAAGTTCTTCAGATTCTTTGAATGTTTTGATTATATTATGGACTGTAGATGATGAAATCACCAAATTCCTTGCAATTGAATGTTGAGAAACATTGTTTTTAAACCGTTGGATGATTTTTTCAAAGAATTGTTCACAAAGTGGTGAACCTCGCCCCATCTTTGATTGTGAACGACTGGGATGGTCCTGTTATACCCAATCACGATATTAAACTGTTTAAAATTAACCTGTTTACCTGTGGAATGTTCCAAACAAGCGTTATTTGTGCATTCATGACCTTTCCCAGTCTTTTGTTGCCCCCGTCCCAACTTCTTTGGTACGTGTTGCAGGGATCAATTTACAAAAGATTGTATAATTTCAAAAAACAATAAAGTTTATCAGTTTGAACATTAAATATATTGTCTTTGTGGTGTATTCAACTGAATAGATGTTGAAAACGATTTGCAAATCAATGCATTCTGTTTTTATTTACATTTTACACAACGTCCCAATTTCAACGGAATTGGGGTTGTACTTCTTACTACCTACTGTACAGGGAATTTTATTAACATTAATAAAATTATATCACTATCCCCTCGTAGACTGTCAGGTTTTACATATGTGGTGATGAGCGTTCTTGTTGCGTGCTTCAAATGTTTCAATTACTGTTTATCATTTTGTTTTTATGTAACGTAATTTCGGAGGCAACAACCTGTCATACTCAATAACCGTTTCTCGCCCCGGGGATGTGGTCTCTCGCCGGAAGATTTGGAGTAAAAAAAAAAGGTTCTGTGTGCAATTGTCTCTGTCAGCAGCTTGGTAATCCTCATCTTCTCCCCTCATGGAAAAAAACAAAGCACGGGGCGTAAATCTGTCATCATAAATTACTACCGGGTATGTAATCTGTCACAGAGAATTCACGGCCACGCCAAACGGCCAGTATAAATCGCCCCCTCCTCCACCGCGTTATCCAAAAACGATGCAGGATGCACCCCTGACTTTCCTTCACTATTTTACAGAGTCGTTTATGCTCACTAACGATTAGGGTGTGAGATTTATAGTATGCTGTAACTTATGCCTGCTTTGTAACTATGTCGGCTGCTGCAACATTTGAACTCTCTAGCGTGTGAACTACAAGCTAAATTAGAAATTTATGTTCATACGAGGCTTATACAACTCGTTTCAACTCGCGCACACGGCCCGGTGCAATCAACAGCACTGTTCTTTGTGGCTAGAGACACCGAGTATACACAACATGAGTGGGTTCTCAAACTAGGGTTGCGGAGAACCCCGGGATGGCTGCTAGATATACCAAACGGACCCTTGATCTGTAACTCGGGAGTGTGTGTAAATGGAATTGAATTGGAGGATCATTCGGTTTCATTCATACACTCTCTGGAGTTACAGTATATGGGGTTTAGTTTGAGGCCCTATTGCAATATCAAATAGAGGGGGGGGTTGTCTCTTGAAATTTTAAAAAAGGTTTCTTTGAGAACCAGTGCGCTGCATGAAGTCTCTAAGTCTTCTTGGAGCACTGCGATCCCATCCTCCAGCAGTGGCAGATGGTGTTGAAGAGGCGACAGCGGCAGGAGGCGCAGGGATCGCAGCAGGGCTCATGGAAGGAGCAGTGCTCCATCAGACGACTGCAGCGGCGCGCCGGGGCCTTCACCCGCTTCTTGTGCATTCACACATACACGCACGCACACACAGACACACACACAAATCAACTTTATAGTTACACTGGTTTGCAGATGTGAAGAGGTGGGTGTAAAATAAACGTCTTTGCATCAGCTGAGCAGCTATCAGACTTTTTTTCAGAAGGTGCGAAGGAGAAAAGGGAATGTCAAAAATGTGTTGCATAAGGCCAGCAGACCATGCAGTATGTAGGTCCACGCAGCGGCAGGTATGTGATGTGTCAGTCAGCCCGATCTCAACCCAAGTCGTATTTAACAGCAACTGGCAAGCAGCCAGAGTAGTAGTTGGTACCCAAAGTCAGTGCATATCCTACTAAAGTTCCTAGTCCCTACCATTGGAATTTGTACCCTAAGTCTGTTCATATATTACTGTTGTGTGACAGACGCGGAACTTTTAAAGGTCACAAATCCGGAAGTTTCGTACTGGATGCGTCGGCTCTACAGTCAGCACAGCACCTCCCTCGGCGGTGCTTTGTGATGCTCAAGTTCAGCGGATTTATTTCCGTATACTCAAGACAGAAATTTTGATTTTATTCTTTGATTCTAGGTTACCTACGGAATGTGGCTTCATGTTATTTATACGTCTTGAGTTGAGATTGGGTTGGTTGTGTATGATTAGACATACACGATGCACACAAAATAAACACACAGCTTAACCCAGATGTTTACCAAAGTCCACATGGCAAGGGCCGCACGGAAAGTAAAGACCGCAGAGAAGAGAGGAATAAAATATCTTAAATGAAATATATATATATATATCTTAAAACCCTATAAAGGGCCTTTCACGCGAGGGTCGATAAAACACCGCAGTCGTTAATGCGTGCGCTTAGTGCTTAAATGTGTACCTGTGACCTTTAAGGTCATTGCACACTGGAGCGTTTTTCGTCGGAAACCGGATATGAAATCCGGATGAAGTTGTCCCTATAGTCCAAAAACGTTTTATACGGACATGCTATTTGGCAGTGGTCTGCAAGTGTGATTGACATAATGTGTGCCTGATTGTTTTTCTTCCTGTTCTCCGTATGTCGGATTCCGGTTTTTGTCCTGAAAAACGCACCAGTGTGCAAAGACCTTTATCGCATATTCTTGTCTTGTCATGATTGGCTTGATTTGTCTTTTGTCTTTCGCTGTTTCACTATCCTCGATGTCTTTACAGTGCTGTGTGGTCAGAAGTAAGTCAGAGAGAGAGAGAGAGAGAGAGCTTTGTGGAGAGGAAGACCGGAACATGTCAACTGAATGGAGTTCCCAAACAAGAGGATGTGTACCAAACAACTTACAGGAAGATGATCCCCCTGGAGTGGAGAGAGTCTTCTCCTGGCAAACAAGCGACGGTGGTTTCCTTGGCTCCAGGCTACAGTTGGAAACACAGATTTTTTGTTAAGAGGCCTGTCTTTTTTATGTCTGTGAAAAAGCAATCCAGGGCCTGACCTTGGCCTCGTTTAGATGTTTATAGTTCTGATTTATAATTCAGGTTTTTCAATGCCTGAGCGGTCGATTGGATCATTTTAATTGTGACCTTCTAGTTTCACGGTCACAGTGGGTGGGCCAGTACTAGGTTAGTGTTGGGTTATTTAGCAAAGATTACGTGCAATTACATGGCCATACTGTCATATTTGATTAACTCAAATAGACCAACATATTTTTTTTTCCATTTCACCATTGTGAGGAAATTTCTACAGGACTCAGGGTGAAGGAATCAGTTTAGCCTTAGTGCATTTTGTGTTTGCTTTCCAATTCTTACAATGCAAAAGGCACAGCAATGTGTATCCCTATGTGCAGTATGTTGCATGTATGTTTCGGGCATAGAAAAAGCAAAGAAACTGCAAAAGAAACTGTTTCTCATTTAGCGTTTTTATTTAGTGTGTGCTGAGGCCACACACTGTGTAATAGTGCTGCGTCATAGTGCTGCACCATAGTGCTACAACACTGCACAAGTGGCTTCTATCATATGATGCCTGCATGTTGCTCGTTGGCACATATAAAAACACAACAAGGGGACTATTTACATACTGTCACCTCTTAAACATGTACAAAATTGAAAAAAGAAAAAAAAAATCACAGCACCCCCTCTTTAAAAATATCAGGGACTGAAAATGTCTTAATGTGATACATGTTGTGGGTTCCACAGGCAGCCAAAATTATCCTCTCATTTACCTTATTTGTTGTGCAGAACACAACGTAGTAGCTCTTTGGCACATTGTAAAACGTTACCCCTAGCCTAAAACGATGGGATGTTTAGTTGTGATACATCTCTGTGTGTCTGTAATATGTATGGGGTGTAGGCTTGATCCTGAACATCTCTAAAACCAAAGACATAATCGTGATTTTAGAAGGAAGATCTTGGTTCCATGCTTACATCAATGGGGAAGAGATAGAAAGAGTCACCTTCAAATGCCTACAGGGACAACCATCCATGAATCCCTACCATGGGAATTAAACACCAGTCTCATCATAAGCAAATCCCATCAGCGTCTGTATTTCCAGCCAAGCAGCCATGACTCACTTCGATAAGGCCACTATGGAGAGTGTTCTCCCCTTCTCCATGCTTGTCTGGTTTGATCACACAAACCTCTTAGGACAAGACCAAGCTGGAGAGAGTAGTATGACGCACATCTAAAATCATTGGATGTACGGTAGCCTCCCTACGCTTTCCTCACTCTTTCCCACTAGAATAATTAGAATGGCAAATAAATCATAGTTGATAACTCCCAGCTGAGATACCCTGTAGCGATAAGACATTTGAACTGGACTCGTTAGGTTACAGATGTAATGATGCATGAACCGAGAGTATGTAAGCTGCACTGGTACAGCCAGTGTATAGGACAACAATGAAGGCGTTTATTTCAGTGATTCCCAACTGTTGGGAAATGTCCCCAAAGTAATTGTTAAAATACAATAATATTTCATTGACACACTGTACACACACACACACACACACACACACACACAAGCACGCACGCACACACGCACCGTCCGTCATCATCTCAGACTCAGAAGGTTTCCATGAATTGCTCAAGAATACATTGACTCAAACTCAGCGGGAGCCACTGAGTTTGAGGGCTCTTACCCAATATGAACATATGGGTATGGCTCACTGTGAGCTGTCAATGTAGTTATTGCAACTCTGTAAAAATGTGAAAGGTAGTATAGACAACATTTAAGCCTAAATTCAATACATAGTAAGCCTATATTTATACAGTATACAGTATTTAGCCTTTTTCTCATCTATCAGCCACTATACAATAGGGCTGTCTGGGGTGTTTTTCAGCAAGAA
>CM076976.1:35242138-35292138 GCA_039105355.1 Benthosema pterotum
GCCATATGCCCTCATACACATTTCAATGAGATATTTTAGATTTAAGTTTGGCTATAGTGTTTTGGCTATAGTGTATAGGCCTAGTTAGTTCCATGATGAAAGTTTGACTGTGTCATTTCAGCCACATAAACAGATAGGACGCGCTTTCCCAACTTTCAGCATTTGCAACTTGTATTGTTCCCGAGTTTCATCACTAACTTAATTTTGCCAAAATTATCTTTGCATGGCTTAAGAGAAAACAATAGACACATGATGTTAACCATATAGTGCCCACAAAGGATACAATGGCAAGCTCACAACATGTCTCTTTGCAAAGCGTTGCACATGTAGATCTTCTATTTTATAAATAGCCCCGAAATAGGGATATGCTATAGGGTTGTACGACAAACACACATGAATGAAACCAGGAACATGTGGTGAAGAAGCAGTACTAAATTCTGATTTCATCAGCAATCATCATGATGATGACGATGATAATGATTATTATTATCATTATCATTATTATTATTATTATTATTATTATATTACTAACGTTATTCCAGTTCCTAAAAAAAATAATCATGACCACCAGTGGTTCTTGAGAGGTTTCCAGATGGTCCCCAGCTAAGTTGGTTAACCAGATGTAACTCTTGAGAACGTAAAAATGAAACCAAATGGATCCGCAAGAGTTAAAATATTAATCATCTTAATTAGCCCAAGTCTACACAACTAGATAATGTAGAGTAGACTAATGGTCATTTTGATCTGTATGTTTTGACTGTTTTGTTTCCCAAATCCAGCCTGGAATTGTGGACAAAAGCAAAATAAATCTTTAGTTTTGTGGTCTGTGGGGCTAAAATGTCCTCAAATGGTGGTCCGTGGCTCAAATACTGAATAAATGGTGGGCCCTGGTATCAAAAAGGTGGAAACCCCCTGCTATAGACCAATAGAGGCTATAACACCAATTACTGAATTCCTGCTGGCACTATAGTTTTATTGCTTGTTTGATCGATTGATTGAAATATTGATTTAGTCATCCTAGTATTCCATCAGAGAGACAGCGAGATCCAACTGACCCTCGGATTGTCTATCACGATTCAGAATAACATCTTTCAGGAAAAATGATAGGTCTACTTAGAAATAAATATATGAACGCTACAACCAGCAACAGAAAAGGGACCCTTTTAAACTCAAAACTACAGCCTAGAGGAAGAAGAAGCTTTAGACACCCCCCCCCCCAGCGCCAAAATTAGTGAAAAATTAGTGCCCTAGTCAAAAGATCCTATAGATTTTTTTTTTAAATGCAGCTTTTGGAACAAATCCTATTGGATTTCCAATAAGATCCAATAGGATCTTATAGGAATCCTATAAGAAAATCCTGTAGGATTTTGGGGAAAAATAGGATTCTATTGGAATCCTATTGGATTCATTTTGGAAATCTAATAGGATTGTTCCAAAAATCTGATTTTTCCATTGGAATCCTATTGGATTTTTGAGTAGGGCAGTGGTCCCCATGCAGGCTAAATGATGGACAGACGGTTAACCAGATGTAGCCTAACTCTTTGAGAGCGTAAAGGTTTTGTGTTTCATTTTTACACTCTCAAGAGTTACAATATTCATGTGAATTAATTAGCCCAAGTCTACACCAAAATACTCCCAAAAATTAAATGCTAGTGGCACCTTTGGAAGTGCCACTACTAGCATTTTGGATTTTGGCAGTTGGCAACACTGATAATGACAGTCTCCTTCCACCTGTTGATTGCTTGGAATGAATGACACGCATGATCGAGAAACATAGGAGATGTATCTGAATAATAGCCTATACCATATTGCACATATTTATACGTCCATCTAACAACAATGCGATTAAGTATGTAGGTAGGCACGACGGGAGAGCTTGACATCTTATTTAATTGACGCTAGGTCTATTTACAGTACTGTTTTTCTCCAACGCAGCTGTTCTGTGGTAACCTCTCTAGTCAATCCAATCAATATTGTTAGCCGGTGCTGCTGCTGCTGTTGCCTCCTCACCTGAATCGTGTTCGTGCTTCTTGTTCTTGCTGCTGCTGCTGTTGTTGCTGCTGCTGCTCGCACGATCTCTCTCTGCCAGCAAAGGCAGAGTCACTGACAGCAGGAAAATGCACAGTAAATATACCTTCCACATGATTCTGAAGAAAGGAATTCTGCTGTTAAGATGTAGAGATGAAATATGTGAAGGAAAAATGGGAGGGGAATCAAACTGATATGTCCATGAATGTGTGCTCCGTCCAGGGGGGGATTACAACTCCTTTGTGTTCTCTCTATCAGACTCTCGAGTCCCTTTAAATCAAACAGGCTGCTGGCTGTTGCGCCTGGATGTTGGGAGGGATAAAAAAAAAATAGGGGCGGCGTGTGCGCGCGCGTGTGCATAAAGCCAAGATGATCGATGCAATGCCGCCATATATAAAGTTCATACCTTCCACCCCCTAGCACTAGCAGGGGTGGATCTAGGCATGGGTATTGGGGGGGGGGGGGGGGGGGTAATGCCCCCCTAAATGCCCAGACTGCCCCACCAAACATGATGGCATGCAAAACAAACCGGCCAAGATATTTTAGTGCTTATATTATATTTAAAAGTATTTGAAACACGTACTGCTGCTACTAACTAATTACAGTTGTGTCACCACTAAACCAACAGCATTCCATCGTTGAAAACATAAAACTCTCTGAGTGAGACCTTTAGCTTTATGCATGCTGCGTGTCTGTTGCAACTTCAGCAACAACTGATGTTATTATTGATGCTTTGCTTGTCTAATAAAAGTCTTTTGACCAAAAATGGTATGGGGGCGGCCCATACCAAATGGGAAATGTTACATCCGCCCCTAAGTACTAGCATGACTAAGAGGTCATTCTGACCTTTTTTGATATTTTAAAGTTGTTTATCTTTGCCTAGCTGTGAAGCTTTCAGAAGATTCTCCTTCAATGGCCATAATTATCCATCATCCATCACCCTATCATTCCCAGCATTGTTGTCTTATAACCAGGGTTGTCTTATATTCGGGATAATACGGTACAATTGTACAACATAAAGCATATTATAGTGAGTAACAGAAATTGAGCCTTAAATCACCTCCTGCATTAAATCGTCAGAATGCCAGACAGTATATAATCTAGAGGTCTACGTTTTTCCATCTTTGACTGATTGCATCCAGGGCAAATGGTCGGCCCATTAGTAGCACAGACCAACTCTAGCTACGAACACTGTTGCCGTCTTTTTTGGACTTGTCCCAAGTCAGATCCTCTCCCATTCCAGGCAAGTGCCCTGGATTTTCTCATCTAATTCCATGACCAATCTTCAAAGCACTCCATTTTTTCTCTCTTGCTTTCTCTAGACTCTCTCTAGACTAGGGCGATATCATCAGGAGAGACAGCGGAATCAATTCCAGAGTGTGGCAGCCGATCATCAGCATAACGAAGGTCAGCAATTTATGGATTGTACAGTACTCTACTGTAATATTCTTCTGGACTAGCGTGAACTTCAATGTCTCCTCCCTGACACTAAATTTCAGGGAGTCAGGGCATCCACTGTTACAATCAGGAAGTAGCCCAGGGTGTTACTCTGTAGGACACCCGCAAGGATCTCAATCTGTTTTGAGTCACCACCATTGGCATGAAGTTTCGCTCGAGTCTATCAATAGCTTGACTCTATGATCAGGGCCATCTTTTCAGGAATTCTGAAGGCCCAAAGATTTCATGAGGTTTCATGAGTTTCCCCTGGTGCATGGTGTCCAATGTTTGTTTTTTTTTAATCGGAAGCCGTTTTATTCAGTATTTGCAGGTGTAAAGCAGTGGGCGAGATTTATTTTGTTTGTTTGTTTGTTTGTTTTGCACACTCAATCATGTTGTAGTATTCCGTAGAGAACATAAGGGGAAAGGTAGGTAATGACTACGTGACCAGTAACGTGAAAAGTAAACACAACAATCAGAGACCAAAATCTTCGAAAGGGATCACGTGAAAGTTCTAGCCACTTTAATGAGTACTCAGCAAGAGGCGGACATCAGGATTGCTACATGCCAACCACCTCGCCAAGAGACACATCTGCCATCAAATGAGTGTTCCTGACGTCCTTGTGTTGCTCTTGTCTTGTGCAAGTAGCAGCGCGGCTCAGCTTCTGCTCAGTTGCACAAAGGACCTTCTGTACACCCTGTACAGGGAAAGAGAGGTGTGTGCCAATCAATACAATCTGGAGGAAGTTGGAAGAAAGTTCCTTCAAGTCACTTTTGGTTTGACAACAAATCATCACCGTTAGTCAGGATTAGCCACTTCATTTTGTTATGGCCCCAGAAGAGCCGGAGCGTACGACTCTGGATGAGTTGAGCTATGTCCTGGCAACCACCTCAGACACGCATTCGTGACTGCAAGATGAAGATTCATTTAGACTGGATCTACCAAAGTGCTGTTTCGTGCTAGCCATCACATTGACAGCGCTTTAGGGAGTCCTGTGGGGAGAGGCTGCGGTTGACAGAAGGAGTCATGGAACTAATGATTTGAAGGCAGCAGCACGAAGACGTGTTTGAGAGCCGAGGACAAACAATGCAGTCAACACAGAGGGAAGGACCTGGGAGCACAGCTGGCTTTCATGCATTCAATTACATTCCTGTGACTTTCTAGAGTGCCCTATAAGAAAATTGTGAATGGAAGCATTAGTTGCACCTGTAACATAAAACCCTGGGTCACATGCACATTGTATATCTGTACTGCGTTTTTATATAGCCTAATTGTCTCCACCAGGCCAGAGGCGTGGTGGGGACCCTCCATCCGTGTGTGTGTGTGTGTGTGTGTGTGTGTGCGTCAGTCTGTCTCTTATCAGGTAATCTCCGGCACTGTTTACCCGATCAATGTCAAAATTTGCACACACACTCCCTTGATGCCAACGATGAACCTCTGCTCCAATTTTTCCAGAAGGTCTTATTATAGCGCCACCAGCAGGCAGATTCTTGCAAATATTTTGCAAAAATCTGTGCATGTGTCTGTCTGTTACCAGCTAATTTCCCAAACCGTTAACCCGATCAATGCCACAATTTGCACACACACTCCCTGGATGCCAACCATGAACCTCTGCCTCAAAGCTTCCACAACAGCCTGTCATAGCGCCACCAGGAGGGAAATTTTTGCCATTGTTTTGCAAAACTCTGTGCATGTGTCCGCCTGTTACCAGCTAATCTCTCAAACCGGTTACCCGAGCGACACCACAATTTGCACACACACTCCCTGGATGGCAACCATGAACCTCTGCTCCAAGTTTTCCACAAAGATGCACCCTGTTAATGCTCACGGTGCGGGTCCAATGAGCTGAACTTGCTGGAGATGGCATAAGAGTATTATCCTCTACCAACCTTGGGTTGCAGATACTGCATGTAAATGTTTTATCGGGGTGTTTCTGCAACATTCAACATTCTGCTGATCTATAGTTGATCACACCTAAGATGTGAGGTGGTCTGTGATGGCATGCAGTCTGTTGCCAAAGTAAGTAACAGAGCAAAATGATATAACCTAAAACATGCTACGAATAGTCTTCATAGAAACCAACAGAGCACTAATACAAGGCTGCTAATCCCAGTGTCAAAACTAGATAAGCACTCGGTAGTCAGTAGAGTCCAAACTTGCGTGTTGCGCACAAGTAGGCCTTGGCCTGGCTTACATAGTAATATCACTCACTGCTGTCGCAATGAAAACCTGGATTTCATGTCCGTCACGCCTTGTTACAAACCTTATATATGGCTGTCTCCGTATATGGAGATTACAATGCTGACCTCATCAAACACTGGATAGCCATACACAGAGCCATACACAGAGAAGACTAGACTAAAAGAGGATCAAAAAAGAAAATGTTCTTGGCCTTGTCCTTTACTGTGAGATTTGAGTATCTCTTGAGTGTCTTATTGATGGACAAACTGGACATTTTTCACTCCTCCTGGCTCACTGCATGAATCACTTATTAAATGTTATATGTTTAGCTAGTTTAATCACCAAAACGCGTATAACTTGTTTATTGTTTATGAGAAATGCCAAATTATGACTAGGCTATAAAATGTGTAATTTCCTCCCCACGTTAGATGAATTTCCAGCATTTACTCATGCCCTATTTTGCTCCCGAGCAATGCATCTGAAGTGTATCATATTTCTTCCCATAATCACATTCATTCTTGACTGGCACAACAATAATTCTTAAATGAAGATAAGATAAGATCCGCTTTATTCATCCCCAAAGAGGATTTGAGTGGGTCGGTTGCTGACAGAACGCCGTAAAACACACACAAAACAAACTACAAACTAGCGCCAATACACACCAAACACCATCACTGGAGTGCAAATGTCAGAAAAATACTGAATGATAGGCAAAGACAGTGCAATAAAATAACCCACAGCCAATACAGCCATAAAGGTGTATGCCATATACCGCATTCAGCGTACAACAGGAGAACTATGCCTAAAGGGCAGTGAACTTGTTACAAGTAGCTAAGCTACATAGCTTATTTACATTTTCCCATAGCTTGCAGTATAGCTTACTACATTTGTTCTGGGAATAGCTTGTAGTGAAGCTAAACTACTTGTTTCAAGTAACAAGGAGTGTAGCTTACTACATTTTCCCCCACACACATTTTCAAATTCCGCCCATTTTTAATGGGTAGAAAACCTCTAATATGCATCCCAAAACATAGACATGCCACCATCCTATGTTCAAACCCACAGATTATTGTTATATTTATATTATTTTAATATTATTTAGAAAGCTGAGATACATATTTATATACAGTATACCGGTATGTAGTGTTGATGTAGCAAGCTACTTTTGTTGTGTAGCTTGCTACAATTTTCTGGGGATGGCTTATAGTGTAGCTACATTTTTTCGATAGTAGCAAGTAGTGTAGCTCACTACATTTTCCCAGTAACTTGCCCATCACTGCTAAAGGGTTAGTGATGCAGAGCGTCTTGCTGTTTGGCCTGACTGGTAATCTCTCAGACTGTGTCGCTCATTAGACTAAACTGTATTCACTGCGTTGCTGCTGAAAGACAAGCGAGGCCTCAGATACTTTTTACGGGCTTATCTCAAATTGCAAACGGGATAGGCGGAAGGGGTCATGACTCATGAGTTTAGACGTCCTCTTTTATTTTTTCTGCAGAGTTGCTTTTGCAATAGCTGTTCTGTTTTCCGTCCTTACAGCTTAACTTGTTCCCATTTTTGACACTCACTCCCAGGAGCTGTAGTGCAAGCTGTGAGACCTTAGACCATTAAGGTTTACCACAGAATGTTTTTACTTGGAGAGTACTGTCAAGGAGTAAGTAAACTTTTTTGCCATAGGGCAAGCGCCTTGTACTGTGTTCACTGCTGTAGCCATGGGGAGGGCAGTAGGGGGTGATGCCCCCCTGATTAGATTTTGTCCCAAGTCCAGATTGTCCAGCACTCGTCACCTTAATATGAAAGTTTAATGTTGGTGTTTCCCCTGCAAATGTCAACAAGGCGGCCGAAGGGATAATGGTGTCTATTTACTGCTCATTGCTGAGATCCTGTTTAAAGCCTGCCTACTGATTTTGCCATTTGCACAGAATAGAACAGGAAACGGAGCTGCAGCATGGGCCCTCCTCCCTCCATGCAGTTTAGTTGTCGCTGAACTGTCAATCTGACAAAATGTGATGTCATTGGCTGTGGGGCGGGTGAACGTTCCTTCCTTCTTTATTATTTTTAACTGTTGCGGTGTGTGCGTGTGGGGAAAATGACGGATAACTTTTCATAAATAATGATAGCAAAGCCGTTTTCTGTTGCCCGATACGGATGGATGAATGACTTGTAAGGCAGCACGCTGAGGTGTTAAATGGATAATTGGCTCTGTATTTTCTGAGTCCTGCTGCTGACACCAAATGCAAGCTTTGCATCTGCCCATGTAAGCACTGGGCAGGACAACCCTGGCACTGGCAGAGAAATGGACATTCCTGTCACCCCTACCCTCTCTGTATGCACTTAATAAGCGTGCTCTTGTAATGTACAGCCCTGTGTAGTATCCATACATCCATCTTCAACCGCTTTATCCATAGTTGGGTTGCAGGGATAATTATTATGAGCAACGGGCAAGTAGTCCTAGTCTTACTCACAAAATATTTCACGGCCTTCAGTATTTCTAATTGCGGGCCCTTGCATTAGGTGGTCAAACTAGATGTCCGTGGCTTAGGGCTAGTTGGCAGGCCACAACTGCAACCCGACTCTAAATTAAGTCAAATGAAGGCAAAAATGGCCAAGATTAGGCTAAATGTTATTGTTGTTGGTTGATGCATAGCCTTTTCTCATTTTCCTCCTGCCATGGAGATATACAGTATATGCCTATATGCTCAACTATTTGGTGGTGGTTAGTGGTTGTATAACCCCTCTCTATCTCTCCCTCCTTCCCCATGGAGTTGCTCATTGTGTTAATGTGTTCATTGTGTTGTTGTGGGATGCGGGTGCGATGCAATCTTGTTTCATGACTGTATGTTTATTTATTCAGTTGAGTATAATATCGTCTTTATTTGCTGTATAATTGGAGCACATACATGTAGCCCTTTTCTCCAATTTGTGTGTTTTTTGAGTATGTGAGTGTTAATATGCAACTTTAGTGGGGAACTTTGAAAAATATTAAGCCCCCCTGGAAACATGAATGCCCCACCACTGATAATTTTCTGCCTACTGCTCTGCTCATGTTTCTCAGACTCAGCTCAAATAGTGCTGTTGCCCCCATTAAAATCTGCGGCTGTGTAAGCGATTTCATACTTTAGGCCGTTGGTATGTGGAAGTCGAGCCTGCATTCCAAACTCAAGTTCGCTTCTATGATTCCTCTAATGAATTTTAAAGGGATTACCGTGGACATGCTTCCCAGTTACCAGGCGTAACTGCTGCCGCTTCGATGTGCGGCCAATTTTAAAAATTGATTTTGGTTTAATATCGTCGACTCTCTGCCGATCTGTCATTCTACACTTTATTTCAATTTCCCTGAGCCTCGCTTGGTGTGCGGTACCAAATGTTACGTCCGTTAATGTTATTGGCCCGCAATTGCGTGTAATGTTGTGTAATATTTATGCCTCCTGGCCGGTAATGCTTGTAAAAGGAGACTTTTAGGTCTCACTGTGATTTTATATCGCATGGTTAAATCTGTACGTGTCGAGGAGGAAATGAGCTGCTGTGTATTTTTATGAAAGGAGAAGAAGTGGTGAGAGATTGACCTAAACGACGCATGCAACAGAGGGGCCATTCAACTGGAGCAGATCTCATCATCTTGGGAGTCGCTCCGGACCCTCATAATGCTCATAACATTGTCGTAAAAAAAAAACGAACTAAAAAATGTTGAACATTTTTACAGCTCAACACTTGAACAACACTTTTATGGGATCCCAGGCACAACATGGGGTCTGCAGCTAAATGGATATCTGTTTGTGGTCAGCATGAAAATGTCAGACAGAGAGGGAGAGAGGCTATTGTGGTTACATGGTTGCTGCTTGTTATTACCATTCATCTTCAGCCCGAGACTTCAGCCGACTTGTATATACGCGTTGAAATCTCAATTTAAACCCAACTTTGCTTCGTCACATCACAGGTTTAGCCTAAAAGAAGTTGTTACTTGCGTGAGCGAGTGGGTGCAAGTAAGGCAGCCACTGCGCGGTGTTTGCTCTCCGGCGGTCGGCCCCTCTGATTGGCCGGTTTAGGTGATGACATAATAAAATACCTTTATAGCTAATGTCATGTGTATGACATTGCTCACGCACAAGTAGGCCATGGCCACGCTCAGCCAACGATCAGCACTCTACCAAGTGCTGATCTGGTTTGTCCTGCAATTGTTTGCAGTTTTGAGAAAGGGGAAAAGAGGAAGAGCAGGTCAGATCATCAATATGGGGCGTAGCCTATACGTTAGCTGTAAGCTGTGTAAAATTAACAATGCATGGGATAGAGCAGTTAATTTGATTTAATTCGTATAAACTTCTCCCAAATTTATGATAAGGTTTATTGTCTCCACCGAAGGTGGGGACTATAAAACGCCCTCTGTCCGTGCACGTCCTGAGTCTGTCCGTCCCACGACTGTCTGTCCATGCACCACGGACAGACAGATCTGTCCGTCGCACAACTGTCTGTCCGTGCACGCAGCCCGTTTGTCATGATGTCATGACGATGTTATAGTTGATACACTAGTACCAGTGCACGTTCAAACCTGAGCCCAGACGGTGGAGACCTGGGTACAGGTCTCTAGGAGGACCCCTGAGCTTGAGAAGCTTGAGATGACGTCATGATGAGGTCATAGGTATGAAGGTCATAGGTATAAAACGTGTATTGCTAGTACACGTTCAAACCTGAGCCCTGACGGTGGAGACCTGTGCCCCGTAGGGGCACAATCTTGTTTTATTTTGAATAGCTTAGAATTTCCAGCAGAACATCACAATCAAATTAGGCACAATGTGTTCATTCCACGTTCCAGGTTTTGCTGCATTGTACCCTGGTCAAAAGTTGTCAATGAAGTGTAAGGTGACAATGCAGCTGGATAGGAATTGGTGTAATTATAAACAGGTTGGACCCATTTCATTAACTATAGGCACATTCCAACCATGGTGGTTGATGACTAATTGAAGTTGGTTATTACCAGTAATACTTTTAATTAGTATACATACAAAAAGCCACAGGCTCTGGTGTGTCGACTGTTGAACATGTCATACTGTACATATTTTTCCCAAAAGCAGATCTACAATCTATAAGGCCGTTTTACCGAAACATCGATATTGTAAATTTCAAATCTGTCAAAATACCCTATTGGCCTGAATACAGTAAGTCTATGTTTTCTTCTATTGGAAATATCCTAAAAATAGAGGTCGTCTCATAACCAGTCATCTTATATTCAGGATGGAAGCTAAGGTAACGTAAAAAAAAATAATAATAATAATAAATTGAATGCTTTATAAATATAGGGCCTACAGAATGTGTGCGCGCGCCCACACACACACACACACACACACACGCACACAGACACACACACACACACACAGACACACACACACACACACACACACACACACACACACACACACACACGATTGGTAATTGGTTTGCCTGTTTTTTATCCCCTGGAAAAAATAAGAACTTGTAACAAAACTGTTGTTCGTTGTTTTTGCCAGATTTCCCGACAGATTTTCACCCAATATAAATTTCAGTAGTGAAATAAGCTCCAGTGACAGTGACAAATGTCATAGCTATTGATCATTTGCATCTGTTTTGCACTACAGCACCCGCCAGAAGATATTGTTTACTGCCCGCTAGCATTCAAGTTTCTGGAGTTCGTTTATTTATTTTATGCATTTCTTGATGTAGGACGACTGGGTAACCGTTGGAACAAATTATTCCCCACCTTTTGTTAATTTAAAATAACCAGCAAGTATGTTTTCTTTTTTATGCGCACTCAATTATCCAGAATGATGGATAATTACATTTGACGTGGGCTTGTGTTCATTTTGCAGGAATTGCCTTGATAATGGTTGGAACAAAAAAAACCTCTTTGGAATTACGTCACTTTCCCATTCATTGAATTTTTGTAAACCTATGGAAACAGTTACCTTAACGCCATCTTCTGGCAAACGTCTGCTCTCACATAGGCCTATTTACAGCAGATGATGCACAAATTACCTGTTCGGGGTTAAAGGTCAAAGGTTAAGTCATTAAAAAGTGGTTTTCAGCCTCTGTGGGTGGTAGTTGGATGCAAATATCATGACCAATGGCATTGAAAGTCTATGTCTGTGAAAAAATAATAGAAGAAATGTATAAATTATACAAATAATTAATAAAAATGTTGTCATATGACAACCGTGGTCCTTGCAGGTTTAAGGCAAATTAAAGTCAAGTGGAGTCCTGGCCATCCTCGATAACGGGGTACATAAAAGCTCTTGTGATTTACGCCACTTTCCAAGACCCATTCATTGAAGTTTTTCATTGAAGCAACTACGAATCAGAGTCTATCATCAACCTGGTTTAATTGGTAGCATTACTTACACATTTACACAGTTGTTTGCATACTATTAGATTAACAATACCAAGGCACTTACTTCATCACAATAAACACACACACACACACCCCCGCACGCACGCACAAGTACACATACACACAACACGCTTTGCCATAGTCAGAATCTAAGTACAAACGTACATTCATTTTATATCAAATGAAACACGATCAAAATACGAACAGATTTGTCAATAGAATGTGTTACATTCTGATAATATAATCTCACTGTCTTTCATTTTGTTCTTTTGCTTCAAGGTGTGATGGATGAGTACTCCAGTATGCTCCATGATTTTTCATTATCCCAGGAATCTCATACCTGCAGAGGATTAAACACACACACACACACACACACACACACACACACACACACACACACACACACACACACACACACACACACACACCGAAGGTCACAAGACTATAATTTCTCTTGTATCCTCTTAAAACCTCACATTTTTGGTGAAATTATTCCTTGACAGCAACTAAAGTTACATTCAGAAGATAAATACACATACAAAGGGCAACACAACAAGTGTGCAGCGCCATACAAATATCCCATTGTCTCCCATCACAGAGGGCTCTGGTGTTGAGGACATACGTGCATCATTTAATTACAAAATCTTCCTTTTACCTCTTTAAAGGCAATAGAGGCAACTTTTTAGCCAACAATCAAAATATATAGCTTTTATATGTTTTGCCCTTTCCCCTTCTATGTCTTCTACTTTGATGCTGCAGCTGTTTCCCTGTAGACAGACACTTGCTTTGTCCTGCAGACGGTCCAGAACTTTGTTATTGTCAACAAATAATGAAAACAAAACATTAGCCATGCTCAGAAAAGGCGGTGCTAATGTGAGAGGGGGAGGGGTTTGTACACACTAAAGTTGCCTTTATTACCTTTAAAGTCTTGAGGGACCTCTCAGAAAAAAGTGCTTTATTTCTGAGAGTGTACGAATGGAACCCACTAGGGTCCATTTGGTTACTACACTGTCCTTCTTTTATCCCTCTTTCAGGCTGTAACAGCCCTCCTGAGAGCTCAGTTTTCTGACCCCTCAATGTCGCAACATTTAAGCTAAGCTAAGTATTATTTGGGTCGAGCCTTCATGTATTCCTCTGAGCTTATTTACGAATGAGTGTGTAAACAAGGTTGTTTTTATGTATCTGCAGTTTTGTAGGCTACGTTCGTCTGGGCAAGGAGATCTGTTGTTGAGTGGAGCGGTCCGTTGTTGTGACATTATGTGACCGCTCCCGTGACCAGAACGCTGGCTTCTGATTGGACGAGCATTCATTCAAACCATTTAATAGCATGTTTTATCATGCATTGCCATGTTTTAGAAGCCTTGCTAAACGTATTACCATGTTTTAGAGCGTCTGCCAAATGCCTAGATTGTAAATTATGAAATTCAATTAATCTGTATGTATGGGATGTATTGCCATGTTCTTCTTTTGTTCATGCTTAATGTAAGTCGCTATGGGTTAAGGGCGTCTGCTAAATGCCTGGGATTGAAAATTATACACCGTCTTAAATGCTCCCATACCTTCCTCCCGGACTGGACTCTGGGTCAGTCTCGGTTCCCGAGGACTTCCGGCCTGTGTCGTCTGCCTCTGCATTCACATCAGGGTCTTGCCGTCTATCTCCGCTGGCCTCTACGTCCTTAGCGTCTTGGGCAGATTCTGTGTTAACCCCCACAGCTGAACCTCCGCTATCTGGACATAGGGACTGGTCACTGGGAAGAACCACAAAGAAATAAAAGGTCAGCACGAAAAGAAAGACCTGTGCATTACACACCGATTAACATAGTATACTGATAATGCTTAGGCCAGTGGTAGAGGTTATAGAGGTTATGAGAACCCACTGGTCCATGTGTAATGTACACATGTCGATATCTCACATTTTCATCATGCAGGAACAGACAATGATACTTTGATCATTTAGTAAAGCTGAGGTTTTTTTTTACTTGACTGTTTTCTCCAGGACTGCAATGAACTCTTCCTTTTCCTCCAGAGCAAGTCTCAACCGGTCAATTTCTCTCTGTTTGTCCAGCAGCTCCCCCTGGAGGCGATGGTTGGTCTCTTCTAGTGTTTCACAGAAAGCCTGGAAGCACACAAGAGAAACCACCAACACATGTAGTGTCCTAACTACTAACTCACCAAACATAACAACACACTGTATATGGTTCATATATACAATCAAAAACACAATTAACTATCACACTGCAGGGAGTTAAACAACACGGTGCTCCCAAATTTAAACAAAATACTCTTGAAGATAACCTCATGGTGGACAAACAGGGACCCTTCATTTCCCAGACCTAGCAGACCATAGGACGAATGGAATGTTTGCAAGTGACTATGCACTATTGTACTACCAAGTATCTTATTAAAGTACTAGTGCATATAGATTCAAGTAATTTTACATACAATTACTATTACATAGTAATTGACCATGGACACAGGTTTGGTTATCTAGTAACCATTTTTAAAAATTGTACTTAAAAGATGGAAAAGACAGACAGTCTCTTAGGATCAGTGGTAAGTTATTCCAAATTGAACAGCCCTGGACTGAGAGGGTGTTTTTTGTTATAGGTGGTAAAGACATGTGCAGACATCTCACCCTGCTCTCTTCCAGACTGTCGAAAGGGCCTGGCGGCTCGTCCAGACACAGGAAATGTCTAACGGCTTCGCTGGAGAAAGAAGAGAACAGTTAAATGCATTTCAGTAGATCATCACCTCTATTGGCAAAATAGACTTTACCCTAACAATCACATTGTAACTCTAATTCTAACTTGAATCCTGAATCTTAAAAGGTAGAGTAACTGATACATTTCGGTTAGAACAAAACATAAAATGTAAAAGGCTAAATCAGAGAGAGAGAGAGAGAGAGAGAGAGAGAGAGAGCGAGAGAGAGAAAGATTGAATATTGGGTGTGTACCTGTTGATGATATCTTTATGGGCTATCAAATTCTGTAGGAAGGTCTGAAGTCCGATCTGCCTCTCCTCTAAGAAGTCCATGTCATAATTGTCTTTGAACCAGCGCTTAGGGGGCAGAGCCAAGCGGAACCTTGGGAAAACCTCTTTCAGCTGCAGAGACACAGCACACGTACATACAGTACATACACATCAAATAAAGACTTATCGTATGTTCTTACGTGTTAGAATGCCTAGAATGGCTAATTTAAGGCTACTCCTTATTAAAGGCCTATGATTTTTGTCACAAAAATTAAGTCAGCAGAAATCAAAGCAGTCCGCGGACATATTAGGGGGGCACATTTCCCCTGGCTGTTGCGCAGTCTGACACCGAAACGGCTCACGGAACATCCCTAAAACATGACAAGTTACTTTATTACTTCAAAGTAGTAGGTACTAGTAGGTAGTAATATGGTAGGTAGTGGTACTGTACCATAATAAGGATTTATACTTGTACAGTATGTGGTTAGGTGTCTAACAAGTTCATACAGGAAAAGGACAACGCTCTGTCCTCATAAGATTCTTCCTGAAACATTCTGTATAAATGGTCCCTACTGAGACTGATGACAAATTGACAATGTTATTAAAAGCAGAAAATAATAAATATTATACCCACATTAATTATATAAACTGTACTTAATTTGTTCAGGGAATGAGGATGAGAGAGAAAGCTCTGTTGCAGTGCCATCTGTGTTTTTCCTATGCTATTTCATTTGCAATTAAATTGCTGTAAATAATAAATCTGCCCAAAAGGGACAAAGACATTCATTATTATTTTGCAAACACAATGTTTCAGTGTATTGATATTGCAATTAATTTTCTAAGATAATTCTGACTTCATTATTTCTTAAAACTGGTTATTTTAGGTTGTTTTTTTAATAATAATATTAACTTTTAAGCTGTGGAATCAAGAATTGCAGATGCAGGAAATGTGCTTTGCGTAATATTGACTTTTTTCCCAGCGGATTCCCGCAGGGACTAATTATTGACAGATGAAACAATGGTCGGTGCATACAGATTAAACAGAAGGCGATGATGGGTGACATTATTGTTTGCAGCGTCTCACCTTGTCATTGAGCCTGGAGAAGTCAGCGTACCTCCTGAAGATCACCCAGCTGTCTCCTTGACTCCCGGTCACCAAGATCTTATAAATCTGTACAGACACAGAAAACAGACGTGGTGTGATGATGGCACGAATCTCCTTACATACTGTGTTAAAAGATAGAATAATGTGGAACTGCTGAAATCCATTTTTTTCCCTTGGATATGATCCAGGGGGCCTATATGACTGGTTTGACAAGATCTAACAAATTTTGACCTGAGGTGAATGCTATTTCTCCCCTGAACAAACAGGCAGCCACTATCAGCTCAGTGGTTACAATTTGAGTGAATAGGAGATACTACAGTATTTAGCAAAAGAATACTTTGTATTAACGACAACATTCTATTACACACAGACCCCTTTGAGGCAAACAGCTGATCTCCATCCAGGCAGATAGAGAGAATACAGATACTGTTTATTAGAATACAGATGCCGTTTCAATCTGAGCTGAGCTCTTCACACTCACCACCTTGTGACTGACTGGCGCTTGACTCAGATATGACACATGGATGTCACACACAACACACACACACATACACATAAACCATATGATGTGAATGTGACGCTAGTACAGAGTACCTAGTTGTCAGGGTCTGAAAATATCCACTGAGCTACATGCCTGCTTGCAGGCACAGTATTACAGTATGTTATACACACGTATGTATACATACGTATCATGTGGTGTACTGTATATACATAGAGGTTAGGAGCATGCATAAAGTGAGCGTCATATCGAGTGGCAAGGAGGGTTTAAGGAACATCATGTATAGAACCGCCGGCCTGAAGTTGTTCTTTCTTCATCGTCTGTATGTCCTCTTGATATCAGAATAAAATCTATATCTGAACATCTGTCTCTTAACCCACTGGTTGGTTCTCAAAAGTGGGGCCCAGAGGCCCCAGGCTTCTTTCACACTGGCCGAGTCTATCAGCGGAAATAGCAGGATTGGCAGAAATACCGCCGGATCTGGGTTAAACACATCTGATAGATGTTTCGACTGACATCTCCACTGGTAGACTCTCTGCCTTATATTGTGCCCAGGCTTTTCTTTGTTGGTTTGCTTTGCAGATCAGTAAGCCTGGGGGCCAAGACTAGGGTTCCTTGGGTAGTGGTCACTTAGAACCTTACAGGTACACCCAAAGTTATGGGTGCAGAGTTGCAGAACCACTGTGTTAACTCGTCCCTTACTGTAAACTTTGCCCTCTCCTCCATGATCTCATAGCCCAGCAGGGTTGGGGTCTTCGGTCTGTCCATGTAGCCATTTCTGGGGCTCCCATCTTTCAGATCTGATGAGCCGTCGTCCAGTGAATCTCTCCTGCATTCCCCTGGGTACTTGTTGCTCGGCTGGAGCAGGCTGGGAGCAGGTTCCAGGGCTGCTGCCGAGCAACCAGTGCCTCCTCCTCCTCTCACCCAGGGGATGCCCCCTTCGGCAGGGGAGGACCCGGAACTGCAGCTGGACGAAGAATGACTGCCTCTGCGAGATGAAGATGTCCTCCTGGACCAAGACCGAGAGCCTCCTGACCGTGGCACAGGGAAGGGGACAGGGACAAACGGGGTGGCCATCACCAAGTTTGGTAATACTGTGAATTAAAATTGGAGCACAGTAAATCAGTGACTCAATTCCCATTTGTTTCTGCCCAGACTGAAAACTCACCTCTTCTGACTAACTTCTACCTCAATCATCTTCTAGCAGCCCTTTATTTACTTTAGTTACTTGCACAAACAGAGCAAGCGCAAGTACTGCTTTGTGGTTCGTTGTCGCTTTGATTGGCTGGTTTAGTTGATGATGTAATTGCGATGTAGTTTGTTAATAGACCTTTATAAGTATTGTCATCAGTATTATCTCTTGGAGGTCCCGGGATACTTGCCTCTGCTCGCCGTTTCTGCTGGAGCACAAGTAGGCCATGGGCTACTTTTGTCTAAAGCACAATATCTAGTTGCAAATTGTGTTTAATAAAGTTGTAAGTACACTATGCATAATGTCAATATGTTGGTTAGTCATGCATATGAAACAAAATAGCCTCTTCATGTTAAGAATGCACTTTACTATGTGGAGTTTGCATGTTCTCCCCGTGTCCCCTAGGGTAGATACCCTCACAAAAACATGCTGTAGTCCTGGACTCTAAACTGCCTCCCCCTGGCCAGCCGGGGCGCCTGATGGAGGGGACAGGAACTGGTTGGAATAACGTGTTCCTTCCACGCGCTACGTCCAACCAGGGAAACTCCCCCCTGTCAGGTGAAAAGAAGGCAGCTTGGACTCCTCATGCATTGAAGGAAGCATGAGGCCAGTCCGCTGCCTCCCCAGGTTGGTGGAGGGTGTGTAGAGCCCAGGTCAGATCACATTAGGAATTGGCACTGGGTGAAAAAATGGGTTACAAAATCGTGGTCTAAAAAAATATAAAAAAAAAAGAAAGAAAAAAAAGAATGCACTTTACAACGTAGATAGCCAGTCCCATGTTTGGACTGATGCTGGTTTGTGGTTTGAGGATTATAGACACTGGTAGTTAATTCTCACTCATTTTTTGCACTCTAGCCTACTACTGGCGTGAATATAATAATACCCTGCCCCCTCACTATGTCAGAGTAGTCGCTCTGTCTGCCATCATAGAAATAAAGAATCGAAAAAGAAGAATAGCTATACTCACGCGTTCAGTGACAGTGGTGCGTGCGTTCGAATTATTTTGTTTTGCCCTCTGCCTGGATTTTACTTCAGATTGAGCTGAAGTGATCGGAGGATTCGGGGTTGTTTGTTTAGTAGACCTTGTTGATATAGCTGTCGTCTCATCTCATCTGACCTACTTCTCATCTGTCGGTCTTTCAGCGTAAACTCCTACTACTACTAACTAGCCTACTCCAAAAGTAGCACCGAATCCACGTAGACCTACTCTATGACGTATACACCCGCTGTCTGTCCTGGGGGTGACATGGTGACACCCCTTGGGTTCGGGTTACAACTTTTCTCAATGGTTGAGAGAGACAACGACGCGCACAGTCGCACGCACACACAGGAGCGTATATAAACAGAAACGCGATCACGTGCTGCTCAGGAGCATCGTTTTTTGGTATTAACTTTATTAACCCAAGAAACACGGACATGAAGATGAATCAAAATAAAGACAACAAACAAATAAATTCATTTGGATCCTTAAAGTTGGGTTTTAACATTTTTGCAGTAACATGATTTATTTGGGGTAGCCTAATTCTCTTCGCGTAAGTGTTTATTATAACCAACATACAATAGCGTCGGCTGTTCGAATCCCGGCTCCTACATGTTGGATACTTATAGCCGGGATATCCTTGACCTTGGACAAGACACCACCAAGTTTTCTCCCGATGTGCTGGTTGTGCCTTGCATGGTTTCTTCCGTGGGTTTGTGAATGTAGGCTAGAATGCTCTACATGCCCCAATTATAGTAGCCATAATATATAACTTCCACGGGAGGGTGTTTACGTGGATTACGTTATAACTCCCGTGGAGTTATAACGTTAACCTGCCGATTCGTCTTGGGGGGATCGCTCTAATCAAATCAACGCTACATATATGCACGGACACACGAACAAAGCAGCTTACCGGGATGTGCCGACGGTTTTCTTTATATCCGCGGCAGTTTCCAGCCCCGGAGAGCTATGTATGAAAATAAATCAGTGTTTTAAGAAATCCATTTCTGTTCGAGCCCCTACCCCTCCCCTGGTGTTACTCGACTTCTTCTCTGTCCCCAAAATGAGCGCATCATGGGTGCAACTGCGCTACAGCGCCCCCCGGCCACCCATTGCGGCCGGAGGGTGAACTGCACCCTGAATAAATACAGGTTAAATAGCCTACATGAAATCTTTTTTTCCACTTGTTTTCATGCAAATGACTGGGAAATAATCACTCCTTTGTTTGCGCAGTGCATTTTGAGAAGAGAGACGGAGACAGGAGAGGACTCAGAGGATTGAGCAAAAAAAAAAAAAAAAAAGAGCCAGACCAAAACCAGATAAAAAGTTTCAGTCAAAGTACTGTATTATTTTTATTTTTGTTATAGACCAGGGGTTTTCAACAGGTGGTCCGGGGACCACCAGTGGTCCTTGAGAGGGTTCCGGGTGGTCCCCAGGATAAATGATGGAAAGTTGGTTGACCAGATGTAACTCTTGAGAGTGTAAACATGAAACCAAATGGACCCTTGCGGGTCCATTTGGTTTCATTTTTACACTCCCAAGAGTTAAAATATTCATCATCTGAATTAGCACCACTTAATTAAGAAGTTTACACTGTTTTGCTTGTGAAATCCAGCCTGGAATTATGAATGAATGAATGAATGAATGAATGAATGAATGAATGAATGAATGAATGAATGAATGAATGAATGAATGAAATTTTTATTAACAGAGGTGAGAGTTACAGTACAAGTCCAGTACACACTGCTACAAAACTGATAACAGCTTGGAGAATTACAGTACAATACAAGTACAACTAGATCAAATCTGACAGAGCTGATTGGACACACTAGTTAAGCATACACTTGTTTACAATAGTGGCCAACTTGTTCATTTCATTGAGGCATTCAAATACATACAAAACAACTACTTCAGTAAAATCAGAAGCAGCAAATCATGGAGGCAAAATCATAGTGGAGGTAAGAAAGGGAAAAGAGAAATGTACAATGAGGAGAGGCGGGGTGGGTGGGGGGATTTTATATACATTTTTGTTTTACAGAGGCCAGTTTAGAATTGCAGCCATCTGTAGGTGCCATTTGAGAGCGGTTTTGAAGGAGTCAAGGGATTCACATGCCTTTATGACTGTTGGTAGGGCATTCCACATTTTGGTGGCATATGAGCGGAAGGAATTAAGAGCCTTGTTTGTGCCAAATCTGGGTTGGACATGGTTAGTAGCACTCCCTCTGGTGTTGTGGGAGTGTACCTCATTGACATTAAGGAAGTGGACAAAAAGAATTCTTTAATTTTAGGTCTTTGGTGTGAAAATGTAATCACATGGTGGTCCGTGGCTCAAATGATAAATAAATGGTGGTCCCTGGAGTCAAAAAGGTTGAAAACCCCTGTTATAGATGATTTTAAGGTTTTATACATTTTGGTTAGGTGAAAAGACAAACTCCAGTGTCTACAAGGTAAAACAAACCCACAAGGTTTTCTGTCCTAGAGTTTGTTTATATTATAATTCTTTACTCTGATTCTTGCACTTTTCTTTAATTCTGTCTAGATTATTAATTGTACATGATTGTCTGTATTATTGAAATTAATCTCAACTTTTACAGTTTTACTACATTTTCTGCTTTGATTCTGTGTTAACTTGAATCATGTCAGTTTGTTTTCAGTTGTTAATTTTTTTTTTATTTTTTTTTACAGCACACAGACACAATGTCTCTGTATGGGCTGCGAGATAGGCTTTGTAAAGGGCTCCAAAGGCTACAGCAGAATTAATGTGCTGTAAAAAACAAAGAGGAAAAAATATAAAATTAATAACTGAAAACAAACTGACATGACTCAAGTTAACACAGAATCAAAGCAGAAAATATAGTAAAACTGATTAAAAGGTTAAATTGGGATAAATTTCAATAATACAGACAATCATATACAATTAATAATCTAGACAGAATTAAAGAAAAGTGCAAGAATCAGAATAAAGAATTATAATATAAACAAACTCTAGGACAGAAAACCTTGTGGGTTTGTTTTACCTTGTAGACACTGGAGTTTGTCTTTTCACCTAACCAAAATGTATAAAACCTTAAAATCGTCTATAACAGGGGTTTTCAACCTTTTTGACTCCAGGGACCACCATTTATTTATCATTTGAGCCACGGACCACCATGTGATTACATTTTCACACCAAAGACCTAAAATTAAAGAATTCTTTTTGTCCACAATTCCAGGCTGGATTTCACAAGCAAAACAGTGTAAACTTCTTAATAAGTGGTGCTAATTCAGATGATAAATATTTTAACTCTTGGGAGTGTAAAAATGAAACCAAATGGACCCGCAAGGGTCCATTTGGTTTCATGTTTACACTCTCAAGAGTTACATCTGGTCAACCAACTTTCCATCATTTATCCTGGGGACCACCCGGAACCCTCTCAAGGACCACTGGTGGTCCCCGGACCACCTGTTGAAAACCCCTGGTCTATAACAAAAATAAAAATAATACAGTACTTTGACTGAAACTTTTTATCTGGTTTTGGTCTGGCTCTTTTTTTTTTTTTTTTGCTCAATCCTCTGAGTCCTCTCCTGTCTCCGTCTCTCTTCTCAAAATGCACTGCGCAAACAAAGGAGTGATTATTTCCCAGTCATTTGCATGAAAACAAGTGGAAAAAAAGATTTCATGTAGGCTATTTAACCTGTATTTATTCAGGGTGCAGTTCACCCTCCGGCCGCAATGGGTGGCCGGGGGGCGCTGTAGCGCAGTTGCGCCCATGATGCGCTCATTTTGGGGACAGAGAAGAAGTCGAGTAACACCAGGGGGAGGGGTAGGGGCTCGAACAGAAATGGATTTCTTAAAACACTGATTTATTTTCATACATAGCTCTCCGGGGCTGGAAACTGCCGCGGATATAAAGAAAACCGTCGGCACATCCCGGTAAGCTGCTTTGTTCGTGTGTCCGTGCATATATGTAGCGTTGATTTGATTAGAGCGATCCCCCCAAGACGAATCGGCAGGTTAACGTTATAACTCCACGGGAGTTATAACGTAATCCACGTAAACACCCTCCCGTGGAAGTTATATATTATGGCTACAATTATAGGTACATTTTGCTATTTCAGTTAATTCAAACGTTTTAATATACTTTATTGTATACCTTATTTTCCAATGTGTGCTGACATAGTCCCTTGCCCCCAGCGATCCCTGGGTAGGCCTACAAAAAAGTGAGATGGGGGGGGGCTTCCTTCAATCATGATCGAGTGGGGTCAGGCCTTGGTGTACATGCTGTTGGCCTGACACCACTCGAACATGATTGGAGGCATGTCCCCCTGCTGTGGAGCTCGTGCATGTGCACATCTTGGGTACTGGGGTTTTTCCCAAAGCACTGTATGCTCCTTCATTGGACTGTGTGGCTTATTACATAATCAGAGCAGCCTTGTCCCACCTACCTCTATTATACAATCGAATCGTATAGGTGATTTTTGTTTTTGTGCAAGCTCGTAAGAGTTAGAATAGGGAAGGAAGAGAGAATCGAGAGAGAGAAGGGACACTAACAGGAAGGCACATTAAATGACCCAGCACTTTCCAGTGCTACACACAAAGGCCTATCTGTCATCATGGGGGCTCTGATCTTTTTTTTTTTTTCTTAAACAATTGTAGTTCAGTTCCTCAAATATTGATCCGCCTTTTTTATATCGAAAAGTTGCACCATCACCGTGACCTTCCATAAATAGCGTACTAGAGGCTCTCCAGGGAATCCCCACTTGCCGGTGCCCATGCGGGGAAATTCCACCATCCCCCCGAGAATAGGCTATGATGTAGCCATGGTGTCGCTGCCATGCCTAAATTGTATTCAATATGGTCATTAATGTTTTCTGTTTAGTAAATCCCCTCCAGGGCCCCTGGCTCTGACTAACTTGTTTGGCTTGTTCTGTATTGTAATGAAGTGGTTTTCAACCAGTGGTCCGGTAACCACTAGTGGTCCTTGAGGGTCTCAAGTTGAGGGTTCCAAGCATATGGTCCCCAGCAGCCGACTGATGGAGGTTGGTAATAACAACCACTTAACAACCAATTAGTCTGCAGTCATTTATTTTCCACAGAAGTCTACATAATTAGAGCACGTAGAAGAATTGCTGTTTTGATAAACGTATGTCAAAAGCAAGGTCTCAAGACATGACACAAAATATTCTTTGGTTTTGGTTCTGAGAGGCTTAAAATTGTCTTGAAATGATTTATGGCTCTAAAACGAAATAAATAGAGGGTACCGAAATGAAACTGGTCTAAACCCGCTCCTGTAATGTATTTGTTTGGCACATAGATTTGTCAAAAGGAAGGTCGATGATCTCAGAGAGCGTCGTGGCCAATCACAGCGTGGCCATCCCTCCAGGCCATGGGATGTTGTGGGCGACGTCTGCCCCGCCCACCCGGAAAAAGAAGTCGTGACGTCACTGGAGCTCAAACACACACCAACAGATCACACAACGCACACCTGCCATAAATGACAACACGCCGCAGTACTACTTCCATATGGAGCCTGCTGCGCGCATGATGCGTTATAACAGCCATATAACGCCTTTATATATCTGTGCAGAGCGGATCCATTCGTAATATCATTACATTCTTCACCAGAAACCCATCTTTGGCTGCCAGACAGACGCAGTACTGCAGCTGGGTGAATGGAACATTAATTTTGTGAATGGGGGCGAGTATCTATAGTGGATCTGTGCTACTCCGTTATCGTACCTCCGTGGAGTGACTACATGCGGTTCGAGTCTAGGAGTCCAATACGTCCAGTGGACGATCCTAATAATTAATAATCCTCCAAGCTTCCATACAGAGTTAATCGCCGAGGACTGTCTGCTCACAGGCTGTGTTATTATTATTATTATTATTATGGAGCCTCCCAGCACGGGCACTACTACGGGCTGTGTGAACATCGGTAGCCTGATCAGCACGCTGCCCGTTATCCCCTACCAGAAGCTGACGGACCTGCACTACCTGAGCAAAGGTGGCTTCGGCACCGTGTTCAAGGCTCAGCACTCCGACTGGAGGACCACCGTGGCCATCAAATGCCTCAAGCTGGACTCCCCCGTCGGCGAAAGGTAGGCGGGCTATCTAGAATGCGTTGGTGCTTGATCATAATAATAACTCTTCTTTTATTAAACCTATAACTGTGACAGGCAGAACCCCATGCCTTGCAGCCTTGTAACGTCGCTGATTCAAAGTGGAGATGACATGATTATGATATTATTATTATGCCATGCCAGGCGACGGCACTCCAGTCCTTTCACTTTACTGGAAACCACATGACTCCGTGTCCCCATCATGTCTGTATAAAAATAATGGAACCGAATGAACCCTTACACACTCTCAGAGTTAATACAGACTTGTATTCAGGGTCACTCTGGACCACTTTCTCCGTTACCAGCTAAACATGATATGTACCAATTAATTGTTAGAGTAGAGTACAGTAATATATTATTGATAACTTAAGTTGGCCATTCTGCACAATCAGTAGGTCTGCTTTGCTTATTTACTTTCAATGTCCTGGGAAAAACTAAATATTGTAAAAATGATTTTGATCCTATACTACAATACCTATTTTACCTCAGTCTCGGCAACTTAATGCCAAATGTATTCTACTGTGGTATTTGGAATTTTATGAAAATAATCTGAGACTAGTGAGTAGCTACACTTAGTTTACCTAACTATATTGTTTATTATAATGGTATGAATATTGGCAATACCCTCCATTGACAGCCCCTATCCAAATGAAATATGTCAATCTGACATGTTATGTTATTAAATATTTCTGCCAAGAAATTATTGTTTATGGATTAGTAATTTAGTGTTAGATTTTGTAAAGCGCTTGTTAAAGCCATTGAACGGCCCTGCATACAAACACTTATGATTGAATATCACAACAAATTGCGACTAACCAGTGAGTCTACATCTTACAGCAGTGCTCGGTCAAGGCATGATGTGATTATGGTGTTTCAGGGAGAGGAATTGTCTGCTGAAGGAAGCAGAGGTTCTCCACAAGGCCAGGTTCAACCACATCATCCAGATCTTCGGCGTGTGCAATGAGCCAGAGTTCTTCTGCATCGTCACCGAGTTCATGAGCAACGGATCCCTGGATCTGCTCCTTCATGAGGTTGGTATACCTGCTGTATGTAGCAGGCTGCCTGCTACGACAACAACGTCCTGCTCTTCTTGGCTTGAGTGCCGAACTGAAGTCTCAAACTGCTTATTTGCTACTTTATTGTACGAATTGAAGTAAAGTAACTTCCAGCTCTGGCGTTAATCAATTTGAGCCCTATCTTCCCATCCTGGGGCTAACATTTGGCAAAAATAGATGATCTTAGAGCTCCTAGATCGTCTATTTTGCGGCCAGAGCAAAATCAGGAGGTAGACGTTGAGAATTCCGTCAACCAAGTGTAGAGTTAAAGGGCCATGTCTCTTTGTTTTTGCTTAATCACCATTGCAGACCAGTCAATGCTGTCATGATGATATTAGTCATCTAAATGTATGATGTCAGTACAAACAAAAGGTAGATGATTTACAGCATTTCACTACACGTCTGATAAAGTTGCAAAGCAGAGAGTTGAGGATCTCATTGGTTTGGTGGTTTCACATTGTTGATGCTTGTTTGCATTGTGGTTAACATATTGATTTACGTTGTAAAGTTGCGTTCTCCAAATTCTCTCCTGTGAGTTGGCAAACAGAAGTGAAAGTGGGAGAGAATGCTCAGTGCTGTTATAACTTAGCAACAGGATGGAAACGCTGACATCCTGGGAAATTACCTCTCTTTCCAATTCTCTTCTTTGTTTTCACTTTCACTTAGCCTTACAGTACTTTTTAGACTTACAGTCTCATGTCATGTGAGCATGTAAACATTTAATATAGTTTGAACATATTTTTAAACATGTTAATGACAATTATTTTGTGATCTTTTTTTTTGCATGTACAGTACTATTTGCAAAAGGACTCCACAATCAATATACAGTATATTAGTTTGGGGGTTTGTGACATGAGTGCACCGGAGAACCATTTCCATCACTCCCACAACAATATGGATTTTTTTTTTTACCTGGTTTTATCTTCTTCCTTTTGTAGAGGAGTTTGTACCCTATGTTGGCCTGGCCTTTGAGGTTGAGGGTTCTCTATGAGATCGCTCTGGGGGTCAACTTCCTCCACAACATGACCCCACCCCTACTGCACCACGACCTCAAGACGCAAAACATCCTACTGGATGGGGAATATCACGTCAAGGTAGGGGGGTGTGTGTGTGTGTTCGTGCATATGTGTGAGTGTGGACATTTTTTTAAAGTGATTTGGGAACCATTGCTCTAACTTGGGGCTATATTGGCGTTCACAGATTGCAGACTTTGGCCTTTCAAAGTGGCGGCAGCTGTCCATCAGTAAAGGCTCTGGATCCAAACCCCCGGAGATGGGGGGCACTGTGATCTACATGCCCCCCGAGCAGTACGACCCCACCAAGACCCGACGGGCCGATGTCAAACACGACATGTACAGGTGAGACCTCCAGATTTAGGGCTCCATTTTCGTTACATGCTAAACCCCTTATCCCAAATCCCTTATTTAGTTTTTACTATTTTGAAAAACTTTTTGGAATATTTCAACATATAATTTGTTGAATTATCTGTATATATTATTGCCCTGTCCTATACATTCTCCCTGATAATATCAAATAGTCTTTTGCTTACTCAAGCACTTCATTTGATTATGCGTCTCGGTTACAAAACTACATGAGCTGGCCTGAGACATACTTGATCCAACTTGTTCTCACATACAAGAGTCAAAGAGTTCAAATGTTGATTCACTGTTGCTTGATCATATTCACGGTTGGGCCTTGTTTATAAAGGAACATTTAAACAGACGTCAACAGCATCAAGCCAAGCCAAGAGCCAAAGTAGCAGATTATCTCTTCAGTGTCAAGTACTGAACATAAATGAATACAGATGATTATTATTAGTATTTTATGTACAGGATGACCCCTCAACACCATACATAGGGTACTGGTATGTCCCCCTGACTGCCTGGCACTGGCAGCTCTTGGTAGATTTTAAACATACCAAACTGGAACATAGCACCGGGCATTAAATTCAGCCTACTCCCATGAGTACATTTGGTGCTGTCCTGCCGTCCAGTCCAGGAGGTCAGCACCAGATTTATGTGGTGTTCCTCACAGCCAGCCAGAGGGGTGCTGATTTCACTCCTCTTGAGAGAGAGAGAAAGGCAGGTCCGGATCTAGGGATGGCCATGAGGGGGCAATGCCCCACCATATGCCCTGACTGCCCCACCATCCCATCCCACACGATGGGATGCAAAACAACCCACATTTCAAAGACATTTCAAATTAAAGTGCTTATAATTAAAATGATTTGAAACACTACTACTGCTACTAACTAACTACAATTGTGGCACCTCTAAACCAACACCATTTCGTCATTCAAAACAGAAAACTCTCTGAGGCAGGCTGTGGCTCAGGAGGTAGAGCAGGTCGGCCAATGATCCAATGGTCGGCGGTTCGATTCCCGGCTCCTCCAGTCTACATGTCGAAGTGTCCTTGGGCAAGGCACTGAACCCCACCTTGCCTCCAGTGGTTGCCACCACTGGTGTGTGAATGTGGGAAGTGGGGACGCTGGCGTTGACTGTTCGCCGCTCTACTTCCCAATGTATGAATGAATGGACCATTGTAAGCGCTTTGAGTATCACGCTGTGCATAGAAAAGCGCTATAAAAATGCAATCCATTATTATTATTATTATTATATTAGCTTTATGCATGCTGTGTGCCTGTTGCAACTTCATCAACAACTAATGTTATTATTGATGCTTACCTGCCTAATAGAAGTCCTGTACAAATATTGTTAGCCACAGAACTAAAGAATTTAAATGAAAATGGTACGGGGGGGGGCTTCCTCGCCTGGCTTCATCGATGGCTTCATGCCATTTTCACCTGCCCCTCAATTGGGAAATGTTACTTCCGGACCTGGAGAAGGGGCGGTAAAAGAATGGCTCTAAATGGAGCTACAATAAGCAGAGCTCCTCTGCTCAGAAGTGTCTAGACTTTCTTGGAAAGCTGGTTTGAAGGAATGCCCGACAAATCTTATCATGTCAACGACATGTACGTGAGAGAATGAAAGAAATGCTTCTCATGAAGTCAAGCGGGATTCCATTTAACCGCAATGAATGATAACATGTATTCTGTCTCTAACTGACCTATCTCCTGCCTAGCTATGCCATCATTATGTGGGAAGTGCTGTCCAGGCGGATTCCATATGAAGGTATTTCCTTTTTTCTCAACATTGTAAACCGTTTTCAACAATGTAAGCCCTATTTTGTGCAAACAGTGGAGATGGCTAATTCACAAGCTTGTTGTGAACGTATTTTTGGAAGCGTCCTGAAAATATGATTTGCCTATAATGACATGGCCAAAATATTTCATAAAATAGAAATATGCAGAGGTTCTACATTTGCTTTTAGCTTTGGACTAACAATTGAAAGACCATCTTCTCCACCTCTATTTTAAGAAGGTGTAACAGTGACCTTTCTATTCAATTTGTTTAACAGGATCTAACATAACATTGATGATTAAAATGCCCAATTTCAAGTTGGTTATGGCATGCCAGTGTCACCATATATAGACAACCTGCAAGCTCTCCAAGTACAAACTATTGTGAGCTTGTAGACCTCCTGTAATCATACCCATAGCATGGGTCTCTGTTTGAGAAACAGTGTTTTTTTTTTATCTAAGTGTTTTTTCAAAATTGTGTGTGTGTGTGTGTGTGCGTGTGCGTGTGCGTGCGTGCGTGCGTGCGTGCGTGCGTGCGTGTGTGTGTGTGTCTGGGTGCAGGTGCGACCAACCCCATGCAGATCATGTTCAGTGTGCTGAATGGAATGCGTCCAGACACAGGCACGGAGAGCCTGCCTCCCGACATCCCCGGCAGAGAGACCCTCGTCAGCCTCATGGCCAGCGGCTGGACCGCCACCCCAGACGAACGGCCCTCCTTCCTCCGTAAGCTATAGCTCCAGTTGTATCGTTAGAATGTTTGTAAATTATTCAAACATTGTTCAAGATCTTAACCAATTCGTCCTGACATTATAGATTATACAAAACATTTGCCCTGAAAGAACGCACTGAAAGATTTGTGCTGCATTCTCACATTCTCCACAAAAATAAATGCCAAATGCTGTTTTTCAATGAAAGTTAAACCACCACAAGTACAGTACAGAATGGTTTAAGGGGGAAGTGTAAAAGTGTATACATTCTGGTTAGAGTGATGTGACTCCCAACCATAGAAGACCCAATGTTGCTTTTTGTTAACGTTAAGCCTTTAAATGCTAATGAATATATTTGATTTTAATTATCTTTTTCACATACACATCACAGATCATTCATCATGATTGATGTTCATTGTTTAGTCTTTCAGTGCCATTGGTCATGATATTTGCATATCAATACACCCCACAGAGGATGGAATTAACACAACAAAAATATCTGGACTGCAATTTTTTAAAATTATAATTATTTTAATAATTATTATAAACTTGCATAATATCATCAATTTTATTTCTTTTCTTTATAATAATAATACTTATTATTATTATTACCCTTATTATTATTACAAATAGTAGTACAAAGTAGTAGTAAGGTTGAAATCTCTTTTTTTGCAAAAAAAAATATAAAAAAAAAAAAAAAAAAATATATATATATATATATATATATATATATATATATATTATATATATATATATATATATATATATATATATATATATATATATATATATATATATATATATATATATATATATATATATATATATCTGGGTAATTAAGAGACCCCTGGGGGTCACCAGGGGTCCAGGTCCACTTTGTGAACCAGGGAGCTATCATGGGTCTTATTACTTAAAAGTGTTAACCCAATGTGAATAAATGCGAACACAGACTTTCTCTCTGTGACGTCAAATTGTGTCTAAAACTCACATGATTCAGTGATATGTTTTATGACATTCTACTGAAATCTGTAATGAATGAATGAATGATTAACAATTTTAAGAGGAAGCTCTGTAGAGAGGAGGTAAGTTGGCTAACACGTGGAAGTGGAGTTTGATGACATGTCACTTCACCAAATCGTATCCGCCTAAATGTGACCAAGCAATTTCACTGGAGGAAGTGAAACATATAATACAGTTAAAAAAAAAAAAAAAACGTGGTGAACGTGTTCACCAAATCGTATCCGCCTAAATGTGACCAAGCAATTTCACTGGAGGAAGTGAAACATATAATACAGTTAAAAAAAAAAAAAAAACGTGGTGGACGTTGTGGTATAGCCGGTAGTGCTGTCGCCTCACAGCTAGAAGGTCCTGGGTTAGATTTCCCGCTGGCAGCACATTCACTCCTCTCCCATGCCCACACCCACAGCCCCTTTTCACCAACCTAAGGTGGGGGTTGGTGAAAAGGACCTTTCTGTGTGGGGTTTGCACCTGATGGAGGGGAAAGAAACTGGTTGGAATCACATACAGGTGCTGGTCAACGAATTAGAATAATTTGAACAGTGCAATCGTTAAATTCTTTGAATGCATTTCTTGTGCAGAAAACAAATCAGGTGTTCACCGGAACCTGTCCTACTGGTTAGAGTAATCACAGAACTCGTTACCTGTAAAAAAATTGCTCAGCTGAGCTTTCCAAAAGGCCCATTTAGGCCATTTAACTGTGACACTGTTGTTTCATTGAATTAGAATAATGGAGAAACTGTTTCATTGAATTAGAATATTTTTTATTATAATTAGAATCATCACTTTCTCAGTATTTTGTGGCTGCCCCCTTGGCTTGTATGACTGCCTGAAGTCTCCGTGCAGGGGTTGACACTAAGGTCTCCAAGGTACTTGCCCATCGGCAAGTGCAAATCAGGTTCTACTTGCCCTCAGCCAAATGGACCCTTGCGGATCAATTTGGTTTCATTTTTACACTCTCAAGAGTTAAAATTCATCATCTTAATCAGCCCATAGTGGTCACAGACCCAGTGGTCCCTGACCGCAGCAAAAATGATAGTTTGGAACCAAGTGGACCTGGGAGAGAGATAGGTAGAGATAGCTAGTTCTTCAAATCGATGCCATGGACAGGGCTTGACAGTAACACTTGCCCGCTTGCCCGGGGCAAGTAAAAAAAATGGTGGGGCAAGTGAAGACTGCTACCTGGTTGCCCGATCAGGCAAGTGTGCAACTTCGTGCACTATAACACTACACAAGATAAATTTGTCTTGAAGGCGGTCATTGCACTCTGCCTCTGTGTCTTTCCCTGCTTTCTAGCTATCTACCTATCTCTCTCCCAGGTTCATTTGGTTCCAAACTATCATTTTGCTGGGGTCAGGGACCACTCGGTCTGTGACCACTATGGGCTAATTAAGATGATGAATTTTAACTCTTGAGAGCGTAAAAATGAAACCAAATGGACCCGCAAGGGTCCATTTGGTTTCATTTTTACGCTCTTTTTATATTTTATATATACATGTAGGTTTTTGTCCCTGGACCACCTGTTGAAAGCACCCAAGTAGGAAGTAAACTTAAAAGCAAAATTTACAATATATTTTTGGGGGGGCAAGTGACCATGACCTGAGGGCAAGTAGAACCTGATTGCACTTGCCCGATGGGCAAGTACCTCGTAGACCTTAGTGTCAACCCCTGCACGGAGACTTCAGGCAGTCATACAAGCCAAGGGGGCAGCCACAAAATACTGAGAAAGTGATGATTCTAATTATAATAAAAAATATTCTAATTCAATGAAACGGTTTCTCCATTATTCTAATTCAATGAAACAACAGTGTCACAGTTAAATGGCCTAAATGGGCCTTTTGGAAAGCTCAGCTGAGCAATTTTTTTACAGGTTACGAGTTCTGTGATTACTCTAACCAGTAGGACAGGTTCCGGTGAACACCTGATTTGTTTTCTGCACAAGAAATGCATTCAAAGAATTTAACGATTGCACTGTTCAAATTATTCTAATTCGTTGACCAGCACCTGTATATGTGCAACCAGGGAAACTCACCTCTTTCAGGTGAAAAGTAGCAGCTTGGGCTCCTCATGCATAGAAGGAAACATGAGGCCAGTCCGCTTGCCCCCTCCCCCACCCCAAGTTGGCGGAGGCCCCTTGAACACATGGGATGATAAGACACAGGTTACAAAATCGTGGTATGAGGAAAAAAAGAAACTAACACTTTTTAAATTAATGTTTTCATTTTCACAGACACATTAGTCTCCCAGACTCCATCCTTTATAAAATGTATTTTATTTGAATTTGATAACTCTAACTTACATTCATGCATCTTCCTCAAATGCTGTTTTTCCTACCAGTTTAGCCTCAGGAGGAAGACTGTGTTCTGTGATCTTTCGCTCTTGAAATGAATAATTCTTGGTTTCCCTAAACATTACAGTAATAGTGATGTGAAGCACTTGTTTCCCCAGCATGATTCCATTCATCTCCACGCTGAATGCTCTGTTGCGTTACTTGCGTAAAGGCGATGGTCCTCCGGACTTTCACAGGTCTTTACAGTTCTGTGTATTTGTCTCTCTTATCCAGAGTGTCTGAACTGGAGACCATTGTTGTATTTGTCTGTCTCTCATCCAGAGTGTCTGATCGAACTGGAACCCATGCTGAGACGATTCGATGAGATCGACTTCCTCGAAGCAGTTCTGGAGGTCAAGAAGGCAAAGGTCAGTCAAGGGGTCAAAGTTGGGCTGGGTGACATGGACAAAAGGTAATATCAGAATACCTTAGACCAGTGGTTTTCAACCTTTTTGATAGCAGGGCCCACCATTTATTCAGCATTTGAGCCACGGACCACCATTTGAGGACATTTTAGCCCCACAGGCACCAAAACTAAAGATTTCTTTTGCTTTTGTCCACAATAACAGGCTGGATTTGGGAAACAAAACAGGCAAAACATACAGACCAAAATGACCACTAATCTTCCAGTTGTGTAAACTCTTGAGAGTTTAAAAATGAAACCAATACACATACTTCAAATACTGCTGTACGGTGAGAGGCTGTGAGGTTGTGTCATTTAGTAACCCAGTAAGATTGCTGCGTTATGATAGCCATGTGTATCGATACTGCACTTCGAGGGGCGACTCGCTAGTAAAAAATAGGCATATATATAGTTATAGTTATAGTATTGCTGTGATGCACTGAATATTCAGCTGCAGAAAATATTCAGCAGGAAATGGTAAAAAAAAAAAAAAAAAATGGCATTCTCGGCCTATTCGGTTTCGGTATTTTGCCATAATCAGATAGTTTTAAGGTGCAGCCATGACAGCAATGGTAAGAAAAAAATCCTATTTGGTATTCGGTTTCGGCCAAGAATTTCCCTTTCGTTTCCCTTTCAGCCGGTAAGCAGTTCAACTTTGGCATATATATGATTGGACATATTTGAAGTTTCAACACTATTGACTCATTTGGACACATCCTTCCTTATTTTCTGTGTGTCCGTATCTGTGTCTTTGTACGGCTGCACGTGATCAGGTTTCAGGTTTATTACGAATTTATTGCGGACCCTTTGTTTCAGAGCAAATCAGAGCAAATCATACACAGTACTGTACATTGTCGAGCTGATCTGATTTGATATGACGAACATGTCGTCATCCCCACTGCTGTTCTACGTCACATCATTTAGAGCAGGGGTGCCCACACTTTTTGACTTGAGATCTACTTTCAAAATGACCGGCTCAACAAGATCTACACATCATAAATGTGATTGTTCCACTACTGAAAATCCATTTCAAGGCCCTAGAAAGTTTGACTTTGAAATAGTGGTGATGGTGTTACTTACTGTAATAGTGTTTAAGAATAATGCACTTATAATGAAAAATGGATGTTTGAAAACAGTATTTGGGGTTTGAGTTGACAGTTTGTGATGTTGAATTTAGTCTCTCGCACCCAAAGCTAATAACTTTCATGTTTTTGTTCACAATTGGGAAATAGAACTGGAAAAACGTTCGTCAAAATAACAATTATTCTCCATTTTCTAATTGTATGGACTCTTGAAATTACGTAATTCAGATGTATAAATATTATTTAACTTTTGAGAGTGTAACATGAAACCAAATCCATTTGGTTTCATTTTAACGCTTTCAAGAGTTACAGATATGTATATATGTGTGTGTGTGTGTGTGTGTGTGTGTGCGCGTGTGTGTCCACAGCTGATGAGGGGTGCAGGCTGTTGCATGGCCACCTGTGGGAAGAAGAGAGAGGACAAACCCCTCAACACTGAATCCTCTTCACCCTTCTACAGGACCCCGTAGGTTGAACACTGTTTGACTTGACATGCTTTCGCTCGCCAGTCGCCACCTTAAACTAACTCTCTAGCCCAGGGGTGGACAATTATTTTTCCCAAGGGACCAAATGAGATACATGAAATATTGTGGAGGGCCAAGACTAAAGGCTGAACTAAAGTCTGCATAATATTAATTTAAGGCAAACAGATCAAAATGACCATTAATCTTTTCTAGTTATGTAGACTTGGGGCTAATTCAGATGATGAATATTTTAACTCTTGAGAGCGTGAAAATGAAACCAAATGGACCCGCAAGGGTCCATTTGGTTTCATTTTTACACTCTCAATGAGTTACATTTGGTTAACCAACTTTCCATATTTAACTGGAACTCTCTCAAGGGCCACTGGTGGTCCCTGGACCTCTGATTGAAAACCACGGTACCCTTTCACGGGCCGGTCAGAGTCAGCCAAAGGGCTGCATTTGGCCCCTGGGCCGCATAATGCCCAGGTATTCACTAGCCTGAGTTACACTGCACTTGTTGCACTATTTTCCCACCAAATATCCTCTCAAACAAAAAAATCTCTGTGTTGCTTTTAGATTGGCTATGCTGTAAGTACAGTACTATATCTGGATCTGTTGAGTGGCCACGAGTAAACATTTCTAGATACAGTATTAGCCTGGTCTAGCCCTCAATGATTTTGGCCTTGGGGGGCGGGGGTGTCGTGGGATCCACACGGCGGAAGTGCTGCGCTCTGATTTGATCTCACTAACGTGTCGTCATCTCCGGTCCCTCCCACGCCCGTCCACTGCTGTTCTACGTCACATCATTTAGAGCGACGCCCACCCGGAAGGTTGACACTCCCCTCAAGGCCACTTTCCAACGTGCGTTAGTCCAGGCTTTCCGTTTTCACGCAAGGCGGACGAAAATGAAAGCCTGGGTGTCGAGGCTAGATATGCATATATGCTGTATAACAGAAGAGGTTAGAATGTCACTTGTTTTTCATAGTGTGTTCTTTAACTGTTATATTACTTTGTGTGTGTGTGTGTGTGTGTGTGTGTGTGTGTGTGTGTGTGTGTGTGTGTGTGTGTGTGTGTGTGTGTGTGTGTGTGTGTGTGTGTGTGTGTGTGTGTGTGTGTGTGTGTTGTGTGTGTGTGTGTGTGTGTGTGTGTGTGTGTGTGTGTGTGTGTGTGTGTGTGTGTGCGCGCGTGCGTCAGCAGAGCTCTACCTCTGGCTCAGAGTCCTGTTCCTCCCAGGATACAGAGATGTCCCAGCCTGGCTTCCTCACCAACTCCAACACCCCTCCTGGCACAGGTAATGGCATCACAGCTTTTAACGTGTGCCCTCTGAGTTAAATCAACCCTTATGAGGATTTTACAGTGGAGATTGGGGTCGCAGAAAATATAAAAATCCTATCCAATAGGTACTCTCTGTGTCCACATCATACATACAGTATCAACCTCCCTGGTCCTTGAAATCAAAATGTTTGTGTACTAAAATACTGGGTGTAAGACCTCTGTTACTTTTCAGAATTCAAATGCAGAAGTACCAGGTAACAGATCTGCAACATCCTAATGCCATACTTCATGCAGCATTTCGAGCTTGTGCATCTGCTACTTTTGCGTGACGCTATGTTAAACCCGAATGCACAATCTCACCCCATCCTTGCCATTCTCCTGTCTCCCGTCCAGGAGTGTCATCCTTCATGCCTCACTCGCTGGAGTCTCCTCAGCCCCTGCGGGCTCAGAGCCCGACCAACAACAATCTGAACGATTTATCCCCGTCTCGCGCTGCTGCCGCCGCGTTTGATAAAGACCTAAACATCCCAACAAACCCAGGTCTGCCTGTTCCTGAGTGTCAGATGACCACTCTGGCAGAGATGAGCCTCAATACTCAGTATGAGCCCTCCGTAAAACCACCACCACCACCACCACTACAGCCACCAAAATCAGGTAACTAGGAGTACAAACCGTGAGAACAGTTATTTGAAACTAACCTGACTGCATATATTGTAAGAAGAATATTGATAATTTAATCAAGCAATCGATTACCGGTAATACTCTATCCCTATTTGAGATGTCCGTGTTCAAATCTGTTCGATCTACAAGCTCACAGTGGGTCGCATGATCACAACCAGTGCTGGCCAGTCCAGTTACGACACAGATAGAGCTGGGCTTAATTTCAGTCTAATCTGGGCTAATTTCAGTTTAATCTCCATGTATGGTTATCCAGGCTTATTCCATATGTTCATCAAACTGAAGTTGAAAATACATTGTGTTTTATATTGTACTATTAGTTAGTACAAGACAATCTAAAACAAAGGAATTTAAGATCATTAAAGCTGGGCTGTTGCCTGAATCCAATGCATTTCTACCTACTCCCAGTCAAGACAAAGTTTTAAGTGCAGTTGCTGTATAATTATGGTGTATATTAATGTCACACAATGCAACCTACAATATATACCATATAGTCCAAATACTGTAGCTGTACAGTATTTGGACTACCCTAAAGACGGATGTTGTGACCTATGCTGTATAGTGTATACCAGCACACGCTGTATGTTTACCTGCCAGAAGCTACAGTTCAACAAAATTCTATTAGATTATAATCCAATATTCACATCAAATTACACACCAGTCCATCATTTAGTGCAGGGGTGTAAAACTCAGATACAGTATGCCAAAATTTAAAACTGAACAAAGCCGCGGGCCAAGTTTGAATGAACTAACCTTTTAAAGGGGAATTCCACCCATTTTCAAAAACAAATGTCTCACCCCCCCCCCCCCCCCCCCCCCCCTCCATGTTAGTGATGTTAGTGATGGTTCCATGTTAGTGATTTTTTTCAGACCTCCATTTTTAGGAAATACAGAATTGGGGGAACTTTTCTTATCATGTCCGCACAACATCTATAAGGTATATTAATGACATATTAAAATGTTTAAAATGGGTGGTCTTCCCCTTTAATTTGATAATGTCTGAAGGGCCAAATTAAATTACACGGCGGGCCAAATTTGGCCCGTGGGCCAGAGTTTGACACCCATGATCTAGTGTCAAATGGATCACATCACCTCTGTTCTCAAACCGGAACCTCCTCTCTCCGTCCCTCTCTTTCTTTATTTCTTAAAATAAAAACAAAATAAAAACAGCCGACGTCTTCCTCCCGCCACGGAGCCACTCCCCGCCCACGCCGGGTCCCATCGCCCGCTGGATAGGCGAGCGGCGCGAGGAGATCGTCTCCCAGATGACGGAGGCCTGCCTGAACCAGAGCCTGGACGCGCTGCTGGCGCGGCAGCTCCTCATGAAGGAGGACTACGAGCTGGTGACTGGCCGGCCCACGCGCACCGACAAGGTCCGCCGGCTGCTGGACACGTGCGACCGCCACAGCGAGGACTTCTGCCGCATCGTCGTCCGCAAGCTGCAGGACAACCGGCAGCTGGGGCTGCAGCCGTTCCCCTCCGGACTGACCTCCCCGACGGGCGGCTTGGTGCCCAGCGCCCCTGCCTTGTAGCGGGGTCTCAATGGAAGCAAATGGGCCCATTTGCTTCCATTCATACATTCTTAGGGCGCCATTTTCGTCACTCAGTAAACCCCTTATCCCTAACTTCTTTGCCTATTTTGAAAAACCTTTTGGAATAGTTCAATGGGCCAATCTATTGACACATTGTGACCTTGTAGACTGGCCATTTTAAGTATTTAAAATGTTTTTTTTAAATAGTTTAAAAAGGCAAAGATAAGGGCTTTAGCCATGACGAAAATCTAGGCCTCAGAGTTACAGATCCGTAGTTGCCAACTGTCAATAATTGAGCTGGGAATACCCTGGGAACGCCCCCCCCCCCCCCCCCACAACCACCGCGTAGGAGTACAATGGTTGGGACACTGTACAAGTTATAAAGGCCTTTGCTGACGGCGGCAGGCTGTGGATTACTGTCACGGAGCTCTCTCTCTCGACATGATCTTTGGATGGTTCCTTCACCTGGTCAGGTTCTCTCACAGCAAAATAACTGAATTATGAGTCCAAAATGACACACTGTTGTCACATTGCTGTTGCACTAAAAAAAAAGGGGAGTCATCGTCAGAGACGCAAAGCAAAGCTGCCGTGTCCAAAAACCTTTGCTCCAAGAGCATTAAATCAAAGTTTTATATCCCATAATGATGATGGCCGTCGGGCCCCGGAGGGCTATAAAACCGTGGTGGGCTCGCGTTATTGAACATGCTATGCATTTAAGTTAGAGTAAAATACATTATTTGCTTTTCCATTTCGTTCTGAGTTTACTTTTGTTTCCCATTTTATTTCTGTGTCGGAAGGCGTCGCGTGAGAACGCCACAAAACCCCACAATCCACCCACTAGCTTCCCTTAGAAAGGAATGTGCGTCGCAGCATGAAGTAGGCTTTACACTTCTGAAGTGTATCATGTGACCGATTTTTTTTTTTTTATTATTATTTTATATGTAATATTTGTTTCCATTGCACACGAAGCTAGCAGAACCTGCTAGAGGCCCATGATATCCAGTGGATCTGGGCAAGGACTTGCTGATAGGCAAGTGAGTTATATCGTAGCAATGTTAGGTAATTTCTGCCAAAGGTCACGTTAACACCCAGGGTGGGTGTGAGGTCGGGATACACACACACACACACACACACACACACACACACACACACACACACACACACACACACACACACACACACACACACACACAGGACAATCTCTGTTTGTATTAAAGCACACAAGCATTCAATCACGGACATCGACGTGTTGGGCAAGGAACTCTGCAGTGCTAATAATAGCACAACTATGAGGTCTTCTCACAGGAACAGGCACTTCACCCAGATGCTTGGGCTGACTGCTGTACTGAGACCCGAGTACAATAGAGAGAACCGTTGCACAACTTCGATTTGCAATTTGGAAAGTGTTACAACTCGAACTGCGTCAAACGATAAATGAAATGTGCCATGAAAATGAGCCTTCTTCTTCTTCTCCGCTCTGAGGGCTGCGTCCTCCTCCTTTGCATAGTTTTATTGCTAAGTTTTATACGCCCCAGTGACACCGAGCTCTGCTGGGAAACTGAGATAAGAGGATGTATTTGTAACATTGGTCAAAAGCCGCATGCACACACCCGTCTGTGCAAAGCGCTGAGTGATGGGGGCAAGCAACCGTCACTTTATCTTCCTGCTCCCAAATAGCCTTGCCCTGTATGTTCCAGACAGGGAAAGACTGGTCAACACTTTTCTATTTATACATGATCTTATGTAATAATGATCTTCCTTGGTCTCCTTCACTCGCAGAGGTCTTGCAACACACCAAGCTTTAAAGGCCCTGATACACTAGCAATATTTTGATCAATATCAACTAACAATGTCAACATCAACAGGCAACATTATGAGACACATGGCAACAGGGAACACCTCCCATTAAAGGGGAATTACACCCGTCCCCCCCCCCCCCCCCCCGAGAGCGTACAAATGTGAAACAAATGGATCCTAGTGGGTCCATTTGGTTCCATTTGTACGCTCACAAAAAATGGAGCCAGTGAGGCAGCAGCAGCCATGTTGTTTTCAGAAAAGTTTATCTGTGGGAGTCTAGGAGAAAGGATCAGGTGACGCCAAGGAGAGCTGTGATTGGAGGATTCCGAAATGTTGACCAGTAGAGGGCACTAATGATCTGACTTGATAATTGATGTTGCTTGTTGATATTGATCAAAACATTGCTAGGCGTATCAGGGCTTTAAGATCTTTTAGCCCCCGAAGTAGACTTAACGTGCGCGGATAAGGCCACATCAAATCTGCGTCGACTTTTTTTTGTAATAAACGTGTATGTTCATTGCATTGTTGTACAGCAGTGACTATCCAACCTGAACGTGTCCGCTGTTTTTCCGTAAGGATATTGTTTTTATTTGGGGGACCACTTGCAATATCCTTACGGAAGTAAGGAGGTTGCACGAGGGCCCCAAATAAAAACAATCCAGTACAAACATTGTTAATATAACATTAATATTTAAATATCTCTTAAAAACCTTAACAAATGAGTTTTATACTCCATTTAGTGTGTGCTCTGATCCAGAAAAAGGGTTGTAAAAGCATTGTACAACCATTTAACCACTTAAACCTCAGCATCCACATTGTGTGGAAAGCTTTAGCTGAAAATAGCCGAGTGAGAAGCTCTCTACGCGGCATGTTGTGTGACGTGTCGTGATGAGCTTGTCGATTGGCTCTTTTCAGCTACAACTTCACCCACGCTAACAGAAAATACACTAGAATAGAGCCCAGAGGGACTCAGGTCAACCATATAGGGTGAAGTGGTCAAACAGCGGTACTATTATTATGCGTTCATCTATTTAAAAGACAACTGCTGTCTTGTGCGGCACTTGTGTACATACTGTAGATTAATTTTAACTCACGGGACAAGGCCTGGTGTGGAAGCTCGACTTTCTCACATTTGCAAGACATAGACCTAAGTTCAGTTTAGGGCCTCTTTTTTTTTTTTACATCTCCGAATAGTTTTTCCACTCAGTTTTGGCCCCCTACATTGAATTCTTATGTCACCGCCGGACATATTGACAGCAAGGTCTATAGGTCAGTTCGATAGGTCAGTTCTGCCTGCACATATCAACTGTTCACTTAAACACGTTCACATTAATAAGACTGTTACTATAGTTTTGTCTGCCTAAATGACCGTTTTTTGTTTGTTTGTTTTTTTGTGAGCACACAGCTCACGCTCTCGGTCAGTTATTCACTATCAGGTGTGTATATTATTCGTGCCAAATGTCACTCGTGTGATAACCTGCCGTTTCCTCATCGGAAGAAATGGGCTTGTGTTCCTATAAAGCATTTATCTACGGTCATGTTCGCGTGTGTTTGTCTGAAAAGGGAAGCGAGACAGCTGACATATTAACAGCCTCTTCTGCTTGACTTCCACTTCCTTATCACTGGCGGTTGGTGACTTCACAGTAGTATGGTTGTGTTCTTTACATGGAAGAGGATGTCATCTTCAGCCCAGATTTATTAAGACAACACATGATTCAAGGTTTTTCGTTGTCACGTCTCATGTATCCGAGTACAATTCTTCTGGTAGAACGAATCTCACAGATGGGGAAAATTGTTTTATTGATGTCTGTTTTACAGTTAAATGTTAATTGCTACTTTATGGTTTCCCTCATCATGAAGCACAAAAAATATCCTGTACACTGTATGAAAACATTTACTGCAATATAGCCAGGCCTGGGTGATATGACTTTTCTTTTTGTTTGTTTGTTTGTTTGTTTGTTTGTTTGTTTGTTTTTGCCTAGGTACAATTAATTAAAGATTTTTTTATGGTGAAAATAGTTCTAAAAGCTCACAACAATGCCTCACATGGTGACACAGCATTTACTTTGGCTATTTTAGCATAACACCATAGTACGACTAAAGCAGGGCTTGAGTGGCTAATCTGTCCAATTAATTTTGTAAAAAAATAAATAAAAAATAAATAAATATAGGTAGATTGATAACATTTTCAGTACAGCTGTGCAGCATTTCCTCAAAAACAAGATAATGTGTCCTCCTCCCAACGTTTCCCACACTGGGACCTGCTCTCATATACCCACAGGAAGTAAAGGTCACCATGGTCAGTCACTGACAACAAGTCTACCACAGAGATTTGCTTTTGTATGCTTTTGGGGAGTATCTAGCTACATGTAGCCTAACTGAGCTACATAACATAGCTGAACTTGTCAAGTAGTTAGATTTTGGGTCATTTATTTTGTGGCTTAGCTATTCGAGCTACAATCTGAAGGCATGGGAGGGTGGGGGGGGGGGGGCAAAATCCCCAGACTGCCCCACCAAACGTGATGGCACGCAATGGCGATGGCAAATGAAACTGCTTATATTTTTTAAAAAAATGATTTGAATGTCCAGGGGCAGAATGTCCAAAAAAATGTAGTTATTGTAGTTGTAGTTATTCATTGTTGTGAGCTTGTTGGAAGGGCTATTTTGGCTAGTTTACAACAAAGTGGGCATCCATGTGATTTGCCTGACAAATCTGCACTAAAGTGCTAAAGACAAGCTGTTGGGGCAGATGTGCTTCCAAATCTCCTCTGGACCCATATAATTCCATGTATTTGTGCCTCACATTATACTTTTTGTTTTTAAATGTATTAATAATTTTACATCAAGACATTTTACACAAATCAAGTGTCATTGAGAAAGGGAAAAACATTAAACATCAAATGTGTCATGGTAACATTTTCTACTCTAGATGGTTACATCTTTTTATATAATTTTACTTTGGTTCATTGTTGCATTTTGATATGTTAGTGACTTCATTTTACAAAACCGCAGCCTATTTTAGTGACCATGTAATTTAGCAAATGATCAGAGAAACCATAATGTTATGTATTAAGTGCAGTTGTTGCATAGTCATGGCTTCAATAGGAGCTACACAGTTTTAGAATACTTCATTAAAGTGAGTACCTTGTTTTCCCTGTCATCATTCAATTCCCCTTTGTCCTACATCCCAGTAACTAAGTACATTTACTCAACTACTACGTCCAAGTACTGTATTTCAGTTTACTTTTACTTTTCATTATTAACATGTCTTTTCTTGTATGTTGGTCGCGACCTAGTCAAAAAATCCTAGATCAAAAGGATCTTTGAAATTTCCAATAGGATTCTATGGGATTTTGAAAAGCCTATAGGAATTCTACTCGATTTTACTAAAACCCGATGGGATTTGTTCCAAAACCTTGTACGATTGTAGGAGTTTTCTATCAGAAATCTATATTATTCTTTATGGGATTGTCAAAAGGATTTTTCCTATCAGAATCCTATAGGATTTTATGACTACGGCAGACGTCCATCCGAGAAGATGTTGAGGAAATGTCTAAATTATTATTCAAACATTTTCTCAATTCTTCATGGTATCTCAAAATTATGTATAAGCTCACAATGTGCCACATCGCAATTCCTTGTGATCTTGTCGATCGGCTATTTTCACACGGAACCATGTACCGTCTACTGTATGTTAGCCTGGTTATGTTGCATGTTACAGCCACCTGTATACCTCACACTGTACCTACTAAAGAGTGATCGGTGTTATATTCATTCTATCAATGTAACGCTCAAGGTCTAAGGACCACCACGCATTCCAAATGGACGCTTACGGGTCTACAAATGGACCCACAAGTCTCCATTTGGTTCCTACGCTAATCAATCCTTTCTGGATGTCCCCGGACTCCACTATGAGAACCACTTTGTAACGCTAATGCATATCAGACTGGGGGGGATCCCAGAAATGAGAAAGGTCAAAGGTCGGCTGTCACATGGAGTTTGGATTTTCTTAGAAAGCCATCTAGAACATGACATTGGGTCTGGGTCAAAGTTTATAGGCTGGCGGGCACGGCAGGACGAGACAATGTTTATGCCATGTTATCCCCACGCTCCCAGTGTGTGTGTATGTGTGTATGATGTGTGTGGGGGTCGGCTGCTCTCTCTCAAAATAGTCGGAGAGGAACACGAGAGTGCAGTGAGTGTGGGTCCTGGAAAAACACCCAGACCCTGCTGAGGGATTGCAACATCCACCATCTCCACTGTGGGTCTCTTTACGGTAGCCCGACTCTGAGGAATAATAATAATACAGCAGTGGGACTGTGGGACAAACCCCAATGCCCACTACGGATTCTGGCGTTCTTTTCAGCTGTTGTTGAATACATAAATCCAAAGGTAAGGTCAATTTGTTTGTTATCTTTCTTTCATTAGCTTATTGGTCATCTGAGTCACCTTTTGGGAGAGGAACGATAACACAATCTGGTGTTTGTCTGCCACCATCTGGGCCTCAGGGGAGCCTTCTTTGTTGCCTTGTTTGAACATTCACAACACGGTATACAGAAGTGACATTAAATAGCAGTGACCCGTGCTGAGAAGAAGTGTTTTGACTGTTGAGCTTGTACTGGTAGTCTGTGTTTAACTAAGCCTTTTGAACACTACCAGCCTATTGGCTTTAGGGCTGAGTTCGCTCTATGCATTTCTTTCATTGGAATTATCAATTTATTAGCTGAAGGGGACAAAATAGAAATTCCCCAAAATATTAATTCTACTAAATGGCTTTGGCTCCTGTGGTACAGAAGTAAAGTACTGGTATATTCACCTAACCAGAGTATTTTCAACTACTTTAATACTTTTACTGCAGACTACAGATCTTAGAGGCTAACAATTGAAAAGTTAGGCCTACTATGTTTGTAGTTACTAGGTCTGGACTGTTATTACAAAACATACATTAACCATATTCCATCCTACAGTATACATTTCTACCATTTGAAACTGTATATCTAAAACCTCTCAATGTGTTCTGTTCAATCTGCTATTTTCAAAAGGTTATTTAACGTTTGAAAACTTGGGGACTTCTGCATTATGAGTACTTTGTACTCATAATGCTTTAAATTGAGTAGTGCGCTGGTCACAGACATGTGTAAGTTCAGTGAGGAAAACTCTTTGAAGGTGCTGCTAGCCCTTTAAAGGGATGGCCTCAGCATCACGTTCACAGGATTCACTTCATCCAATCACACGCTCACACAGGCTATTTAAAGTGGATGTTTGCACTGCTTACATTGTTTCCTGTTTGCTTGCTGCTGCTGCTGCTGCTGCTGCTGCTGCTGCTCACTCTGATGCTGCTGCTCTGTTTTCTGCTTCATCATTTGCTGCTCACCCTCCTTCACCACCCCAGCTACCACCTGTAGATTTGGATCTGCCGTTTGGGTGCAGGAGATTCAGAGTCCTTATGGTCTGGGCTTGAAGTACCCCAAAAAGCAGATCCAATTCATCCGCCAAACTATAGTATAATAAATATATTGCTCATTTTAGATTCAATAAATATATATTACGTCCTTCTTGAGTTGTCCTCGCTGAAGTACATTTTGACACCAAAACTATTCAGTCAGTACGTCAGTTGCAAGTCAGTGGTTTTCAAACAGTGGTCCTTGAGAGAGTTCCAGGTGGTCCCCAGCTAAATGATGGAAAGTTGGTTAACCAGGTGTAACTCTCTGAGAGCGTAAAAATTAAACCAAATGGACCCTTGCGAGTCCATTTGGTTTCATTTTACCCTCTCAAGAGTTAAAATATTCATCAAATTAGCTCAAGTCTGAACAACTCGAGAATGTAGAAGATTAAGGTCACTGTATATCTGTATATTGTGGACAAAAGCAATAAGCAATAAATCTTTGGTTTTGGGGTCAGTGCGGCTAAAATGTCATCAAATGGTGGTCTGTATAGGTTCAAATTCTGAATAAATAGTGGGCCCTGTTATCAAAATGGTTGAAAACCACTGCTTTAACTCACTTTTGAATTATGTACTCTTTACATTGTAATGTTTTTAGTACTCTTTACAGCACTGTTTGACTCGTAATGTTGTGTCAACATGTTGTCAGGATGGGTAGCATCAGGCAGAACGTGGTGTCCCTGGCGCGCTCCGTGTGTCCCGGGTCGTCGCGGGTCCCGTCTGAGGACGACCTGAAGGCTCCCAGCAGTGGGAAGATGCAGATGAAGAGAGAGATCTCCCTCGTCAACGGCATCTGCCTCATCGTAGGAAACATGATCGGCTCTGGCATCTTCGTCTCGCCCAAGGTGACCGCAGAGTTTTGCATTTTTTTGTCATTTGTGTTATGTACAGTATACCAATCATTTTTTGTCTTACATTTCAGTTTTCGTATTTTTTTCAGGAAAGGGCACCTTTATTTTTATTTTAGGTTTTATTCATTTTTGTAGTTTTAGTTAAAGTTTGGAGGGGTTTATTTTTTAAATATTTCAAATTCTTTTTAAAACCCACAGTCAGGAAATCCCACAGCTGTGAAATATTGACAGACATTTTCCCTATAATATAATGCCTGTTTGTTATTATTTTTATGTCAGTTAAAGCTACTCTAGTTTGCGCACAAGTAGGCTTTGGCCTGATTGTGGATGAGCGGAGCAGGCTAACATGACGTTAGCTATAAAGGTGTTTTTTCTATACGTCACCGTTACATCATCAACTAAACCAGCCAATAGGCGAGTGACGAACAACCACCGAACACCGAGCGCGCACCAATCACTTAACTTGTGCCCGCTCCGCTCACGCAAGTGATGAAGCTTTTTCCACAAAATCGACATATGGTGTCTGAGGCTATAGTACTGGGCCCCTTCTTCACATCCTATATTGAGTGGTACAAGCCTAATGTAATTCCCAAGCCTGAGAAGTTTTTCATTTTTAAACTTTTTCCGAATTTAAGTACTTTTCAAAAAACGTGATATACCCATCACCACCTTTTTCCTAACCTATTCATGAACATATTATGAACATGCTTTGCGTACTGAAATTCAGAGAGAGCGTTTTATTTTTCTTAATTTTCTTCTATTCTTCTATTTTTGGGGTTATTTGGTCAATTCCAGTTAACTCTAACGATGCCGGATCTCTCCACCAGGGCGTGCTGATGCACAGCGCCTCCTACGGGCTGTCGCTGGTCATCTGGGCGCTGGGCGGCATCTTCTCGGTGTTCGGGGCGCTGTGCTACGCCGAGCTGGGCACCACCATCCCCAAGTCGGGCGCCAGCTACGCCTACATCCTGGAGTCGTTCGGCGGCTTCCTGGCCTTCATCCGCCTGTGGACGTCCATCCTGCTGGTGGAGCCGGCCAGCCAGGCCATCATCTCCATCACCTTCGCCAACTACCTGGTGGAGTCCTTCTACCCCACCTGCCACCCGCCGTACGACGCCGTGCGCCTCCTCGCCGCCGCCTGCCTGTGTGAGTGTTAACAGGATGCAACACTGGTGGGCTCTATTATGAGTTTCTTAAGTATCAGTTCTTATGACTTACGTAAGTCAAAACTTGGAGGTGTGGCAAAGCTGTTTGGCTGTTTAACAACTTTGCCACACCTCCAAATATATTATTAATACACGCATCTTTTGAAAATAGCAGATCTATACACTCACAATAGCTCACAAAGTACAGCATCATGAGCTATTGTGAGCTTGCAAATACAGTATAATGATGAAATGTTTTGCAATAATAATCTATGTAAAAGAATGTAGTGGAACAATATTTGTAGCAGAGACGTATAGAAGTAAAAGTATTGGAAATTGTAAATGCCCTGGTAAAGTAATAGTACCTCAGAACGTACTTGGAGTATCATACCGGTAGGAGATCTTGCACTTGCACTCTCACTACTCACTACAATCATACAGTAACTCTGGTCACTCTGTCTGCCATGCTATAATTAGACGAAATGCCATGAGTATTTTATAGCCTGCCTTTGTGATTTGGTATTTAGGTGAGAGAGAGGCAGCGTCATCAGTTTCTGTACCCAGACATAGAATGTGCCACATACTGTGTGCATACAGTATGTAGACCAGGCCACAGCTGAGCAGCGGCCTACAGTACACAATGACCTGAAACACAGTTTTATATACTTCCACTTCCATAAATATCACTTATTTTTTTTTTTTGCTAATCCTCCCTACTATAGAGTGTACTGCACCATATCAGGAGTTCCTCCCTGCCTCCAGTGAACTGCAGGAGTTAGAAAACGCTAGTTTCAGTTTGGGATTTGGGGGACAAAGCCTTCGTCCAATCAGGAAAGAGGAGGGCTTCGTCCAATCAGGATCAAGTGGGGCGGAACTTGGCATGGACTGTTGTCATGTGCAACTTCTCAAATCGCCAAAAGCACTGAATACTCACTCCTTTAAATGGATTTTACTTCAGGCCTTCGACAGTTTTCAAGCCAGGCTTTTGTGGGGTGGTAGTAGATGAGTAGACCAAAATTGAAAGTGGTCTGTTGCACAATCTTTGAATGCTACAGATAGTCTGTAGGCCTAGCCTATAATTCCACCACATATAAACTGAGACTGTCATATGCTTTTCAAGCCGGAAGGGCATTCGACCAATCACGACACAGAGTTCAAATTCATTTCCATTTCTGCTCAGCAGCTACTGTCTGCGGCTACTTTTATGTAGCTAATACTTTTATTAGCTACTTAGTTAGGAGTTATTTACATTACATGACTGCAAAAGTGAAACGGAAGTGGGAACGCCTGTTTCGAGATAAAAGGGAAGGCATGGTGCATTATTAACCCCAGATGTAGCCACTTGATATCAGCTCAAGTGGTATTGTGGTTGAAGTGTGGTTGGGGTCATGTCCAGAGGGTGTACATCAAACTGACTCGGGCTACAGAAACAGCAGATACACTGCTGTCTAATTTTTGGGGGCCTGTTGAGAAGTTGAACTCGCTGCGCTAATGGCGGGCCCATCTGTTTGAGTGGACAGGTATCGGTCAAAAGGGAGGCATTGAAGAGCAAGGATGGGCAGTGGGTAAGGATCAACATATGGAGATGGGGCCTGCACACCACAGGTACAAAAGACTGTCTTTATTATTAGTAGGACAATACGTCCTACTAATAATAAAGACAGTCTTTTGTACCTGTGGTGTGCCTGTGGTGTGGGGTCTATTTTAGCCCAGAACCCAGTCGATGTGCGTATATTCTAAGTTTACTCTGAAGGATGAACATGGAATGTCAGAACAGGTCAGCTCCATATGGAGATCTAAGGCTTTCATGACGTAAGATCAACAAGATGGTGTCCTTGAGGTCAGATGTAGACTTTCTGTCCTCTTTGCTGTACATGCACATCTAGGTGATGTTCAGGTCTTCTTCATGTATGGCCATAGGGTTTGATGAGGTCAGCGTTGTGATCTTCATGGAGAAGGCCATATATGGGGCAATTAATGAAGCATGACTGATGTGAAATGTGGTTGCCCGAAGGGCAATCACACTATTGTAATCCTGGAAGTTTATTATTGTTCCAAAGTAACCCAATAGTTTGTTTCACGTCACTTCTTGGTCTAGAGTAGCCCAATAGTTTGGCCTAGAGTAACCCAATAGTTTGGTCTAGAGTAACACAATAGTTTGGTCTAGAGTAACCCAGTGGTGTCAAACATACGGCCCGCGGGCCGGATGCGGCCCGCGCAATGATTTAATCCGGCC
>CM076976.1:35297138-35582138 GCA_039105355.1 Benthosema pterotum
GTGGCCACTAGATGGCCCTGTCAGCTTAGAACAGTATATGACTTAGTATAGTATTAAACATAGGAGATGGAAACCTCCTATATCCTCCAATGTATCAAAAACATATTATGTATATTTTATCTTTTATTTATTTATTTATTTTTGTCTCTCAAGACAGCCATCTGCTGGCTGACTAGGCTCCCACAGTTTTCTAATAAGTTCCGCCTGGCCGTTCCAGCCCTAGCACAGATGAGTTATTAATAGTCTGAATGGTGTTCTCCTGCCTGTCTCCTCAGACGTTTGGGAACGCTGTGTTGGGGCCATTCAAGTGGATCATTCCTGTATCAGTAGCCATGTCCTGCTATGGTGGACTCAATGCTTCCATCATTGCTGCTTCAAGGTACACCCAGGCCCCATTTCCACCAGGGTTGAACCAGTTCACTTCGTCGATGAGCCGGATCTCCAAAATTGGAACATACTCATGGGCAAAACCATACGTACAGTATATTAAACTGATACCATTCACCATTAAATGTCCTCTGTTGATTACTTATACAAAGACAATTATTCATTTACTCATTGTAATGTCAAATATGGAAAAAACTACTACTGTGAAGGGGATATAATATGTTAATTTATTAATATAAACAATTTAATATAGGTTTTTCTTTGCATAACATTTTGGAGGTCTTTCTCAATAGGTTTTGAACTGAACCTGTTCCCAGATCCAACCTGTTCATAAGAGGGACAGATGTGTTGCATGTGTGGGACAAGTCGAGTGGGGGAAAGTGGATGAAAGGTTGTTAGCGAATCATGAACCTCTTGATGTCAACATTCCAAAAATAATTCAGGATTTCACTTCAAATATACAGTACAGGTGATCTACAATCTCTCACTGTGACACGTTTTGAGATTGTAGATCAGCTATTTTTGATACAACAGTATGCAATGTCATGTGGCCCCTCTGGAGTGAATGTGGAAAATAATGGCACCATGGGAGGAATATACTCCTGGGATTATTTTAAAAACACATCTATTGCAAGAGAAGAGACAACAGAAAGCCAACTATTAGGGGACTACAAAGTATTGGGACAAACTCTAAATTTGTGGGACTCTTGAAAAGACTTGGAAGTGGGATCTCTGGTCACCCTAGTTCCCAGCCAGGGGAAAGGGGATCACACATTACAATCACTTAAAGCTATATCCTAGCAATGATCATACTTCATGCCATGTGGTGTTAATTAATAGTTAATTAGCAATCTCCATGGAAGCTTGCATGAAGTGCTTTCACACGCGCCTGGAGAATACCCATCCTGTAAACCTTTAATGTCACAATGAATGAACTGATTCTTATTGATTCTACCTAATTCCTAATGATTGTTTGAACCACACAGACTCTTCTTCGTTGGGGCGAGAGAAGGTCATCTCCCAAACAGCCTGAGTTTAATCCACCTGGAGCGTTACACGCCCATTCCTGCTCTCCTGTTCAATGTAAGAAGTTAACAACCATCACACCTACACTGTGCTGTTGCTGTCGGGGCAGAAAAACATGTAACACGAATATAAAGACATAAAAAACATGAAAACATGTACACGAATATAAAGGTTTTAACCTAAAAGGTTTGGAGGGTCATTCTCATTTGGACCGTTTTGTACATATCAACCTCATCACAAATTGATATACTACATCAGGGGTTTTCAACCACTGGTCCGGGGACCACCAGTGGTCCTTGAGAGGGTTCCAGGTGGTCTCCAGCTAAGTTGGTTGACCAGATGTAACTCTTGAGAACGTAAAAATGAAACCCCAAGCCCAAGTCTACACAACTCGAAGATTAATGACCATGGACAGAAGCAAAAGAAATCTTTAGTTTTGGGCTCTGTGGGGCTAAAATGTCCTCAAATGGTGGTCCGTGGTATCAAAAAGGTTGAAAACCCCTGTGGATGGATGGATGGATGGAAGGATGAATGGATGGATAGAGGTTTGATTGATTGATTGATTGATTGATTGATTGATTGATTGATTGATTGATTGATTGATTGATTGATTGATTGATTGATTGATTTCTGTGCCGTCTCAGGGTCTGATGGGGCTGATCTTCCTGTGTGTGGAGGACGTGTTTCAGCTCATCAACTACTTCAGCTTCAGCTACTGGTTGTATGTGGGTCTGTCTGTGGCCGGCCTCATCTACCTCCGCTTCACCCAGCCTGACAGACACAGGCCTGTCAAGGTAGGACATACACACACACCTGCCTCTCACACACCCACTCTAAGAGAGTCTAAGAGATATAAAGTCTAAGAGATATAAAGGGTCCAAAACATCTGTCGAAACTGTCCCAGCTCATGTCCCATGCCACATTAAAGATGTCCCTATAACCTCTGTCATTGGTGGAGGGAAAGTCCTTATGTTATATAGTGGAGTACTATCAGTTTATTTTATGGCTGAACACTAGAGGGAGACATTGTTCAGGGAAAAATATGAGTTTTGAGATTTGAAAATTACTATTTTGTACCACTGAAGTACCACTGATGTCCAGGCGCATAGCCTGGCCCGGACATCAGACTGCCAGGGCCAGTTAAAAACAAGTATATTCTGCTTAAATTGTAATTTGTAATTTCATATAATCTGTATGCATATGATTTATTGCATTTTTTTTTAACTTAATGTAAGTCACTCTGGATTAACAGCGTCTGCTAAATGCCTAAATTGTATCTCTTCCTGTCCATCCACAGCTGTCCCTGGTCTTCCCGTTCGTGTACTGCATGTGCAGTCTGTTCCTGGTTATTGTCCCTCTGTACTGGGACACCGTCAACTCCCTCATCGGCATCGGCATCGCGCTGTCCGGGGTGCCTGTCTATTACGTCCTCATCTACCTGCCTGAAGAGAGACGGCCCAGGTTCATAGGCAGGCTGAACGGTAAGGGATTTAGTCCCATTGAACATTACCAACACTATGTCCAGCCAGCATTCCAACAAAGTTACCCCTTCATATCCCCAAGCTTATTTGCCTTTTTTACTATTTGGAGAAACCTTTTAAAGTATGCAAATATGTGTAGAGATGGAGCATAGGCCTTGAGTTTGTCCTGTCATGTGATTTAAAGGTAATAGAGCCAACTTTCGTGTGTACAAACATTGTGTTTGTGAACAGATTTGTTTAAAAACAGAATCTAACTCCACCTCCCCTCCGCTCTATTGGCTCATTATGAAACTGCAGGAGACTGCTGTGCTCTAATTGGCTAAAACACTGGCTCACCCCACAAAACCCCCTCCCCCTCTCACATTAGCACCGCCTTCCCTGAGCCCAACAAATGTTGTTTTCATGATTTGTTAACAACAACAAAGTTCTGGACCGTCTGCAGAACGAACAAAGTGGGGAAACTGCTGCAGCATCAAAGTAGAAGCAACATAGACTAGAGGACAAAAAATATAGCTACAGTATATACTGTATCTATTTTGATTTTTGGCTAAAAACTATTAACGGACTTGCAGTATATCCCTCTGCCTGTCTTGAACATGATCCTTCCCCTCCTCCCTGTCCCTTTTCTCTGTTTTTGTCTCCACCGTTCCCTCACTCTCTCTATCGTTGTGTTCCAGCGTTTGCCACCAAATACACCCAGATCCTCTGCTACAGCTGTCTTACTGAACTGGACGTGGAGCCAGAAAAACAAGCAGATGGCAAAACCCAATGAGTTGCTGCTGGCCAACAACCCACACACCCCCAGCTTGAATCCCATTCACGTATGGACCCAAGGATGGATGTAGGTGAAATCAGCCCTGAGCTACAGTTTCTCTGAGATACAGTATATGGTTACGGATAAACACAGGAGTCCCATCTGAGCAAATGGACCGGTTTGATTTGTACACTCTCAGAGGGAGATTTTACCGTTTTTGCAAAAATGTTTAACACGAACTCCGGGGGGTCCATAGTTGTCCAGGGATGTGGCCACGGACTCCAGAGGTCCACACAGTGGCGTTACAGATCTAGCAGGGCCGGGTGAGGGCTGATTGACAGGGAGACGGTCTAGACTGTGATGCCCACTATGGGCCCACTATGGGCATCACCCTCCTGACTGCCTCTATGGGGAACATCAGGTGGGCTTGGTCCATGCCGAGGAGCAGCTGCCGGGTGGCGTTGTCCACGTCCTCCACCTCCAGGTCCTGGAGGTGGAGATACTTCTTCTTGATCCTGTAATTGACAGGGTCAAGGCTGAGGAAGTCTGTGCTGCGGGCAAACACGCCCTGAAGGAGGTGCCTGGGCCCAGTCCCACTTGCGGGACTGGGCCCAGACAACATGTAGCTCAGGTGTCTATGATGTCGGAGACACTGGGCTCACTGCTAAAATCTAAAATATCTAGAAACACATTACACACATAAAGACCACCAGTTAAGAGTTCTAAATCTTCTGACTGTCAATGACATACTGTATATATTTTTTGCATAAATGGTGAAATGTCCCTTTAAGGTCCATAATTTGCAAGCCCCCGCAAGGATCCCTGGCGGCCTGGCTGGACCCTCAGGGATTCAACTCATGGCACTCGTGAAGCACTGGATGATCACTTAGGATTTCTCCTGCGACGGTCAGCTAAAAATAAACAAAAAGGCCACATCCACCGCCTCGGAGTTCTTCCTCGTGGCACATTTCATACAAGACTCAAGGAACAAAAAGGAACAATAAAACATTTTATATTAACGTGAGGAAATATGATGATTATTTTGTAATGAACATAATTTGATACAAAGCACATTTGGGTTTTTGTCTTTGTACTTTTGTTTTTACATTTTGCAAATTAGCAGAGTCATTATATCAATCCTCTGATAATACTATAATGATTTGTATTTGGGGATTATTTGCTCAGCACATTTTCAGCAGTGTTTACACTTTGACTCATAGGGACAGCTGTAATAGTGCCCTAGTTTTCCACTGTTAGACCTCAGCTCTGCTGGAACATTTGGGAGCAAATGTTGCTGTGCTTTGCTCAAGGGAAACGCTACACTTCTCTACCATATCCTTCCCTAAATAAGTTGTGGGTTAATCACAAAATGGGCCTCAGAGTCATTAACCAACCAATTCATTTCTTTCTAAGTCCCACTTAGGCCACGGTCACGCCGCACTTTAATTCTACTTTGAGGGTGTATTCTACCATTGCATTTCAATGTGAGTTGACCAGTTTTCTATACTGGCTAACCACTCTACGTTACTACTGAAATACATTGGTGGAATCCACCATCATAGGTGGAATGCTGTGTAACCTGCCCTTACGCAGTTTTCACAAAGATTCTGACATTGACCATTGTTTTATTAGCATCAATTTGTTCATAAGAGCAGGACCTAGGGTGACCAGATGTCCCTCTTTGTGTGGGACAGTCCCTCATTTTCAAGATTTTTGAAGCGTCCCACAAATTGAGACTCTGTCCCACATTGTGACTGACAGACATCAGTGTTCAAAATGCCCCTAATAATTTTTAGTGCCCTAATAGTTGGATTTCATTATTTCTTGCTATGTTTTTTTTTAAATAATTCCCACATGTGGTACCACTATATTTCCACACTCACTCTTAGAGAGGCCACATCGCATACTGTCGTATCAAAAATAGCTGATCTACGATCTCAAAACGCGTCGCAGTGCGACGCGTTTTGAGATCGTAGATCAGCTATTTTTGATTTTAGATCAGCTGTTTTTGCTGTGTGAAATGGAATCTTGAACGCGACATTTTGTCCCGTTTCCACACTCCACTTGTCCCACACATGCAACACTTCTGTCCCTCAAATGAACAGTTTGGACCTGGAGACAAGAGTAGCCTACACCTACGCACATTTGAGTGCTGACATGTTTACACAAAGTACAGTAATTGCCGGTAAAATGTGTTGCCTTTCCTCCAATCCTTCTTGATTGAAGAACTGCAGTTTATTTCTATAGTATTATAATTCATAGGGTTTAAAAATGTAATTCCCACCAGACAGACAACGGTATGTTGAAGTCTGATCCCCATACTGTATATATAGTGACAGTACAATAAATCTAATGGTTCATTTATACTCTGTCGTGTTTGGCAGCATGACCGATAAAGTAAAATTCAGGCTTTAGACTAGAATAAGAATTAGAGGATCTCTTATCAGTTTTTATCTCTTGTTCACTCTAGTTTCTGCAATAGAACCATCATCAAGTCATACATTTCTGTTGAGGTTATGCACTGAAATCGCACATGACAATGTCTCATGGGTTTTAATTTGTTTATGTATGCACTTTTGTGGACTTGTGTTCTTCCTTCAGTGTTTGATCATAAATAAATGCTATTCATATTTTTATATGAATCATATTAGCATGTCTTTTTATTTTCCATGGTTGTATTTTTGTAACATCACATAAATAGTATGCGAGTGTGGCTCATAGTGATCAGATGATTCTCTGATGATGTAGCATGCATGCGTGCACACACACACTGTGAAAAAACTATGAAATAGCCTAATTCAAACCTTTTATTTTTGATCTTGTTGACTCGGCGTAGTAGGCCTACAGCTCATAAAATTAGAAATGTATTTAGGCCTATCTCAAAATATTACAATAGGCCACTATATAGAAATGTGAATCTGGAAAGTATGTAGCCTATGGCCATTTATGCTACTCAATTTAGTGTCTGCCTGGTATAATGTACTTGTGTAGCCATGTTTCTCTAATGTTCCCAGTTTATTGTGTGTGTGTGTGTGTGTGTGTGTGTGTGTGTGTGTGTGTGTGTGTGTGTGTGTGTGTGTGTGTGTGTGTGTGTGTGTGTGTGTGTGTGTGCGTGCGTGCGTGCGTGCGTGCGTGCGTGCGTGCGTGCGTGCGTGTGTGTTTCAACCCGGGCAAGTGAAAGGCACGTACTGGTGCGGTCCGTTCCTCTCTCGCGTCCGGGCTAAACATTGAAAACACCATGGACGACAACACAAGTAGAGCGATGGAGGCGACACACGTACCCAACTACGTGATGTGTAAGCGTAAACAACCGAGGAGAAGCTACGACGCCAGATTTAAGGTGATGGTTGTCAACGCGGCGGAGTCGTCAAACAACTGCCAAGCGGCCAGAGAGTACGGCGTCGGGGAAGGACACGTTCGAAAATGGCGAGCGCAAAAAGAACGTCTCGAACATGCAGGTCTGCTCCACAAGATGCGATCCACTAATAGCTCTGGTCCAGAGCTCCACTGCTTCTCGTAGAAGCATTGGAGCTCTGGACCAGAGCTAGTAATATACTACCAAAATTAGATTTCACGACCCCTACAATTTGCTGCTTCTGGCTTCACAGAAGAAATTATTTTATCTCTGAATGTCTTAATGAAATGAACAAGTGTACTTAAATCTTAACTAGTGTGTCCAATCAGTTTGAGATTTCCAAGCTTTTTCAGTTTTGTTGCAGTGTGTACTTGACTTACTTTACGTACTTTAACTTTCATTTTCTGTTAATAAAAAACATTGACTTCATTCATTCAATACCCCTGCACCTGTCCAAATACTTCCCTCATATCAACCAAGCCCAAACAATTCCTTTCGCTCCTTTCTCACCAAAACGTTGAACGCCCTACCAACAGTCATGTGAAGACATGTGAAGCCCTTGACTACTTTAAAACCACTCTTACGGGACACCTATGGGCGGCTGCAATTCGAAACTGGCCTCCTTAATATACAAAACGAAACAAAAGCATTCACCAACCCCTTTACCATCTTTGCGTATTTGCCTCCAGTCTCCACTGTGATTTGCTGCGTCTGGCTTTACATAAGTGAATATTGTGTACATCTCTAAATGATGAAATATACATGGTGGCCACTATTGTAAACAAATGTCATGCTTGACTAGTGCTGCCCACTCACAGTTATCCGTTTTGTTGCAGTTGTACTTGAAATGTACTGTAAATCTCTAAGCTGCTAAACTAAGCTAAATCATTCATCCATTCAGGCAGCCAGAGAAGGTCTTTCCGCGGCCCTAGGAGCGGCTACGCCTTCCAGGAGATTGATCGGAGGGTGTGTGAATTTGTGACTGAAAAACAGATCCAGGGAATGCCCCTCGTCAAAGCTGTGATCCAGTTAAAGGCACTGGAAATAGCTCAAGAAGAACTAAACATCCCGACCACCGTGTTCAGTGCGAGTGATGACTGGTATAAAAATATGGTGAGGAGGAATGGATTGTTACTAAAACCCAGGACAGGCCTTGTCCAGCTATGCTCATCCCCCGACTTCAGAGAGAAGCTACTGGCTTATCAGCGATATGTGCTTGAGTTAAGGAAGAAACACTCGCACGTTCTGGGCAAGGTTCGATTCCACACGCTACTGACGTCAGCAGCACCTGTCACAGGTGATTCCTTTAGTGAAGTGTGTGTGTGTGTGTGTGTGTGTGTGTGTGTGTGTGTGTGTGTGTGTGTGTGTGTGTGTGTGTGTGTGTGTGTGTGTGTGTGTGTGTGTGTGTGTGTGTGTGTGTGTGTGTGTGTGTGTGTGTGAAATAGAATCTTAACAAGTGATTTACAATATGTTAAAGTTGAGAATGAAAGAGATTTCTATTTTCCAGGGGCAGATGAATTCTCCAGATTCGTTTCAGTGGAAAAGGAACTTGAAGACCAGCCGGACCTCTGTAAGTCTGTCTCTTTTTCGGCTCCAGGTGTATACAACTGTAAATCAACAGTTGTGTTATTAATTAAGTTATTGTCAAATTATTATTATATAATTGTGCTTAAACAGTGTGCAATAAGACTCTTACTGAAATGCGTTACACTGGCATTTCGACCCCACAGTGGCCCACACATACAGTATACCCTCCAAAACGGCCTAGGTTACTTGTTTGAGAGCACGAAAAAAGGGGCCGTTATCAGCATTCTCCACCAGCATACTGTATACAGATAATTCTGATAGCCCCACAGTCTATTTGTTGTGCTCTCAAACAAGAAGTAAACCTGACAGGTTTGGAAGGTGTGTGAGAACCACTGTAGGGTGCTTGGTGTTCGGGGAAGACGGGGTTGTTTGTTGGGTCGGAATGGGAGTGCGTTGAATGCCGGTGTGTAACCATAATGTAAATAGTAGTAATACTTAATAGAAACGCATTCAAAGAAGCCAGAACAATATGCAGGATTTGGTCACATGCACATCATATTCTGGATGATTATCTGTGGTCGTAGGAGCTAGAGTTCTCAAACTCTGCCCGAACCCGACCAGGACCGAACCCGAACAGGCCCGACCCGACATTTAGGGCCGGGTAGGGCCGAAAATCTATCCTAATCAATAGGGCCGGGTAGGGCCTCGGGCCCCATGAAAAAATATATATTGAATTATTTTAATATAGTAAGTTATTTTCTGTATTTACTTATTATGAAGATGGTGCTGATTGCCATTTCCATTTTAATCTGTGGCAAATTTTCAAATTTTGCCCAAACCCAGCAGTTTAGGGCTGGGTAGGGCCTAAAATCTATTCCATTTAGTAGGGCCTAGGGCCTGAACTGTTAGGGCCGGTTAGGGCCGGGCCTTCATTTTCAGGCCCGTTGAGATCTTTAGTAGGAGCTTTTCCACTACATATCAGTGCCAACTTTGACTGAATGCATTTTTTCCAATACATATTAGTGCCAACTTTGACTGAATGCATTTTTTCCACAACATATTAGAGCCAACTTGAACTGAAAGCTGCAATTAAAACAGTTACAGAAAATTATTACAGATTTTGTTGGTCAAAGAGATAGAAATAGAAACGTAGATTTGCATAACAGTATTAGGAATCCAGCATCGTCTAACGTGATATTGTTTTCCTTCTAGCCATCTTGCACATGGTTACTAATCTAGAGTGGAGTCGAGATGAGGCTTCTCTTGACCAGGAGAGGAGTGTCAGTCCCCTCCAGGAGGAACCAGAGCCTCCACACATTAAAAAGGAACAGGACGAGCTGCCCGAAGAGGAGCCTGACAGGTCAGCGTTGAAATTGCTAGCATCCATCATCCAGCATCCATTTTAGGCGGAAATGCCTTTTGGTGATCTAAGCATTATTATCATTACTTAACATTTTTAACATTACTTAACTAATCATTACTTACTTTACTTAGTTAATCGCGAGTTAACTCGGTTAACTCGATTACTTTTTTGTGTGCGATTAACTCACAGTAAAAAGCAAAAGCTAAGTGGGTTCATTTGGTTCAATTTCGCCAAATGCAGTGAATAATTGTTAAACATCGGCATTACTTAAGTTAATTTAAAATAAATCTACACAATTAGAGAATGTAGAAAACATTCTACAAAATTTGCATGTTCGCTCGTGGTACCAACATCAATACAGCTTGGAATTGTGAACAAGCACTACTCAGCATTGTTGGCATTATTAACACTGCTTAGCATTAGCATTACTGATTTTGCATTGTTAGAATTAATTACCATTATTAACAATAACTAGCATTAGCATTACTTAAAATTACCAGCATTATTGGTATTATTTTAGCTATTGAAAATGGTGAAAATGCGGCGCTAATCTTTGAATCGTTTTTTCAGGCCGGAACAAGTTAAAAGTGAAGGTGATGAAGATGACTCTCCTCACTGCTCCGGAGTTGAAGTCGAACTTGAATCTGACCCTGAAGTAACTGAAGACAGTAATAACAACTTGGGGGAGACGAGTGTAAGTCTCCCTGCTGGGGAAAAACATTTCCAGTGTGAGCTTTGCGAGAAGAGGTTCAGTAAACCAGCTAAACTGAAAGCACACCAACGCGTCCACACCAGGCAACGGCGTTTCCAGTGCACCGACTGCGGCAAGGGTTTCTTTTCGCCCTGTGACCTAAAGTATCACCGGCGAATCCACACCGGTGAGAAACCCTTCCATTGCAGTCACTGTGGCAAAAGTTTCAGTCAGCCGGCGTGCCTGAAAGCGCACACGCTTCTCCATGGCGAACCATCTCTGCAGTGCGAACACTGCGGCAAGAGTTTCTATTCGTTATCTCAGCTGAGGTATCACCAACACGACCACGCTGGAGGAAAACCCTTCCGGTGTAAAGATTGCGACAAGAGTTTTATTACGTCACGTCAGTTAAAGACGCACCAGCTTATGCACACAGGAGTAAGGCCGTTCAAGTGCACAGATTGCGACAAGGGTTTTATTACACCAGGGCAGTTAAAGATGCACCAGTTTACGCATACGGGAGAAAGACTTTTCCAGTGCCAACATTGTGACAAGAGTTTCGTCACGTCGGCTAATCTAAGGAGACACCAACGCATCCACAACAACAACAACAACAACTCGACGGGTAAACAACAGAGGAGAAGCTACAGCGCCAGTTTTAAGATGCTGGTTATCAACGCGGCGGAGTCGTCGAGCAATGGACGAGTGGCCAGAGTGTACGGCGTCGCAGAAGGTCAAGTTCGACAGTGGCGAGCGCAAAAAGAACGCCTTCAACACACAGGTCTGGTTCACATTAACATTCGCATTACATTACTTAGCATTACTTAGCACTATTTGCTGCTTCTGGCTTTCAGAAATTAATATTTTGTACGTCTCCAAATGACAAGTGTGACTTGTGGTTTCCACTCACAGTCATCACTTTTGTTGTAGTTGTACTTGAAATGTGCTGTAACTCTAAGCTGCTAATAAAAATTTCTTTCATCCATTCAGGCGGCCAGAGGAGAGCTTTCCGTGGCCCTAGGAGCGGCTACGCCTTCGAGGAGATTGACAGGAGGGTGTGTGAATTTGTGACCGACAAACGGAACGAAGGAATGCCCCTTGTCAAATCTGTGATCCGGTTAAAGGCGCTGGACATAGCCCAGGAACTGAACATCCCGACCACCGCATTTAATGCGAGCCACGACTGGTATAAGAGAATGATAAAGAGGAGTGGATTGTTCCTAAAACCCAGGACGGGCCTCGCCCAGCTTCGCTCGTCCACTGACTTCAGGGTGAAGCTCCTGGCTTATCAGCAGTATGTGCTTGAGTTAAAGAAGAAACACTCACGCATTCTGGGCAAGGTTCGATTCCACGCGCTACTGACGCCAGCAGTATCCGTCACAGTACACAAGGAAGGTGATTCCATAAGTGGATTTTTATTGAAGTGTGTGCGTGCGTGTGTGTGTGTGTGTGTGTACTGTAAACCTGGGGGAAAACTTGTAGTGAAAAAGTTCATTATTCAGAATTGAAGTGCTTGTGTAAAAGTTGCTTGACCAGTTAACAAGCGATTCACAAGATGATGTTGAAGTTGACAATGAAAGGGATTTCTCTTGTTTCATTCCAGACTCTGCGCCTGAAGTCCATACAGCAGATGAATTCTACAGACCCACTTCAGTGAAACGGACCTGAGGAGCAGCTGGACCTCTGTAAGTCTCTCTGGAGAGACCGACGCCAAAGGTACTGTTGTTACTTACAAAGCCTTGCTAGAAATGTAACTGAGTAAAAGTAAACACGTCGGAGTCTGAGTTTGCACATTTATTTTCTCATGCCAATAAAGCTCAATCGAATTGAAATGACTGAATTCTGCTTCGTCAGAGTATAGTTCTTGCATTCAGCAAGGATTCATTACCTCAAGCTAGCGCCACCTTTAGGCCATTTGCCCAGGATGTCTCAATCAAATGAACAGATTGCCTTGAAGTTTGGCTTGGCTGCGTATGCGGAGATGTATTCTAACCAAGAGTTCCTGATCTTCCAAATCAGCCCAAATGTCTTAGATTTTACACAAGGTTAAGGTTGCTCTATTCAGGAAACATGCACCAGCAACTCTATATCTGACCTCACACCCATAGGGCTCCATATATGGCCATATACATGACCACATGTTGATCCTTCCCTCTCCATCTCTCCTCTTTGAAGTCTCTCTTTTTGCTGATACCTAGCCCTCATCAAAACCTCACCACTCAAGAGAATGTCCCTGCTACCAACCTCCATATTGGGCGCTTCCATATGTTGATCTGAGATCATCACACTGTGTGCACAAGACAATAGCCAGTGCAGAATGCATGCTATGTTGACCTGACCCCTCAAGCCTAAGGGGTCCATCTTTGTACATGGAACATAGACGATACATACCTGTATTAGAAATCCAGTATTGTCTAACATTTTTTTTTTTTTTTTGCTCGTAGCCATCCTGCACATGGTTGAGTAAAGAGGAGACTGGTTGTGAGTAAAGAGGAGAGGAGACACTGAAGTCACTGAAGCTAACCTGAAAGTGCACCAGCGTGTCCACACTGGAGCGCTAGTGTACCTTGCGTCAGGAGCACTTTACTATCTGTAAGTTGGGGATTTAGCATTGTGTGAGAGGCATTATCCCATAAAATCGTGTGCCACAACCTAAATCTTAAATTAAAACACCTCTGCTATCTGTATTATGCATAGGTGTGGTTTAGGCCACATGGCATTGCCTTTAAGATCCGCTGATTAGAGGAAAATTATCTGTGATTATAGGGCAAACTGTTGTGTATGTGTTTAGGCATATAAAGCATGGATCTATCGCAGGGGACCATGACCACCAAACAGACCTCTGTGGGGGCTGGAAAAATTATAGTTTTCAAATGTATTAATTGTGAGCTATTAATCTGTGATATGGGAAAGCAACTGATTAACACACATCTCCTGTACCTGCGCCAAACAAACCTACAACGAACCAACAGCACACCCCAGAGGAAAACATCGGCAACAACCACATGATTCTACAGTTGTTTAATCTACTTTTAGGCTTTTCACAGCTCCATCAGTCAGATTTGATGTTAGCTCTGGTCCTTAGCATTAATGCTTAATTCTGCTTTAAGGCTATCAAACTAATCACACTAAAAGACATTGATAAGGCCATTGCTGTAATGCCTTCATGCGCTGTTATCGCGAGAAAGCCGCTTTGCAATGAATTCTCGCGATATCGCCCACTTTGAAACCAGTTTCAATCAGCACTAACACTTTCAAGACGTCACTATAATTATATATCATTTCCAAATCATGTGACAAAGTATCCGAAATCAACCTCCAGAATTAAGGCATTCTATGATTTGCCTGCATCGATAATTTGTTTACGAGCTTACCGTCATTAATACATAATGTTTTCGTGCCTTCTTTGCTGGTCCCTATTAAATCCCATTCATTTTCATCCACTTCCGTTTTCAGAGTGCACTCAAATGGCTTCTACATCAGCGCTGCTGCTCCTCCAGCAGCGCCATTGCCCTGGCGCACAGGAGTGAACGGGAATATCCTAACTCTCCCACTAGAAGGCTCTGAGCAGAGCCAAAGTGAGACCGAGTCACGACACTCCCGTCCAAAAGTGTAGGCTATTGAGCTACTGCTCCACCTTTATTGTACTATGACAACTAGGCAGAATGCATTCAACTCAGGCAACAGCCCAGCTTTAATGATCTTAAATCTTAGATCGTTTTGTAGCTATAGTACACCCTATTTAGTTGTTACTGTGCAGTACTTTAAAACAGTTGCCATGTTTAACACATGCCTAAAATAACTCTTATTTGCGCCGTCAAAAAGGTTTATTCTCATCCGTTAAAAACAAAATCAAAAGACCTTTACTAAAGAAACTGTAACTTTGAGAGACAAAAAACAGACGTGAAAAGCTGTGAACCTCCAATCAACTACACCTGGCCAACCGATGGCCAGGCTTGTAGGCCTGATTTACACTGGCAGCCAAATCTAACCTAAATCAGATCTCTGTCACTTCAAGTAGAAATCTGAATGACATTTAAACAAATCAGATTTCAGGCTCAATGTGTCTCAGATCTGAATCAGGCTGGATTTGGCTGCCAGTGTAAATCAGGGTGTATTGGTCTGCAGAGGGCGACAAATGGACATGTTAGGCATAGCACATAAATAATGTGATGGCCTATTATACTTCCTACATTAATATTCTCTTAGAAATCTTTTTTTTTTTTTTTTTTCTGAATCTCCTTCAGGAGATAATATGGTCATAGACTGTGGAGCATCTTGGTATTCCCCAATGTATTTTAATGTTTGAATTCTTCTGTTATTGGTTGACTAACTGGGTCACCTCACCTCATCAGCGCAGGCACCCTCTATAAATTGGAGGGTGCCAAGTATTGTAGGGAAGGAGGGGTGTGTTAATCTTTATGAGCAATATTTTAAGGATCTGAATATAATGAGTGAGAAATATCCTATCATGTTGTACAACATCCTTTAAAGGGTAGGTTAGTCATAGGCTATGACAGAGAATGTGTAGCTTGCTTAATAGCTGTTACTCGACACCCAGGCTTTCATTTTCGTTCGCCTTGCGCGAAAACGGAAAGCCTGGACTAACGCGCGTTGGAAAGTGGCCTTGAGGGGCGTGTCAACCTTCCGGGGTGGGCGTCGCTCTAAATGATGTGACGTAGAACAGCAGTGGACGGGCGTGGGAGGGGCCGGAGATGACGACACGTTAGTGAGATCAAATCAGAGCGCAGCACTTCCGCCGTGTGGATCCCACGACACCCCCGCCCCCCAAGGCCAAAATCATTGAGGGCTAGACCAGGCTACTTGCTTAATGACTGTTAATTGATTGCATGCCGTGTGGTAGGGTCCACTCCCTATAAGAGGGAGACCACAGGTGGATTCAGTTAGTTGTGCTTTGAGCAGCATGCTGTTAGCACCTCGGGGAGAGCTGCCGGACGGGCTCTCGCCAGTTAAACATTAACTTAATTTCATAGATTGTTTTCATTAGTTTTGTTTGCTGTCAAGCATAGTTTCATATTTTACGTTTTGATTTGTTATTTAAGGCTTTTAGTATTTAAATTGTACTCAAACCGTTGTTTGGGGAAAAAAAATATATAATGTCACCTTTTTGGAGCCTTGACCCATTGCCCAGTCTTAGACCAGCCAATCGGAATACTTTGAGGGACGGCAGACGACCAACGGTCAATGGTGGACGACCGAGAAACGGTGGCTTCACTTGCACTCGCTCTGCTCATGCAAGTAACGTAAATAATCCTTTCTGATTGTATGGACTGTGATACTGTACCTTTGGACCATACAATACAGCATCACATACAAATAGACCACATTAAAACAATTTAACTAGGTGCATATTATGTATTTTGTTACAATTCAGTCTTTTGCAATGCTATTGCTATAATCTACTCTCCATTACAGTATGTTATTGTTTGTTCAAATGGAAGCTACTGTAAATAGCCAAACCTAACCAGGTGAATTATTAAAATGATTATATTAAAAAAGAAATACAAATGTACATTATTTCATATCTTGAGAATGAGACAAGGAACGCCTAAAAATATACCACATTTCTTTTCCTACTCAGTCTTCGTCTTATAGTACAGCTGTAAGAAGTTCAGAGAAAAGCTGTCTAACAATGATATCATTGGTGGATGGGTTTCTAAACTGTCCACAGCCTTCCTATGAGACACAGACCGAGACGGATAAAATGTTGTTTTATAATGAACATTAGGGACGACCAATTGTATTAAGACTAGATGGGTGCCTGGCTGTAGCCAGTAAATTTCTGGTAATTTACTATTATCTGGTAAATTATCTGTTCCACACATCTGTTTGTGACTGTGCCCCGTTCATATGTCCATATGGAGATTTCTGTATTGGTCTCTGTGTTGCCTTTCCTGTGTCAGGCATACCCAAACTTGGAGTGTTAACTTGTGATGTCAGAACAGGTCAGCTCCCTATGGAGCAGGGACCCTGTTCAGTGCCACTTAGTGGTGGTGTTTTTAATATCTGTGGGTCCAACACCGGGCACTGCACTCCCTGTGGGGGGAGTGTCGGTGGCGGGTGGTCCTCAAGTTGTGTGGATTACGGACGTACACACAGACGTACAAAGATGTGTGTATTACTGTATAGATATAGGTAGAATATACAGTATATTGAACGGTGGTGAAGGGTCCTTGGCAAAATGTGTTCATATAGCATCAAAATCCACTGTAATCTAAATACATTGGTTATTTGCATGCTGCTATAGCCTACTGTGTCGTGAGTTTGCAGCTCTCGGTTGTATTCCTGAAACATCTTATGCAAAAAAATCAAAATGGGACGGTATATTTCGCTATATTTTGGGCTTTCCACCCTCTACGTTGCTTCTACTTTGATGCTGCAGCTGTTTCCCTGCAGACAGACACTTGCTTTGTCCTGCAGACGGTCCAGAACGTTGTTGTTGTTGTCAACAAATCTTGAAAACAAAACATTCATAGAGCTCAGTAAAGGCGTTGCTAATGTGTGAGGTGGAGAGCGGTTGTGTGGGGTGAGGCAGCGTTTTAGCCAATCCCAGCACAGCAGTCTCTGGCAGTTTCATAACGAGCCAATACAGTGGAGTTGAGGTGGAGTTAGATTCTGTTTTTACAGACGTGTTTACAAACAGTGCACATGCTAAAGTTTAACAACACAAATGGGGGTATGGGGTCCCATAAATCCATATTTGTTTGCTGGGGGTCCACAGCCAAATCCATAATTTGTCTGTGAAAATGTCATTTGTCATGTGAAAATGTTCCAAAACATTATAAGGTAACATGCTCGTCATTATCGCAGTATAGGCTTGTCAGCCAGTGAGTTGGCGGCTCAGCAAGATTCGCCGGCGGTTGGCTCCACACTCCAAATCGGCACTTGTAAATCTGGGGGTACAAAATGATGAATGAATAAGAAAAACTCGCAATGGGTATTTGTGTATTAAAATAATGGAGGGACACAACAAGCTCACAGTTCAAATTTGTCAAAACGTAAAACGACCTGCTTTGTATCATTGGCTTTTGAATACTGTAATATATAAGCTTGAAGATGAGCCACAGTTTGGGTGATTTAAGTGTATGAGCCTCACTCAATGTAACTTACAATGTACTATTTACTATAATTAGATAGATGACTATCTCTGGTGTTGGGCAGAAACCAAAACATTGCCTTTTCAGGGGGGAAATACTTTTCAAAGTAAGTATAGTGACATTTTTAGCTTGAATATATAGTTTTTTAGCTTGACTACAGCTCAAGTGAAGTTCAGACATTTTTAAGCATGTGAAGGGTGTTTGAGAGCAAGTGAACAAATATGAGATATTTTTAGTAGGCCTAATACAATGTATGGCAATGTGCCTCATTTGTACATGCAATACAATGTTGTGGATTGAGTGCATGAAAAACTCTGACAATTCTGCTTATTCAGCTGTTCTTCAAAATCCTCCAAAAGCATGATCCTTACAAAGGGAAATAAACAAGCTTTCCAGTGGTGTAAGTTATTGTAACCATTAGACATATAGGGCGCGATTTTCCTTCCACCCCTTGTCCCTAACGTTATGCGATACCCCCAGCGAATTCCCTTATTGCTATTTTGGTCACCTTTTCTCTTCCCTTAGCCACTATTCTTTATGCCGACACCGTTATTTGTGGCTGGAGGTGTGGTCATGGGCGTGTTTGTTGCGCAGTCCCTTAAGTTGCTAATTTCGTCAAATAGATTTGGGAACTAGATAAGGCCATCTCAGACCACCCCTTAACCGATAAGAGAAGGCAGAGTCACGTGCGGGCGTCTGTGCGCTTTGGAGATGTCCACGACTCCACGTGGAAAGGCGCCAGTTCAATTCATCTCCTTATTTATGGATTGTCCTATAAACAGCTGTAGATTGCCTGCTGTCAGGCACTTCCTTGTGTTTAGGTAATGTACAGTATATAATATAATTAAATACATTAATTAACTTGTGACGCAATGCTGTAAATTGTAAAAAAGTCGGCAATTCGCGGCAAAAAAAGACCTTTTTTTGATCATTCATTTCTCGGTCACTGTATAGAATATGTGGGTAGGTCCTTTCTACGACCCCGCATCGAGCAAAATGTAAGTGTCGGGGATTCGGTGGACCGTTTCCACCAAGTTCCCGACACTTACATTTTGCTAGATCCCGCATCGTAGAGAAGACCTATCCACATATTCTATACAGCATCTGAGAGAGGAGGTTTTTCCCGTCACGCTGCACTTTGAAATGTAAAAAATGGTCCAGAAGGTCTTTTTTGCCGCAAATTTCCGACTTTTTTTGGAATTTACTTTATAACATTTCGCAGACTTGGGATAAATGCACGCCACATACAGCAAAAAAACATGGAACATGTTTTTTCAACATAACATGGTAACATGGAATGGTAAGAAATGATTGAGAATTGACCGAGCTATAATTGTTTGAAAATCAGAGCTATAATCTTGGAGAATAGGCTACTCATGCATGTATCTGTCCTAAGCCCGCAGTGCTTAGGAGGGTCAGGCTTAGCAGTAGGGATAAGGGAAATAGATAAGGGATGAATTAAAGGGAATGGCAAGACCAACACGGATTGGATGAAAGCTAAAAACGCCCAAACCACACCTATGCATAATTTAACGGGTATAGGAGGTGTTTAAGGGAGATGGCATGGTTACGAAATGATCAACTTTAGTGTGGGAACGCCTCTTCCCCAATGCTAAGTGCGTTAATTGCGCATAAGGGCTAATGTAACCAAAATCGGGCCCATAGCTTATAATCTGTTGGGCTAGGGGGGGAACGGCATATCTCATTATTTTTATGATATTCTAATCATGCTGCGGTGTCATGCAAAAATCATATGAGCTTTCCACCTCATATGATTGGACTATTATTACCTGAACCAGTTGCAGGTCATCTGGTACCACACAGTCTGTGCTGGCAATGCGTTGCCCTGTAGTGCCATCGATACACATGTTCTTTCCCATTTCCACCACAAATTTGTAGTTCCGGCCAAACACACCCTGAAAAGGGAGAAGAGGCTGAGATCAGGGGCGGATCTATAGGCATGGTCATGCCCTGACTGCCCCACCAACCATGATGGCATGAAACAACCCAAATTTCAAATATATTTCAAATTAAAGAGCTTATAATTACAATGATTTGAAACACTACTACTGCTACTAACTACAATTGTGACACCACTAAACCAACAGCATTTCATCATTGAAAACAGAAAACACTCTGAGTCAGACCTTTAGATCAAGGTCAAGGTTTCTTTATTTGCCGTTTCAACAAGTTGAATTGGAATTTGTCTTGCTCATTAGCTTCATGCATGCTGTGTGTCTGTTGCAACTTCAACAACTGATGTTATTATTGATGCTTGCTTATACTTTGCTAATATACAATAACTCCTGTAGCTGAAAATGGTATGGGTGCGGCTTCATCGCCCGTGGCATGAAGCAACACTGGCGATGAAGTTGCCCCCATACCATTTTCGCCTGCGCCCCCAATTGGGAAATGTTACATCCGCCCCTAGCTGAGATATGAATTCACTGGTGGATGAGCCCAGCGGTAATGAGCCCAGCAGTAATCGGTAGGCTACTGGCAATGCTTGGACTTTGAACTGTGACAGGAAAAATAAATATCAAGAAACAATTCAAGATAAAGATTTAAGCAGCTAGCTTATCACAGTTAAAAATATTTTTTCTTATTTGAAAAGTATACCATGCATTAGATGCGACTTGATAAGTCAGAATAGAGGAGAATATGAACAAATTCCTAACCTCTGTTTGAACGTCAGCCCCGAGCACTCTGTAGACTTGGCGGAGGAAGGCATGGTTGAATCTATGATTGTAATTGTCCACTGCAAACCGCAAAGCCTCCTGAGTAGTGGAAGAAGAAATGCATACAGTAGTAGTAGTACATGATAAAAAAATGGTTACTTATTGCGGCTGTTTTCTCCATATTCAAATTGGAGTGATGCACATAGGCACTTCAATATAGTATGCTCTATGGCAGCACAAACAAAAAATTGTCATCACTCGGTCAAAACTTGACTGATTCGGCTATGATTGAGATTGCGTAACTTTATAGCTCGTATGTATTTGGACGTCTTTGACGTTTAGAACAAAACAATCCATTTGAAAATCTTTTGAGAATAGATCAAGTTATGGCCGTCACATAACAACTTCACTCTCCATCCACCAACAACAGCGCAGGAGAGCCATCTAGCCTTTCTTAATATCAATGTTGGGAATATTACTTTACCTTGTTAATATATTACTTATTAATTATTACCATTGTTTTAAAGCAATATATTATATTACAATATTACTGCCAGAGCAAGTGTAATACATTAATATTACTTAAAAAATATATTTAAAAATCTGGCCAAATCCATATGAAATGAACTTGAAAAAATGTCACTCCTGAAAACAGTCCTGAGTTGACGAAGACCTACCTCATCCTACTCAGCTATGGACAGTTAACACAGGAGTTAAATGTATTCCTTGAATTCATGGAAGCCAGTAAATAATTTGATGACAAATTATAGAAAATAAGTAATTATTTAACTTCTGCATTTGTCAAAATAATTTCACAAGAACACTTGCAACGAGACAGATTGACAGAAAGTAATATTGAAAGTAATGCAGTTAATGCAGAAAGAAAAGTATAATATATTAGATTTTTTTGTTAAGTAATATATTTATATTACAAGTTACTGCATTTTGGTAATATATTATGTAATATATTAAGTTACGTAGTGCACATGTCCCAACCTTTCTTAATATATTGTAGCTATGGTCACAGACAGCATTGGCAATGTGTGTTCCTGGGTTTGAGCATGGAAATAGACATTTTCACCACCAAGTGTTACTGTTGTGCTGCCTCTCTCTCTCTCGCACGCACGCGTGCGCGCACACGTACAGTGCTTGCCGCACAAGTACAGTACAGCACCACTCCAGACAGGTGTGAGTTAGTTAGGACATATAAGGTTTCCACCCAACAAAGACAGGCACAGAAAATCCGACTTGGCATTTTGTACTTCTGCAGCTTAAAGACAGCCAAAAGGCGCCACTATGACTTTTTTATTGCATTTTCTGATTGAATTGGCTCAGCTCAAAGACGCTGTAAACCCACTGAGCACAAGATCTAAAAAAATGTCTGAAAAAGGTCAAAGTGGACGGTCTAATCTTAAACAAGCCTTAAACAAGTCTAGATGATGCCAAATGCAATACAAATACAAGAATATTGGCATCAAACAATAGTTATTTTTTTATGTGACAAACAGTTTTGAAAAAAAGCAAAAAATAAAGGCTCACCATGCAATGTATTGTTGTGACACAGTGTAATTTTGTAGAGAAGTATGAAATAGGGATAATGGATAGTGGATAAAGTAATCTGCCAATAATTGTGGATAGAAAGTGACCTTAAAGGAAAATATATTTGTAAAGCACTTTTTTTTCGCAGATAGAGCTGCTTTACATACAGAAATAAAAACAGCAAGGAACTCTAAAAATATATGAAACAGCAACAATACAGTATACATTTCATGAAAATGGAGCTTTCCACCTGGAGGAACTAAAGGACATTCCCCAAATGCTTGTTGAAACATTAAACCAAATACAATCCTAAACATTCTATAGTAAAAGTACTTACCTGGGCCCCTTTATCTTTCATATCTGTGTCAATCCAAGTACTTTCCCAAGCTGTGATTCCTATGACAAAGCCCACCGCCAGCACAACAAGCTTCCAAATCATGTTTGTAAAATCACCAGCAACAGCAAACAAAACATCCCATTCTGAACACCTATAGCACTTCAAACGAGTCAACCTAAATCCATTCAGGCCGCCGCCTTTCTGTCATAGGGGTGGACCCAGGAGGCAAACATACTGTAGTCTCTGCAAACCAGATATGTGACTTTTGTTAAGTCACGCATCTGGTTGATATATGACTATGATTATTATGACCTTTATCAGGTCATGACTGATGTTTTCTACTGGTGAAATTGTCTTCCTCCTGGAAGACAATTTCTGGGCAATCGCTTTAACATGGGGCGGTCAGATGGATGTGGAATGAATTCTCACAGAATGATTTCTTTATTGACAATATATGAACTTAAGAAGCATCATGTCTTGGGTATATGAGATCAATATATGGAATGTGAGAACAGGTCAGCTCCCAATATGTAGATCTAAGGTTGGCAGCAGGACATTCTCTTGAATGTGTTTGGTCTTCATTTTCGGGCCTGTTGAGAATTCTATTTTTTGTCAGCTGCTGGGTGCAGTTGCACTAATAACTTTGGGGCAGGTCAGTCTAAAGTTTGAATGGAAGTCAAAAGGGAGACATCAAAGAGGATGTGGAAGGATGAACATATGGAATTGACCAAGCAGCGTCCACTTGAGCTTTCCTCTTCCAACGGGCCTATTGGACAAGGGCAGATTGGGGAGGGACTTGGCGAAGGGCTAATTGGAACTGTCATGATAATGATAATGCATGTTTATTCTATAGCACTGTACCTACTGTAAAATGCAGCTTAAAGTCCTGTGTCAAGCAAATAAAGAAAAATCAAAAACTGAACAACCGCAAAATGTTGATCAAGTCGGTCAAATAGTGGACAAGCAATAGTAAAATGAGAACAAATACATATTTGTCCAGTACAATGGATGGAGTCATCTTAAATTAGACTGTCAAGTCCATCCTTGCACTGTGCTTACCTCTCTCATTACTACATTCCACATATCTGTGGCATAATTGAGCATCACAAGATTTTCTTTGTGGGTTTTCATTGAAGTAACTCAAACGTTCCCGTGAAGCAATCATGTTTATTTTCCATTGAACCTTTTGTGAACGTAATGACAGAACTGTGAACGTTCTGTCATTACGTAATGAACGTAATGACAGTGCTAATCCTTAATTTGTGCAATTAACGGCTGCTTCCAGTTTGGCTTAATTGCTTCTACACGTAACTCAGGCATGTAGTTTTCTATTATGGGAACCAGTTTGACTGGAAAAAAGCAACACATGGGAGCAGTTTGTAGGTATTCACCACGTGGCACGCAATTTCACAGACTTAAGATCAGGACTACTAGTTTCAAGACACCTATTTCTACATGCCTCTAAGTAAGAGCACCAGACATTAAAATGCCTGTTTGTAGCCTACTTTCTTCACAAACAAATATACACCAAATTGTGGTATTATGGATCTCAAAATGTGACAGTTTGGGAACTCTTGATGTAGAATGTGACCATGTGCACTATGTCATCACCCATCATTGTCAGTGGACATGGAAAGGAACTTAATCGTAGATCACTGTTTAGAAGGCATAATACCTTAAGGCCTAGATTTTCCTCACCGCTAAACGCCTTATCCCTTAACTTCTTTGCCTTTTTAAACTATAAAAAAAAAAACATTTCTCAGTAGTTCAAATGGCCAGTCTACTAGCTCACAACGTGTTAATAGATTGACATGTTGAAATAGTCCAAAAAAGTTTTTCAAAGTAGTGAAAACGAAATAAGGGATATGGCATAAGGGGTTTAGCATGTAACGAAAATGGAGCCCATAATACCTTAAGGCCTAGATTTTCCTCACCGCTAAACGCCTTATCCCTTAATTTCTTCTGCCTTTTTAAACTATTTAAAAAAACATTTTTCAATAGCTAAAATGGCAAGTCCACAAGCCCACCATGTGTCAATAGATTGGCACATTTGGCACATTGAAAAAGTTTTTCAAAATAGTGAAATAGCTCAAAGAAATTAGGGGTAAGGGGTTTAGCATGTGACGAAAATGGAGCCCTATATGTAATGTGGACAATTTCCGGATTTTTTTGACATTTCATTCAAGCAGTCATTGGTCTCCATTCATGCCAGTATACTGTGCATACAATTTATTAAATGGGCTAAACATGCAACAATAACCCTGGCATATGGTCCAGACCATTAGATCAGCATACTTACAGTATATTGGCTATACTGTTAGCAGTAAACATAATTGTAGCTTGACTTAATCATGGAAGATTAGAGAGAGAGAGAGAGAATGTGACAGCTCAGAACAACATGCACAGATTAGAATAATGTGACAACACGGTGTGAGCAGAGCTATGTGAGAATACTCAGGTTTTGACCTGATTGAAAGCCACAGCCTTTTTGAAAATAATATGTTCAACTAGCTGCTCTTATACAGTATATCAACACATTGTGAGCTTGTAGATGGGGATAAGGGGTTGAGCCTGGACAGAGAAATAGGCATGTTGCAAAACTCCATTAGACTCACACAAGTCAGTGTCTAAAATGTTTTATGATCGTCTGGCAACGATCATAAAACAGACGAAACCATGCACCTGCAAGATGAACCTGTTTTAATAGCACTGTTATTGTCCAAACAGAAGCCTTTGAAATTCTGGAATTCTTAGTCATGCTGAAAACATTGGCTGCAGTGTACAAAATAGCACAACCTTTATTATACACCACTTATTATATACTGTGTAAGTGTGTATATATTAACGCTGACGTTTTCAGAGACATGTAGCTGTGTGTCTCCTTGTAACCAGAACCATAGAGTATAGCTGGAGGATCTGCAAGCCCTCAATGCTTGTAGATCCTACTTTGACAAATATTGAAGAAATAAACATGTCTTTTTTCACAGATTCTTTTTTTGAATGTTCAAACCCTGTAAAGGAAAACGGGCATATTTTGGACATAGTTTGAATCCTGATTAATCCTGATTAATTGAAGTTGTGATTAATATGATTAAAAATTTCAATCATACAACAGCCCTGGTATATACAGTATATACTGTATGTTTGTATATACTGTGTATGCATATATACATATAGGCCCACTGATGGATGGGCAGTGAGGGCATTCCCAGTGGGCTCCCAAATAATTAGGATTTATGACAATATAAAATACAATACAGAAATATATAATACACTAAGGAAAGTTGGCATAGGGATGCAGTGGGGGAAAAAGGTGAAGCTATCATTCCCCAACTCTACTTTCACTGAACGGGTGTTCAAGTACTTGTGAACGTGTTCCATTCTTCTGTTTCACAAAGATCTACATCTCTCCCATTTTCTGGAGCATGTCAATCAATGATGCACCTGCTCACATGACCTGGGTCGTCCCGCCACTGTATAACGGGGCCTTTGGCGCGCTGAGGAGCTTACAGACGGTGGAAGGAGTCCCGACAAGACTAAACGACCAGCTCCAGCGACGATACAGCTATACCATACAGCCTTCACCATGTACAACAAGTCCTTGCTGGTAGCAACGTTCTTGGTTCTGGGAACAGCCGTGGTCTTCTCTTCAGAGTGCAAAATGATCTGGTATGTAAGACATTCTCGACTGTTCAGTTCACATACATTTATGTTTGTGTGTGTGTGTGTGTGTGGGGGGGGGGGGTACTTGCTTTGTCAAGGGATATACAGTACATTATAGTAGTTTCATGGGCATCAGGGTGTGCTACTTGTTGCCCAGTAGGTCTAGTTGTCCTATACCTGTCTCATCAGTCTCAATACCTCAATAGAAGAGTCCAAGCACTTCAAATTTACTAGTTCTACAACATAGATTGAGTTGAAGTCTGTTTCATCTGAGCCATTCTATTTTCTGTTTCGAAGCATTACTTATGTTTAATTAAAAAAAAAAAAATTAAAAGCTGTGCTTTTAACCTTTTAGATGACTTGATACCCTGCCTGTGTTATCACTGTGGTGAATGGGGTCACATGCATGTTAGACAAGGTGCATGTGACTTTTCCCATACTTGTCGTGTTGGACATGCTCGGTGGTGGACATTATGTACCACAAACAGACAAAAAGAAAAAATAAATAATCTCTGTTGGGTGGTTGCTTTTCAGGGTTCAAATTTCAAAGTAGCGAAAGTATCACACCAAAGCCAAGCTCAAAACACGTAGGTGTGGATGATTAGTTTGGTTATTTAGAATTATTATTTGTCATGATAACGATCATACTGTCATGTGGTTTGTTGCGTTAGGATCTTTGGCATCCCGTGTCACGAGGTCTATGTCACTCTGGTGAGTCAGATCAAGAGTTGGAGGAACATCGACAACTGCGTAACTGGAGGTCAAAGCTGTATGTATGAGGTACAGACTACAACTATCTGAAATAATCCTTATCTGAATGTTTCATTAAACACTTGATTAACCACATGAACTCTATGTTGTCACTGTTTCTGGCCATGTCATAATAGGCCAAAGTTCACAACACGCGCACGTTTCACCAAGACATTTGTAGAGGAAAATAAGGGAGGGGTGGAGTAAGCCTATAGACCTCTGCGGTACACTAGTCTTATCTTATACTGCATAGAGAGTGCCATATTTTAAAGAACATTAATGAGGTCCAATAATAATATGAAACTTTGCTAAAATGACAGAATAAGTTAATCACCTAGTATATCTAATCAATGCGTTCCATTCTGTCCCAGTTGGTGTCCAACAGTCCATACATGATCAAAGCAAAGCACACCTCTCCGAAAACCAAGTTTAGCAACACATTTCAGATCATCCTCAACCCAGCAGAGGAGGACACCATGTGTAGAGTCACTGTAAGTACACCATTTGTCTAACTTGCAAAATGGCCAACTTTCTGTATTTTATCTGTCCTGTAGTGACATGTTTGCACAACTAGGAGAGATTCATAGGAACCTACAGACAGCCAACACATGAGAAGACAAACAATAATATTGTGCATGGTCACCACTTAAAGCAACTGTTTAATGTAGAATACAATCTTAATCGCATGGCCTTCAATGGATATTTCAGGCAGGATAGCAGGCATGGACACACACACACACACACACACACACACACACACACACACACACACACACACACACACACACACACACACACTATATTCTTAGTAGAACGTTTAGAACCATTACCAGAACCAATTTCTGTTACCAAGGAGGAGAAAAAACAACCCATATAAAAAAAGAAAATGATGGAGCTTGCACAGAAACAAAATTCATCCTCCCCTGTAAACCTGTGATGTGACTACAAAATAAAGCTGATTAGGGTTTTGAAGGTGGAATAAACAAGGGGATGGGAAATTGAGTCTAATGTATAATCAGGACATTGATCATTTCCCTTTATGTATTTTTCCAGGGGGATTCAATATCTGGCGTTTTCGTTGACCCGGACGACAGTGACATCAACTACTGTAGCCTCCAGAACTTGATCGATGGTGAGTAACTCCATGTTGACATAACAATGAGCACGTGGTTGTGTTTGTGTCTAACCCAGGAACAAAATGTGTCCACTCAAAGATACTGTATTTTTCTGGACATTGATGGAAAAGAACATTTTCATGGCTATTTCATGGGTATATTTAGGGGGGGGGTCTGATAGGTATCATACAGGTACATCAGGGTTAGGATTAGTAAGTATTTGGTATTTGTAGGGTACATTTAGCCAGGGTAGGCGGTTGTGTTTAGAATTAGGTAAGGGGGGATCTGTTCAAAATCTCAATCATGTCTGTGGATTGTGCATTTCATACAGGAAGTGGACTGTCAAAAGTGGACGGATACAAACATTTCACCAACGAATACATCTGTGTGGAATCCCATGCTCCTAACTGTACCATCGGCTGAGAGGATGACCTCCTTCTGGATTAGTGAAGCCACTAGCACTGTCGGTTTCTGCCTGGCAGCCATTTAAATCAGTCTTTTTTAAATAAAATGTCAGTTTAGTTTTATTATTCATATTTTGGCCATGTGTTTTGTTTTTTTTTTAGTTTCCGATCTTTGCGAATGGTGGTCCATCGGTTGCAGCAGGTGGTAAATGAGACCCTGACCGATAACCTGGCGACTGCTTTACTATCAGTCGGACATTTTGCTATCAGCCGTGGCCGATGTTCCATCGGCCTCAACCAATCGGTTGCGGCAGGAATCCTATTCTATCGGATAGGATACCTGTGGCGTACCTAATGGTCACTAGCAGTCACGAAAAATGATATCCCTCCTCCTGGTTTTTAGTCTAATAAATATACTGTTGATTTTGACAGGCCTTGATAATGCCTGATTTTACGCTTAGTTGTGCTCTGAGAATAGCCGTTGTATAAGCTCACAACGTGTCGCAGAGCAATGCATTGTGAGCTTGTAGATCTGCTATTTTCAAAGCGCAACACCTGTTGCGCTTTGCATGTTTTAGTTCTACACTACATTCATAGTCTAATTTGTAATTTGTTGATTAAAGGTATAGTCAGTGATTTCACTTGATTCAAATATTGTTATTTTTTTTATTTTTTATTTTTTTTTGGCTAATCCTGCCTACTATAGAGTGTGGTTACCATATAAGGAGTTCCTCCCTGTCCCCAGTGAGCCCCTGGGGTAAAAAAAAAAAAAAAAATACTTTCAGTTTGCGCTTTGGGATAATAGCCTTTCGTCCAATCAGGATGAGAGAGGCCTTCCTCCGAGTGGGGTAGCCCCGCTGTATATGATGTTGGCCTGTTGCACTTCCCCTCACCGTAGAGTCTGTGCATGTGCACATCTTGCTCACAAGAGTTTTCCAAATCAATCAGGCAAATCACTTACTATATGTCAATATATATTTAGTCTTCATTAGCTATGGGGCGGGTCATACCTTAGTTTTTCAATCATCACTGGGGATTAGAACAATACCAGAGACTCCCAACCTGTAGGCAGGGACCCACAGGTTAATTAATGATACTCTGATGCTGTGTGCTTTATTCTTTGCATTTTAATTTACACGTTTCAAGAACTACATTCATGTAGGCTATTGTAAGAGTCATTTGAGCCTCCTGTTAATTTGTCAAACAAGGCCAATTGCTCTCCCAGGTAGGCCTATTTAAAGCAGGCTGCAATCAAGCACAGGTGTTGCTGATAGTTGAAGGCAAACCGTTTTCTGACTGTGTTGTCAAGGACTTTTGTATTCACAACTCTTGACTGTTCATCATTTTTTGTATTGTTTATATTCAAAGTATAGTACCTTGGACAGTTAAATAAATATCTTAATCTTGAACATCAGTGAGCAGTCTGGACATCAGTTCTTTCCAGCACATGCCTGAACGTCACCCTGACACCCTCGACCAGCCAGTAGCACCTAATGGAGGGATTTAGACTACAAACAAGTATGATAAATTTTGTTTTTTGGTGGGTGTAAGCTGTTTCATTATATGTCACAAGCACTGTGTATGGATAAGGTTAACTCACTCTTAACATATTAAGTATTATTCCTGGTCACCAGTGTTGGGAATATTACTTTACCTTGTTAATATATTACTTATTAATTATTACCTTCCTTTGAAAGCAATATATTATATTACAATATTACTGTCTGAGCAAGTGTAATACATTAATATTACTATTACATATTACTTAAAAAAAACTTTTTACAAAATATATAATGAAATATTTAGTATCACTATTAATCAAATATTGCATAGACCAGTGGCATACCTACAATAAAGCAAGCGCACTTGCTATCTGGCCAAATCCATATGAAATCACCTTGAAAAAACGTCACCCCTGAATAAATAAATAATTTGTCATCAAATAATAATTTGATGACAAATGATAGAAAATAGGTAAATATTTAACTAATGCAGTTGTAAATATAATTTCACAAGAACATTTTCAACTAAATAGATTGACAAAGTAATATTGAAAGTAATGCAGTAATGCAGAAAGAAAAGTATAATATATTAGATTGTTTTAGTTAAGTAATATATTTATATTACAAGTTACTGCATTTTGGTAATATATTATGTAATATATTAAGTTACGTAGTGCACATGTCCCAACACTGCTGGTCACTAAACAAAGTGACCAGAAAAAATATTCTGATTGCTGTCTGTGCTTACAAAATGACAGAAAAGAGACCTTTTCTCCCCCATGCCTACTCATTCCGAGCTTTGCTGCTGTTTTGACAGTTGTCCAGGAGAGGGTGCTAATCTATAAAGAACATGTTATAGCAGATAGTAATGATAAAGCCTGAGTTATTTCCACTTTTACAGCCAGACTGTTTTTCATTTAATTTTAAAGTGATATTTGGTAAAGGTTTGTCACATCCAGCTGCATTTAATGAATGAAATTAATGAAACAAAATGAATCAATGCTCACTTCCAATTTATTTAGTTTGCTTCTTTGGAGTAGGCCATAGCCTAAAGCCTATAGGCTAATTTAGACCACCAGGGTCTAATCTCCCAAGAGTCAATGGTTTAAAAACTCACATCACATTACAAAAAGATAAAAAATACAAATAAATAAAATGAGTGCACAAGCAAACACACAGAGTCTTTGCAAACAAATTACAACACATACGTAGCCTACTTCATTAGTAATTGATTCCTATTCTCAGGCTTACATTTGACAGGGTTTGAACATGGTTGAACGGACTTGAAGTGATGACAGACAAAACACAACTCAACTACTTCAAATAGCATTTAAACATAGATGAAGGTTTTCCATAACTCCTTCTCTTCCCCCCTAAGGGTAGCCCACCCACTCCCCTCATGGACCAGGGGTCCAGGGGGTCCCCAGCTATAAATGTGTTAAAAGTTTTAACCCTTCATCCATGTTATTCATTTGTTATTTTTAATAGTCATCAGCTACTTTGTGAGGGAAAGAAAATACATTTGAACATTTTCACACATACACTGTACAGGTATCTCTTCAGGGAGTCGTTGGCACAAGCATTTTCAGATATGGAGGTGGTCAAATATATATCATATTTGGGGGTCCATGGCTAAAGTCTGAAGCAGTCCACTCAGTGGACGGTCATTGCAGGGGGTTATGGAGCCGCCTGGTCAGTGACACTAGTGATGCTCTTCAGACGTACAGTGACGTTAGCACCTGTTTGAGCCTCAATAATCTCTTTGATCTGAAACAAAACAATGTTATTGGCACCATTATTAACTCATCTGCTTAATCCACTATGGAGAAAACATTATTGTAGTGTTGGCTGTACTGAAACTGGATTAAAAATGAAAATTGAGGGGTGACCTTGTTCAGGACTGGAATCATCGAGGTAGAATTTAGTTCATGAGTAGACTTTACAACTGCCTGGAGTGTTGCCAGGGCTGGGGAAAAGTCAAACAATACTCATAATGAACATGGCATTAACGTTTAAACAATGATGGTTAAATACATGTGTGAAAGTGCAAGGATAACTATACTTAATTTACCTGGTGAAATCATTGTATTTGAAGGAACATAGGTTGGCGTTGGCAACAACACCACTGGGTCTGTTTGAGGGTAGAATAATAGCCTATTGTTATTTGACAGCCAGTCACTCACTGTAGTTACTGTAAATCCTGGTACACAAAAATATTCTTAAACAAATCTGGAATTTCACTTTAAAAAAAAAAAATATTTGAATAAAATATTTAAATGACTAGGCTATGAAACATGTTTCTTTCTGGTTTCTTATGTAGTCCTAATTGCCCAACTTCTGTTTGTGTGTCACTCACTCATATGTATATAGTCTACAAGCAATAAATGTTGAAAAAGTTATTCCACTTTATTTTAGTACTTTAGATATCTACAGTACATTATGTAATTTGCTCCCTGGCTAACTATAACCAATCAAACACTTTATTGGCCAATACATCTCAGGTGTTGCTTGCTAAAATTAGTCCACTACACAGTAGGTTACAATCTTTTTGGCAAGGAAAACAACACCATCTTGGTACCATAAAATGATATAAAGTGGACAAGATGTCCTTACTTGTTGTTGAACTTGTGGTTTGTCCAGTAGTTGAACTTGTGGTTTGTCCAGTAGTTTGTCCAGATAGAGCCAGTAAAGCAGCAGTAATGACCAGGAACAGCATGTTGATGTTGTTTCCACAGTCCCCACACAGACTAGTGTGTCTGCCTCCACCTGCATAAAGGTATTATGTGTCTTCCGCTGTCTTGTCTTGTATAAAGGGTGTGGGCTGACCAATGTTTTACAGTTGACTGATGGTTGGCTGCTGGAGAACAATTGGCTGTGCTTTCCTTTCCAACATTTTTTAGCTCAGTCTAAAAGATATGACTCAGCAGCACTAGAACTCGTACAAAAGAAATTAGACCCTGGCTATACTCAAACTTGATGGGAGGCCAAGTCCAAGGGCTGCAAAAAAAAAAAAAAATGACAGTATTCTTTTGAAATGTTTTTGAAGTATGTTCATGCGAATATATCTCATGTCATCGTTTTAGAAATATTGGCTAATCCTTTAGAATTTAAGACTATAATGTGGGTCAATGGAGGATTTTAGCACATCAAAAAATATCCCTTTCACCTAGAAACTCCATTCACATATTTTATAATCCAGACACAGTGGACACCGTTTACTTTGAACCTTGTTCATTACAATGACACTAACTAATTATACAGTAATTTTATTGGTATGACTGGATATTTTGGAAATTCTGAGTTTGTGAATCATTTTTAACATACGTCACCATGAGTTACATTGTATTTTAATTGTGTCGCACGATGAGCTTGTAGGTCTGCTGTTTCTGAGGGTGCCATCTGCATTCTACAATTGTTTGCCACAGAACGTTTGTGATTGTCGTTTCATTATGTGTTGGTTTCCTGCCTGTTTGTGAACGTTGCTATGGTGATGTTACTGTCAGGCATTGTATGAGATTTCTGTCACCAGAGAAGTGATGAGCAGTTTTAGGATGTATTGTAGGTGACAAGTACCCTAAGTCAGGCTGGCCACAACTTCCTCATGTATCCTGTTTGAACCAGATTGTTCCACAATCATCTTTGCTATATGCATTTTGTTTCTGATCATGGGTAGCTATGACAACCGTGATAACGTTCTATTGTACGGTATACATTGTTCATCATGTGAAATATTGAGAGAGCCTTAGAAAGATTTGGATGCTATGATGGTTGTCCGTTGTATTCCGGGAGAGAGCAAAGTTTATTACAGTACCAAACGTTATTATTCTAGAAAACTTGACTTATGGACTGGTATTACTTTGTGTTGTTGGGCTCATGGTTCATTTGGTATTGAGTATTTTTGACGTGTTTTTTTTTTTGTTTCACTGCTAAAAACTTTTGTTTTATGAGGTAACATTTTCAGGTGAAGCTAAGGTTGATTCTTAAGGTTGCAACTGAAAGGTTTTCATTTGAACGCTTGGTGTTTAATAGTAGTATGGCTTTAGCAAGCCTCTCTGTGACTTGAGTAAGAACAATTGTAATTGGATTACTTTCTCATGTACTTCCGGCTGTTTAGATGGCTGTTGGTCCTTCCTGATTCCTCCACATATATTTTGAGCCATCAAAGTATACAGCCCTTTTTATAACCCCAATAGAAACATTTGGCATTAAATTACTGGTGTTTAAATTTTAAACGAGTCACATGTTCCAGATCCGGATTTACATGGTAAACATTGAGTTTTCAAAACAATATATTCAATCAAATTAACATACAAGTAATTTATTTAATCAATATAGTTTTCAAGTCAGAAAATCTTATGACACAGACTGACGCTTAATAACTTAAAACCTCAGAAATGATCCACCAGTGAATAGCAGCAAACATTTGAATGGACAAAACTATTGTGAACTGTAAAGTAGTGGCCAGATCAGAACATCTTACCACTTAAACTCTATATACGGTAATTCAGTTAAGCAGGCTGGACTATGGGTATTGGTATGAATTGATATACGTCTTTTTCCCCTCTACACCAAACCTCTTTTGAAAATAGGTGATCTACAAAATCACTAAGAGAGGCTATTCTCGCTAGATGTAATCCTATTACGACGGTTGGCCCAAATAAAAGTCGGCCCTGAGTATAGACAGAGTTACGACACCGCAAACTCCGTTCAGGGGTTCAGTCCAATGGCAGCTCTTCTACATAGACTTCTTTATATTTATTTTAGATTGTTTTCTAATAATACAATATCGCATAAACATCAGGCAACAGCACAGCCCTAATGTTTATAAATCCCTTAATTTTATATCATTTAGTACAGCATAAACACTAACAATCCAGCTTTGATGATCATAAATCCCTTTCTTTTAGACAGACTAAACATTACAGAAATTTTAGTTGTTTTTGTTCAATACTTTAAAACAGATGTTGCACACATAAATAGCTCTTATTTGTGCTGCCCTCGTTGAGAACAATGTTCGTCCCTCTTTCAGGCTGCAACAGCCCTCCCGAGCACTCAGTTTTTTTACCCTCAATGTCGCAACTTTCAGCTGGTCCGACTTTTATTTGGCCCAACCATTCTTCATTCTATTCAATACGACATAGTAAATGGGAATGCCAGGGTTTATGTGGCTAGGCCTGTGTAGGATTGGGTGATAATTCAATATTTTATTTGTCTTGCTCTGTGTGTGCACAAAATCTTTCCAATGTAAATGTTTTGTGAAAGCACCAGGAGCCATCCACACGACACATTGACAGCCATATTTGGTCCAAGATATAGTTTGTTGCTGATTAGTTTTGGTCCATACGGCCCTATGAGCCTAGCGCTGCGTGCGCCTGCTGCTGCTACTGCTGCTGCTGCTACTGGAGGCTCTGGATGCATGAGGCTGGGTGCTCCGTGGGGCGGAGGCCACAGAGAGACCCAGGCCCAGATCCACTGCTCTGGATGTGGGGGTCCGCACGGTAGATGCTCCGGATGCGGAGGTAGAAGCTCCGGACCTGGTTGTCCGCACGGTAGATGGTGTGGGGCTGCTGCTGGCTGATGACCTGCAGCAACGCGTTCACACATAATAAGATAAAATATTATTATAATAATATAAAATAATACATGCATAAAGGAATACCCTTTGTACTGTGTGAAAGCATAAAGAGCTAAAGCTTCAGAGACTCGGGTTCACAGTCCCAGACATTGTAGGTTCTACAAAACATTCGCTCTGAAATGACATATTGAAAGATTTGTGCTGCATTCTCACAATTTACCTCCAAAATAGCAGGTGTTCACAGCTCATAGTGTGCCACAGAGTGGCTGTGATCACCTGCTATTTTTCAATAAAGGTTAAAACACCACAAGCACAGTACAGAAAGTTTTAAGCAAGAAACTTTTGTCCTGCATAATGCAAGCATTGTGTAACTTTGCTCATTCTTCTTATTGTCATTATTATTATGAATGATCTTACTTTTGCACCTGATGTCTTTTTACCCTGCCGTATCTACGGTACTTTTCTTTCCCTGTGACTCTGACAGTGAGATTTTTCTGAAGACATATTTGCACTTTAAACCAAAATATGTACATGGAGGCTCTTGGAGGAATGTGATCTGATACTGAGCTCTATTCTAGACAGCTTAGCCACGAACGCTTGGAATTTGGATTCTGTACATGTAAGGGGCTGTATTATAAACCAGTTTGGTTTATAATACCTGTGAGACACTAACCTGGGCGATGTGGAGCTGCGAGGGGAGTTGGTCTTGGAGCTCAGTCTGCTGCTAGGGGTGGATGACGGAGGTGATGGAAGAGTCAGGTTGGCCTGGCAGACAAACCGGAAGGAGCAAGTTGAATCTGGTACCATTATGTTTATGAGCATTAGTGAGAAATTATACGATGATGATGAGGCAGAAAATGGGTGAAGTCAGTGGCCGAGTGTTTAAGTGATGTACTGCAGTGGTCCGGGGACCACCAGTGGACCTTGAGAGGCGTCCAGGTAGTCCGCAGGCTAAATGACTCTATCTCTGTTACCTGGAGAAAGTAGTTTTCTAGCTGCGTCTTCAGATCAGGATTCTCCTCCATGGCGTCCAGCAGCATTCTGTTAAGCGTCTTGTTGAAGTCTCTCATCTCTCTCAGTCTGATGTCCCGCTCCACCTCCGTCTCCTCTCTGCTCTTACTGGCCGAACGCAGCTCCTTGGTCAGCCTGGAGCACTGCAAAGACACACAAACGTCACGGTCGGACAAAAAGCTCTTATATAACGTAACCACATTCTGACGTTTTGTGCTTTTTCAACGTCTATCAAAATTTGAGAGGATTCAGGTGGTCCTCAGCTAAATGGACAGTTGGTAACCAAATGGACCCTTATAGATCTGTAACTCTTGAGATCGTAAAACGAAAACAAATGGACCCATTAGGGTCCATTCGCTATCATTTTATGCTCTCAAGAGTTAAATTATATCTTACACATCTGAATTACTTATTTTTTTTCGAGAATCTACACAATTAGAAAATGTGCTTTTTGCCAGTTATCTTTTCTAAATTATGGACACAAAATTGAAAATCCTTAATTTTGGGTCTGAGAGGCTAAACTCAACATCAAGTGGTGGTCCGTGGCTAAAATGCAGAATAAATAGTGGGTCCTGGTATGAAAAGGGTTGAAAACCACTGTCAAGACAAATCAACCAAAAATAAGAGCACAAATCTCACTTGAATTGGACCGCTGTACTGTTTTTGGTCTACATAATAACAATAAAAAAAAAAAAACTTTTTTAAAATTATTTTACGTCAATGGCTGCAGCCCAGCCCAATTATAAATCCGGCCCTGGTTGTAAACAATACTGGGGACTCGAATCAAGGTTTCCCCCACAGGAAGGGACACCTGACCAAATCTAAAAATCTGATCCACTACTAGCCTAAAGGGACTTGAAGGAATTCCTTCTTGGAAGATATTGTTATGCTTTGGGTGTTCAGGTAGAGGTCTGAGTCACCAGGAAGTCAGGAAGAAAAAAACTACTGTGGAATTTCTAGTGAATTTTAGCCAAAGGGGTGGAGCGTCCTCTGGAAAGTTGGCTTTAAAGGTGCGGTGAACCGGAAATTGTGTTTTTCTTTCTTATTATGACCCACACGATTATCTGGCATGGAGGGATTCTGAACCAATCAGAGCACGAATCCCTTCAGGCGATGGGATGGCATAGTGCGAGGGACGGCTTACGCTGAGCTACTGTATATACACGGGAGTCCGCGACACAATGTATAAAATTAGTCACCCCACTCTGCCACTTTACTGCTATGTGGCTTATTTCTACCATATAATGCGTTCAGATATACTGTTCTTTTTTTTTCTTGATATTTTTATCCCACAATTTGTAACCCATTTTCACCCATTGCCAATTCCTAATGTGATCCTGGTCTCTACACACCCTCCACCAACCTGGGGAGGCCAAGCTGCCTTCTTTCCACCTGACAGTGACAGGTAGAGGATTTTCCCTAGTTGGATGTAGCGCATTGAAGGAACACGTTATTCCAACCAGTTCCTGTCCCCTCCATCAGGCGCATCCTCTGGCCAGGGGGAGGCAGTCTAGAGCCCAGGATTATTGCATGTTTTTGTGAGGGTATCTACGATAGGGGACAGATGTATATTCTAACGTGATGACTGAGCTCAGGTGGCTTTGATAAGTGTAATTAAGGCAGAGAGCAACGCCTTGCATTAGGCAATGTGAGCTTGTAGATCTGCTATTTTGTATTTTCACCATATTTATCTGTGAAACTATTGAGCTACACTTTGGCCGCCCCACAAGTTCAGTCCAACGTCAGGTATACTCTATAGACTGCAGTCGTGTGTGACACTTGATGCAGGGAAACGTGCACAATGAGTGTGCTGCAAACCTGTTTAGTGACCCGGTTGAGTTTGTCACGCTGAGAGGCCAGCTCTTTGTTGAGCTGAACAATGTGCGACTGCGTCTGCTCTATCTGCTCCGTCTGCACGTTCACTTCCTCCTGTGTCACACGGTCCAGCGTGCCGCTCAACTCCTGGGTGTGGAGGAAGCCCACGCACACGCACACGCACACACACACACACACACACACACACACACACACACACACACACACACACACACACACACACACACACACACACACTTTAGTATGCATGAAGGCGTCACCATTTTGAATGGTAATTAAACGATTCTGTATTGTACTTTTGGTGTTTTAGCTTTCATTGAAAAATAGCAGTAGTATTCACGGCCGCGAAGATGCTATTTTGGGGGGAAATTGTGAGACTGCAGCACAAATCTTTCAATATGTTCTTTCAGAATGAGCGTTTTGTAGAATCTACATGTCGGGTCAAGAGGTGCCATGTCATTATTCCAACCTCCCATTGTTGCGACCTCCCGCTGTTCTGAAACTACGAGACACAAAACCCTACCCTTCTCCAACCGTAACCCTAAGCCTAAACCCCCGATGCTCAACCACCTCACAGACCGTGAGGTCTGTGAGGTTAGGTTGAGGGATTTATGGGTTATGGCTTAGGGTTACGGTTAGAGAAGTGTAGGGTTTTGCTACAAACCCTTCTCTAACCCTCATCCTCACCATAACCGCAAGCACGTTGCAGCTCATGTTTGGACTAATGGGAGTTCTGATCTATGGGACTTCCGTACTTAGATCAGTCCCTGGGTCAAAATAGGTTAAAGGAGACAACATTTGTTGATTTTTATTGTGGAGTTACCTTGATGTAATTCCAAATGTGGATAAGAAATAATACAAAAAAATCAAAATATGAATTTTATGAACATATGAACATGATGATTGAAGAAAACTGAATGAAAAAATGTTAACTTCTATATTGTTTATGTAGTAAAAAAGTGACTTTGAAAGCTATAAAATATGCCAAAATCAATGAGTGGAATGTTTTGAATCATCAATTTCTAATCAGTGGAACTTTTTTTTTTTTAATGTATTGTTCACAATTGGAATGACATCATGGCAATTTTGCTACACAAAGTAAACAAAAGTGGTCTTACTCTTTAATACAAAATGACAGGTACAAGCTCTGAACTTGTAGGTGGACTTATTTCTAAACACGGAAGCATGTACGGTAATTAGTATGACTCACCCACCAAACCTACCGGTAGTCTCTGAAAGTGTAATTCTATAACCCCTAAACTGAAACGTTGTCAGGGCATTTGGCATTTGAGCTGCATAATAATACATGTGAGACACGTGTGCGCGCACACACACGAAACATACAGTAAGGACCGTGTGATACAGGGAGTTGTTGCACCAGTCTATTGTCAGCCTGCCATCTTGTTTCTGTCACAGGAGAATGTAAGCGTATTGTAATCCTCACAACAAGCTGTGAGACTAAAGACAAAGGCTAAAATGAGGCCAGAGCAGGGGCGTATCCAGGCATGGGGCAATGCCCCCCTAAATGCCCAGTCTGCCCCACCAAACACGATGGCATGCAAAACAACCCAAGATATTTCAAAGTTTAAAGTGCCAATATTTAAAATGATTTTTGAAACACTACTAGTGTTACTAACTGCATCTGTGGCACCACTAAACCAACAGCATTTCATCATTGAAAACAGAAAACTCTCAGACCTTTAGCTTTATGCATGCTGCATGTCTGTTGCAACTTCAACAACAACTGATGTTATTATTGATGCTTACCTTCCTAATAAAAGTCCTGTAACCGAAAATGGTATGGGGGCGGCTTCGCGCCACGGGCCATGAAGCCGCCCCCATACCATTTTCTCCTACCCTCCCATTTGGGAAATGTTACATCCGCCCTGGGCCAGAGGACCGCCTAGTGTGCCGACACGCATGTGAAAGGCAGAGAAAGAGTTCCTTGGGGAATAAGGATGGCCAGACCATTAGATTCTCGGCTCTCGGTTTCCTCTTCGCGGTCACACCAAAGTGGATTCTGGCAATGCTTTTCAATGCTTTGGGAAATGTTGGTTGCTATATGAGGATTTCATTTATATAAAATAAAAAAACAGAAGTGTTTTCAAAGTGAAGTAACACTTGGACTAAGGCAAATAAGGAAAATAACGAGTTAATGGCATTAATTAATTTTGTTGATTAATCTGACCATTTTCTCATTGAAAAAAAAAAAACAAACTAACAAAAAAAAAACAAATGGGTAGAGCACGGTTTTATGGAGACATATATCTGTGCGTCTGTGCGTCACCCTGTAACCAGAGCCATAGAGTATAGCTTGAGGGATCTACATGCATGGGATCCCTACATACAGGGCTTGTTGCTCATGTATTTTGATACATATTTAGACAGTAAACAGATTTTTTTCTCCCCAAGATTGTTTTTCTTTTTTTAAAATGTTCAAATCCTGTCCAGGAAAACATGGCATATTTAATATATACTGTAGTTTGAATGTTGATTAACCATGATAAAATTAATTTTGAACCTGTGATTAACCTGTGAGTAAAATTTTAAATCACCTCCTAAATCCTAAGTTTTCAGTAAATGTAGATAGCCAATCTACAACCTTACAACACTGTGTGATGTAACACTACGTTGTGAACTTGTAGATCTGTTATTTCGTAATTTGTTTGGAAGAAATGTTAAAAAAAACAGGGACATCTACTCTCTTCCCAGCACATAAAAACGAGTCCGGACCGGAAGCAATGTTTGCTAAACCATGTCACACTGACCTGTATGTCTTCCTGCAGTTCTTTGATCTGTCGTTTCTTGTATTTGAGTTTCTCCTCGGCTGCTCTCTCCTGCTCCTCCAACTTCAGCTTCTTCTGGTGTTCTTCACCTAGATAATGTCAGGCAGTTTGAGTGGTATTGTACATTTAGAAACATTAGCATAACATTTTATCCTCTAAGACTATGTGCATCAATGTGTTCAAAATGTTCAGCCAAACACCCTAAACCAGACGATAACGTTGTGTAGACGTCGAGTAATGGTATCATAATGTTTCTAACATAGCGTAAACGATGTGGCACTTTTTCATTGAAAACAATTCAAATGCACAGTCTGAACACAGCCCCCAAGTTAGCAGCTTTAACACTTTACAATTTAGTTTAAACTTTAAGGCATAAGGATGCTTTTTATTCTACCTTTTGGGGAGGGGGGAGTCAGGGGGCATGTCAATGTCGTCATATTTGATTGAACAGGTTGATTGTTAAGCCTGATTTACACTGGCAGACAAATCCAGCCTGAATCAGAACGGAATCACATGCAGATTAGAATCTGATTTGTTTAAATCAGTCATGTGACCTGTTAGACCAATTGAATTTCAGTATTGAAAGTGACACAGATCTGATTCCGGTTAGATTTGGCTGCTACTATAAACTTGGGCCTTAGATGCACCGGATAGGAATTAAATCATGAAATTAGATGTACCTAGGCTAAGATTTAGACTTATTTATCGATTCTGACATTTTCATGTTATGCAAGTCTAAATGTCCCAAGGTCAGGAAGGAGAGCGAGTAGTTAAAGTAGTACATACTAGACTCAGGCACTTTGCTGTAGGTGTAGGAGTAGTTAAAGTAGTACATACTAGACTCAGGCACTTTGCTGTAGGTGTAGGAGTAGTTACAGTAGTACATACTAGACTCAGGCACTTTGCTGTAGGTGTAGGAGTAGTTACAGTAGTACATACTAGACTCAGGCACTTTGCTGTAGGTGTAGGAGTAGTTACAGTAGTACATACTAGACTCAGGCACTTTGCTGAAGGCTTTGCGGTAGGATGTGTTACAGCTGTTTATGAGCTGCAACGTGTTCTCGAACGCGGTGATCTCCTTTTCCATCTTGCGGATTTCCGCGTCCAGGTTGTCTCCCTTCTGCCTCAGCTCCTCTCTCTCTTGGGCAGCCTGGAGGACCAGCCAGTCACATTAGATTTACGTTAGGAAATACTAGACACTAGTTTCGAAAGGAACACATGATACTGGGCCTGCAGAAGAAAGCAAACAATGTTTACCTTTATGACATAATAAGCCTGTGACATTTCCTCTTCACCTTCAGGAGCGGACATGGAGAAGGTCAGAATCTCGTAGCGTTTCCTCATGATGTCGATCTTGGACAGTCTCTTGTGCACCTCTGCACTGTAATAGAGGCAACTTTAGTGTGTACAAATGTTTTGTAAAAACATTGTTTAAAAACAGAATCTAACTCCACCTCTAACCGCACACTATTGGCTCATTATGAATCCGCTGGAGACTGCTGTGTTGTGATTGGCTAAAACGCTGCCTCACCCCACACAACCCCTCCCTCTCACAAATTGGCACCGCCTTTCCTGAGCCAGAAGATTGTTTTGTTTTTATGATTTGTTGACAACAACAAAGTCCTGGACCATCTACAGGGCGAAGCAAGTGTCTGTTTGCAGGGAAACAGCTGCAGCATCAAACTAGAAGCAATGTAGAGGGAAAAAAGACAAAACATAGCTATATATCTATCTTGATTTTTGGCTAAAAAGTTGCTTCTATTACCTTGTAATATAATATTTCTCAAATACACTGGTCAACTAAACATTATTAGTTTGGTACAGTCTTTCATACTGTTCAAAATTCAGTCAGTCTTGCCAGAGGCACGTCTGTGTTAAAAGCAGGTACAGTAGGTGTCGCTGTGAAAAGTTCCTGTACCTGATGCCCTGTCTCTCCTGGTCGTGGATCTTGATGTGCATGCTGAGCATCTCCCTGTGCTCCTGGATCTCCTCCTGCCGCTCCTTCATGGCCTCCTGCATCTGCAGCCTCCTCTTCTCCTGCGACAGGACACCGTCGGAGTGTTGGTACAGCTGGTCTCTCTGGCGCTTCACCTGCAGCCTCAGGATCTTCTCTTCCACCATGTTGTCCTGATGGGGTTCAAGAACAAAACACACCACTGTCTCTCAGGCCCAATTTTACAAAATAGTATATCACAACCGTTTTATTTTCAGAGCTTCTCAACTCAGACTTTTCATCCAGATCCCTACTAGCAGCAGGAATTTGCAGATACCTGTTTCTTGAGTTTGAGCCTCTTCAGCTCCTTGTCTGTGGTGTCGTTGAACAGCTGCAGCTCCTCTATCTTGGTGGTCAGATCTCTCTTCTCTGCTCCGGTCTTCTCCGCTGCTTTCCTCATGCACAGGATGTCGTCCTGACGGAGCCGTGGACATAGACGATCATTAGTTAACATCCAAATCTTTGAGTCGGAAGTCTACTGTAGTAGTTAGTCTTGTTCAGACTACAAGCATGCAAATCTGCAAGCAAATATGACTATTATATGCAGTCTCAAGGGTTAAACTGTAATTTACATAGCATGTTATGCAGAGAGATGCCAGGTTCATTTGTTGTCCTGACATCCTAAATCAGTGGTTTTCAACCTGTTTCATACCTGGGTCCACTATTTATTCAGCATTTGAGCCAAGGACCACCACCATTTGAAGACATTTTTTTTGCCCCCACAGACCTCAAAACTAAAGATTTCTTTTGTTTTTATCCACAATACCAGACTGGATTTAAGAAACATAACGGGCATACAACTATACAGATCAAAATGACAATTAATCTTTTACATTCTCTAGTTGTGCAGACTTTGGCTAATTCAGATGACTAGCATTTTATGCTCATAAATGGACACATGCTGACATGCTCATATATGGAGATCTTTCAGCCCCCTTAACCCAATAGCATGCAGACGACAAGTGTGAGGACATAATAGTGAGAAACTACCATGCCTACCACTACTACCACTACACATGCTGACATGTCAGCATGTGTCCATTTATGGTGCTGGTCTGCATAGGTCACACTGTACCAACACCTGATGATGCGACGCCACATCACTTCATGATCTGAAATAAATATAGGCCTACCTGCCCCCTTGGCCCAATACCGTGCAGACAACAAGTGTGAGGACATAATAGTGAGAAACTACCATGCCTACCACTACTAACATGGTGCAAGAGATCCCCGAGAAGGGTGACATTATAGTGTCCCCACACACAGAATCCCCTCAGCAAGAGCCCCAAAAAGGCGATGAGAAGTGTATGCCCTCAGGCTTGCGCAAAAGGTTCAACGGCAAGCAGTGGAGACCTTTGTGCTCCCGTGAGAACTGCTCTAAGGAGTCGCGACGAGAGGGATATTGCAGACGCCATCTCAAAGAGAGTACATCTTTAAATAATCTGGAAAAGACCTCTGAGGAGACTCCCGAAGACCGCTTTATAAAGAATGCTGCTGTCATCCCAGACTGTTCTGTCTATTCTGACAACCAGCAGCCACCTACAGAAACTTGTGCTGTATCTGAGTCTGAGAAGGAGCCTGTGTTAATTCATGGTCGCACTGTATCAGAGTATCAACAGCTGTACCACTCAGTCGTTGACTCCATGATGCAGTTTGCAAATGGCAACCCCCGTGAATACTCCCTGGAGCTTGGGCGTCGAATTAAACAGCGACTATGGGAGGCACTGTGTGGCCCCACCTACAGCTCTATTTTGCAAGCTGATGGACAGCAACAATTTATTCAGTCCTTCTCTGGAGGCCCTAAGGCACCAACGATACACGTGGACATCAGCGAGGAGCCACTTCCACCCAAGAGGAGGACCATCAACACCGTGATGAAGAGTGGAAAGAGGACCAAGAGGAGAAGAAGAAAGCCAAAGCAGAAAGATCCCAGAGAGAACTCAGAGGATCATAGTCCTCTGGTTACTTAAACTGTGATGAATGTGGAAAAAAGAAGAATTGTAAATAATAAATAATGTATTCTGTACAGTATGTACAGTATGTACAGTTTATTTGTATAATGTTTCATACAAAAAGTGCATTTTAGAGGACATTTTGTATGTCCATGCTCATAATAAATACCATGAAAGATTAATTTGTGTCATCTGATTCATATGTGTGCCTTTTGTTTTTATCCACAATACCAGGCTGGATTTCAGAAACAAAATGGGCAAACAACAATACAGATCAAAATGACAATTAATCTTTTACATTCTCTAGTTGTGCAGGCTAATTCAGATGACTAGCATTTTATGCTCATAAATTGACACATGCTGACATGCTCATATGTGGAGATCTTTCAGCATGCGTGGCTGTTAAAGGTTCTCCATATATGAGCATGTCAGCATGTGTCCATTTTTGGTGCTGGTCTGCATAGGTCACACTGTACACAAACCCCATGATGATGCGACGCCACATCACTTCATGATCTGAAATAAATATAGGCCTACCTGCCCCCTTGACCCAATAGCATGCAGACGACAAGTGTGAGGACATAATAGTGAGAAACTACCATGCCTACCACTACTAACATGGTGCAAGAGATCCCCGAGAAGGGTGACATTATAGTGTCCCCACACACAGAATCCCCTCAGCAAGAGCCAGCCATGACTGAGGAACACAACCCAAGCCAAGGGTTGACTGGAAATGAAATCGTTGGCAGTTCAGAGGAGATGGCACAGGCACTCCAGCTCACATGTCTTCTCCCAAACATCTCTGCTTCAGCCAACACCACCACCACCGTCTCCCCCAGAGCAGAGAATAGTACCTCAGACAACAGCGCAGAAGGCATCTCCTTGGGAGCCAGTGGTGTCTCAGATGCCCGTGTGACGCCCCAAAAAGGCGATGAGAAGTGTATGCCCTCAGGCTTGCGCAAAAGGTTCAACGGCAAGCAGTGGAGACCTTTGTGCTCCCGTGAGAACTGCTCTAAGGAGTCGCGACGGGAGGGATATTGCAGACGCCATCTCAAAGAGAGTACATCTTTAAATAATCTGCAAAAGCCACCTGTTCCTGTTATACCCTCACAAAAGGACTGTCCGGAAAAGCCACTTGCTCCCGTTAAACCCTCAGAGACGAGGAAGAGGAAGAAGATCTCTGAGGAGACTCCCGAAGACCGCTTTATAAAGAATGCTGCTGTCATCCCAGACTGTTCTGTCTATTCTGACAACCAACAGCCATCTACAGATACTTTACCATGTGCTGTATCTGAGTCTGAGAAGGAGCCTGTGTTAATTTATGGTCACACTGTATCCGAGTATCAACAGCTGTACCACTCAGTCGTTGACTCCATGATGCAGTTTGCAAATGGCAACCCCCGTGAATACTCCCTGGAGCTTGGGCGTCGAATTAAACAGCGACTATGGGAGGCACTGTGTGGCCCCACCTACAGCTCTATTTTGCAAGCTGATGGACAGCAACAATTTATTCAGTCCTTCTCTGGAGGCCCTAAGGCACCAACGATACACGTGGACATCAGCGAGGAGCCACTTCCACCCAAGAGGAGGACCATCAACACCGTGATGAAGAGTGGAAAGAGGACCAAGAGGAGAAGAAGAAAGCCGAAGCAGAAAGATCCCAGAGAGAACTCAGAGGATCATAGTCCTCTGGTTACTTAAACTGTGACGAATGTGAGGAAAAAAGAAGAAAAAGAAAAAAGAGAATTGTAAATAATACAATAAATAATAATGTATTTTGTATATTTGTATGTTTCATACAAAAAGTGCATTTTAGAGGACATTTTGTATGTCCATGCTCATAATAAATACCATGAAAGATTAATTTGTGTCATCTGATTCATGTGTGTAGGTGAATAGATAATAACAGCCTTTCACCACTGCATGGTTAGCTGTAAGTGACAACTAATCTTCAGCTTTGTTCGCTGGCTTACCTAAATTAGTCAACACATAGGCAATCGTGTGTGCGTATGGATATGGATGTGTATGTACATGTGGGTATGTATACAGCATGTATATGCCTTTGTAAATATGTGACCGAAGGTCTCTTGGGTGGGGCTCGACAAGCCAAATGGCTTCCCCCCGACCCCTTTCAGACTCTGGGGCTTGGGAAGGACATGTGGGAGAAAGAGAGAGGAAAAAAAAAAAAAAATCAAAGTATGTACATATATAAATTATGCGTTTAATGTTTGTATCACTCACCATGCCCTTAAGCGCTGAAATAAACCAAACTGAATTAAACTATATATATATATATATATATATATATATATATATATATATATATATATATATATATATATATATATATATATATAATAGTTTTTTTTATTAGTTAATTCTTGAGAGTGTAAACATGAAACCAAATGGACCCGCAAAGGTCCATTTGGCGGGCGAGGCCGTACCTCCAGCTGCTTGAGCTCAGCCTTCAGCACTTTGTGCGCCTTGGTCTTCTGCTCCACGGCGTCGGACAGCTGGCTGACCTTCTTCTCCAGCGTCTCCTTCTCCTCCGTGCTCACCTCGCCTTGGAGCCGAGCCAGTTTCCTCTCCAGCTGCTGGATCTGGAAGTCCTGAGCGAGGAGAGAAGAACAAAGAGGGGACAGCCATCTGACCGGAGGAGAACTACAGAGGGGAAGCCCAGAGTCTTTGGAGGAGACTTCATAACAATTCCATAATTACAACTGTTTTTTTTTTTTTCCGTGGCATGGATTTGTTTTACTCAACCACAAATGTGAAAAAGCCGGATACCGGTAGCCAGACAAGTTACAGTATGTGTCCGTGTTGTTTACAAAGACGCTGCTGACTGCAATGGAAACAAGTCCCCAGGGGCCAGGACTTTAATATTTCTAACCTTGAAGGGATAGTTCAGATTTTTTGACGTTAAGCTGTATGAAATGCTGTGAAATGGGTTGCAACCGGCCAACAACACGAACACCAAGGCCCATCTCCAATCGATCCTGATTGGATGAAGGCCAGCCTCTCATCCTGATTGGACGAAAGGCTTTTCTCCCAAAGCCCCAACCTGAAACTAGGGTTTTTTGACCACAGGGGCTCAAGTGGGACAGGGAGGAACTCACATGGTCACCACACTCTATAGCAGGGGTGGGCAATTATTTTTCCCGAGGGGCCAAATGAGATACATAAAATATTGTGGAGGGCCAAGACTAAAGGCTAAACTGAAGTCTGTGTAATATTAATGTCATTTCAAGATGAAAGTAAGAGTAAGGCCAACCATTTTGACACCAGGGCCCTCTGTTTATTGACATTTTAGCCCCACAGACCCCAAAACTAAAGATTTCTTTTGCTTTTGTCCACAATTTTGTTTGTGAAATACCGATTTCACAAAACAAAACTTGCAAACATCAATCATTCTTTTACAATCTCTGACTGTTAAGACTAATTCAGGTGATTAATGTTTTAACTGTTGAGAGTGTAAAAATGAATCCAAATGGACCCTTGCGGGTCCATTTGGTTTCATTTTTACACTCTCAAAGAGTTACATCTGGTTAATCAACTATCCATATTTGACTGGAACTCTCTCTAGGACCACTGGTGGCCCCGGACCACTGGTTGAATACCACAGTACCCTTTCACAGGCCGGTCAGAGTCAGCCAAAGGGCCGCATTTGGCCCCCGGGCCGCATGATGCCCAGGTATGCTCTATAATATGGTGGATCAGCCAAAAAAAGAAGAAAAAATAATATTTGAATTAAGTGAAATCACTTACTATACCTTTTAAGTAGTCATTTGTATTGTTTTAATCCTCATGCTACATACGTGCCAGTAAAGTGGCTGTGCCTGCCTGGTTCTACTATACCTGGTTGTACATGATCTCCTGCTGCTGGAGCAGATTGTGGTCCAGTTTGTTCAGTTGGCTGTCCAGACCGGCCAGCGTGGCTCTGCTCCCCGTCAGCTTGGCCACAGAGTCCTTCTCTTTGGTCCGCAGAGCCTGCAGCTCCTGTTTCTCACGAAACAGCGCCTCCCGCTGGCGCAGGAGCTGCACGTCCAAGTCCTACAACAGGAGAGTGGAAGGCTGGTTTCAAAACACTGGTCCCTGTGCTGCACATACTGCGACTGAACTCTGTGTTCTCTATCGTGTTCGAGACTGGCCCTACACTACATAGTATTTAATATGTATGGGAACTTCCCATACATATTGATTAATAGGAAGATTAATCAATTAAAAGGCATTTTCACACACAAATGCGTAATTATATAAAATGATAAATCGTCTCTGTCGGTGTGGAAACCTCATATGTTCCAAACTGTTACTTTACAGCAGTGGTTTTCAACAGGTGGTCCAGCTAAATGGTGGACAGTTGGTAACCAAATGGACCCTTATAGATCTGTAATTCTTGAGATCATAAAACGATACCAAATGGACCCTTATACAGTTCCATTTGGTATCATTTTACGCTCTCAGAATTAAATTATATTTAAGCATCTGAATTATTTAATTTTCAAGAATGTACCCAATTACAAAATGTAGAAGAATTGTTATTTTGACCGACGTTTTGCCAGTTTATCTTGTAAATTGTGGACCAAAACTTGAAATATTTTGGACCTCGGGCCCTGGTATGTAAAAGGTTGAAAACCACTGCTTTACAGGATTCAAATTAAAGTAGAAAATAGTAGGGGTGTGCTGAAATATCGATATATCGATATATCGCAATACTTCCTCCCGCAATAAATAATCGATATGCCGTCGGCAGATATCGATAAATCTGTGAGGAAAAAAACGCGACGCGGAGCGTCCGTAATGGGGATAAATTCGGGAGGATTGCACTGAACAGAGCACTGAACGCTCCCTCTTCACAATCACCATCACCACACACAAACACACGCAGCATACATAGCAATATAGCAGGAGAGAGGAAAAAAAGAGTTATGTTGCAGCGTCCACGCCACGGACCGCCACACACTCTCTCTCTCTCTCTTTCTCTCTCTCTCTCTCCGTCCGCCCCCCCCCCCCCCCCACACACACACACACACACACACACACACAGTTGTAATTTGAGCAGCGTAGCAGCAGCGCTTCTCTTCACACACAGTGAAAGATAGACGGAGAGTCTCAAATCTGCTCTTAACAAGAGCAGATTTGGAACATGCTTAACAGCATGTTCCATTCACCGCGGCATTCGCATATTGATTGATCACCTACCTTACGTTGTGATATCCACTGTATTTGTTATGTGTAGCTGTTAAAAGTAATTCCGTCAGAAAAGTGAAAGTCCCACACTCCAAACGAAAAGGCAACAAATACTCCATGACTTTAGATGGCTTTGTAGGAACTCTTCTCTTGGAATAATTGTAATATCCTCATGGCAAAAGCAGAGAGTCTTCTTGTAAACTAAACTTTAGTCTAACATTGTCTCTCCATGCTTCTGCAGTGCATAGGCTACTGCCTGCACACAGCACGCTGTATAGGGTATTTTTTCCCCTTGAAAATAATTATCAGGCAATATACTTTTTTCTTCTGTAAATATTGAAAATGAAGAAGCCAGGTCAACTGGAATGTGGCTGATTAGGGATTTCCTTTTATTCTTCAGGTATATCTAGTGATTTTTACTGTTTTTATATATGTTTTTTTTTATATTCCTCCCTATAGTGTAATGACTTACAGGGTTAAAATTACCATGAGCACCTGCTACTACTGAGGAATTGGCTTTAACACATGAGCTGATTAGATTTCATTGACACAAATGACACAAAATATGAGTTATGAATTATGATCAGTTTGAAAAATAGAAATATAAGCTTTAGCTGCCTATAAGAAGTAAAATAAAAAGTTAGGTATCAGAATAAAATAGACAAAAGTTGAGGATGCACTTTAGTAATTTCTGTTTTTGCCTTTTATTTATATATTTATTTTTGCAATTACAGGTATCGTGATATATCATTGATGAATTTCAGGCAATATATCGCAAATATCGCAATATATTGAATATCGTGATATATTCGTTATCGAGGCCCTAATATTGTGATATGTATCGTATCGTGAGGTACCCATATCGTCCCAGCCCTAGAAAATAGTAGCCGATCTTCAAGCTTGTGGATCTCTTACTTGAGTTGTGATGCTTTTGTGTGATGCTGATCAACTATCAAAAAAAAGTTCCATACTGCATTGTCATGGCAGATCTTGACCGATATTATGGCTGATGATGAATGCATGTTATGCATCATGCCTAGTGGTAAAACGGGTTCCCAGTATTGTCCTCACACACACACACACACACACACACACACACACACACACACACACACACACACACACACACACACACACACACACACACACACACACCTTCATGGCTTCCTCCTCATCTCGCAGCATCTGCTCCATCTGCGCAGCTCTCTCCTCCGTGCTGAGCACCGTCTGCTGGGCCGTCTGCAGCTTCTGCTCCAACGCAGCCGCGTGGAGCTGTGCCTCCGTCAGTCTGCAACACACACACACACACACACACACACACACACACACACACACACACACACACACACACACGAAATAAAAAAGTTGGCTGGGTTCAGGAGAGAGGCGATCGCCAATTGACAATTCACACGCATGTGCGCACGCATGCATGCATGCATAGCATTGGACTAACTTGTTAGTTTTGTCCTGGATACTTTTCTTCTGGCTGGAGATCTGTGACCTCGCAGCCTCCACATCCGTGGCCGTCCTGTCCACCATGCGCTTCAGATTCTCCAACTGCAAGTTAAAAAGATGGTTGTACCCAATGGCCATATACAGTAGTATGACTTTATTTTAAATCGACTGTTGGTCATTTAGATCAGGGGTTTTCAACCTTTTTGACACCAGGGCACACCATTTATTCACCATTTGAGCCACGGACAACCATTTGGGGACATTTTAGCCCCACAGACCCCAAAACTAAAGAAGCAAAACAGGGAAGCACAACAGGGAAATATAGGCCCCTACAGATCAAAATGGTTTCGTGTTTACAATCTCAACCAACTGGTTAACCAACTTAGCTGGGGACCACCTGGAACCATCTCATGGACCACTGGTGGTCCCCGGACAACTGGTTGAAAACCACCGATTTAGATTATAATTATTTGTAACCTTTAGACATAACAAAAAGTGCTTGATAAATCAATCACTACTGTATGTATCCTCAATTTGCATGTTGCAGCGCCTTTAAAAAACGGGGTCGTCTACTGTAACTACAGTATATCGGCCACATGACGTCCTACGTTCTAATTTAGTGCCCTGGCCTAAACAAATTGAAATTTATTCAATCGCTTGCCTTGACTGGCAAGTGATTTACGTCCCAAGTGCCGTAAAACAAACCTTGCAAATTACATAAGACTTGCCATATGACATATAATGAGTGTTGGGCAGTAACTAATTTTAGATTACATATTACTGTAATATTATTACTTTTGCTCCAAAAAGTAAAGTAACGAGATTACTCTGCAAAAATGGGTAATAAGTAACGCATTACTTTGCAAGTAACGCCAAGTTACTTTTTAAAATGAGCTTGTTGCATGCAAAAATAGAACAGATTTACAAGCTATCGACAGGTACTGTAACAACAGAGATGTGCAGTAGATTGTAGATCCAGTCCACACGCTGCATCCTGTGCACAGTTATGTACACTACAAATCGCTTGCTGCTTTATTTTGTATTTATTTTTAAATACAAGACCTCAACTGTCTTTGAAAACAATTGTGAAAAAGTTTAAAAAGTCAAAGAGGCAAAGAGACTACTATTATTACAATAAATTGGATTCAGTTCTAAAAAGAGCTCGCTAAATAGATTATGTTGTACATCTCTATTTTTTCAAATGTAGGAGTTGAGAACTTGGGAAAGTAATAACGTAATATGTAATATATTACTCTTTGATTCCAGTAATAAGTAAAGTAATGATATTACTTTGTCTAAGGGGTAACGAGTAAAGTAAAGAAGTTACTTTCCTAAGTAATATTGACCAACACTGCATATAATCCTCAAACACCATACATAGGAGGGGCCTAGCACGGCCCTCAAAAAAGAAAGGAGAATTGCTATGATGATGGTACTGGACCTCGTCTTTGAGCCTGGCGCGGTTCTTCTCATGCTCCTGGTGCTCCTGTCGGAGTTTGGCCGCCTGCTTGTTGGCCGCGGTGATCTTCCTCTCGTGCTCCCTGTTGTTTTCGATCTCGTTCTCCAGGAAGCCCTTCTTCTCTTTGACCGTGGCGCTCCTCTCCCTGACCCGCTGGTTCACCTCGCCTAGTTGCTGCATGGGCAGAGGATGACACACCATACAAAACAAACACACATTTACATTTTGCACTTAAAGCGATCGCAATGTAGTCTAGATCAGTGGTTTTCAACAGGTGTTCTGGGGACCAGTGGTCCCTGAGAGGGTTCCAGGTGCGCCCCAGGCTAAATGATGGCAAGTTGGTTAACCAGATGTAACTCTTTGAAAGCGTAAAAATGAAACCAAATGGACCCGCAAGGGTCCATTTGGTTTCATTTTTACACTCTCAAGAGTTAAAATATTCATCATGAACTAGCCCAAGTCACTACTAGAGCATGTAGAAGATAATGATCATTTTGATCTGCATGTTTGACTGTTGGGGACAAAAGCAAAAAAAAAAACTTTAGTTTTGAGGTGTGTGGGGCTAAAATGTCATCAAATGGTGTTCTGTGGCTCAAATTCTGAATAAATAGTGGGCCCTGGTATGAAAAAGGTCGAAAACCACTGGTCTAGACTATAGAGATCTTTTGGACATATGAACTTTCCACCCAGCACAAACAAAATATTAGCACAGGGTTAAAGCTTTGTGGCAGCATTTCAAGTTAATTGTGGCAGAGTGCCCTCTGGTTACCAGTGAACACTGCTGCATCTCGCCGTCTCGTGTCCTCATCTGTGCTATGGTCTTCTCCCACTGACGGATCAGCTCCTGTCTCTCCACGTGGGCCTGTCGGAAGTTCTCTGCCGTCTTGTCCAAACTGATCTGTTTAACAGAGCATATAGAGGAGAACCACACACCAGCACAAGTGCATGTTTTTTAGTTTTACCATAGAAATCTTAGAGACATACTACTGGCTGAATCTTGATTTAATTTATTTTTATTGTGTGTCCATTCCTGTGTCTAGGACTCTAGGTGACCTTTGACATGATAGGCTACCGGTATACAGTATGTGTCTCAAATACATGAATCTCAATAGAAGAGCATAGAGACACACCATACCAATTGTATAACCTGTTATTATACAGTATACCACCATACAAGTTTTATCCAATAACCAAAGTTAACACTGAGGAGAGGTGAAACAGTACCTGTGCCAGCATGGTTTCGGTCACTGCGTTGTCCAGTGTTTTGTGCATTTTATTAGCCTCGACGGTCTTCTTCTCTATAGCTACTGTGAGGGACTGAAACAACAGGCCAGAATCATGGATGTTAGATTCACAAAAAGATACTGACCCTTTTGGAAGTGAACACTGGCATCATATTTAGGACGAAAGAAATCTTGAAAAACTGAAATAAAAGTCGGATCTTCAAATGGATGTCAAAGTAGAGGTTATGACTAAAACAAAAAGCCCTTTCATTTAGTGTTATTAGCTTGTAGACTATCGACTCACCAATACACACCAATATATTGATCTAAACAATTAATCATATATTTGACTCATGGTGAATATTTCCAAATACATAAGATGATATTTGGAATTTGAAAAGACAGAGAAAAATAATCGGGTCTATTTGTAAAGGCACAGAAGAAAACGGGATACATAACTGTATTAGAGGCATCTTGTTGAAAAGATGCCTCTAATGCCTCTAAAAGAAGTTTAAAACACGTGCACGCACACTTGCATTTGCATGCGCATTTGCTGGCACCTGCGCAACACACACAAACACGCTATTAGAAAAAAAAGTATAGCACATTGAGAAAGATTGTTCACAATTGTTCACAATGTCCAATTGTATCCATAACTGACAAGACAAAAAACATAGGCCTACTTTTTCCCCAAAAATATTTTAGATGTGCGAAGTGGGGGGACGCCGTCCCCCTGCGTCGCCCCTCCACTACACCCCTGGTCCCCCACCTTGATCTTGCTCTCGTCCTGCTGGGCGTACTTGACGATGGCCATGGTGTCGTCGTCTTTGCGCGCCGACTCCTCCAGCCAGGCGTCCAGCGTCTGCTGGTCCCAGTTCAGACGGTTCCTCAGCTCCTCCAGCTTCTGGTTGGCCTTGAAGATTTCATTCTGGAAGACAGAAGACACCACTTGAGCACTGCAAGCAACTCGTGGCGTAATAATAAGCCTATAAAGCAGTGGTTTTCAACCATTTTCATACCACTAATTATTATGCATTTTAGCTTTGTTTGATCCCATAACTAAGGATCTACTAAACTACTAAACTGAGGAATTTTTTGGTCCACAATTTATGAGCGATAAGTGGCAAAATGTTGGTCAAAATAACAATTCTTCTACATTTTCTAATTGTGTAGGCCTAGATTCTTGAAAATTAAGTCATTCAGGTGTTTAAATATAATTTAACTCTTGACAGTGCAAAGTTTTTTACGCTCTCAGGAGTTACAGATTTATAAGGGTCCATTTGGTTACCAATGCTCCATCATTTAGCGGGGGGACCACCTGGAATCCTCTCAAGGACCACTGGTGGTTCCCTGGACCACCGGTTGAAAACCACTGCTATAAAGGGCCAATTTAAAAAAACATTAGTCATTGAAAGGGTATCAAAGGATCACAATATGACCTCCTGGGTGTTTTTCTTCTCTCTCAGGCGTCCCAGCTCAGTTTGCAGGCGTCTGTTCTCCTGCGCCAGTCGACCTGCCTCTCTCTCTGCCACCGCCTTCAGGTGCTTCTCCGACTCCGTCTCTCTCTCCCGGGCCAAACGCAAAGCCTGCGGATAACACATCTCATATTCTGGAAAAATAGCAATGCCACATGCAGAAATACTCTGTTTACAAATAAAATCCTGTAATCACAAAGTCAAGATTTTATTTTTGGTACAGAATAACTACACAATTTGTGATTTTTATTTTACTATTTTTTTTTCTTTTTTCTTTCAGAAATAGCAAATCTACAATCTTAAAAGATGTCTTTTTTAGTTCTGCTTTTTTTTAATGAAGTATAAAATAGGGCATGATTGGTTGATGTTGCTTGATGAACACAACTTGATGACGTCATCGAGTTGATTTTTCTTGTAGTGAAATTGTAGTGAATTTTAGTGAAATAAACACCAAAAACAAACACAAGATTTACTTCTGAAATGTGCGGAATAGAAGTATAAAGTGTGAAAATCTGGTAATAAGTAACTAATAAGTAAGTAAGCGTAACTCACAAATGGTCTCTGTGGTGCCATAGTTAAAGTAAAGTGTTTCCTAGAAATGGAGGTCTGAAGAAGATCATTAACATGGTTAACTTGAGGACACCATCAAGTTGTGTTTCATCATAGTATTTTGATTTTTCTTTTAGGACCTTTTTTCCTGAGAGTGTACAAATGTGAACCAATAGGGTCCATTTGGTCCACATTTGTACACGCTGAAAATGTTAAAAATGGGTGTGATTCCCCTTTAAGTAAATGTACTTTAATGTTACTTTCGAGGTCACCACTGCTTATTATTTAGACACTGAAGCAAACAAAAAGGCACGCACATCCCAAAAAAACTAAGCGCCAGCTGCTGCCAGTGCTGGGCCGAAAAGGAAACTAGAAAAAAATAAATAGGGTCCGCACACTGGAATGCTGCTCCACGTTTGTGGTGAAATAAAACCTTTAAATGTGGAGCAGCAGTCCAGTGTGCGGACCCTATTTATTTGTTCTTATTATTTAGACATTCACATGGGGCCATTCTATGGTAGGGTGACAGTTGTTACATGCAGACTGTGTGTCACCTACCTGAGTGTGTGCCAGCTCTTGGTTGACGTTCTTCATGTGTTCGGACATGGCTTGTATTCTGTCCTTACATTCTGCAACTTTATACTCCAGCAGTGTCCTCTCCTTTTCCTTCCTCTGAACCTGTTTGTTGGGAGTTTAAAAACATAAACGCATGGTAATTGTGATAAGTTCGCTCATTGATTGAATTGTAAGCTATCTTGCATTACAATGTGTGCATATCAGTGGGTTTTCCACCAGTGGTGAGGGGAACACCAGCTCGTCCTTATTGTTGTGTTTCAACTGGTCCCCTTGTGGCTAAATGATGGAGAGTTCAGTTGGTATTGCCAAATAAATAGACCCCTTAGAGATTTTTAACTCTTGAGTGTAAAATGAAACCAAATGAACCTGTATGGGTCTGTTTGATTTCATTTTACACAGTGGTTTTCAACAGGTGGTCCCCAGCTGAATGATGGAAAGTTTGTTAACCAGATGTAACTCTTTGAGAGTGTAAAGCACTAGAGAGTTAAAATATTCATCATCTGAATTAGTCTTCACAACTAGAGAATGTAGAAGATTAATGGTCATTTTTGATTTAATCTTTAATTTAATCTTTAGTTTTGGGTATGTGGGGTAAAATATCATCAAATGGTGGTCCGTGGCTCAAATGCGGAATAAATGGTGGGCCCTGGTATCAAAAAGGTTGAAACCCCCTGATTGTATGCTCTGTAGAGTTGCTTTCTTGTTAAACATGTGCATTACTTAATTTACGAGAATGCATTAATTTAGAATGGTTTAGTGATGTTGGTTGGGTATGTGATGGTCTGGACCACACACATAGTGGTCCCCAGGTTTGCTCTGAGTGGGGTTAATTGGTGGTCCCTGACTCAAAATCTGTTTTAAACCCACTGATGCAATAATATGATTGAAGCACTAACCTCATCTTGCAGAGCTTTGTTTTCAGCGTTAGCCATGGGCAGGGCAATGCCCTCATCCCAGCCGACCTCAGCCAAAAGCATGTTGGACATTTCTGCTGCTGAAAGAAGAAATGTTTAGTTGAGACACGTATAAAAACGAGTTCATTTCATTTACGATAAAAGTTGCAATATCATCTACATACCTGCTAGTGCTTTTTTACGTGGCCTTGGCTTGGGGTCTTGATCCAGAGACGGATACGGTAGCATACATCTGTTTGTGTGTTGCTGCTTGGCAACAACAAGAACCTAAAGTCAGCTCTGAACGTGCCGCTAGAGGGCAGCGGAGTAAAACTTGCGTTTTCGTTGGTTGTAGCCTACCAGTGGTTTTAACCTTTTTAATACCAAAACAAAACATGTATTCAGAATTTCAGCCACGGACCATCATTTGATGACATTTTAGGCCCACTGACCCCCTAAATAAATATTTATTTTGCTTTTGTCCACAATTTCAGCCTGGATGTCGGAGAAAACAAAGCAGTCAAACAGATCAGATACAGATCAAAATGACCATTAATCTTCTAAATTCTCTAGTTGTGTAGACTTGGGCTAATTCAGATTATAAATATTTTACCTCCTGACAGTGACATTTGGTTTCATGTTATGGAAGAAAATTGACATAATATTCTATTTAGTTGAGATGTAACCTGTATATTTGTGTGCGCTCACTACACAGGTATTCAATACTTGTCCATATATTTATTCATATATTGCGAATCGCAGGATGTAACATGCTATGATTTCTCTATTCATAGACCTAACATTATACAGGTAGTGCTATAGGAAGTTAGAATATTTCTTTATTGTGGGATCTTGTGTATGGGTAACATGATGATTCTATGCTGGTTCCTTCACATTATGTTCCTTCACCTCTAGTCAACTGTGTACACTGTATGTTGTGTATGATACAATTTCTATTTTGTGATATGTGATATTTTGTGATATGCAATCACTTATGTAAACGCTAGATAATGCCAACAACTCAGTAATCATTGATTACAGCAGGTATTTTATAATGTAAATTCAATTGGCTGTATTATCCATAAAGAAATCATGATGGAAATAATTGCACATTAATTTAAGTTAGCCAAGTATCTCATATTACAGATACCAGTAAAAATAAAACAGCACACCCGACGACAAAAAAATAAGTAAGAGAAATATGAGGCACGGAAACATTAAAGATATCAAATTGAAACATTTATTATCTTAGACATTTGTGTGTGGAATAGCATTATGCTTAAAACAAAAAAAGGAAAATATTACAATCAATGATTTGTACTCATCTGTCACACAAATGTTTCATAAAACAAACAAAAAAATCCATTAGCGGGAATGCACACAAAGTACTAAAAGTTGATTCAATATTTGAAAAGGATGACATTCCCTCATGGTGCCATTGTGTTTAGACTAGGGTTTAGCTGCAGTATGTCTATGTTGGGCGCCATTTGCTCGTGAAAAAAAAAAAAACAGTGGTTCTCAAATGGGGGGCCCAGGCGGGACGCCCACCTCAAGGTTCCTTGAGGGGGAGGTACCAAATGGACCCCTTACAAGGTCTGCAACTCTTTAGTGTGTTGTGTTGTGTTCCATTTGTTCACTCTCAGAGTTTACAGGGTCCTTGAAATTAAAAGCTTTGAGAACCACTGACTGACCTAAACCCACCGTGAACACCTAAACACTGGCCGTAGGAATTACTTACGAGGTCCAAAATGCGACTCATCTCCGGTTGGATCGAGAAACCACAAAAAAGCCCCCATTTGTTAAGATAAAAGCCCCAAACCACCACAAGTCGACCGAAGAGGAGATACGCCTTTCTATATATATACATATATATGTATATGTATATATATATACATATATATAGTCTCTGTTGTGTAAAACATCTCAGTCCTGAGGGTTGTAAAGGCAACGTAGATCTCATGTCAGTGCAGCCCCCCGCTATCGGTTCGCCACCTTGTTTGTGTGGTTTTTCTTCTTCCGTTATTGACAACGTTGCGGACGTCTGTTCGTCAAACGGCCGTGCTTTTGGTCCCGATGTGCGGCCGCGCAAACTCCACAAAGTCATCAATGAGGACTGGCCATGCCCCTAAGAGTGGAGACAAACATGTTGGCGGTTAGGATCAAATATCCTCCATATGGTTGCCGTCGGCCAAACACCTCATCTTCATATTTTAAAAAGGTAATAGAGGTAACATTTTGTTTGGGGTGAGGCAGCGTTTTAGCCAATCGCTGCACAGTGAGGTGGAGTTAGATTCTGTTTTTAAACAAATCTGTTTACAAACACACTCACTCTACCACTCACTTCATGTCTGATTTTTTCCCCCCGTAAAATTAAGCCTACTTGACCATATTAGGTGAAAAGAAGCTCCCATTCTCATTAGCAGATCTACATGCTCTCAACGTGTTGATGTAAATTAGTTGAACCATTTTAAAATATTATTTAAAATAATAAAAAAGGGGGGTGGCGCAAGATAATGCCCTAAATAGCATTCAGAGATTGTGGAATAGTTACTGTATCTGGCTACTCAAACCAAGTGTGCAACAACAGGTCACAAAATCGTGTTGCTTGTACATCTTGTCGATCCAAGCTTTACAAAAACACCCACCTTCCTCATCATAATTGGACATGTCGTCTGTGATCATTGTGCTGAAGTCTAACAAGAGGTTCCATGTGTCCTTGGGGATTGATCTTTTATGATGCTCCTACATCACAGGAAAAGAACACGGCGCCATAAAACAATAATCAGAAACAAACTACATGATAATATAACAATTAATAATTGAGACTCAAGTAATGATCGGCTTACAACTAAAAATTTGTTCCAAAGGTCCAAGAACTTGAATCTTCCAGCCAGTACTAAATTCCAATATGCAATTGCCATTTCTAGATCTAGAGGAAGAAAGGAAAATGCAGAAATAACGTCAAAAATAACATCAAGAAATATAACTCCGTAGGTATTCAACCAAAGACAACAAAGAAGAAATGAGACAAATGAAACTTACCCAAACCTTTCTGGCCAGGATTCTTGGCAAAGTTAAATGTAAACTGGTAAAAGTCCTTAAACCTTCCTTGGTCTTTCAGCTCTTGCTCCATTTTTGGTAGTTGAGCTTTTAGTTTGTCTATACTGTCACACCTGCAGAAACAAACAGGAGCAGAAGAGATACAATTTCTCTCTGTCGGGTGGAAACCTTATGCTATTTTTTGATACCAATAATAGCAAAAGTAGCAATCGTTTCTAGCCTGCTATATCTGCAACATTTGATACTGTTGTGATCACACAACGGACAGTGATACTGTCTGTTGTCTGCTGTAGGATCAAGTAGGCCAGTAGGGCATTAATTTATGAACAAACAAAGAGAGATTTCTGGTAGCCTGATAGCAACACATTTCTAAACTGCAAACTATACTGCTGTGGCTCACAACATTTTCATTATGGGAGAATTGAACCCGGGGCAACTGACCAATCACATTCTCTGTTTCTCCAAAGTGGAGGTTGGGAGAATCACAACATCTGGTAGTGCAAATTTAAAAGAAACAGTATGGAGGATTGCATTTCAGAGATTGCAAGCAACATCATTTTGTTGTTCTATCGCATATTTCCGATAAAATGTTCAGAGGTCGAAGAAGGCGGGCATGTATGTATTTGGGACTGATTTTTTTTAGTAAAAAAACAAATACTGTACTTGCTCGCATTGACATGTTTTGAGCTTGTAGATTGGCCATTTTAACTTTGTTTTTCAAAATAGTTAATAGGAAAAAGTTAGGGCATAGGGGTTTCGGTCATGTGATGAAAACTGTTATTACAGCACTATGTGTTAACATTTCGGTCTAATACATTATTAATTCAAATCGATCAATGCTCCCGTTCTCACCCTTGTTCTGTCATGCCGTCCATGAACTCCTGCTTAGAGAATTCGCACTGCGTTGCCGCCCGGAACTTCCAGGCGATGAGGAGAACACTTATACTGGCAGGATCCAGACCTAGGTCATCACAGAACTGCTGGATCCCATCAATACCGATCTTATTGTCATCCTGGGGATCTGAGCCACATTGATAGACAGGTGTTTTTTATGCATTAAGAAGGCAATTATTTTCAGTGTCATACTTGCTTCTGTATTACAGTTTATGTCATTGTCCAGTTAGATTAGTGGCTCAAGGTACCCCCAATGGGGGTTTCAGCTAACGTAGTTAATATAGCATAAAGATAAGTTAAAACTACTTTGAGACAATTTTGTACTCTGGAATTATCAAAATATAGCTGATCTACAAGCACTAAAATTACAACTGCAAATTTGAGTACATTTCTTCCGTTTATGGAGATCCCTGGATTGTTTTAAAGAAAATATTCTCTTATGGCAGTCCCTGGTACGAGACACTTAAAGATCGATCAAGATCTGCCACCAAATTGTGGGGGAAAATCGTAGCAGTCATGACGCAAAGTATTTTAGAGGTGCTCCAACTAGATCAGTGATTGGCAACTTAGTTCCATCTGGAGAGGCCAATCTTTTTTATATCATTTAAATGCTATGAAGTCAATCAGATACTGTATAAATAGTATAATATCATTTTGCATTGCTGTCCGGCCACACGCAGGAACAGATTTTGACATAACATTTTGGAAATTGGAAATTATGGATTATGGAATTATGAAGATTGTACCTGCCAATCGCGAGAAAAAACATTCAGGTCCGTTCCAAAAAGAAAACAAAACACACACATCAGATGTCCGAGTCTGAAATCAGAGTGTATTTTTTGCGTCCTTTGTGTACATGAAAGAGACTGAAACCTACCTCTGTATCTGTTGTAGAGCTGCTCGAGCTTCTTCTTGTCGAACGACCCCTTTAGGTTGGACACGTATAGCTCTGGGTTTTGGAAGAAGTTGTCTGTGGCCACATCTAGCTTCCAGTCATTCTGTGATAAGCAGGTTAACGCTGTCTTCTCGTTGGATTGCGTGAAGATCATGAACTGACGAACTTTATCCTTCTGTGAGGATTTCAGCTTGTTCTGCAACAAAAGGCATCACAACACAAGTGTTAGTGTGTGGCACAATTTTTAGTGCCTTGTTTTACATCTTGATACTCTTTAACACACGTGTTCAGGTACGTAGGCTATCAACGATTACGTTTTGTCGTGGTCCAACTTGTATGCCTACAACTGTTCATTTTAAGGATTCAAATAAAAAAAATAGCACATCGGGAAGCTTTGTGCTGCATTTCGAGGTTGTAGATCTACATTTGTGATTTGTTTTTGTGTAGTCTCTGTTGTGTAAAACATCTCAGTCCTGAGGGTTGTAAAGGCAACGTAGATCTCATGTCAGTGCAGCCCCCGCTATCGGTTCGCCAATTTGTTTTTGTGAAGTAAGCAACCATCAAATGGAAGTGGATCCCAGACCACAGTGAATACAGTGATCACAGTGAATACAGTAGCCGAGAAGTGCCATAAATCAAAATGATAAGGTTTAGTGGTTCAGTTCGGAGGATGTTTATATGCTTTTCATTGATGTACATGTAACATGTAAAGAACACTCTAGGACTGCAACTATCGCTTATCTTTTGTAGTTATGCTGACATTTGAACGGCCTTAAAGTTCATGGATTTCTTCAGCATCCTCACAAGACTGAGGAGCAGAGAATTGTTTTGATTCAACCTAATCATCGATAAGTGTTTTTATGCGTTATGGAAATCAACACAAAAGTGAAATATACATTGTCATACACTATATTGCACAATAACCTGACACGATTATTTAACCATTTTTACTATTTTGGAACATTTTGATTAGGCCTATCATTATAAATCGATTATCATCATTATCTCCTGTCTGACCCGTCTTTCATCCTGTGTTTTTCTCTCAACCAAAAGCACTGTCTAGCGGTCTAAACCCACTTAGACTGCATCCACTATCAAATGGCATCAGTGAACTATTAGCCTAACAAATAGTTCAAACATAATGTGCCTATGTCTTGTCTCCTTCTACAGAGCACATGGGTGTTGTGAGAGAAGCTTACATCAAACATAAGCACTTGACTGTGTGCTGATCGACACTTTAAAATATAATGTTACAAGTGCATTTTTAAATACTAAACTGATTTCAACTGATTTCCAACGTCTGAATGGCAAGGCTAGCTGGCTATTTTTTACGGTTAGCTTGTTGGCTAATGTTGGCAGGACAGCTACGTTTGTTTTTGTATTCTTTAGCGGTTTCAAAAGGCCATCAAGGCTAATTTTTGGCCGTGGTGAGCATGTGATGAGTGTTTGATCAGTAAATTGTACACCGTGTGTGTTCGTGGAGCCTGTATAACTCTACATTGAGATGTTTCTCACCATGTTTGTAAATGCTCGACTCCCTTTTTCCCATCCAGCTGGTTAACCTGTGGTGTGTCAAGTGTCAGGTTGAGGAACAAAACCATTTCCGGTATCGGTGTTTTCCCCCTTCAAAATAAAATTAATTAAAGGCATCTATCTGAGTTCTACATTCTAGGGTTCAGATACCCGCCTTCAAACACACACATACTAGTAGGCCCTAGAATAAATTGATTATTTTAAGGCCTAGAATATATATACTTGAGCTTATTATAGATGTAAGGCTGTGGCAGTCGGTACGGCTCACAAATCCTGTAGAATGCCATCCTACAATTTTCACTGTAGATCTGTCAGTCAGCCAATCTCTCTCTGCGCGCGCGCGCGTGCGTGTGTGTGTGTGCGTGCGCGCGCGCGTGCCTGCGAGCGTGTGCGCTTGCAGTGCGATTTACAGTACAATTCAAAATAAAACTCAAGACTGATAGAATGGACAAACCAGCCACACTTGTAGTGTATCATCCTCTTAGCAATCAATCCATTCATTGGGGTTTATGCCTTATGGTAGGAGAAATAGCCAATAAGGAGTTTTGCACAAAGTAACACCTGTACTATTTTGTGGGGAACAAACAACTAGAAAAAATGTAACAAGTTAAAAGCGTTACAATCGGAAATGCTCCTAAATGTAGTTCTTCTCACACTGTGGTCAGTGTGGTCATGGATCTGACCCGTCCGAGTCTCCGTACGAACCTAATCACCATCTGAACATGCTGCAATATCCTTCCGCTGAATAAAATAGAACACATTCATTGGCCATACCGTCATCGATTAATATCTCATTGTCGCCGTTGTTAACGCGTTTTTAAATAACTTCGAACCAATAGCCGACAGCGTACATCCTATTATCCATCTATATAATCGATACATCAATCAGCGCGAGCGTATTGATCCCGTGTGTGAAAGTAGTCCCAGTAGTCGTCATAAAGGCACTCTTCTCGTCATCAACGATCTTTCCAGTCGCATGCCGAAGGTGGGAACGGATCATGTCTAGCGATTCTGCTGATTACAACAGGTAAAACATGGATAATAACGCCATTCAATCAATATTATTAAAACGTTGGAGTTTTAAAACGTCCCGTTGGTGCATTTACGAACTCGCGTCACGTTATTTGATCGTTTAGGGTGCGTTTAAGTAACCCAAGTCGTGGCCGCTGGGGTGGGCCAGAACCATAAGAGTATAGACGGGAGTTGCGATATTGAGGGGGCAGAAAACGAGGCAGTCGCGTGGTTCGTGTACCCGCGCGAGCCTGTAGACTTGAACGCATTCCGCAAGTTCCGCTGTCCCCCTTTCAAAAGAAGTCAATGTGGAAGAGCCGCCATTGGACTGGGTCCCACTGAAGTGAGCGGAGTTTGCCGTAACTCTTGTCTTAACTCTATGGCTCAGGGGTGGGCTGGTGAGAAGAGCAGAACTACAAGAAGACCATGCGTAACGTCCGAGTCGCGTGCTGAGCTTTTAGATCTGCTCTTCGCCATTAACGGCGGCAGCGCTAGCATTGCCTGTAAACGATGGACGGAGCCGATTAAAACGGACCCAAAAGGAACCGCTAACCCGCTTAAACGTGCGATTTTGTCATGTGGCACTTGTGTATTATTGCCCTTTAACTGCCATTTGAAAGAGTTCTACCCACTGATTGCTGCTTCCAAGTGTTTTTAAATGGATCATAGCACACGTACTACACGTCCAAGGCCTTGCAGCTCCACGTGATTATGAATTTCACCTCAGTTCTAGGCTAGACCCGCCTTTACCGGGTCTGATTAGCAGGCATAGTTTTGCTGAGGTACTTTTAGATCAGGAGCTCCTCGGCTAAACGAATCCGTACCAAATGGACTTTTATGGGTCTCTAAGTCGGTGTACAAGAGGAACTTTGTTTTTGCAATGTAAATCGGGGTTCCCAGAGATTGAGCTGCCATTAAACGAGGGGTCCATAGCCCAATTCAGGTCAAACTTGGTGATCATTGAGATGCCAGGACCGCGCTGTCAATATATTTGTGGGGTGGCTTGACACGGTTTAGGCGTGCATAGTTGCAAAAAACGTGAACTGTCAATCAACAGCGGGACTTTCCTAGAACTGCGGTGGGATCCATAAAACGCGTCCCTCTAAGGCCCTGCAGGCAGCTCCTGCATCTTGCGGCCTGGTTTGGGTTTTCTTCTCGTCGTCGGACATGTTGGACTGCTGCAGAATTCACATCATCTCCATGTTGAGAGCACTGTAGTTCCAGTAAGAGACGATGCCCTGTTAATTACGGCTAATTATCTGAATGCTCGGATGATGACTCCAGTATAGGCTTCATTTTTAGGAGGACAGTGTCGTCTTGGTTACATAACATTCTAATAAGGGGGAGTCGCCGGAGCTTTGGCTGTACGAGGAATTTGACACGTGTGGCGCCCCATTAAAAACAGGAGACCTACGATGTATGTCTGGGGCGTAGCAAAAAGCAGTTACTGTACTGTATTACGTGTCGTTTACTAACAAACAGATCGGCCGCGGCGCAAACTGTAAAACTAATGCTAAATGGATGCGGAGGAGAAAAGAAGCAACGTGATGTGACGTGATGTTTCATATACCATCTTTCGGCTGAGCTATAGCAATGCTGATAGCTTTATTGTTACTGATCACATCTTTTGCCTTCTCTTTATTGACACATGGTATAGCATTTTTTTTGTTTAAGAGGTAGTGTGCTTTTTCCCCCGAATGATGCACTGATAGGAGATTCTTGACCGATACGGATAATTAAAAATAACAATTAAGCAGATACCGATGTATGCTTATGCTTATTTTATTTTTATTTTCCTTTGTTATAGGCAAACTATACATGGTCATTCAGAAATGCATGTTTATCAACAGCAGATGCACATCGGCTACTGCCTTTGTTTAATGTCAGTTTTAATGCCGATGTTGACAGCAAATATTGAGTCCAAAGCAAAATTATGATACATCGGTGGATCACTAGTTTTAGTTAAAAACCTTTCTTTTGAAGGACATATTTTCTTCTTTCCTCAGCTCAAGAGATAGAGACCATGGGGGACCAGAGGGAATGGAACCTGATGGTGTCATCGAGGTGACAATTATTTTTATTAAAGAGTTAATGGTACCTTCGAATCGTTTTGCCCATTATGATTGATGCAGTAGTGGGTAGTGGTGTTACATGTGAAATGATGGCATACCATCTTTCGGGACTGATTTTTGCAGTGCTGATAAACTTTCTTTTTGCTGATCACATGTTTGTTCACATGATGGGATGTGGGACATCAAATGCAAAATAGTTGAGACCAATTTCTAATATAGTGAATCTTCGAATGAGCTTCTACTTCAACTGTATTTGCTTGGGAAGAAGACAAGCCAAGTTGAAAATGTTAATGTTCACCAGCCTGATTGGGAACTAATAATACTAATTATAATCAACAACCAATATATTTGTTTTTGGGGGCTCCCTAACGCACCATTTTCAAAGTTGGGTCTATGCCTGCCGAATGTGTATAAATGTATGTGTCCTTGACTTATAAAATATTTGAAAACCTCTACTATGCACACATCTGTATATTCACACGTGTCCGTCTCTCTCTTGCAGAGCAACTGGAATGAGATTACAGATAACTTCGATGATATGGCCCTAAAAGAAACCCTTCTGAGGGGAATCTACGCTTATGGTTTTGAAAAGCCATCCGCCATTCAGCAGAGGGCAATCATTCCTTGCATCAAAGGTGAGGAAAGTAACATTTGCCTATGTGAAACCTAGGCCACATGCATGTGGTCCATGTTTCATTCTCTGGCATAGCCTATCCATGCTTGGTGTAGACTCCTATATATTATAGCATTTGTTTCGAGACATGTGAAATGATGGCATACCATCTTTCGGGACTGATTTTTGCAGTGCTGATAAACTTTTCTTTTTGCTGATCACATGTTTGCTCACATGATGGGTCTTTTTGTACTTATTTGGAGGAAACAAAAGCTGTCCTTTTGTTTATGGTAATGGTCAAGAGAAGTATAGCCAAATGTCAACCGAATTGGCTCTTCACTAAGCCCCTCCCCAACCCGGCCTTGTCCAATAGGCACGTTGGAAGAGGAAAGCTTGACCTGGATAGCAATAGTTGCTAAAGTATTTGGATTGCCATTGGAGAGTGAGCAAGAGCTCATTCTAATTGTTCTAGTGTGATGAGATCCATAATGTAGTGTGTCTTAGGGGTCTTTTTAATTGATGTTTTAACTCCACTAGGCTATGATGTCATTGCCCAGGCCCAGTCTGGCACTGGTAAGACGGCCACTTTTGCCATCTCTATCCTGCAGCAGCTGGATATAGAGCAGAAGGAGACGCAAGCTCTGGTTCTGGCCCCGACCAGAGAGCTGGCTCAGCAGGTATGCTGTTCCTGTGGTCAACCTTAAACTTTAAGCAGTGTCTCAGACCAAGGCGGCATATTGGGACAGTGGCTCAAATACTGAAAAGGTACTATTTTCACTTCTATCTGTAAAAAGTCTAAAAGAAACAGTGATTTGACCCTCGTAGGATTGGTGTAGTCCCTGTCCATGACTGCATTGGTCTGAAAGGTGAACTGTCTTTCTTCCAATACGAAATGTTTTTAATGCTTTGATGTCTGTAATGATTTTTATTCTGTGCAAAAAATAAAATACGAGTGACATGATGGCATACCATCTTTCGGGACTGACTCTGCAATGGAGAAAAGTTACAAAGTTTACTGATCACTCGTAAACCTTTATCTCAGTGGTTATTGAAATGATCATCCCCCTGCAAAATGTGGTGTTGATGAAGCTTCTCTTAAAGGGGAATTCCACCCATTGCACCCATGGCACATTCTGTAACAGAATGTGACCATGTTAATGTCTTCATTTAGGGCCTTCCATTTCCAAGAAACATGGGGGGGGGGGGGGGGCATGAAAGTTTCATAACCACTGACCTTATCTGTTGACCTCTGCCATGTCTTCATGACGCATGTGTTTGTTTGTTGTTTTGTTATAATAATTCCTCCTCTTAGATCCAGAAAGTCATCCTGGCTCTGGGTGACTACATGGGGGCAACCTGCCACGCCTGCATCGGGGGCACCAACGTCCGCAGCGAGATGCAGAAGCTCCAAGCGGAGGCGCCTCACATAGTGGTGGGCACCCCGGGGCGCGTGTTTGACATGCTCAACAGGCGATACCTGTGTAAGTACTTGGATGTACAGTAGTAGGTCCTGCAATGCTTGATTGGCTGATCCATTTCATCAAAATTAAACAAATTAATTTGTGAAATCAATCAGCCTTAGCGTAACAAAGTATAATAATAAAGGGCCATTGGTGCTAAGACTCATCGGATGGAGCCTAAATGGATTGCATAACAGGGGCAAAAAAACCAATACTGCAAGGTGTGCAGTATTTTCTTTTCTTTTCTTTTTTCTTTTTTTTTTTTTTTAGAATATTTTGATTTAGTCTTTTCAATAACACACATTTAGTCTTTTAGTCCCATTTAGTCTTCTGCAATTCTTAGTCGACGAAACAAGTCTTGCATACAAATACCTTGTAGGATTATATATGTTATACAGATTTAAAGTTTTTGGTATGAAGCATGTCTTGTTTTAGTTCACATACTTAGAAAGAAAAAAGGAAGATAAAAATGTGTCTTATTTCATTAGTCTTAGGTTATTATTTAGTCTTTTGAAAATCATTTTTGTTAGTCTAGTCTTGGTCGACTAAATATCAAAAACCTTAGTCGGCTAAGTCTTTAGTCTTGGTCTTAGTTGCCAAAAACAACACTGCCACCTTGTCAAGCAGGCACGCGATGTGACATGATGCCTCATATACCATCTTTCGGCTGAGCTAGTAATGCTGACGACTTTAATTATGCTGATCACATCATCTGCCAAGAAAATGATTAGTAGTAGATCCCTAGCCTAGATCTGACTGTATGTATTTGTGGTCTGTCTCACACCCAATGGCTTTTAATTTTAGCCCCGAAGTTCATCAAGATGTTCGTTCTGGATGAAGCGGACGAGATGTTGAGCCGGGGCTTCAAAGATCAGATCTATGAAATCTTCCAGAAGTTGAGCACAAACATTCAAGTAAGCTTTTTTCTTTTCCCACCTTATGTCTGATGGGATGAATTGATCTTAAATCCACTTCTGCTGTAAAAGAACTCTGCTAAAATTGATTGATCCAGGTTTTCTTGTTTCAGTCAGTAATGCTAGCAGAGTATGCAAGCGGAAGGAGATTATCAGGCAATGCGCCGCAAATGAGATGTGGTCGAACCTCTTTCTTAATGTTCGGTGGCTTCTGTCTCGAGGCCCATTTGCTACAGTTGAAAATTTAAGTTAGGATTTTTACCTTGTGTCTGTTGAATGGAATCTATTCAAAACTGTTACTTTTTCAGTATTCCTTTTTTTTATAACGGTAGAAGTAGTCGATGTAAAAGCCTGAAACATGTAGTTTGCGATGCTGTTCAAGCCTACAAATCTGCTATTTGGTGTGACTAGTATGATCATGTGGGGGCATTTGTTTGCAGGGGAAAAAGAAAATATGGAGAACATTTTTGCCTGACGGCAACGATAACATCATAACCACTTCTAAGACTTCATAGTTTCCCCTCTCATCCACCCCTCAGGTGGTCCTGCTCTCTGCCACCATGCCGGCAGACGTGCTGGAGGTGACCAAAAAGTTCATGCGAGAACCCATTCGCATCCTCGTGAAGAAGGAGGAGCTTACCCTGGAGGGTATCAAGCAGTTCTACATTAATGTGGAACGTGAGGTCTGTGCAGCAAACTAAAAAACTGCTTTCTGTTTAGAACGCAAACTCTGCTATTGCATTTGTAACGCCCAAAAAGGCCCCTTCTTTCAAAAAGAACCCTGTTGAAACTGCGTGAGCCGAGCCTTAAGGGCTCAGCTCACGCGGCCGTGTAAGCATGGGTAGACCATAAGAAGGGAGATCAAAAGAGACAGTGTCGGAAATGAGACCTGGAGGGACCTCTTTCTTAATGTCCTGTGTCCTTCGTCTCAAGATCCTGTTAGACATTGTATTTTAAGGTTTCTATATTGACAGTTTTCCCTGCCCAAGGTACTGGGGCTCTGTGTGTGTGTTTGTGTGCTTGCTTTCAGTTCCAGCCGTGTGCATGTAAAACTTATTTGGGCTTGCTTCCTAATGTTTAAACTACTGGTTCCCACATTTTGTTCATGTCAAAGTAACCCCAGATTAACATGTAATTGTCCACAGACATGAATCTGAAAATATTACATGCCATTTATTCAAATGTTCCAGATATTTCAATTCTCATTGTAGATCAGCCATTTTGATTTGCGCCTGCTTTCACGTGCCTGAACACTTGTTTCTCTTACAAATCTGGCAACAAATCAAGAAACGGGAACTAGCACACAGAAACACACACAGAAACGCAAAGACTTATGGGTTGTAGGAAAGTTGTGAACAGCCAAGTTGAAAGGTTTGGGAGGGAGGAGTAAATTGTGAGAACATAATTGGCAACTCTAGATAATAGAAAATATGACTCGGCAAACAAGCTAATCGTGAATTTGTGCTGATTGTTATGAACATAAGACATATAGGAGACTGAGACTATCCCGAATGTCCTTCTATTGTGTGTGATTTTGTTTTGTCTTTACTCTAGGAGTGGAAACTGGACACGTTGTGTGACCTGTATGAGACCCTGACCATCACCCAGGCTGTGATCTTCCTCAACACCAGGAGAAAAGTAGACTGGTTGACCGAGAAGATGCACGCCAGGGACTTCACAGTCTCTGCTCTGGTACACACCTGACCTCAAACCTAATATTCTATGGATCGTAGGCATAGAAAGTAACGCATAACTTGTCAAGGAAGTGTGACATGATGTTTCATATACCATCTTTCGGCTGAGCTACAGCAATGCTGTCAAACTAATTATTACTGATCGCATCTTCTGCCCTTGACAAATATTTATCACAAATGTGTCATCTCTACACTGAATCGCTTCTCCTATAAAACCTATTAAGGCTTGTTCTGTTACCAGTTTGTAGATCAGGTTTTTCTTGGGTGGCAAATGCCAAACTTTTTATTCCTATACTAAAGTTGTTCTCTCCCCCAGCACGGCGATATGGACCAGAAAGAACGTGACGTGATTATGAGAGAGTTCCGATCTGGTTCTAGCAGAGTGTTGATCACCACCGACCTTCTGGTGAGTATTTGGGATGTTCGGGTGCTCACACCTTTTTGACTTGAGAGCTACTTTCAAAATGACCAGCTCAACAAGATCTACACATTAAAAAAAATCCAATTCAAGGCCCTCAGGGAAGTTTGACTTTGAAATAGTGGTGATGGTGTTACTTACTGTTGTAGTGTTTAAAAATAATGCACTTATAATGAAAAATGGAGGGGGAGAATTGGAAGGTTTTCCTGTATATAAGCTATTAATGACATTTGAAAACAGTATTTGGGGTTTGAGTTGACTGTTTGTGACAAATTTAGTCTCTTGCACCCAAAGCTGATAACTTACGTTTTTGTCTACAATTGGGAAAGGGAACTGGCAAAACGTTGGTCAAAATAACAATAATTCTACATTTTCTAATTGTGTGGACTGTTGAAATTATTATTCAGGTGTTTACTCTAGACTCTTGAGAGTGTCAAATGAAACCAAATGGACCCTTACGGGTCCATTTGGTTTCATTCTAACAGATCTATACATTTTAGGGGACTGTCATGTGATCTACCTGCATGGCCTGTAGATCACTATCTACCTTTTGGGCACCCCTGGCTTATTGGATGGCAGTATTAAGCTGCCCCTAACATAATATGAGCTTGAAGGTGTGCATGGCAACTTTTTCTTAAAGTGTGTTTTGTGCATGAGGTGTTCTTAGGTGATCTAAAAAGAACATACAGTATTTGGGTCAGTGCTCTGTATTAAACTTGTCCCCCCCCCCACCCCCATACAGGCTCGTGGGATTGATGTGCAGCAGGTTTCTCTAGTCATAAACTATGACTTGCCTACAAACAGAGAGAATTATATTCATAGGTGAGTTATGTTATTGCACATATAATGGATTTTATTAATGCCTTTTTTTAAATGCAAAAGTAGCTGATCTACAGGCTTGAAATACATTGCGTTTCGAGCTTTTAGTACTGCTATGATATTTATCCCTACTTGATGAAAAAACAAGTATGGAGACAGAAGCTGTCCAACAGCAACGCTATGTATGTGCACTTGTGCAGTCTATTGATCTTTAAGGCCACAATCTGTTGTAATTTCTACTCTTGAGCTAGAAGAGAACGGCCACCTCAGCAGTGTATAAATTATTTGACCTTCATGTATCAAAATGGAATAATGGGGAGATGAACTACAACCAAAATGGTTAGATTGCTGCTGCCAGTCAGAAATAAAACCATATCAACATTTTTATGGAAAAAATGTAAAGGAGTTGCACCGCATGCTGTGCACACATAGCCATCGGCTACGTTAGAGGAACATGTGAAATGATGGCATACCATCTTTCGGGACTGACTTTTGCAGTGCTGATATCATACATTTTGCTGATCACATGTTAACTGGTGAGATAGGGATGTGTTCTTGTATAGTATAGTTGGGCAGGACCACAGGCCCAGGGACCACTAGTGTTTCAGAGAGCCTAAATTCTAATATGCCAAAATGGTGAATCTACAAGCATGTATCGTGACATGTTGTCAGCGTATAGATCTTCTTGTTCCCATATTGTCGTTTGAACGTTTGAACATTTGCCAAGGGCATTTACAATTTAGAGATGCTGGACCGGTATGGCTGAACATTGGGCTTGTCTCTGTGTCCACAATACTTTTGACATTGTCCCCTATGAGTGTAGGCCTGTTGACGTCACGAAGTGTTTATCCCGTTGGCTGACTCCTCATGATTCTTCTTTAATTGAATTTCCAGAATCGGCCGTGGTGGTCGATTTGGCAGAAAAGGAGTTGCTATCAACTTTGTCACAGAGGAGGACAAGAGGATCCTTCGGGACATCGAGACGTTTTACAATACGACCGTGGAGGAGATGCCCATGAATGTGGCCGACCTGATTTGAGAGAGATTTTTCGAGATATATTTTTTTGATAGCGATCGTCCACTTTGCATTGTGCTTATATTATATGAGGGGGAGAGAGGAGGCGGGGGGAAAAAGTCTCTTCTCAAATGCTAAAAACCTTTTTTGGATCAGAATATTCCAGTATGTGTTAAAAAAAATTGAGGTCACTCAAATGCTTGTCCCTCTGGGACAGTGGTAGATTCTAACCTTGTGGTCTTGGTTGGAGCTACAAAGCCATGGGGGCTGTAGACATTCATAAGGTCCTCATCAGGCATTTCTTTCGGCGTTCTGTTATGATGCGTGTTTTCGATGTTCTTCACCGTTTGGTAATTTACTTGTGGACTAGAAAATATAAATGCTGTATAAAGTCTGCAAATTATGTTATGCTAACATATGTGCGATTGTATCGTGAGTCTGCTAGAGGCACTTGTAATAACTGTAGATTCACTTTGCTTTTTGTTATATTATGAATGTTTTAATTTAAATGTACTTGTCTCTTTTTTTTACCCACTTGCTTTCTCAGACAGTTTACTTGCTCTTTGTCCCTTGTTTTGCTGATGTTCTATCCTTCCCACCCTGATCAGAGTATATTGCTATCTCCCCTTTTCAGATTTACTCCCCAGAATTGTATGAATGTCTTAATTAAAACCAAAATTGCTGTTTGAAGTCTGCCATCTTGTTTCTTAATTGCCGTGGTGCAGTCCTTGGTTCTCAGCAGCGGGATTCTAGCGTCGGGGATTTAGGCTTAGAGTTAGAGCTTAGAGTTAGAGCTTAGAGTTGGAGGGGTCTAGGGTTTTGCTATAATCATTGCTACACCTTTCTCTAAACCTAACCGCAAGCAGATTTGACGGTTGTCAGTGGATAAGATCGCAGTTGTCAGATCCTGTCTTTGGTTAACTTTAGGCCTTGTAATCCCATACCTTTCCACAGAAGGCGAAGTTGGTACTCCATTAAAGAAATTGAAAACTTTACAGACCTAGAAAGATCCCCATCCATTTGCATGTTGTGTTTCCCAGCTATGGGTTGCATGTTTCTCTTCTGGCAGGGAGGTTGTTTCCTAGATTTGGTGATGGTGTTTATTTGGTAAACCCTTGTACAGTATAATTTTAGTGGAAAGAATTTACCAGGGTACACATCTCTCTGTAGCCATGTCTCTGGAGCCACTAGGGGGTGTCCTAGTGGCTCCTACAGAGAGGCAGCTTAGTTTTGCTCAATTCAGTTGCTTGGCCAAAAACCACAGATGTGCACAATCGGTGCTTGAGTTGTACTAACCCATTCTTGACAGCACTTCAAACATGTCTATTTAAAAATACAATACAAATACAAATAATGTATTGTTTGACTTTAGTATATTGCCAGTGGGAAAATAATCGGTAGGCCTATCATGAATTTTAAATTGGAGATTTACAGGACAAATCGAGTAAACTGTAATTGTTTTGCAGTGGAATGATGCATTTAATCAAAAGATAAAAACTTCATTATATCAGTAGTTTACCTATTTATTTGCATCATGAATATTTCTCTAAAAAACTGCACCCTCCAAGTTTAACATTAGCATTTGCTAAATAGTTGGTAATGATTTCAAAGGATTCAGTTGTATCAGATTGCCATAATGAACCAATATATCAACCATCTATTGTTCCACCCCTAGTGCATAGTGATACATCTGTTCTTGCTTTATTTGCAGGAAGGTTAGCTGTGCAGGATGTGGTGGAAGGTGATGTTATCCAAACAGGATGTGAAGACAGTTGCAATTTTGTGTACCTGGGTGGGGTGTTTCCCTGTTTTCTTCAGTGGTTTGGTGTCAGGATTGGTTCTTCTCACAAGCAGGCAGATTTAGCTTTAATAAGATTTAAGCTTTTGATGGCGGACGGATGCCAGTCTTAAAATAATTTGGTGTCTGCGACCTTCAGGAGGTGGGGTTTAAGTAAAACAAACAATATAAAACAAAACTGTTTTCCAATTGCAATATCCTAAAAATTGAGTTGTCTTATAATTGGGGACCTTTTGACATTCAATGTTCTTTTTCACAAATGAGTCTTAAGGAAATAGGGGTTGTCTTATATATATTCAGAGATTTAGACACATTGCAAACACTTTTACAATGATACAACAAGCTCATTCTCAGGAAATTGTCCTCACAATACTGCTTTACATTATGAGGGCATTTGTAGATATTGTATGTAGGCATACAGTAGTCTATGTATGCAAATAGTTTTTCATAAGTGCCTGAGGCTATAGTGTAGGCTGTTTTCCAACATCAGTGTTTGCATTAATGTAAGTTCAAACATAGTGTTACATATAGGAAAGATAATCATTAACCATTTAAACCCAGCCTATGGTTGCGTGGAATCCCTCAGGGATCTACACTAGTGTATTTTCTGGGTAAAGCTTTCGCTGAAAGTCGAAAAGCTCTCATTTTTCTTTTTTTTTTTTAAATATTTGTTTTACTGATGAAAATAGACAGGAAAGTGGGGCAGAGAGAAGAGGGGAGACATGCCGCAAAGCTCATCATGCACACAAATGGTATATCTCAGAAGTGTGTATGGTGTGATATTTGTACCTGCAGTGTAGCCTACTGAAGATTCACTTGACGGTTTTAAAACAGGTTGAACCAGAACTGTACTGGATGTATGCAGGCTGCATGCATTCATCATAGTTTTAAAGAGCTTTTCACAACTTATTGTTGTTTGCTTTAACAATCATTATGCTATATGTGGTAAAATCACAGAGTGATCTGCCTTCGCGTCCTTCTCTGGTCTGGTATAAATCCCCAAAGTGTGAGTGCAAGTATGAATTCACCTGGAAAGGAAAATTGACTGTCTCACTGAACAACAGTGATAGTAGTGTATATACTGAGAACAGGCCAGGAACCAACAAGAGTCTTGTTGAATTCACAATCTCTTCTAAGATTTATTACAATTGCAATAGTATATGCCTACATTACAGAGCCTAAAATCAATCATGTGGTCACAAAGTCGCATTTAAGTCAATTCTGAGAGTTGCTAAATAAGGGAAAATAAATTAAGTCCATGTTCATAGATGTGCATCGTCTCTATGTCTTCTTTGCATTGTCACAGGTGGCAGGAAGCAGATAGCGACACAGGGCCCTCGCCTCCTTCTGTTGCATTCTAGCAATGTTTCCTGCCTATGCATCACCTGTGTGCATCTCCTGCTTTAAGAATTGTTAGTTTGCAACAATGCACATTCATGAATTAAGCATGGAAACTGTCAGGTCTTAAGTGAACTAAGGTTGACCTTATTTCTTATAAAAAACATCAGCAGATGCTGTTCGCATTGTAGGGTGACTAGATCCAAACTGTTCATTTGAGGGACAGAAGTGTTGCCTGTGTGGGACAAGTGAAGTGGGGAAACGGGACAAAATGTAGTTAGCAAATTACCGGTATTACCATCTTGATGTCAATATTCCAAAAAAATATTTCAGGATTCCATTTCACACATAGCAAAAACAGCTGATCTAAAATCAAAAATAGCTGATCTACAATCTCAAAACGCGTCGCGCTGCGACGCGTTTTGAGATTGTAGATCAGCTATTTTTGATACGACAGTATGCGATGTGGCCTCTCTAGAGTGAGTGTGGAAATATAGTGGTACCATGGGGGAATGCTTAAAAAAACACAGCAAGAAATGATACAACAGAAATCCAACTATTAGTTAGGTCACTACAAATTATTAGGGGCATTTTGAACACTGATGTCTGTCTGTCAGTCACAATGTGGGACAGAGTCTCAATTTGTGGGACACTTGAAAAATCTTGAATATGAGGGACTGTCCCACGCAAAGAGGGACATCTGGTCACCCTATCGCATTGTGGTTTGCTTTCAGACAAGACATTTCGCAAATGTATGGGACCCGAATGGAAACAAGACCGCGAGGTCTTTCTTCGGTGATTCTCCTTTTAGACCATACTTGTGTATAGCTGTACCTATTTTTTTATACTGCATATATGTTTATTGTCTACAACAACAATACATCCTAAAGATGACTATTTCAAATTCAGTGTTCTTTTCCACAAATTAGTCTTGGAAATGGGGATCCGTTTTGTAATCAGAGTCCAAAAAAGTACTCTGAGCTGGTTGATCTGTTACTTTTGTGTGACACACACAGCTGTATAAAGTGATAAAAGTGTAGAAAAAACACACTGTTGCAGAATAAATATAAAAGTTATGATATTTATTTATTGGTTCCTGAGCCTCACTTTGCAAACAATACCTGAACAACTAAAATATTGACCATAGAGCGAATTCTTGAAAGTGGCATCTTTCATACAATGCTCATACAAGAGAATAAATTTAATATAAGATCCATAGCATTTTTTTTTGTAAAGTGGCTTGTATGAAGCATGTCACTTCAAAGAGTGCGTATATGAGATTTATATAACATTGTCCATATGGGCAGGTATCTTCTGAGTTGTAAACTCAGCACTCTGAACATAGATATACAGTAGGTGTCAGTGTCGTTTCTTCTCACAAGCAGGCACATAAAGTTTAATATTTTTGGCTACAGATGCCCATCTTAAAATAATTTGGTAGCAGGGACCTTCAGAAACCACTACGGTTTAAGTAAAATACCTTTACAATAACCTCATTCTCAGAATCGTGGAAATTGTCCTCACAATACTTCTCAAAATCCGTAATGCATTATGAGGGCACTTGTCCCTAATAGGTAGTACACATGACACACACATTGCTCATATATAATTATATGTGTATGTACTGTATGTCCAGTAGTTTGTGTATGCAAACAGTTTTTCATAAGTGGATTTTGTGTTTGCCAACATCAGTGTTTGCATTATTATGGTGTTACTGTTATATGAACAATAATCATTAACCCCCAACACTCTGTCACAAAGCCACAAGGATTCTTTTGAGTTGTAAAGCCAGATAACTCGGAGGCCAGACACCTCACGTTGCGTGTGGCCATGACAACACTCACACACTCACTCAATGTGTCAATCATTCAATCAATCATTGCCTGTGTCCAATCCTCTCCCTCTCTCCCTCACTCATACTGACACTGACACACCCAGGTTGGCCACCTGCAACAGGTTCCCTAATCACCCCCTGCTCCACCCCTGGTATAAAAGCCAGCCAGCTCAGTGTCATGGCAGACACAGACCAAGCAACATCACTCCTTCTTTGCCCCTCAGTCAAACCTTTCTTTTTAAGTTCTTTGGCTTGTTATTTCAGTTTGGCCTGGAGATGGCCGGCAGTCGTTTTCGTTTAGTTTTTAAAGTTACTAGTTAGAACTGTCTTTAAGTTGGAGTAACGCTTCAATGTCGCTGTAAGGGGTGGCCATTCTTTTCCTTTTGCCGGCATCTCCAGGTCTCCTTGGTTCTTCATTTGGTAATGTAATATAATCACAGTAATCTGTTTACTAATATTTGTTGTACTCACCCTGTCAATATATTGATGCGAAATGTTGTCTAATTATTGTTGGAGGAATAAAAACTGTTAAACCATATTAATTTGGTGATGTCCTTCCTACAATGTTGAGGTTTTGATTTCTTTGGAGCCACTATTTAAAGGTGTACTATGTAACCTTTTCATTAAAACAAATCCTAAATTTGATATCCATTGACTGGCATATTTGTCACATAAGCCATTCCCTTTCATCCTTCAAAGCCTGTTCTAAATGCGAGCATACTTTTAAGAACATATTTAGGAAAAAAAGAGAGAGAGAATAATGGTGTCCCCAGCCACTGTGTTTAGCTTTACTGAGGTTAAAGGTTAGGTTTAGGCATAGTTTTACTGAGATTAGGTTTAGGCATAGTCTTACTGAGGTTGGGTTTTGGTATATTTTACTGAGCCAATGACAAGGTCGGTCTTAAATGCATGCTTGTGTAATGCAGTATGTTTTCCATTGAAGTGATGGGGTAGGCCTACTAGTATGGGTACACCTAGCAGTAACACAACCTCCCACCGGGGATGACAACTAAACCTAATCGTCGGTCCTATGATCGGCACAGTGTGCCTCCTGTGTCGGTGTGATATTGACTCTTGGTGTCTTGAGTGCGATGTCTTGAGTCCTGTCCTGTCCATGTGCTTTAATCCTGAACACACAGTTCAGTACAGTTGCATTTATTTATACTTTGAACTTGTCTAAGGAGTGCAATATTCCAGCTGCCATGGTTTACAACCTTATCTGCTTGACTCTGTTTAATGGAATCTTATTCAAATGCACAATTCTCGTGCACTTGCGCTTCACACATTGGCCTAGATTTTCGTCGCCACTAAACCCCTTATGCCTTAACTTCTTTGCCTTTTAAACTATTTAAATAAACATGCCCATCTTAAAATAATTTGGTAGCCGGGACCTTCAGAAACCACTACGGTTTAAGTAAAACCTATTCAAATACCTTCACAACAATCTCAGAATCGTGGAAATTGTTCTCACAATACTTCTCAAAATCCGTATTGGAGCCCTTTGTGTAAAGCGCTACTTTGAATTGCGTGGTTGTGTTACATTTGCTGTACAAATAAACGTGCCTGGCTTTTAACACTGAGTTATACTTATAGCCTGCCTCGTGGGCACAAGTGCTAGAGGTTGATGTGTCATTGGACCATGGTATAGAAAGTGGAAATTATATTTAGCAGAACTGGATTTGTTCTGACTCCCACGTTCATAGAAGTCAATGCAATTATCCCACCAGGCCATGTCTGGAGAGCTAACAGAGGAGCGAAAGTCTATTAACTCATTGGATGGTTGGGATGATTCTCCCTGGAGCTCTCTCTCACAAGGACTCATCGTTCAAAATGAGAAAACATAATCTAGGGACACATTTAACACATGATGGTCAGATCTTTTTTTTTTTTTTTTTTTTTAACGATATTGTATCTTGTTAAAGCCAGGTTTGGGGATCACAGATCTACAAGCCTTTAAGATCTGATATTTGAATCGTGGAGAAAAAAATGGACTTGAGTGGTTGAGCGAGTGCATGTGTGTGTAATAACTAATAAGTTATAGTTACAAGTGAAATTGCTTCATTAAATTTGTACATTCTCGGGGGGGCTCCCAGGGAGCTATAGTTCTCTTGGCGCAGCTAGTTGCATGGTCTACACTCTACAGAGTTCTGAGGCTAGGGGTTCAACTCCAGCACCCTAGTAGTAACCACACTTCACTGTAAAGCTGTGAAATCATATATGCGCTTCTGTCAAAGTGATACTTTAGCTGGGGACCACCTAAAACCCCCTCCAATGACCCACAAGGGTCTCTGGACCCCGCTTTGAAAAACTATGCTAAATAGAGTACGCACATTCTCTATCTCCTTGGAATATTTGCTCTTGATTCTAACTGTCCTTCCCTCATCTCACAAGTAGATATTGTACATTTTTCACTATGACTATAGCCTATAGACTGTACATGTGCAATGTCGTTCAGCCTGATGCAAAATGATACTACTACTGAACAACTAGTGAACATCCCTACCTTCCACATGAAAGCAGTTAGATCTTTGTTCTAAACATCAGAGTTTCAAACCGAAACTCAGAACTCAACTTGACATTTTATTGTGACGCACAAGCCTCTAGTTTTTTCTTTTGTTTTTTTCCCGCTCTAACCAGAGGCGAATCTAGGCATGGAGAGCCAGTGCCCCCCTAAATGCCTAGACTGCCCCACCAAACACGAGGCCAAGCAACCCAAGATATTTGAAATGAAAAGTGCTTATATTTAAAATGATTTGAAACATTACTACTGCTACTAACTACAGTTGTGGCACCACTAAACCACTAGCATTTCATCATTGAAAACCGAAAACTCTGAGTCAGACCTTTAGCTTTATGCATGCTGCATGTCTGTTGCAACTTCAGCAACAACTGATGTCCCCCCCCCCCCCCCCCCCCCCCCCATTGGGAAATGTTACATCCGCCCCTGGCTCTAACCCTCCTTGTCTCCCTCCCTGTGACCGTTTAGAAAGCATACGTGGGCAGTGAACAACATTGTACATAATTTCCTGTGAATTATTCAGCTGAGTTTGCCTTAGAAACAGCAGCTATTTAGAGAACAGCTAATCCTTAACAGCAGCACCGTGGTCACTGTCAGATGTGTTGGACTATAGGCTACAATATAGACGCCAGTGGTTCTTAAACCTTTCAGGCATATCCAAAGATATTTGTCCGGAAATGGCAATTTGGCCAATGTTATTATAAGTATACATTTATTTCCAGGAGCGGATCTGGGAATGGGAGGAGGCAATGCCCCCCTAAATGCTGGGTCTGCCCCACACGATGGCATGCAAAACAACCCAAGATATTTCAAATTAGAGTAGCTATATTTAAAATGATCTGAAACACTACTCAAGGTCAAGGTAAACTTTATTGTCCACAACGGAAACTTGTAAATGACAATAAATTGTAAATGACATAAATGACAAACAGAACACAAAAAACAGAGGAAGACAACATTACACAGTGCACACAGTGTGAATAATCTGGCCTCTTAATCATTACTGTTTGAGAGCCTTATTCAACATTTTAGTTGAGGCTGGCACGAATGATTTTTTTTTAAACCTGATGTACTTCCACTTTGGTTCTTTGTAGCTTCTCCCTGAGGGAGAAGGTACATATATACTGTATACTGTACCTTACAAAAGGGCTGAGCCAATCTCAGTGGTCATGAAGCCACAGATGGCAAATTCCGAGAACATACAATATGAGGTTTAAATATTCCAAGCATGCAAGTTCGTGAACTCTCCCCTTCCCAGCAGTGGCATTTCTGAGTATTTTGGAGCCCAGGCAAGATTTTCCCTGGAGCCCCCCTTACAGCATAAAATTGGAACCAAATGGACCCTGACGGGGTCCATTTGGTTCCATTTGTGCACCCTCAGGAAAAAAGGTCCTAAAAGAATAATCATTAACAAACACAATACAAACACAACTTGATGATGTCATCAAGTAAAATACAGTACAGTAAAATGTTGAAAATGGGCAGAATTCTGAACAATATGGACCATGACAAGTTCAACCAACTACAACATTTGAATGCAGCCTGATAACGTCAGTCAGTCTTTCTGACATGAATATATAAATGAATAGGCCTACATGGATATAAAAAGAAAATCTGGCGATTTGATATTGATATCATGGCATTATCATTGGCATAACGATTTTTTTTTGCCCACCCCTAATAAATACAAGAATTAGGTGAACCCAAATTGACCTTGCAAACTGTCACTGATATTTGGAACATGTTTCTCACCAATAACATTGCGGTTTTACATTGTACAAATTAGACTGAGAGTTCACATAAAGTGCAAACCAAACTGCACGTAGACCCACCAAACCAAACTGCACGTAGACCGTTTGGTTTGCAAAAAACTGCACGTAGACCCAACTGCAAACCAAACTGCACGTAGACCGTTTGGTTTGGTTTGGTTTGCAAACTTTACGTAGACCCAACTGCAAACCAAACTGTACGTAGACCCACCTGCCACTACCACATTGCACGTGCATGGGCCCGTCTATCAGAATCAAATTGCACATAGGCCCATTTGCCAAGGCCTGACAGGCATCTATATGCACTGATGAAATCTATACATCACCATGGCATTATTGTCAAAGACGATTCATTCAACCAGATGTCATAAACGGCACATTAACAGCACATTAGCCTATTCTGAGATTGGGCAGCACCGTATAGCCTACATTAACCCCTCTGAAAAGAGATTGCATCTCTGTCACGTTGGTTGTCTTGACTGCAAGAAAAAAGGAACTGATGATAATGGTATATTTGCTATCTTTTGGTAGTAAAGATTGCTAGAATGTGTTTGTTCAGCAGCAACGTTTTTAAACAGGCATGTCTGGATTGTGTGCATATGCAGTAGTGCACTGCACCCGTCTGTTTGCATTCACAGAAAGTGCCTTTTTAGGTGTATTGTACATAGTTCCACTCTTATCTGTACCACTCCTGATCCTGATATGATTCAATACAAAGGTTCAGCCTGGTCATCTCATTGTTTCCCCCTTGTGATAAGTTTTTCATTTTTTTTATTAACTATTTTTTTTTTAGCAAGAAACCCTATAGGTTCCAGGTGGTCCCCAGGCTAAATGATGGAGTTGATTTACCAGATGTAACTCTTTGAGAGCGTAAAAATTAAACAAAATGGACCCTTGCTGTGCCATTTGGTTTCATGTTTACACCCTCAAGAGTTAAAATATATATTCATCTGAATTAGCCCCAAGTCTACACAACTAGAGAATGTAGAAGATTAATGGTCATTTTTGATCTGTAGGCAATGTTTGACTTTTGTTTCCCAAATCCAGCCTGGAATTGTGGACAAAAGCAATAGAAATCTTTAGTTTTGGGGTCTAAAATGTGGGGCTAAAATGTCCTCAAATGGTGGTCGGTGGCTCGAATGCTGAATAAATAGTGGCTTATATAGTGCCTTAAATAGTGCTGAATAAATAGTGCCTTAATGTCAAAAAGGTTGAAAAACACAGCCTGTGTGCCGAACTCAAAAGGCATCCATCAGCGTCTGCAAATCATGAATATCTGATACTTATTGTGTGTGTTAATTCAGACTATAACTGGCACACCTATCACGCAAAACAGATGCTTAACCGGAGCTCCACACAGACTATATGGGCTCCATACTCGTCACATGGGGGGGGGGGCAGGAGAAAATGGTATGGTACCATTTTCGGTTACAGGACTTTTATTAAGCAAGTAAAACATCAATAATAACATCAGTGGTTTTTGAAAAACAGTTTTCTGTTTTCAGTGATGAAATGCTGTTGGTTTAATGGTGACACAGCTGTAGTATAGTACAGTAGTAGCAGTAGTAGTGTTTCAAATCATTTTAAATATAAGCACTTGAATTTGAAATATCTTGAGCTGTTTTGCATGCCATCGTGTTTGGTGAGGCAGACTGGGCATTTAGGGGGACATTGCCCCCCCATACCCATGCCTAGATCCGCCCCTGACTTTTACTATTGAAAAATGTTTGAAAAGCTATAGTTGAAACTTATAGCATAATGCCAAAGGAAATCTGACTGACGCATGCATTGGTAGTAAAAGTGGGATACCAAAAATGAGTTTTGCAATTTAACTGTATTCTGTACAGCTTATTGGTACATTCGTGCCAATAAGCTATTTAATCAATCAATCAAACAGACAGTCTGATACATACACTGGTAGTGGACTACAGGGCCAGGGCAGAGTTGTTGTTGTCGTGAGTTCTCGGCAAGTATGACTATGTGAGGCATGCGTGACGTCATATCATAGCAATGTGCCACATGCCTTTCTCTATGCTAGGCTCCTCTCACACGCTATGATGACACACATGGCGCACCAGCCTGCCTGGTGTCAAATGTGACTAGAAAAACGGTTGCCTCCATGCAGGCCCAGATGTAAAATTTCCCAATTGGGGGGCAGGCGAAAATGGTATGGGGCGATCGATGAAGACTCTCACCCATACCATTTTCTGTTACAGGACTTATATTAGGCAAGTATATATATAAGCATCATTAATAACATCAGCTGTTGTTGAAGTTGCAACAGACACACAGCATGCATAAAGCTGAAGGTCTGACTCAGAGTTTTCTGTTTTGAATGATGAAATGCTGTTGGTTAAGTGGTGCGACAACTGTAGTTAGGAAGTAGTGGTAGTGTTTCTAATCATTTTAAATATAAGCACTTTTTAAAATGTGTTGTTTTGCATGCCATCACGACACGTTTGGTGGGGCAGTCAGGGCATTTCGGTTGAAAAATGCCCTTGCCTAGATCCGCCCTTGCCTAGATCCGCCCCTGCCTCCATGGCAGGGGCGGATCCACCCCGTCATGCCCATGCCTTAGATCCGCCCCTGCAATGACCTATGCTGCTTGTGGTAAATCTATCCAGAGACCTGTCCACCCATCTGTCCGTCCGAAGCGGTGCTAATGAGCTGCCCCTTGCGTATCACTCACTCTCACCCACTCGGACGCTGCTTAATAAGCTGGTTGCTATGGAGAGGGAGTGAAAACACATGAAAGCCCCCAAGCCTTGTTGTTGCTATGTATGGCATGCCGTCTTGTAGGCTATCCTTACTGAGCCCAGTGCCATACTCTACACCAGTGGTTTTCAACCTTTTTCATACCTGGGGGGCACTATATTTATTCAGAATTTGAGCCACACAGACCCCAAAACTAAAGATTTCTCTTGCTTTTTGTCCACAATCCCAAGATGGATTTGGGAAGCGAAACATCCAACATACAGATCAAAATGACCATTAATCTACATTCTCTAGCTGTGTAGACTTGGGCTAATTCACATGATGAATATCGTAACTCTTGAGAGCATAAACATGAATCTCCATGGCGCCCTAGGCGACTGGCTAGTCTGCCTAATGGTAAAAACTCCACTGGGCCTACTACAGCATCAGAGGAAAGCATCGTAACAGGGTCTATCAGCTCAAAACATGGCGCCTACTTTTTAATCCAGACAAGTAAACGTTTTGGACATATTACGAGGGTTTTGTCTGACATCAACGTAAAAAAAGATCTTGCACAGCAGGTTTTGAAAATAACTTACTGCCAACACCAATAAGGTTTACTCTAGACAAATAGTTCCACGCACAGGGCATGAAGTTAACACTCCACATTTTTGTTGTCATTGTGGGTTACACAACACTAGGTTTCCCACGTGGTTTGAGATGTACTGGCTTGTTTTGGTATGTATGTACTGATATGAGTTCAGATTTGAAACTCACGTCTTTTGAGCTATAGTGGGCGACAATAACAGTGTTGTAGGCCTACTCGCTATGTCTTTACAACAGCAACCAGTGCAGACACTGATGAGATTGATGGAAGGATTGATTGCAAAAAAGAAGTGATCTGATCACTTAATTTGCTGAATAGCAGGGTGGACATTTGGTTGTATAAAGATCAGATTTGTAAAGTGTGATTTGCCTGCCATCTGAACAAAAACCCTACAAACCTACTTCTGTTGTACAAATGGTTCACTCATCGCATCGTACAACACGTTGTTGTTGGGCAGGAAATCTCTACTATGCATACTAACTCTGTTCGTACAAGGGGCAAACTTAATCATAGTACAGCCAAGCGTCCCGGGGAGGATTATCCAATGGCCATGTTGGGCCCAAGCCCAGGGCCCCTGAGGTAGTGGGGGGGGGGCTGAGCTTGAGTGTCCATGTGTTTGCTAAGAGGCTCAAGCTCAGCCCCCTCCCAAAAAGGGGTAACAGTGGCGCACACGGTCCTTGTCACTGTTATTAAAAAGGGTTTATTATTTTTTCTACAAGGTCAAAGCTTCTTGCGTCACAAGTAAATCTGCTATTGAATCCTTGAGGTCCTTGAGGTTTCCACAATTCCACATTTCATCCAACGGTGACAAAATATAATATAACCATAAGGCTTTGTGAGTTTCTTAAGTATCAGGACTTATGACTTAAGTCAACACTTGGAGGTGTGTCCAAAGCTGTTTGGCCAATCAAAACAGCCAAACAGCTTTGCCACACCTGACTTCAAGGGGAACTCCACCCATTTTCAACATTCTAATATGTCGTTATTATACCCTAGAGGTGTTGGGTGGACATGATAACAAAGTTCCCCCATTCTGTGTTCCCAAGAAATGCAGGTCTGAAGAAAACCATTAACATGGTGAAACATCTTGATGACATCACCAAGATGTATTTTCACCATGTCAATGGATTTCTTTAGATGCTTCTTTTTTCTGAGAGCGTAACAGGTTCATTTGGTTGGATTGGTACGCTCTCAGAACAAATGTTGAAAATGGGTGGAATTCCCCTTTAAGTCATAAGACCTGAAACTCATAATAGGTCCCTAAAACTCTAGGAAAGTACAATAGTGAGCCACCATAGTTTGCTTTAATATATATTCATAGACATCCAGACATCTGGGTTTGGTATAAGATCATTTCCCTGTTACTGCATGCATGCGTCTTAATCACCCGTGTCTCTGTTGGGTGGACTGGAAACCACATCAGGATTCCAAACCAAGGGCATGGTTTACAGCAGAGGTGCCCACACTTTATTGACTTGAGAGCTACTTTCAAAATGACTGGCTCAACAAGATCTACACATCAAAAACAAAACAAAAATCAATTTCAAGGCCCCCCAAGAAAGTTTGACTTTGAAATAGTGGTGATGGTGTTTCTTACTGTTATAGTGTTTAAGAATAATGCACTTATAATGAAAAATGGAGGGGGAGAATTGGAAGGTATTCTTATGTATATGCTACTACTGATGTTTGAAAACAGTATTTGGGGTTGAGTTGACAGTTTGTGATGTTGACTTTAGTTTCTTGCACCCAAAGCTATTAACTTTAAAATTATGTAATTCAGATGTTTAAATATAATTTAACTCTTGAGAGCGGTAAAATGAAACCAAATGGACCCGATGATCGTGATTTAAATTGGAAAAAATCATGGCACTCTATCTTTAAATTCATGGTGCATTTGCCAAGAAATGTTCCTTTTTAGTTGGTATTGGTCACCAGCTGGAGCAGTTCCCAACACTGAGCCGGGTTGACCCTGTAATATAGCAGAATAACAGCTTCCCCTGCAATAACAGAAAAGGCATTTGTATGTACAGTATATGGAATAGGGAATGTGTAGTATGACCATTCGTGGACACCATTCAGGCTCCTGGTAAATCATGAACGTAAAACATTTGATTCTGTCTGAAAACTATATATATATATATATATATATATATATATATATATATATATATATATATATATATATATATATATATTATATATATATATATATATATATATATATATATATTAATAAAGTACCTTTTTTACTGTTATGAAATCGGTGTTGGGCAGTAACAAATCACATGTTACTAATATTACCCTTTCCAGTAAAAGTAGTGTAACAATAATATGTTAATATGAAATGTTACTCTGCCATTACAAATGAGCTTGTTGTTGCATGTGAAAATAGAACAGTTTTACAAGCTATATCAACAGATGACAACAGAGATGCGCAGTAGTTTGTAGATACTAATCCACCGCAGCATCCTGCACACACCTACATTCAAGTTGTCACTAAACAGACTGTGTTGTACATACAGTATCTATTCTTTTGTGGGTGAGAAGGGGGAACTTGGGAAAGTAATAAAGTAAAATGTAACATATTGCTTTGATTTGAAGAAATAAGTAATATAATATTATTACTATATTACTTTTCCTGAGGGGTCATAAGTAAAGATATTAAAGGGGAATTCCACCCATTTTCAATTTTTTTTATGAGTGTACAAATGCAACCCTAACGGGTTCATTTGGTTCCGTTTGTACACTCTCAGAAAAAAGCAGCGTCTAAAGAAATCAATTAACATGGTGAAAATACATCTTGATGATGTCATCAAGATGTTTCACCATGTTAGTGGTTTTCTTCAGACCTCCTTTTCTTGGGAACACAGAATGGTGGAACTTTTTTTTTTATCATGTCCACCCAGCACCTCGAAGGACCAATGACATAGTAAAATGTTGAAAATGGGTGGAGTTCTCCTTTAAGTAATATTGCCCAACACTGTTAGTTGTTTTTTTTTTTTTTTTTTCACTTCACACAGAATCAAATGTTTTTCAACAAGAGCCTGGTTGGCTTGGGTCCAAACTTAAAATAATCAATATAGTAAATATTTTCACAAAATCTTTATGCCCTACAGGGTTTAAGACGCTTTAAATGTGGTTTATTCGCGTTTAAAGATTGTTCCTGCCACTATTGCAAACAATAAGTGATCTCTCAGCAGCAAAAACAGTTGCTGCTTTTTTCTGTGCCGTAGCACAACACTGTTTTAGGACACAGTAATACAGCAGAAAAAAGTTGTTTCATAAAACATTTTTCCCTTCTTTGGAATTAAGAGTTACAAAAAAGAGAGCAAAAAATATTTAACCACATTATAATAAAATTAATTTAATTCATAAATCCACACATTTATATAAAGCCGCTCCAGTTTTCAGAAAACACAAACATTTCTTTGTAGACAGTAACAAAGTACTGTGAGGCGTGAGGTGACATGCAGACAACGTCGTCACTGACGGTGAACCAGTCCAGGAATAAACCTTGTATGTCAACATAAGTATGAGTTTTTTTTATGAACACTGACTGAACCAATGAAAAGTAAAACGAGTTTCGCGCTTAAATAATACTGTAACTACACTTTGGATCCCTTGAACACATGTCCTTCATTTTAAACAACTGTATCCCACGATTTTGTAACCCATTTTTTCCCACCCGGTGTCAACGATCTAACGTGATCCTGGGCTCTACAAACCTTCATGGTAAATTACGCTTGGACCACTTTTTACATATAAACGGAAGAAGCAAAGATCTTTAGCTACAATCACTAATTGTTTCAAAATTGCGGTTGATTTGCATACGCATCCGGGGTATTTTGAAGTCCCAAGGGTTATAGTCCTATTTACCACTTTTTAAAGCCAATCGCAATCCGGTATTTGAACACGTGACTCGAAAAAGTGGCAGAAGTATCAGTTTTGCACATAACAGTACAAGGTTCCCTCCACCCCGTCAGCCACGACATCGCGGACAATGCTTCACACATTTAAGGCACATACACATGTACAGCAATTCCTGACACAAACGGCAAGTCCTTTTCGTCACCTCGCTCGTACGGCCGTTTCAGACAGGTTTTTCCGAGGAAAAAGAAAAGGACAATGATACACACTCGCACCACCTGCATGGTGAGGTTGTAGATGCGCTATTTTCGAACATTTGTAAGTAGAATGACTCACACACGCCTCCTTAAAAAAAAAGGTATTCCTGTGTTTCAGTAGCCGTTTCCTACTTCGCTGAGTGGTTGCGGTTCCGTTTGTAAACTCTCAAAGACCAAAGTGTGATGGTATTGCCCAGTGGCATTTCTAAGCAATTTGGAGCCCCAGGCAAGATTTTCCCTGGAGCCCCCTTACCTTAGAGCCCCCCTTTCCATTCGGTACCCAAGGGATAAAATGACGAACTATTTTTAAACCAAATAACATATTAAATGATCAATTCTAGTTATAGAGCACAAGTATAATGTATTTATCCATATGGGCCGCTTATTAGCCTGGGATCCTTTCAAAGCATGTCTGGTGCTCCCCCTCCTCCCCCCTCCCCTCATGACGCCCCGGGCAACTGCCTAGTCTGCCTAACGGCAAAAACGCCCCTGGTACTGCCACACTTTGGGATTTTAGAAAAGAACCTTGCGTCTTGTCAAGAGGAGTGCACTACACAAGCCAGACAGTCAGACAGACGGACGAGGCTTTCTGCCTGTCGACAGCAATTAGAGAGGAGAGGGAGAAAAAAAATGGAACAGACAAACACCCCTCACTCCTCCTCCTCCTCCTCCTCCAATCCATTTAATTGAAGGAGAGAGAGATATAGGTGGGTAGGAAGAATGGAAAATCCGTTTATGATCCCTGTAGCCATCAATAACAATAACAACGAAGACGAAGTCTGGAGAGCATCAACAACATCATCTCTTTAGGAAGCATCCGTTTTTGTTTTTTATTTTTTTTTTTATATCCGTCACATTTTAAAGTCTCTCCTGTTGCATCCAGAGCTATTATCCTCCTCATGGCTGGACCACCTTTAAGCTGTGTGGTGATGTCGGTACAGGCGAGGTTGCCTTAGTGTTGTCCTTAGTAGTAGCTCACACAAGGCCCTTTTTTCACATTTACCGTAACAACAACAACAATAACAACAACAGCGCCAATTCCCGGGTTTCTCGTCATCCCCGAGTCTCTCCTTCCCTCTTGAAAACACTGATCACCCCCTTCCCTCCCAATCTCTCCCCTTTCGATTGATTCAGTCTGAGTGAAAAGCAGTGAGGTAATAGAAAATTGTAGTCAGTTTAATTTAATTTGAAATATCTTGGGTTGTTTTGCTTGGCATTGTTTGGGGGGGGGGGGGGTATTTAGGGGGGCACTGCCCCCCCCATGCCAATGCCTAGATCCACCCCTGTAATAGATCCTGTAATGACTCCCCTACCCCAACCCAACCCGCCCTCATTTAATTTTAGACCGACAGACGTCGTCCATCCTCTTGTGAGAGCACATTCAAGGACCCCCCCGCCCTCCTGTTTGATATGCACTTGACCAGTGGTTTTCAACCATTTCGATACCAGGGCCCCACTATTTATTTATTCAGCATTTGAGCTGGTCTACTCTCTCTAGTCTCTCAGACCAAAACTAAAGACTTGTTTGTTTGGTTCTTTTTCTCCACAATTCCATGCTGTATTTTTGGAAAGATAGCATGCAGCCCAAGTGTCATCGACATGTAACAATTCTTCTACATTGTCTTAATAGTGGGGTCCCACGACACACCGTCATTTACAACTCTTGTAAAAGTTTGACTTTCGCTTCTAATTTGTAGATGATGACCTATAGAACAATTTTAGTTCGAGTGGCCCATCTGTAGATGAAAAAAATATGCATTTTTTGCCTAATTTCAAAATTGACCAAAATCGGATTTTTGTTTTTCTTAAAAGTCTTTATTTTCTCACAATTGCTGTTTTTTCTTTGTTTTCTTTTGCTATATCTAGTCAATACTAACCCAGGAATTAACTGGATTTCAAATATTAATGTTTGGAATATGATATGGAAAAAATGGACGCCCATGTACATCAAATTACTTCAAATGGCACCTAATTTAAATTCTGTTGAACCTAGAAGGATGAAGTTAGTGCCTACCTATCATGAATGAGTAATGGTATAAATTGTAAATAAATAGAAACAATACAGTATTGGGGGGATTAAAGTTAGGCATACCCAGCCCAGCCTCTGTGTGAAAATTGTGCACTTTTCAATGAAAGCATGACATTTGGCACAAAGTTAAAGCCTGCCATAAGGAATTGTTTTGGCTATGGGTCTGACTCTGTGATGACAGCTATGGTGGCCATCATCTGCTGTTATTTTACCAATTCAGCTCATACAACATACAATCTTGATTCTGATGACAAAACGTTTTCAAGGATTATGATTTTTTATAAAATGCTAGATAATAGTCAAATCATCAAAATGTGTAATATTGATGTATTGATGTAGGCAGTAAATCCATGTCTTCTACCCTATATGTGAAAATCAAGTGAGCCCATGAAATCAGCTGACATATTCTTAGTACTCACTCCAACTCAAACCAGCTCTACCCGATTGACCAGTACCCAGTGAGGTCAGAACACCAGTCTGTGTACTTCTAACCAGATCCCCATCCAGATCCAACACCAGTGTACTTCTAGCCAGATCCCCACCCAGATCCAACACCAGTCTGTGTACTTCTAGCCAGATCCCCACCCAGATCCAACACCAGTCTGTATACTTCTAGCCAGATCCCCATCCAGATCCAACACCAGTCTGTGTACTTCTAGCCAGATCCCCACCCAGATCCAACACCAGTCTGTATACTTCTAGCCAGATCCCCACCCAGATCCAACACCAGTCTGTGTAGTTCTAGCCAGATCCCCATCCAGATCCAACACCAGTCTGTGTACTTCTAGCCAGATCCCCATCCAGATCCAACACCAGTCTGTGTACTTCTAGCCAGATTCCCACCCAGTTCCAACACCAGTCTGTATACTTCTAGCCAGATCCCCACCCAGATCCAACACCAGTCTGTGTACTTCTAGCCAGATCCCCATCCAGATCCAACACCAGTCTGTGTACTTCTAGCCAGATCCCCATCCAGATCCAACACCAGTCTGTATACTTCTAGCCAGATCCCCACCCAGATCCAACACCAGTCTGTGTACTTCTAGCCAGATCCCCACCCAGATCCAACACCAGTCTGTGTACTTCTAGCCAGATTCCCACCCAGTTCCAACACCAGTCTGTATACTTCTAGCCAGATCCCCACCCAGATCCAACACCAGTCTGTGTACTTCTAGCCAGATCCCCATCCAGATCCAACACCAGTCTGTGTACTTCTAGCCAGATCCCCATCCAGATCCAACACCAGTCTGTGTACTTCTAGCCAGATCCCCATCCAGATCCAACACCAGTCTGTGTACTTCTAGCCAGATCCCCACCCAGAACCTACACCAGTCTGTGTACTTCTAACCAGATCCCCATCCAGATCCAACACCAGTCTGTGTACTTCTAGCCAGATCCCCATCCAGATCCAACACCAGTCTGTGTAATTCTAGCCAGATCCCCACCCAGAACCTACACCAGTCTGTGTACTTCTAGCCAGATCCCCACCCAGATCCAACACCAGTCTGTGTACTTCTAGCCAGATCCCATCCAGATCCATACAGTAAAAGCTGTCTGGTGAAAACGCCTGCTGAAGTGCTGTACCTTCACACACAAGCTAGTTGACAGGAAAATAGTCATACTCAAAGTAGTTATATTGCACCATGGTGACCATTCTTTTCGACTCTCATGTCCTTCTTGAAGATGGTTCGGAATGCATAATGCTTCTCCCCATGAAGACTCAACAACAATGTCAATTGAAGGAGCCTTCACCTCATGATACCTGGTGCTGGTGAGAAACTGTCTCCTGTATATAGCCTCCAAAACAAATGCAGACACTTGGCTAGACTGCCACAGTTTGAAAGGGTCAAGCCCCTAATCCTGATTGCGGCAGTCAACCCCACCTAATCACACAAACCGGGGCCTCCAGATGAGCCAGCAGCCATCTGCACAAGTCTGGGTTGGACCTTGCAGGGCTGAGCTAGAGACTTGGAAAGAAACCTTCAGCAAAGACAATGGCATTGACATAGTTGACATAGCCCCAGAACACTGAGGCCATAAGAAGTGAGGAGAAACTCTGGCTGGAAGCCCTCACCCCACGTCATCCTTTAGACCTCGTCCTTGAAAACGTAGGATTAGTTACCAGAATCAGGATCAGAGAATTTTAATTACTGTTAAAATATCAGCAGGTGGTGGCCATTATGAGAAATATCAACCATGGTCACAGGACAAATGTAAATAGTACCAATGAATTCCTCATCATTGACAATGTGGGACTATTTACTAGAATTAATATTTTAGAAAATAGCTGTCAGGATTACCAAGGGACAAATCTTTGATGGTGCCATAGCCAACAATGCTCCTAATGACATGCTCCAACTGTGTTCCAAAATTCATGCTGTTATCATCAAAATACTGCACATAGAGGCTGGACTACGTGCTATTCTTGGGGATACACACGAGGGGGGGGGGGCTGGGGTAATGTGGTCTAAATTACTAAATACTACTTCTGAATGTGAATATGTCATATGTTCAGATTGGATAAGTTACGACAGTCTTATATCATATTTTGGAAGCCCCCCCCAATAATCTTTATCTGCGTGCTGGCCACTCTAACCAAAATGGTTACCTCACCTAGAATTTAGTATTGAAAGTTAAACTTAAAGTTGTAAACGACAACTAAATTTAACATGGAGATGGAAACTCACTTCGGTTTTAGTTAATTTTAGCTTGTTTTGCTTGCTATTTTTGTCGATATACACCAATAATGGATGAAAAAATATAATTTATGTGTAATTAGGTTTAGGTAGCAAATGCTACTCCTGATTGTGAATCCATAGATATCCCATATGTACAGATTGGACAATTTGATCAAAAGTTACAACAGTTTACATGTTTTGGTAGGGTTGGCACCTTGTTACGCCCCCTACAGGCCAAATATTTAATTTGTGTGCGGGCCACTCGAACCAAAATGGTTCTATAGACCCTCACCAACAAATTAGGACTGAAAGTGAAACTTTTACAAGAGTTGTAAATGACATCCACATTTAACATGGAGACGAAACCCCACTACATTGTCTTAATGAGCCCTTCTCAAAACCCCACCCTTTGGGGGGCGGGGTTTAGTCACTGTCCAATGACAGTCCAAATAGTTTAGGAACTGTTGCTATGCAGGTCAAGCTTTCCTCTTCTAATGTGCCTATTGGACAAGAATGGTTTGGGGGAGGGACTTAGTGAAGAGGTGTGTAGATTCTTGAAATTTAAGTAAAATGTTTAACATTTTATTTAACTCTTGGGAGTGTGAAATGAAACCAAATGGAACCATAAGCGTCATTTGGTCGAGATTTTAAGGGTCCATTTCGTTACTACTGTAACTCCATAATTTAGCCAGGGACCACCTGGAACCCTCTCAAGGACCACTGGTGGTCCGCTAACCACTGGTTGAAAACCACTGCAGAGTCCCTCCACTTGAGTCAATTATTTATAACCTCTGGAGCCCCCCCCCACACACACACACACACACACACATATAATACACTAATAAAATTCTCAAAGGGTTACAGACCCCCCGTTAAGGGTCCGTCCAACTTGGACCCTCGTTAACCGGTGGTCCCCGACGTCCAACGAAACGAAAAAAGAAAAACACCCAACTCGAGTTCCTATACAAAGGCCGCCTTGCAGGGGTAGGTGTTAAAGTAATAGGGCTTGCACAGGAGCGTCACTTTGACGGCCGTGCAGTAGAGCCTCCCGAAGAAGCCCGAGGTCCGCTGCTTGACGCGGGGGTCCGTGGCCGCCCGCCACAGGTCGTGGATGTCCTCCACGTGGCCGTGCGACGTCATCATGCGCTCGTAGATGCACGGGTGGTACGGCGCCTTGCCCTCGCCCGAGAAGTACAGGTGGTCGCGCGGCGCCACGCCCATGGCGTTGGCGCAGATGCCCATGAACACGTCGTCGATGTAGAGCGAGGCGTTGAGCGTGAGTGTGGCGCGGCGGATCTTCTCGGCCACGTCGCGCGACACCACGTAGCCGGCGCCCGCCGTGTAGTCCGGGTACGCCGACCACTGGTACATCTCGAACGGCACGAAGTACTTGCTGTCGCGCCGGCGGATGGGCGGCGCGCCGCGGTGCACGCGGCCGATCCAGAAGTCGGAGGCGCCCCGCGCGGCCTCGCCCTGCCAGGAAGGAGGAGGCGGTTAGGTTTCAGTTGATTATTGTACAATAACGATTTCAATGTTTTTTTGGTATGAAACGTTGGAACATATGAATGAAAATGGCCTTTCCGGTTTGCCTTCTTGGCTTTTAGTTTGTTGGTTTTTGATATTAGGGCCCACTATTTATTCAGTATTTGAGCCACAGCATCAATAATAACATCAGTTGTTGTTGAAGTTGCAACAGACACACAGCATGCATGAAGCTGCGTGAAGCCGCCCCCATACCATTTTCGGGTACAGGACTTATATTAGTCAATTAAGCATCAATAATAACATCAGTTGTTGTTGAAGTTGCAACAGGCACGCAGCATGCATAAACCTAAACCAACAGAAAAGCTGTTGGTTTAGTAGTGAGACAATTGTAGTAGGCCTATAGTGTTTCAAATACTTTTAAATATAAGCACTGAAATATCTTGGGTTGTTTTGCATGCCATCATGTTTGGTGGAGCAGTCTGGGCATTTAGGGGGGCATTGCCTCCCCCCAATGCCCATGCCTAGATCCGCCCCTGTAGAACACACAATTTGCACTGGCAGCCTACCTGCAGGTAGCCCACCAGGTTGGGCATGTGGACGAAGATGTCATCGTCGGCCGTCATGAGGAAGCGTGCGTGTGCACAGCGGTCGTGCGCCCAGCGGAACTGCATGATCAGCTTCAGCGTCAGGTTGTGGAAGGAATCCATGAAGTCCTGGAGAACGAACGAACGAGAAACATCAACGTTACTGTGATGTGGGAGGTTGTTAGTGTTAGAACATGCTGTAACTAAACTATATGGTGCCCCATTTGCATGTGTGCAGTTTATTTTATTTTTGTGTGACTATATTGGGATGGCAGACCTCTGATCTGCGCTGTGTAAAGTGTGGTGCAGATTTGATCAATGGTGTTGAGGGGTAACTGGAAAACTCGGGCTGGTACAAACTCGAGCCTGGAGTATAGACAGAATTGTGCTGCCGCAAACGCTGATCATTCCAATGGCGGCTCTCCTACATAGACTTCATTATCTTTATTTTAGATTGTTTTGTAATAATATAGGATATAGAAAAAACATAAATCCCTTTATTTTACCCTTTCATTTAGTACAGCATACACACTAACAACCCAGCTTTGATGATTATACATACATCATTTTATTTTAGAATGTTTTGTGCTACTACTAGCAGGCCTACAGCCTAGACGGAGACTTTAGTTGTCACTGTGCAATGCTTTAAAACAGATGTTTACATTGCTCTTATTTGCACCGCCATCGTTGAAAACAATGTATTTCAATTTCAAACTCCAGTTTGTCCCTCTTTCAGGCTGAAACAGCCCTAGCTCCCGAGAGCTCAGTTTTCTGATGCCTCAATGTTGCAACATTTTGGCTGGTCCGGGTTTTACTTGGGCAGAGTATACGTGTATATAAATATGTATGTACTGTATATAATGTATAGGCCTATGTATATTCTCTTCCAGGCAAGCATCTAGCGCATTCTACTGCATTTTGGAAGTGCCACTAGTGCATTTTGGATTTTGGCAGTTGGCAACACTGTTCCAAACAGTCCTAGCGCACAAGGTCAGAGACAAGACAGTAGCACGAGGTCTCCTATACCTGCTGGATCAGGTCGCCGTGCAGGCGGTCCTCGCGGACCAGCGCCTCCTGGAGGCCCACGCCGCTCCTCTTGCTCCAGGGGGGCTCCTGGGGGGCCACGCGCGGCGCCCCCAGCACGAACACCACCTTGACGGTGACGCCCAGGGACCTCTGGATGTAGGTCTCGTTGCCCCAGGTGGAGCGGATGGCCCTGCGGCGCGCCGTGTTCTCCGGCGACGTCTTGACGAACAGCAGCAGCAGGACGTCCTGGCCCCGGCACTTGTCTGGGTGGTCCAGCAGGTAGCGATAGTTGCTGAAGCTCTGGGCCTCCTGGCGGGCGATGGTGAAGCTCTTGTTGATGAAGGTGAAGCGGTTCACCATGTAGCGGTAGGAGTAGGACTTGACGTGGCTCACCTATAGGGGGCGGTGTCGGGGGCGATGAAATGTTAGTCGACGGTTCGTTAAAGAAGCTGCACCGTGAATTTAAAGGTAATATAGGCAAGTTTTTAGCCAAACATCGAAATAGATATGTAGCTATATTTTTTGCCTTTTTCCCCGCAGCAGCTGTTTGTCAACAAATCATGAAAACAGAACATTCATCGGGCTCAGGAATGGCAGTGATCATTTGTGTGTGTGTGTGTGTGTGTGTGTGTGAGGGGGGGGGGGGGGGGGTAATTGTGGGGGGTGAGGCAGCCAATCACAGCACAGCAGTCTCCAGCAGATTCATAATGAGCCAATAGAGTGGAGGTGAGGTAGAGTTAGATTCTGTTTTTAAACAAAGAAAACAAAAAGAAATCTACCTGGCACACTGGAAAGAGATTACTGATGCCAAAGCAAAATGGAATGATATATATATATATATATATATATATATATATATATATATATATATATATATATATATATATATATATATATATATATATATATATATATATATATATATATATATATATATATATATATATATATATATAGGCTGATTACCTGAGCACGGTAAAAGACCCAAAACTTAAGAAAGCATTGACCAGATACAGACAAAGTGATTAAGAGGGGCAAAATCACAGCACTCCATTTGTAACTTTGTGTTTATTTTTTTTAAATAAATGTCCTACTTTATATATGATATTACAGCATCGCAGACACACACATAATGACAATTGGCAGGTATACTGTAATCTTGCAACTTGACAAAAACGTTTGCACTGCAGATTATTGGAACGCACATGTCAGAACAACCTCCTAGCCACCTGAACCATGCAGTAGTGCCAAAGTTATAGCACCTTAGGGCACTACAGATAGCTTTATAGACTTGTACTTGACAGTAGCAACAGTGCTGCATAGATTAATGTTAATTTGTTTATTGTCTCCACCGAAGGTGGTGACTATAAAACGGCCTCTGTCCTTGCACGTAGCCCGTATGTGCCCTCGATGTGTCTGTGCACACGACTATAAAATGCCCTGTGTCCCTGCACGTAGCCCGTCTGTGCCCTCGATGTGTCTGTGCACACGACTATAAAATGCCCTGTGTCCCTGCACGTAGCCCGTCTGTGTCCTCGATCTGTCTGTTCCCCCGACTATGACGTCATGATGAGGTTATAGTTGACACACTAGGAGGACCCTTGAGGCTCCTGAGATGACGTTGAGCTAGGGGGGCCTGAGCTGGGAGGAGCACTGAGCTAGAATGAGACTTGAGATGATGTCATAAAGAGTGAGATAGGGAAGCCCTGAGTTACGAGGATTCGTTAGATGATGACAAAGTTAGGAGCCGGAGGTAAAATGAGCTTTGAGATGACATCATAAAGAGTGAGATGGGGAAGATGACGTCATAGATAGTAGCAGTCCTGAGGTAGGCGGAGTTTGAGGTAGGAGAAGTTTGAGATGACGTCATGATGAGGTCATAGGTAGGAGGTGCTCAGAGATATGTATCCTGACTGGGGATGTAGAGATTTCGGATGTGATGACGTCATGATGACGTAATAGTAGGAGGAGCCCTGAGCTAGAAGGAGCCCTGAAGACCCTGAGATGACATCAAAGTAGAGGGACCCTGAGCTAGGAGAAAGAGATGAAGATTTTATAGCTATGATCTCTGAGATAGGGGTCTGTGAGATAGAGGTGTGAGGTAGGGGTTTGTGCATGGAATGAAGTCAAGATGATGACTAAGATACGTTTATATATAGTCATGAGTATTGTCTCATTACACTCACAATAAACTACTTTGCAATGTGCACACGTTCAAACCTGAGCCGGGACGGTGGAGACCTGTGCCCCGTAGGGGCACAACTCTTGTATTATGTTGGAATCATGCTCATGCGTATATTGATACCATTTTAAACCCTTCATGCCACGGGCGATACATTTAAATTCACCCCGAACCTGCACAATAATTAGATAACTATTTTTGTCATAATACTGTATCTATAACACAACATTCTGTGACCGACAAGATGTATATCTTGTACAGGACTTACTGTATATTAGCCAAGTAACCATCAATAATAACATCACTTTCAAATCTCTTTCACTCTCAAATCTTTTTTTTAATATAAGCACTTTAATTTGACACATCTTTGAAATTTGGCTTGTTTGCTGCATGCCATCATGTTTGGTGGGGTATTCTGGACATTTATGGGGGCATTGCCCACCCCATGCCCATGCCTAGATCCGGCCCTGTTCCCCATTACACAAAGTTGTTGGTGCCTTGGCATCATGTGATTGCGACGCGGCGTAGACTCACCACACTGCTGTCCAGCTGCTCCCAGCACACCATCAGCACCGACAGCACCAGACACGTGGTCATCAGCTGCACGCACTGGCACTTGCGTATGCGGCGGAAGTTCACAAACATCCTGGAAGGCGTCCGTTCGTTCCGTCAGGTCCTGCTGTGTGTAGGAGGGCCGAGGGTCACCGTTATTTTCATCACGATTACTCGCTGCTCGAGTAACAAGCAGCAAATGATTTGTGTGTTTCTTTGTGTTTCTTTTGTTATTACGAACAGCTTTATGCAAAAAATAAATAGACACGAATAGTGGAAATAGACAATCTACAAGCTCAAAAGTGCCTTCAGTGTCTTGCCCAAAGACACATAGACAGGAAGGTGAAGCCGGAATTCGAAGTTTTCGAACCACCAACCCACAGATCATTGCACAACCTGCTCTGACCTCCGCCCTGATCTGTATTGTTCCCACTATTATTAGAGAACTTTTCTTCGGCCCAAATCAAGTGCTTGTTTGGAAATGTGCCCTCAACGCACTGGTCCCTGCTGTGCTCTGTGATCATTTGCTTTTGTGGGGCATTAGGTGCGGTTTCGTTCCGTTTATTCAGAGCGTGGCGCATCGAGTGTGCTTGGTGCACACTTCCATGCTTCCAAACCACAATGCACTTGTGGTTTGGACTTCCAAACGAACCCCAAATCATAAAAAGGGGGGAGGGTCGCACACAACAAGACTGCATCTTAGAGCAGGACACCACCCTCCTTCAGTGTCCTCTGTGACACCAAGGACATGTTTTCCCTGTTCTGATCCTACAGGGTCATAGATAATATTTCTGGTGGACAACCTTTTATGTTATGGCAAATGCAGGTCTCCTAAAAAAGGGGTAGTTTGCCCCCTGGGTATCTAACATTAAAGCCTTGGACTGCAGTCTTGTTGAACGCGACCCTCTCTCCCACCATTTTTATAAACGATATACAGTATGAACATCTTTCGATCACACCATGTCCTACCTGTGCGCACGTGTGGGGAGGAGGGGGAGGGGCAGGGGGAGGTAGTGGTGGCGGCGGAGGGGGTGGATGACGGTATTGGGGTGTCTGTGGGACTCGGGGCTCGCCGGGCGCTCCATCCTATAGGTTGGTTGTCGCACATGCAGGTAGGAGTGGAAGGAGTGGAACGGTACGAGTCATCAATCTCATCAATTGCTGGCAGTCATCGACCTCACTTCATCATCATCATCATCATCATGGTCGTCACCACCGGCATCATAGCGGCAGGGGACTCATCTCGTCCAGTCGGAGCCGTGGCGCCATGCTTCTGAAACGGAACACAACAGGATGATGTTGTTGTTGTTACTGAGAACCTCTTATCTCCGATTTTGTGTGACCAGTGTTTTTTCACCCACTGCCTGGGCTATACACACCATCCTCCACCAACCTGTGGAGGGGAGGCAGCGGACTGCAGGCATCATGCATGAGGGACATGCACTCGAGCGATATGGGAGTGATAGGCTAGATAGCCAGACAGATGATGAATATTTTAACTCTTGAGAGCGTAAACATGAAACCATGGTTTCATGTTTACCCTCTCAAAGAGTTACATCTGGTTAACCAACTTTCCATCATTTAGTAGGGTCCACTTCCACATTTGACCACTAAGGGCTCCATTTTCATTACCATCTAAATCCCTTATCCTAAACCCCTAATCTTTTTTTTTTTACTATTTTGAAAAACTTTTTGGAATAGTTCAACGTGCCAATCTACAACGTATTGAAACATTGTGAACTTGTAGACTGGCCATTTAAACTATTGAAACAACTATTGTTTAAAAAGGCAAAGAAGTTAAGGGATAAGAGGTTTAGCGGTGAGTGTGTGTAAGGTGTGTAAGGGAACGCTTCGCTCAGATATGTACCTAAATGCCACATGCGTGCACCCCCGTATTTTGGTTATTTCGGTTAGCATTGTCTGGGATTAAAGTGTATTAATCAATGGAGTAAACAAGTGACGTCTAATCGTCCTTGGCATAGGTGAACAACATTGTTTACAACTCATTTTATCGTCCTCAGCGTCCAAGGAGTAACCAGCTTTGGACAAACGAGGTTTCGTCACCCGACAGAGAGATGTTTACGTCTGGAGGGAACCCAGATGATGTGCAAACTGAAACTAATTGTAAACCAATAAGTGCATTAATTATCAAAGTTCCAAACCACTCAACTACTACCGGTTACAGCATGCAACAAGAGTGCACCAATTATCAAACCTCCAGGTCACTTAACGTTATCGATTACAGCATTAGGCAATGCCAAATTCGCTAGTAGTGGAAAGTACTGTAACCACTGTAAGTACTTGATAAGTACTTAATGTGTATAAAAGTTATTTTAGTAAGAGTTATTTCTATTTTTCAATATTTTTACAGTTCTACTCCACTACATCTTAGATGCACAAGTTACTTTGTAGATTTGTAGTATGTTCACATAATAGGTCCTCACTAATGTACATGATAAAATACCACTATTTTTTCAGTGTGTGTTTCACAGGAGGGCTGTGGACAGTTCAGAAACTTCTTACAATCACACCATCAGATTAGCTTGTATTCCACCATTGATGATGTCATTGGAAGAAGTTTCTGAACTGTCCACAGCCCTCCTGTGAGACACAGACTGAGTAGGAAAAAAGTGGTATTTTATCATGTACATTAGTGAGGACCTATTATATGAAGATACGTTGAAAAGTGGTGAAGTGGTCCTTTAATTTATTAGACAGTTAAGCCCTTTGTCAAGGAAAACCTTGCAGTCAGATTGACTACAGGCTCATGACAACATATTGAATATCATTGTCCCATTAAAGGTATAGCAAGTGATTTGGGTGATTTAGAAAACCCTCCGCCCCCCAGTAACAACATGTGCACATGCACACACTCTACAGTCGGGGGAAGTGCAACGGGGCAACGGCACATAGACCAAGGCCCACCCCCCACTTGATCCTGATTGGAGGAAGGCCGCTCTCCTCCTGATTGGATGAAAGGCTTTTCTCCCAAAGCCCAAACTATAGGCATGTACTGGAAACAAGCCTGGTTGCATCTATTATAGCTCAAATACTAAATAATCTGCATATCAGCGCCCCCACCACCAGAGCCAGGATTTGATTTGATTTGATTTTATTTAGAGATCCCCATTAGCTGCTGCCACGGCAGCTAGCTAGTCTTCCTGGGGTCAACCACAGATATACAGAAAATACAATGCAGTATATATACTAAAATACAATTGTTATACAATTGTTATATACAGTGTTGGGGAAGTTACTTTTAAAAAGTAAGGGCATTATAGTTATAGTTACTTCCCTGAAAAAGTAATTAGTTACTTTATTCCTTACTAAATTCTGAAAGTAAGGGCGTTACTTTACTTTACTTTACTTTTTTTTAAAACATACAAAAAAGGGGTGTTGTTCTGTGGTATTCGTGGTCACAAGTTTAAAGTGGAATTCCTCCCATTTTCAACATTTTACTGACATTAATTAATATGCCTTAGAGATGTTGTTTGGACATGATTCTGTGTTTGTTAGAAATGGAGGTTGTGTTTCGCCATGTTAATGATTTTTCTTTTAGGACCTTTTTTGAAAAGGGGTGGAATTCCCCTTTAATGGCAGCATGCTGAGCATGGACTGTAATAAGATTTTCTTTGCTGAGACAATGCTTGCTGCCTTCTAACATAATTTACACTTCACTTCAATGTTTTTGTCCTGGTCCTTTACCACAGTCGTTTTCAACCTTTTTCATACCAGGGCCCACTGTTTATTCTGCATTTGAGCCATGGACTACCATTTGAGGACATTTTGGCCCCACAGACCCCAAAACTAAAGATTTCTTTTGTCCACAATATCAGGCTGGATTTCAAAAACGAAACAGTCAAACATACAGATCCATGTTTACACACTCAGTTACATCTGGTTAACCAACTTTCCATCATTTAGCCTGAGGACCACCTGTTGAAAACCCCTGCTTTACCAGCAAGAATGTAAAATAATGTTTATATTTCCGCGCTGCAAAGGCTCCAGTCACGCTGCCGTCGTCGTATCATTGCATTTGAGAGCGTATGTTTTATTAAGTGAACAAGCAGTCCACGAAGTGGACTTGTTCACTTAATTGATATTGACTGCTTTTCTCCTTCTCCTTCTTCTTTTTCCGCCAAAAATAGCTGTTCTGGCTGAACCGTGCAGTCGGTTTTCGCGAAAATTGGTAATCTGGTAGAGGGTGATGCCAAACGGTGATGATGCGAAGCCTGTGACCACTGGTCAAATGGTGGCGCTATAGCACTCAACTGAAATTGCAAAATTTAAACACTTATAACTCATGAACTGCTTGACTCTCAGAAATGTAACTTATATTCACTTATGCGTCTGCTTATGCCGAACAACTTTTGTAGTCTGACTTTTGACCTCTGACCTTTAGATGAACCGCCATCTTGAATTATATGTAAAACAGTTAAAATAGCTGTTCTCCTACAATCTTTGATCAAAATGCATAACAATGACCTACACATGAACTTTGGAGCCATACGAATATGAAAATAGGTGTGAATTTTGTTTTAAGAGAAAAAATTATGTTTTTACGAGCCAATGAAAATAGCTCGTTCGTGAAAATGATTCTAATGCCCCTAATCTACACATGCAGCGTAATCTGCTTCTGATATTTTACAGTTTTGTAGAGGGGGATGCCAAATAGCAGCAAAACCAGTCTTACTCAAATTGCTCAAATGGGGGCTGTTACGTGTATTATTATGGGGGAACAGACAGACAGTGCAGGCAGCATGTGTTCCTCCCCTCTATATTCTGCTCTCCTCTCCTTCTCTCCAGTCTGTCAATCATACTCACAGGTCCAGCCCACTCATCTCCAGTACCAGCCCACTCCTCCACCTCTTACCACCGGTTGGGCCACCACGCATCTGTCTCCTCCAATCACCTCCATCATCAGACTATATAAGCCACCTGTTGTCTTCCACTCACTCTCTTTCCAGCCTGCCAGCAGACAGCAGCTCCAAACCATTCAGTGTCCTAAGCATACCAGTTTTGCCAGTTTGTCCAAATACAAGTCAAATAGTAGTCCTTAGAAGTTGTCCTAAACACAGCCATTTTGTAAAACCAGTCTTTGTTGTTAAAAACGAGGCTATTCGGTAAAGCCCTACTCTAGCCACAGTCTCACATTAAAAGTACTGTTAAAGTACCGTACTGTACTGTTTATAATCAGAGTACTTTCTTTTGTTTGTAGTTCTAGTATTTAAGTTCAGCCTTCCCATTTTGAGTTAAGTTCTTCAGGGAAGGGACAGGGGAAGACAGGGTCCCTCACTCAGTGTGGCACACCCAGCTGGCACCTGCAGCAAGTTCCCCAATCAGCCATGCTCCTCCTCCTGCATAAAAGCCAGCTCCTTCAGTCTGATGGCAGACAGACCAGACAACAGCTCAGCAGCCCAGCTCTGTTCTTGTTAGCCTTTGTTTTCAGTTCTCTTTAGTTAGTTTATTTCTGTTTGGCCTGGAGATGGCCGGCAGCCTTGGTTTTCGTTATGTTTTAGTTCTCGGTTTAGGATTCATTTGTTAAGTTAGGGCGAGGGGTGGGAACAGCTTCGACGTCCCTAGGGGTGGCCTGGGCCCCCCCTCCTTCTGTTTGCGGCATCTCCAGGTCTTCCTTTGTTCTCCTTGTTTGGTAAAGTAATCATGTAAATAATTCATTACAAGTAATCAGATTACTTAAGTATCCCTACCAGTTCAACCAGCAATGCTGCCCTTGTACAAATGTAATCTAATACTTTTGGGAGTGGTTGTTAATAAAAACCGTTAAACCTTGCCATTCTCTTGATGTCCTTCTTTTATGTTGGAGTTTCCATTTTAGCCACCTCACTGCTTTTACAATGGAACTTGCATGGCTCATCAATGAAATGTTTAAATTACTTCGAAAATAATTCATTTGACCATCAAATATATAATGCAGCCTGGCATTGGTCATTTTATGAATCACATTAATTGTTAACATGTGTAGGCTCTTGTTTTGAAGCATTTTTATCATAGATAATCATTGATTAAGGGTAGTTGTTTGTTTAAAGGATACACTTCATAAAAACATACTGCTGTAAACCAGTATACTTTTATATTGTATGTAGAGTTTCACGTCAGGATGTGGCAGATTGTCACACCCACATGTCCTATTGCTTCAGTTTTCTTCATAAACTGATTTGTCTTGTGTTTTGTTTATCCACTGCTGCATGCTGTTGCATGATCTAAAATCCAATTTTAATGCAACGCACCAGAGCCATTTAGAGACGGAGTTGCGCCAATGATGGGGTACACAGTTACATTGGGTTAGTCACGTGATCAGTGGTCACAGTGAGCCTAACGGTGAAAAATCATAGTCTAGTGTCTGAAACACATTGTTTGAAGTGAGTAAGATGAGATGTAAAATGACAGCCGGTTTGAATTATTTTACAGTAACAATTAAAGTCTCTGCAATGTGTATGATTTGCTATTACTTAAAAAGACCTAACATAAAAGGATTCAAGCTGGGCTTTTACTTTGAGTCCAATGCATTTCTGCCTACTTCTCAATAGCATGGAGTTACACTCGCATATCATGAAAGTGACATTCACGGAAATGTCACTTTGTGATTGGGATGATAAAACTCAATGTAATGGTAATGGCACCAACTCAGTGGCCTTGTGGTTAGAGTGTCTGCCCTGAGACTGGGAGACCGGGGTTCGATTCCCGGCCAGGTCATACCCCGACATTCTAGATTTCCAGTAGTAACCTACCCAAAGCATTGTACAAGCCTTGATCATTTCATGTAACAGTGTAGTGGTTAAAACATTGTGCCAGATTATGTTAGATTAACTTCTTGAACAAAGTGGCCATTAAACAACTGTTGTTAACTAGTGTCCAATCACATTTATTTCACAATTTCTTCTAGTTGTACTTGAATTGTACTGTAATTGTCCAAGCTTTTATCAGTTTTGTTGTAGGAGGCCAGGTTGACATGTAGGCTACTGTAGGAATTTTACATTTCATTTATTCATTCACTATTGTATGGACCCGGGGCAAAAGCACCAAAAATATGTTCCTTCTTCTGCATATTGTTCTGACTCCTTATTGCTGCTTGCTTGTTCACGTTTTATTGCTGCTTGCAGCTATATTTATTATTATTATTTTACCGCAGCGAGTGCGAGTGTGTGTGCGCAGCAACAACACAGCTTTGTGTATGTGTGTGCTTAGAGGCCAGAGCCTTTAATTACGCGAAAACTCAGTTCACTTCATGGGGCCACTTCAATGGCGGCTCATCTATATATACTCTTCCAATTGGGACAACCGAGGTTACCAAATGCATTTAAGTCTATGGGATCATACGCTTTGTTTTCTGCCCCCTCAATGTCGCAACTCTTCTACTAGATGCTTGACGAATAAGACTGGCTCTGATTGGCTTATACTGCCATGTGGCGCCGTGTTAGCCAATCAATGACCTTTTCTGTGACGTGGTGGACGGCATCACGTTAGACACATAGATATATAAATACTAGATCAGGCATCCGAAATTAATGCAAGTGGATGAGAGGGGGACTTTAGTCCGGTGCCTTCTCTATTCAATATACTCTATGTTAGACTGAAGAAGCGAGCAGACAACACAGTGCAGCGAGTCCTGCCGCCGCCGCGGAGTAACGACTGTAACGATGGTACAATAATCATAACGACGTTATGGATTTGAGAAATGTAAGGAGTTACGTTAGAAGTTACTGAAAAAAGTAATCCCTTACTGTAAGGGCGTTACTTGTAAGGGCGTTATTCACAACACTGGTTATATATAATATATATGTTCAGATTCGACATTTGTAACATTACAGTGTAGTCCAAGAATAGACAGATAAAATGCTAACACTGTGACACTGTGGTATTGCAGATAAAACTGCTTTCAAAGTCCAGAAAGCAATGATTATGGTCATATGATTATGGTTATAAAGTTTATAAATGGTTATAAAGTCCAGAAAGCAATGATTATGATTATGGTTATATCAGAGCAGTGTAAGGTGTAGGGTAGGTGTAAGGCAGGCCTGTTGTGTTTTATAGGCCTACTGTGCCAAAAAAGCATTTTCCTATGCATTTTAGGGACACTGTGGAGTTTGGACCTCGCTGAAACGCCTGAACGCGTCACAGGATGACATTTATAGACCCGGCTAGAAATGAGAGCCACTTTCAGCACTGGAGTGGTGACTCAAACCATTAGAAATATGTTTGAGGGGCATATACAATACAATATTATTATTAAAAACACTTCTAGGGATGCACTGTATGTTATTTGCACTTGCAAGTGGTTAAGCAGCATGTCAGCTAATGACTTCATACTCTGCTCTCTGCATTGAAACCAACAGCACTGAGTGGGGATGAATAGACTGAATTAGTCTTGCCTCTTGTGGCCCACAAAGTGTTAACAACCACTTTAGCGGGAAATCATTAATAAAACCATTATCAACATTTTAACTCTGCCATAAAAGATGGAATCAAATGGAAATGGCTGCACTCTAATGCTCTTAACCTTTCATTATTAAAATATTTCGGCACTGCCAGAACAGAATGACTTTTAAAGTACAGTACTCTGCAGGGGCGGATGTAACATTTCCCAATTGGGGGGGCAGAAGAAAATGGTAAGGGGGCAGCTTCATCGCCCGTGTCGCTTCGCGCCACGGGCGATGAAGCCGCACCCATACCATTTTCAGTTACAGGACTTTTATTGGGCAATTAAAGCATCAATAATAAGTTATAACATCAGTTCTTGTTGAAGTTGCAACAGATGCAGCATGCATAAAGCTAAAGGTCTGACTCAGAGAGTTTTCTGTGGTGGGGCAGACTGGGCATTTAGGGGGGCATTGCCCCCCCAAAACCTATGCATAGATCCGGCCCTGGTACTCTGCATGCAAGGCATTAGCACATGAGCAATTTCCAGGACATGTTTTTCCCTGAGGGTGGACAAGGTTTTATAGCCAAGTCACTTATGTGTGAGTTTTGAAAATGATGATGTTTTGGTAATATCGTTCCTATACTGTTCTACAGGTGTTCAGCCTTGGCTTTTATGAAATATCCGAGTCGATGCTCCAAAACGATGCTTGTGAACATATTATTGCTGCTAACTGTTAGTATGTTAGATTGCGACACAGACAAGAGCACGCACACAACCAGACCCCCCCTCACACACTCACTGCAGACACTCCCTGCAGACCCAGTTAACAAAACCAAAACTAGGCCATTTCCAAGGTCATCAGCGTCACATTTTGTCTTGGTCAAACCACACGGACGCGCATGCATGCACTGGACCCACATGAAGAAGCTCAATCGGCTGCAGTTGTGTGCACAACAAATAATCGTAAACTAAACACGCATGCAGGTACTGTTGCCTGGGTACCCTCACAAAAACATGCAGTGGTGCATGTGGGCTCTAGACTGCCTCCCCCTGCCCAGCCAGGGGGCGCTGAATGGAGGAGACAGAAACTGGTTGAAAGAACCCGTTCCTTCCACGCGCTACACATTCATACACTGATGGCAGTGGAAACGATGCAAGGTACCTACTAACCTACTAACACATCAGGAGCAATTAGGGGTTCAGTGTCTTGCTCAAGGACACTTCGACAGTCACTCTGCGGGAGCCCAGGATCGAACCGGGATCCTTGCGGTTACCATCCCGTGACTCTACCCCTGAACCACTGCCGCCCATATGCAGTGGCGCATGTGGGCTCATGAAACCGTTTCATGTTTACACTCTCAATAGTTAAAGGCCTAGATTTTCATCACCGCTAAACCCCTTATCCCTTAACTTCTTTGCCTTAATAAAAAAACACTGCATTAGGTAATTGGCACTGGGTAAACCTTGCGGGTCCATTTGGTTTCATTTTTACACTCTCAAGAGTTAAAATATTTATCATCTTAATTAACCTCTAGTCTACACAACTAGCAGATTAATGGTCATTTTAGTCAGTATGTTTTGCCTGTTTTGTTTTCTCCAAAATCCAGCCTGGAATTGTGGACAAAAGCAAAAAGAAATCTTTAGTTTTGGGGGTCAGTAGGGCTAAAATGTCCTTAAATGGTAGTCCGTCACGTGGCTCAAATGCTGGATAAATAGTGGTCCCTGGTATCAAAAAGGATGAAAACCACTGCCCTGGAGCAGCAAGCTGAGGTGTGTGTGTGTGTGTGTGTGTGTGTGTGTGTGTGTGTGTGTGTGTGTGTGTGTGTGTGTGCGTGCGTGCGTGCGTGCGTGCGCGTGTGTGTGTGTGTGTTGGAAGGGAAGGGGGGGGGGGGGGGGGGGGGGCACACTGACTGAATGCAAAAAAAAAAGCCAACACAGCAAATGTGACGCTGCAGTCCGCGCCATAATGGCAGGGTTTAAGGTGTGGACGCGGTGAAATCGCTGAGAGCCGTGGAAAGCACTCCGCACACAATGGAGAGCATCAGAATAGCTCTGCGGGGGACAATGCTGGGATGAGAATAGCCCTTCCGCCCGGGGCCCTGCAGGCTATCCAGGGTGGGATCACCGCGGCCCCCCTAGGGCCCTAGTGTGACTCCCGTCCCGTCGCAGGGGGGCCCAGAGCCTTTTTAAAACATCATTAGAGGTGCCCCCGCTGCCTAATGGGGTCATCGGCTGTCCCCTTTTCCTGTCTGCCGGATAATGAGAGTGGAAACATCGCCTAACCTCAAGGTCCACCGGTGGCCTGGGTCCTCGCGCTGCGCACACAGAGGGAATACAAGGTGCCCAATCTAAAACAATGGCCTACTTCAGTGGTTTTCAACCTTTTTGATAGCACAGGGCTCACTATTTATTCAACATTTGAGCTACGGACCACCATTTGATGACATTTTTTGTCATCAAAAACTAAACTAAAGATTTCTGTTGTTTTTGTCCACAATGCTAGGCTGCATTTGGGAACAAAACGGGCAAAACAAAATGACGAAAAAATAAACATTAATCTTGTACATTCTCTAGTGTTGTAGTCTTGGGCTAAGACAGATGATGAATATTTTAACTCTTGAGAGTGTAAACAGGAAACCAAATGGACCCGCAAGGGTCCATTTGGTTTCATGTTTACACTCTCAAAGAGTTACACCTGGTCAACCAAATTTCCATCATTTAGACTATTTCACTATTTCACAATCTACGAATGCTAGATAGACTTTGGAACTGTAGTTCCCATAAGCTGAGTACCGGAAAAACAGTATCTCACTTTGAGACACAAAGGAGACGGGAGCAACAAGCAGAGTAATAGACCGTTCAGTAAGCCCCTCCCCAAACTGCTATATGGTCCAATCACAGCTAAGCATAACATGTGATAGACAAACCTCTCCGCAAAACAGCGTTTTAAAAGTCAATGTCACACATGTCCACTGCATAGCCATAGGACATGCCTTTTTGATGGATTTGGAGGAGATTTTGAATTTCTGGTTCCAAAAATGAACCATTATTTATTGTGTAAAGTCCATGAACATGAATTTACGTTGGAATGAATGAGCCCGGCTGGAAAGTGTCCTAGGGTGGACAGGAGGGCGGGGCTTACCTAAAGGTCTATTGTACGATACGAGCGAGAGGGAGATTCAGGGTCGGATTGACCATTGGGTGTACAGGGGGGTCTCCCGGTGAGCCACGACCCGTACGGGGCCGGTGGTATCATGGTATGATTAAAAGCACTGCTTTTCAACCTTTTTGATCCCAGGGGCCACTATTCATTCAGAATTTTGATCCACGGAGGACCACCATTTGATGACATTTTAGCCCCAACAGCAGACTCCAAAACTAAAGATTTCTTTTGCTTTTTGGTCCACAATTCCAGGCTGGATTTGGGAAACAAAACAGCCAAACATACAGATCAAAATGAGCATTCATTTAATTTAATTAGATTAATATTTTAACTCTTGTTTACGCTCTCAAAGAGTTACATCTGGTTAACCAAGTACACCAGGTGGAATAGGTCCAATCACGCTAAAAATGTCCAGGCCGATTTTTTCGCCCAGTCCACCACTGGGGAGATACAGTACATGTTGTGGGTTGCGTAGCAAGAATTTGATAAATTGGGCACAGCCAATCGTCTCTTATGAGGTACCGTGATGCTGCCGTCATGTTATACAGTATGCTGCATGAACACTATAAAAAGCATAATTATCATAAGGCAACCGTAATAAAAAAGACGCAGTAAAAAAAAAAAATTCGACTGCTGATAATCAGTTTGACGTGAAAAGGTCAATAAAATAATAAAATAATGAACTAATAAATAATAAAATAATCAGCATTTGATGACACTATTCCATTAATGAACTTTCAACACATCACTGAGTCACTGGACAGACTCAAACACAGTATATTCTTCTTCCATTATTTCATGATTTATTATTAAATCAGTGGTTTTCAACCATTAGTCTAGGGACCACCAGTGGGCCCTGAGAAACCAAATGGACCCTTACGGGTCCATTTTAGGCTCTCAAGAGTTAAGTTATATTTACACATCTGAATTACTTAATTTTCAAGACTGTACACATTTGGAAAATGTAGAAGAATTGTTATGTTGACCAACATTTTGCCAGTTTGCCAGTCTCCTAAATTGTGTACACAAGCTTAAAAAAAACCTGGGTTTTGGGACACAGAGAGAAAAAGTGTTCCATTAAACGAGAAAAGAAAAATTGACGGTGTTCTGCTGTTTACTTTAAGAAAAACTAGTCCAAGACTCCAATATGAGAAAAGAAATGCACTTTGTGTTCTACATTGTGTTTTACTGTTCTTTTGCTCAGGAACTTGAATGTTCATGAACAAAAGAAGAGTGAAGTTTGCATCTTTGTTCAATAAGAACCACCTTATTCCCTGCCAGAGGGAGGAGAAAGAAATCAATGTCTTAATTTTAGGCGAAATGGTGAAGCCCTATACTTTAAGTAGCATCAAAATGACCAATAATCTTCTAATTCACATGATGAATATTTTAACTCTTGAGAGTGTAAACATGTTTACGCTCTCAAAGAGTTACATCTGGTTAACCAATAACCAACTTTCCACCATTTAGCTGGGGACCCTCTGGAACCCTCTCAAGGACCACTGGTGGTCCCCGGACCTCTGGTTGAAAACCACTGGTAAGTAGAATTTAAGTAGCATGTGACGTTTTCATGATTCTGAATCCGCTGCGCGCATTCGTTTTGCACACACATCACATATAACCCCCCTATAAAAGAAAAACTGTTGGCTGCCGGTCTACAATGAGGAACAGAAGTGACAGAGTGATTGTTTTTGTCATGTCACATGGAAAATGCGCTTCTGGCAAGGGAACTTGCAAAGTCAGTTTCTGACAAACTAGAATGACAAGACCTTTCAACCATAATAACAGTATGTGCACTTTGCATGAATCTGGATATACTGTTGCGTTGTCACAGTCGGTTAACGGTGGTTTTGGACATGTGGATCAGTGTTTTACATATTGTAAAATATGTAAAACTAAAAAAAGGGGAACTAACCGGGTGCTCAAATGTATAGCAAAAGGTGACGAGCCGTAAAAGCTGCTTGCACCGATCAAAAACGGGGAACAATCCAGTGAAGTTTTGCCCTGATGAAGAACGTTTGTGGTCAAAACATGTTGGCAAGTTAGGAGTGCAACAGTTAATCTAACAGATCGGTTGATCGCACTAACTGATCGATCGTTTAGAAGGATTTATTGATCAGATTTATCCATCGAATAGATTCATCCCATTGATCCATCGATCGATCTGCCAGTCCGACCAATCCATATGTCCATCCGTCCGATCGACTGGATCAACCCATGAGATCAACGGACCAATATGACTGATCAATCGATCGTTCCGATTGTTAGATTGATCATGATTGACCAAGATACAACTGTAGATAGAGATAAAGAATAAAAACATGAAATACTATTATGACGTGTAAATTGCCCACAAGAAAACAAAAGAGCTGCCAAAGCAGACAAGCCGCGAAGCTCCATATTAAAACTGTTGATGAAAAGGAAATAGGAGAGAGTCAGTCTAAAGTATATGGACTAAAACAGAGCACAGAGGTTTCAAAGAGGAAGCAGCCGAGAAGCAGCATTATTTCGAAGTTTCCAGGTGTATTGTCATCTTGAATGATCACAGCACAGACCATCAGGCCTGCCGGCCTGACGGGACACACACTCACACTCAACACTGGCAGTACATACAGTAAAGACTTTATAGCACGGGTGCCCACACTTTTTTGACTTGAGAGCTACTTTCAAAATGACCAGCTCAACAAGATCTACACATAAAAAAAATCCATTTAAAGGCCCTCAGGAAAGTTTGACTTTGAAATGGTGGTGATGGTGTTACTTACTGTTATAGTGTTTAAAATAATGCACTTATAATGAAAAATGGAGGGGGAAAATTGGAAGGTTTTCTTGTATATGCTACTACTGACGTTTGAAAACAGTACTGGGGGTTTGAGTTGACAGTTCGTGATGTTGAATTTAGTCTCTTGCACCCAAAGCTGATAACTATCACGTTATTGTCTACAATTGGGAAAGAGAACTGGCAAAACGTTGGTCAAAATAACAATTATTCTACATTTTCTAATTGTGTGGACTCTTGAAATGATATAATTCAGGTGTTTAAATATAATTTAACTCATTTTACACTCTTGAGAGCGGTAAAATGAAACCAAATGGACCCTTAAGGGACCATTTGGTTTCATTTTAACGCTCTCAAGAGTTACAGATCTATAGCCTACATTTTAGGGGACTGTCATGTGATCTACCTGCATGGTGTGATCTACTGGTAGATCACGATCTACCACCACTGCTTTATAGCATCATGTAGCATCATGTCATGCCTCAACCCCCTAAGTTAGAGGTGTCAAGATTCGCAAATTCGGCATTGTCCTGTCACTGATGTTCTCATAATTCCTGACCATAGTGGCCAGGTGGCCCTTGTTTTATTTCCGTAGAATGACAGCTGTAGACTCACTGTCTCAAGTAAGCTGTCAGCATTTTAGTGAAACGGCCAATTATAACCAATGCAATATTGTAATGTTGCAATCTGGTTGGATCAGGGGCTTTCAACCTTTTTGATACCAGGGCCCACTATTTATTCAGCATTTGAGCCACGGACGACCATTTGGTGACATCTTAGCCCCCACAGACCCCAAAACTAAAGATTTCTTTTGCCTTTGTCCACAATTTCAGGCTGGATTTGGAAGTTGCGTAAACTTGAGCTGACGTAGATGATGAATGTAAATGGACCATTTTTACGTTCTCAAGAGTTACATCTGGTTAACCAACTTAGCTAGGGACCATCTGGAACCCTCTCAAAGACCACTGGTGGTCCCCGGACCACCTGTTGAAAACCCCTGATATAGACGATACAACACTGTCCTTCCAGATGCTCAGCAGTACAATAGAAAAAAAAAGGAAATGACAACACTGAGGAAGGCCAACTGGGCCGAAGCGCGTCCGTTGTCTGATGATCACCAGAGGTAAATTAATAAATCATGTAAAAACGCGCTGGCATTTCTGTCTTGTTCTTGTGTACATTGCGCCCACACCTAAACAGCGGCGCCTCCAGGACGTCTAGAACTGACCAATGAGTCATCCAGAGGGTCAAGGTGTCAAGGTGTTCCCCACCGTTGCGTCACTTGTACTGTTACATTCACACTGCACTACTGTTAAGTGCTGCTGTTCTGCCTCCTCACACCTTGTAGCACCATTAATAATTAACAACAGGGGGGGGGGGGGGGGGTATAAAGCATGAAGAGAAGAGTTTGACCATTGTTGTGATGCTGAAGTAATATCCAGGGCCGGATTTAGCCAGCCCTACTAGGGTGGGCCAGAAGAATGGCAGGGTGGGCGTCTCCAAAGTTTTTCTTATGAAGCAGTGGTTTTTAACCTTTTTGATACCAGGACCCACTATTTATTCGGCATGTGAGCCACGGACCACCATTTGAGGACATTTTAGCCCCCACAGACCCCAAAACTAAAGATTTCTTTTATTTTTATCCACGATTCCAGGCTGGCTTTGGGAAACAAAACAGTCAAAACATACAGATCAAAATGACTATTAATCTTCTACATTCTCTAGTTGTGTAGACTTGAGCTAATTCACATGATGAATATTTTAACTCTTGAGAGCGTAAACATGAAACCAAATGGACCTGCAAGGGTCCATTTGGTTTCATGTTTACGCTCTCAAAGAGTTACATCTGGTTAACCAACTTTCCACCATTTAGCTGGGGACCATCTGGAACCCTCTCAAGGACCACTGGTGGTCCCCGGACCGCTGGTTGAAAACCACTTACAGTATACCTTTCATTGGGTGGGCAGGATGCACATTTGGGTGGGCTCTGCCCACCCCTGCCCCCCTCTAGATCCGGCCCTGGTAATATCTCTGTTTTGGGGCAAACACATTTTGCAGAAATAGCCAATCAACAGAAAGACAGCGAAATCAATTTGCGACAGCGGCAGGCATCGCGGCAAGCATAAATCCATCGTAGCAGGTATAAATCTGTCGCAGCAGGTGAACTGTCATGGCAGTTTTATAACTGCGGTGGCATTTTTATTACTAAACCTAACCCTAAACCCTAACCCTAAACTTAACCTCATTAAAACCTATGCCTAAACCTAACCTAACCCCCGATCGTGATAACATAAACGATAGATATAACATAAAAATGCCAAGGAGATGTCGCTAATAGTACAGCATTTCATGGGACATGGAATTGAGGGAATGGACATGTGTGGACTAGAATGTGAACAAAGGTGGACCATAGGAAGAGAGGAAGTTTGCAGAAAAGCAATGGATTTTAAAACTTAATACAACATTTCCACAGGGCTTAAACCACTATGAAAGATAAGTAAGATTAGTTATCTCAGACATAGACTCTTCTTCAACAAAGATGGTGAATGCAAACATTCTCTGTATTGTACTCATACATAATGTTGTAAGATACAAAACACTGAAGTCTTTTACCACAAACCTAAGCTAACCCCCGATCGTTATAACGGTTGCGACAGTTACACTACAACAGTTAAGAATAAATCTGTCGCGACAGGTACAAAAATGTTGCGACCGTTTTGACACATTCCACAACAGATTCATACCTGACACGACGGATTTAAATTGATTTCAGCCTCCTGGATCAACAAGTTCACAACACAAGTGCGACATGTCGTGCCATAGGCTATTTACAGTGTGAAGATTGGGATTTCAATGGTAAAAAAAAAAAAAAAAAAACTAGAAGGACCTAGTATTGAGCCCTGGGGGACAACAGTGTGGTTTGGCAGCTTTTCAAGCTGATGTGCAAATGGTTCTTTACTTGGGGGTTAAAACATCAGAGGTAGTAAATATCTGTGAGCATGCAAACGCTGTAAAACGACCTGCAGCAGGTGAATAACAATGTTAGTAATTAACCTAAATTACACCAACTAATTATCACTTATTTGTCAAATATTTACCCAAGCTTGGATTGTGATATGCTTTGACTTATTCTACCTGTTCAAAACTACAGTGTAAGTCTAACTTAAGTGCGTGCATTAAATGCAATCAATTGTTTGCGTATTGTCTCACAACATCCTGTATATTTTTTTTCTCATAATTTTTTTATCCCACGATTTTGTAACCCATTTTTTTTTCACCCAGTGCCAATTCCTAATGTAATCCTGGGCTCTACACACCCTCCACCAACCCGAGGAGGCAGCGGACTGGCCTCATGCTTCCTTCAATGCATGAGGAGTTTCCCTGGTTGGACGTAGCACGTGGAAGGAACACGTTATTCCAACCAGTTCCAGTCCCCTCCATCAGGCGCCGTGGCTGTCCAGGGGGAGGCAGTTTAGAGTCCAGGATTACTGCATGTTTTTGCGAGGGTATCTACCTAGGGGACACAGGGAGAACATGCAAACTCCACACAGAAAGGCCCTTTCACCAACCCCACCTCGGGTATGGGCACTGATGACGCGGAGGAGCAGACACGCCGCCAGCACCTACAGCAGCGCGCGCCCCTAGCGGGAATCAAACCCAGGACCTTGTAGCTAAGCTAACTGTGCCACCGTGCCCACAACATCCTGTATAAACGTGATCAACCCCCACCTACGTACATCATCTCTGTCGGAAACCGTATGAAACTGTTACTTAGAACTACTACTGCTCAGAACTACTCAGAAGTGCCAAATGTGTAGTTTCATGTCGCGTTTTCTCACCAGTGGATCTGCTACTTTTGCAGCTTCTGTGTGACACTGCATGACCGAGTACAGGGGCGACATGCTTTGTCGATGAGGGTCCCCAGAGGGAAATACTTGATCCTTCCACATCGACAATAGGCCTATCATTTGTGAACTTGGAGATCAGCCAATCTTGACAAACATTTGCCCCCAGGACATGGATACTAGGGTTCACGTGGTTGAAGTGTTTTCCCTGTAATCGCCTTGTAAACCCATAAGGTAGAACATTAGATTGATCTGATTTGTCCCTGAAAGCCTATTCAAAATACTGTGTATTTTGTGTTTTTAGACCACACCTGGGCATTATGTGGCCCGGGGGCCAAATGCGGTGTGGGTACCAAATGTGCTCGGGTGGGGAAATGTGCTCGGGGGCCTCCGCGCAGCCGACTGACGTCATCACATACAGCTGTTGCCATTACAGCACGTTACAGGTAATCTTACATTATTTTATGCAACGTAATGACTAAACAGATTAAATGTTGTATTTTATATACTCTTTATGTGTTCTCCATATGAAACAAATAGGACCTAGCCAAACAGAGCTAACTTGTTAGCTATGCATGTTTACACCTTGTTCAAGGGGCTGTGCTGAATAATATGATATCAATGTGTTAATAGTCAGCACAATGAATTCATGTTTAAGAATAATATGGGGTGTGAAATCTGAGCGGACAATAGTGACTTTACTTGCACACACCCACACATTCTATAGGCTATTTCTCTAAACATAATTGATTCAGTAGATATTATAGCAACATCACTGGTGATGATTATCACCAAAACTATTTATAACAATGATCAGCTAGCTCACAATTTGTGAGCTTGTATGTCAGTCCTACTGCAGTTTGTCATTCATATATGTGTAATATGTGGTTTTAGATATATTATGAACGTGGAACCTTTAAAGGTCCACAAAGGGGTTTTATCGACAGTTTTCAACACTATAAATCCTACATTCACACCACTAAACTGGATCAAACATGCAATTAAAACCTCTTATTTCTGCTTATTTCTCAGATTCCTGCAGAGGGTGTGCAACCTCCTCTCCAAAGACGCTCCAGGAACCTACACACCCCATTTCATTAATGAATTCATTTATTGTCAATAAATCCCTTAAAAGTTTTCAACAGTGTGTTTCTTCTGACTCGTGAAGATGGTGACAGATACAAAATGTTGCTCTCTTTCATCACACCAGAATAGATAAACTTCCATGCTTAAAGGACCACTTCACCACTTTTCAACCTGGCCACAAATCTTCACTAATGTACATAATAAAATGCCATCATTTTTTCCTACTCTGTTTAGACATCATGCACATCATCGATGGGGAATTAATTCCCAAAATCCCACCCTTTGGTCACTGTCCAATGCCAATCTAAATAGTAAAGCAACTGTTGCTATGCAGGTCTAAATTAATACTTGTATTATACATCATAGTAGCACACCACTAGCACATTATGACCACCAGTATATGTTTATTCTTTGGTGAGTTATTTAGTCATTGTGTACTGTACAATCATCAAAGCAATGATTCATTTATTGTCCATTTATTACATTGCTTGGACATGGACAAGGAGTGTAATAGTTCCTGGAACGTCGCTGACTATGAAGTCTTTGGAGAGGGTTTGTGTGGTCTTCATCGAGCAGATGGACATTCACCCTCAGAGTCTGAGAAATGGGAGAGGGGGCGAGAATAAGAGGTTTTAATTGTTTGATCCAGTTTAGTGGTGTGAATGTAGGATTTATGGTGTCGATAAAACCCCTTTGTGGACCTTTAAAGGTTCCACATTCATAATATATCTAAAGCCACATACTACACATATTAAAAAACAGTAATGTGTTCTAAATCTTTTAAATGTTATCAACATACATGTACATTAATTTTGCAAAAAGGTGAAGTGTCCCTTTAAGGCTAGTGCTGTATGTGCTGTATGAAGAGTCCAATATGACTTCTTGAACATGATACAATACAATGTAAGATGAATGACAAACTGATATGCAGTACGGACTAAGGTGACAGTTTAATCCTACACACATATCATATAGCCTATGAAATTAGCAGACATTCAAGCTCACAGTGAGCTGCTGATCTGCTGTAATAAATAGTTCTGGTGATAAGGTCACCGCATATTATTCTTTTTTAATCTATTAACACATTGATATCAGAGCATCATTGTGATGTTACATTTCTGAAACATTCAGCACAGCCCCTTGAACAAGGTGTAAACATGCATAGCTAACAAGTTAGCTCTGTTTGGCTAGGTCCTATTTGTTTCATATGGAGAACACATAAAGAGTATATAAAATACAACATTTTTAATCTGTGTAGTCATTACGTTGCATAAAATAATGTAAGATTACCTGTAACGTGCTGTAATGGCAACAGCTGAGACCTCTGTGATACAAACTGCTGTTTGGTCCGCGTTTCAATAAAGTTTGGATATGTGACAGTGTTGCCAACTGCCAAAATCCAAAATGCACTAGTGGCACTTCCAAAATGCACTAGAATGCGCTAGATGCTTGCCTGGAAGGGAATATGACCAATGACCATTAAATGCCCATTAATCTTCTACATTCTCTAGTTGTGTAGACTTAGGCTAATTCACATGATGAATATTTTAACTCTTGAGAGTGTAAAAATGAAACCAAATGGACCCGCAAGGGTCCATTTGGTTTCATTTTTACGTTCTCAAAGAGTTACATCTGGTTAACCAACTATCCATCATTTAGCCTGGGGACCACTGATTGAAAACCACTGTCATAGGAGGAGAAATGGTGAAAAATGAGGGTTTTATCTCTGGCGCCTGTCAATCAATTTCCCCCCAACTCTCCAGCCAAAAAGCACTAGATTCTCCGCCAGGAGTTTTTCACTAATTTTGGCGCTAGGGGGGTCTGAAAAAGCGCTAAATATAGCGACAAATGCGCCAGGTTGGCAACGCTGATATGTGATGACGTCAGTCGGCTGCGCGGGGGCCCCCGAGCACATTTCCCCACCCGAGCACATTTGGTACCCACACCGGGAGCCCAGGAGGTCAGGGGTTTGGCTGATTCTGACCATCCCGGTGACCACCAGTGGTCCTTGAGAGAGTTCCAGTTAAATATGCAAAATTGGCCAGATGTAACTCTTAACCAGATGTAACTCTTTGAGAGCGTAAACATGAAACCAAATGGACCCTTGTGGGTCCATTTGGTTTCATGTTTACACTCTCAAGAGTTAAAGGTAGGGGAAGTGATTTCACTTTTGTCAGATATCACCCAAAAAATATTTTTTTTCTGTTAAAATGCTCTATTATAAGGTGTGGAAACCACATATGGAGTTTCCCCCTCCCCCACGTTAGCAGAGGAGCTAATAAAAGTTCCCCAGGTCACCACAATTCTCCTCCAATCAGGAGCGAGCAGCAGGTTCACATAGTGTAGCTACTGTTGGGGGCCCCTAGTGCACCAGGCTGGTACTACACCATGAATTTCAAATCACTTCCCCTACCGTTAAAATATTTATCTGAATTAGCCAGAGAATGTAAAAGAATCGTCATTTTTGATCTATCTTTGCCTGTTTTGTTTGTGAAATCCAGCCTGATATTGTGGACAAAAACAAAATAGATCTTTAGTTTTGGGTCTGTGGGGCTAAAATGTCATCAAATGGTGGTCAATGGTGCCTCAAATACTGAATAAATAGAGGGCCTTGGTGTCGAAATGGTTGGTCTTACTCTTACTTTGATCTTGAAATTAAATTAACATTACACAGACTTTGGTTCAGCCTTTAGTCTTGGCCCCCCACAATATTTTATGTATCTCATTTGGCCCCCTGGGAAAAATATTTGCCCACCCCTGTTTTAGACTGTGCCATTTAAAGGTATAGTAAGTGATTTCACTTAATTCAAATATTGTTATTTTTTCTTCTTTTTTGGCTAATCCTCCCCACTATACAGTGTGGTAACCATATAATGCGTTCTGTCCTGTCCCCAGTGAGCCCCTGTTTTTTTCAAATAACTCAATTCGCTTACTATACCTTTAAGTCCTACACACTTAGTCCCCCAAGGTTCTACACTGGTACCCCTCCTTTTCCCCCTCTCTTATCTGCGCCAAAAGGTAGGCGACCTACAAACGAAAAATACCGCTTTTGCAAGCTTGTATATCTGCTGATTTGGCTATCATCGAGCAAGCATGCACCTGCTATGACAAGCCCAGCAATAGCATAGGGGCACTGGGTCTGTGACAAGTGAGAACGAGGAGCCCTTGAGGGGGATTCCATGGGCTATACCTGTCAAAATAGGTTAGATAACAACAAAAAATGCAGTTAAACCATATTTTACGATCAATGCGATAAGATCAGGGTGTGTTGTGAACTTGACATGCAGTTAATTCAAAATAATTGAGGGAAAAATAATAATCTTGAAAAATGGGAACGCCGCAAATCATATTATGGTGGTCTCTGGCATACAATATTTGTAGATGGGGTATGAATTGGAGAACTTTGTATTTTTTTTTTAAACCAAGGCTCATCTTTTAGGTGTTTATTAGAGCAGGGGTTTTCAACAGGTGGTCCGGGGACCACCCGTGGTCCTTAAGAGGGTTCCAGGTGGTCCCCAGCTAAGTTGTTTAACCAAATGTAACTCTTGAGAACGTAAAAATGACACCAAATGGACCCTGGCGGGTCCATTTGGTTTCATTTACACTCTCAAGAGTTAAAATATCCATCATGTGAATTAGTCCATATCTACACAACTAAAAGATTAATGGTCATGGACAGAAGCAAAAGAAAAATTTGGGGTCTGTGGGGCTAAAAATATCCTCAATTGGTGGTCCGTGACTCAAATGCTGAATAAATGGTGGGCCCTGAGATGAAAAAGTTTGAAAACCCCTGTATTAGAGAAATAATTTAATTTGCTGCTTTCTTGCTTTCTTTTGTTTTGGGGATTTTAGCTGTTTTTCGACATGGGGGCGAGGCATTTGAACGTGTCCCTAAATACATATTTGTTTACAAACATTTAAAGTGATGTCTTTTTTATTACTATATGCCACAGTCCTAATAGATGCCTGGAAATTACATCTGGCCATAAAATATTTACAGGATAAATGTGACAAACAAATATTGAGCCTCTGGGTCAGGCAAATATGCCGTGCCACGTACTGCCTCCTTCACATTCAGTAGATCATGTGAACTTCCTGGGGTTTATCACGACTGGAGTAGATAAAAAAGACATCGATTTAAAACTGTGTAAACAAATAAGCCTTGAGCCTTGGTTGATAAAAACAAAACAAAATAAAAACAAAGTTCTCCTTTAATAAAATGTTCATTTTTTCTCTTTCATTTTCTTTTTTTTATTATCATTTCAAGCTCATCTAGTCTGAACTGGATTGCAGGTCCAACCCGGGGCATTGTGCCATTAATCTGTTCAAGAGAGACACAGAGAGAGAGAGAGAGAGAGAGAGAGAGAGAGAGAGAGAGAGAGAGAGAGAGAGAGAGAGGCGGATGTAACACTTCCCAATTGGGGGGGGGGGGGGGGGGGGGGGGGGCAGGAGAAATTAGTATGGGGGCGGCTTCATCGCCCACGATGAAGTCGCCCGCATACCATTCCCCGCCCCATGCCCATGCCTAGATCCGCCCCTGGAGAGAGAGAGAGACAGAGAGTGAGAGTGAGTGAGTTATATGGTACAGTGAACTGTGTCACTGTGGCCCAGCGGACACTAGACCTCATCATCGCACAGTTGGCAGCTGCTCAGTGTGAACTGCCAACAACGTCCTCAACTTACACTGCTGCGTTACAAAAACACACCTGGAGGCTGGAGCTGTGTGTGTGTGTGTGTGTGTGTGTGTGTGTGTGTGTGTGTGTGTGTGTGTGTGTGTGTGTGTGTGTGTGTGCGTGTGTGTGTGTGTGTGTGTGTGTGTGTGTGTGTGTGTGTGTGTGTGTGTGTGTGTAAACACAAGTAAACACAAGATAGTGTATAGTATAGCGTTGCTGTCAGGCAGAACCCTTCATCATACAACAGCATCAAAAGTAGCAAAGGGACAATTCAGATTTTTTGGAACTTCAGTCATATGATATGTCGACTGTGTCAACTGGATTAATCGATTAATCGATTGCCAGAGCCGTTTTGTCATTGTGTGGGGGACACTGGGAGTCATGCAGTAAAAGTACAACTTAAAGGAATCCACCAAACTATAGCGTAATTTGTATTGTTGAATTATTTCTAAAACATTATGACCTCCTTCGTTCTTTTTTTGAACCAATATTATATGATATGGTGTGTCCATATCATATAATATTGGTTCAAAAAAAGAACATAGAAAAACATAGTTCCCTGTGATATAGAGGGGACAAACAACAAATGAAGTCAGTTTCTTGGATTCATTTTCTTTTACTGAGTGAGCCCCAGTGACCTCCACCAAAAGCAGAGGAACTTTAGTTCCAAAAATCTGAACTATCCCTTCAACCACTTACTAGACACACTTGTCTTACTAGACTCACTAGAACATTTGCATTGGTTTGCCTGGAGCAAACATGAGTTGAAATACAGTGCAGCTGCTCTGGACCTTGACTTTGACACCCTTGACACCCCTGAACTAGACCCTCTATACTTGAGCTGACTTGCACTGCACTTGGAGCGTTCCTTTTCGATCTAGATGAAATCTTACTATATAGAAATAGCCAATATAAAAGCTACAGGCGTGTACCGGTAGATCGTCCATTTATTTTGTGCATGTCCATCTTATGGGGATGCCATTGGTTCAACTCAGTGGCTGCCAACCTTTGTAGAACAGACCCCATGTGACAAAACTTGACCTCATCTGACACAAGTGGTCAGATTGTGCATTGTCAGAGCAGAGTTTGTTTTAATGACCTATCAACCCACTGTGCTCAATGGAGCTGATGTAGTATGCTTTAACACTTTCTGCAGAGAGAACATCTGGACAGGTCTTAAGCAATACAACTGACGAGCCCAGAAGACAATTCAGGGGCGTCCTAGCGACTGGCGAACGCGGCGAGGTGCTTGTGGACGCGACTAGGGAGCAACTACAGTATATGCTGCAAGACTCCAACCTGGCCTTGAGAAGTTTACAGGTCGGGAGAGACCCTAAGCCTAAACAGAAGCCTCTCTCTAACACTAAACCCTGAACATAATAACCACAACCAGCAGGAGCAGTGCATGTTTAACAACAACCTGGTCGTCCCACCGAGCCCAGGAGGTGTAGGCAGTGGCGTTTCTAAGCAATTTGGAGCCCCAGGCAAGATTTTCCCTGGATCCCTTTATCAAAAGGAAGGGTCCATTTGCTAAGGGGGGCTTACCAAATGGACGTGAACGTCATACCTCAGACAAGCACTGTAAAATCGTAAAATTATGAACTATTTTCAAACTAAAGAACGTATGTGTATGTGTACGTATGTATCATGTATTTATCCATATGATTATTCTTATTAGCCTGAGATCCCTTTAAAGCATGTCCCCCCGCCCCCCTCCTCATGGTGCCCAAGGCAACTGCCTAATCTGCCTAATAGCAAAAACGCCCCTGGGTGTAGGGCAAAGTTCTGGTGTGGTGTGGTGGAGGTGCGGGATTTCCAATGTGGTTGCTAGTGAATATGACCTGATTGCGACGTGGTCTATAGTCGCTGGTCGATTTATCAATTCCTGGAATTGAAAGCGATTTTGCGTAGAAGTGAAAAAAACTGAAAGTGAAAAAATCAGTTAGATCAAAACAATAGCTTCTGTTGGCACGCATATTCTCACTTCTTCTCACTTGCAGGATCATACAACCCCCCTGGCACAACAGCAGCCATTCAGTCTCTCATTGCTTAGACTTCCACAGGGGAACCCAAAAGGTAGATTGTGATCTAGCAGCAAGGCTGTGCAGGTAGTCACAAGATATAATCTAACACAAGGGTGCCCAAAAGGTAGATCGTGATCTACCAGTAGATCACACAAGCCGTGCAGGTAGATCACTGTAGATCTGTAACTCTTGAGAGCGTTAAAATGGACCCTTACGGGTTTTTTTTTTTTTTTTTAAGTGTGGCACCCCTGCTCTAACATAATAACTCCCGAAGCCCCTATTTCCCATTTCAAGTGGAGGTCCTAATATGTAACACCAGCATCGCTGTTTAGCTCTTAGTCAAAAAGAGCGAGAGGGCACTCCAACGTTAAGGCCGTCTTTGCATTTCAAGCACCTGGCGGAATAGTTAAAGTAGCAGAAGTACGGATACAGAACCTTGGTGGACCCCGTTCCACCAAGGACTATATACTGTAGGTATAAATTAGTTATTAGTTGGCAATGGTAGTTGTCAAATAGAGTACAAATTGTGCTTGTTTTTCAGCATGTGCATGTAATGCTGTTAACACGATAATATTGTATGTAATGAAAAGTCATGAACAGGAAGAAATTATGGTAATATATTATAATAGCATAATGCCTTCCTGTTCATGTCTGTTCACTACAGGCCATACCATAAGGCTTGCTACATATTTACATTTCTGTGTGTGATCGCTTTGAATGATTTAACACTTTATTAGGCAAACAGTACAGAGTACAGTCAAGCCCTCATTGTATAACGCTGTATTTGAAGGTCGCCTTTATAGCTTAATGCATTATGACTAGTTATAATGTCCATAGCCATGTATAACTCCTCATGACAACATTTACTGTATAATGTATTATAACTGCTGTCATAACGCATTATTATGAACAAAGGAACAGCACATTATAACTACCTTTACTGGTTAAGTTATAAAGGCACATCTGTCATATAATCAACACGTTTATTATCAGCACTCTAATGCTCATGACATTAGCTATAAAGGTGTTTTACTTCGGATAAATCACCATTACGTTATCGCCTAAACCGGCCAATTGGAGTACTTTTAGGGACAGTCGACCACCGACGACCGCGCACCGAACGCTTAACTTGCACCTGCTCCACTAACACAAGTACTGAAATAATGTCTTTCAAAAACACATTGGGCATCTATCTACCTTTATTCCTGTGACATGATACATAATGTTCTTGATTTTTGTCACAGATGCCCCGTTTTCAACATTTTACCGCTGAGGTCCTCGTCCCCACGACGACGTGGGAAACAGTTAACATGGCCGCAGGTTGTCTTTATTGTACTGCGGGTATTTCTGGAACTCCAAACTTTTTTTTCACACATCACATCAAACCACCCACTACAACATGTGACAACATGTGACCACTATGTGACTTTTAAAAACTCAGGTGGCACCCATGGGACAGGAGTTTCTACCGTAGTGATTGGAGAGGAGAGTGGCAAAAGTGAGGGGAGAGGAGAAGGAATAGATTACCTCTAGGATTACAAGTAAAGGCTGCCCCAGAGTGTAATAAAACTCAAGCGTGTTGTAACAAGTCATGTTAACTGTTGCCAATGTCGTTATGGGGACGGGGACCTCAGGGGTAAAATCTTGCAAATGGGACATCTGTGACAAAAATCCAAGACATTGTGTAACAGGAATCAAGGTAGATTGATGGCCAATGTGTTTTGGTGTGGAATTCTCCTTTAAGTAAAGTCAGATATTCATGTAGCCTATTAATTATGGTAGCCTAGTACCATGCTACCCTATAGCATGACGGACTTGAAGTAAAGTGAACCGGCTGGTCTACCACCTATAGGCACTTATGTTGGTAATCCAACCTGACAGCGTGTCACAGGTTCGATTTCCCCACATCTCTCGCCCTGCATCTTGTCAATTTAATACTTTCTAATTGAACAGAAATGTTGAAGGCTAAATATGTATATGTATATATGTATCCAATTCATCAACAACATTATTCACACAACAATACTTGTCATCAATACACAACAGTAGGCTATAAAAGGAGAAAAATGAATCAACGGGTGGTCATGAGTGTCAAAGGGACTAGGGAGTGACATTTTGAAAGCAACCATGCGATATAATGGATGGTGTCAGCGCAGGGCAGTGATCATTGTCACAAGTCCCTGTGTTTTGTCTATGCTGTTGCCCTGGAGGTGCGTTGTTTAACGTTACAAGGGTGTAGCCCTCCTTTCTGTCTAACGGCTACTACGATAACGCATCCCGAGAACCCGGCACTTTCCGTGAGGTTTGTTTTTGCGCGCTCCTTACTTGCCAATCCGTCCACACTCACAAACCGGAGGTTGATGTGAAAGTATAGATGTCCCCACACCACCCCCAGCCCCGATCCACCGCACCCCGCTCACCTGTAGGCCTACGTACCCCTACTACTACTACAACCAACCCACCCATGCTGTTGTCCGGTTGTCCCCCTTCCAACCCGCGCAGCCAGCCGGTGGGCTCGAATAACAAGGGTGTGTGTGTGTGTGTGTGTGTGTGTGTGTGTGTGTGTGTGTGTGTGTGTGTGTGTGTGTGTGTGTGTGTGTGTGTGTGTGTGTGTGTGTGTGTGTGTGTGTGTGTGTGTGTGTGTGTGTGTGTGTGATAGTGAGCCATGCCGCCAAGCATAGCTCCCAAGTCACAGCTTGTATAAATAGAATGTGTAACGTAGGGGGAGGCTGCATGAGAAGGGATTGACTAGACTTTAGCCAAATAAATAAACCGTCGTTTCTAAAATAGATTGTAGAGACATTCTTCCTACCACTGGTACTGTAGTGTAGGCTGTATCAGTCAGTGGTTTTCAACCAGTGGTCCGTGGACCACCAGTGGTCCTTGAGAGAGCTCAAGGTGGTCCCTATCATGGACAGTTGGATAACCAGGTGTAACTCTTTGAGTTACAGTTGAGTAAACATGAACCAAATCATGAACCCTTGCGGGTTCATTTGGTTTCATGTTTACACTCTCAAGAGTTAAAATATTCATCATCTGAATTAGCCCAAATCTACACAAGTAGAGAATGTAGGAAGAATGGAAGAATGAAAGGGGAATTCCATCCCTTTTTCAAAAATTTCCTGAGAGGATACAAATGTGAACCAAATGGACCCGCCATTTGTAGCCTACTCTCTCAGGAAAAAGGGGTCTGAAAGAAAAATCATTAACATGGTGAAATACATCTTGATGATGTCATCAGATGTATTTCACCATGTTAATGATTTTTTTTCAGACCTCCATTTTTAGGAAATACAGAATTGGGGGAACTTTTTTATCATGTCCACACAACATCTCTAAGGTATATTAAAATGTTGAAAATGGGTGGAGTTCCCCTTTAACAGTCATGTTGATCTGTATGTTTGACTGTTTTGTTTCTCTACTGTGGACAAAACCAAATTAAATGTTTTGGGGGTCTGTGGGGCTATAGCCCTAAAATGTCCTCATATGGTGGTCAAATGCTGAATTAAAAGTGGGCTCTGGTGTCAAAAGGTTGAAAACCAGTGCTTTTAATCATACCGTGATACCACCGGCCCCTCCGGGTCGTGGCCCACCGGCCGGGAGACCTCCCTGTACGCCCAATAGTCAATCCGACCCTGCACCCACCCACCCACCCACTCACCGGTAACAAGAAGACCAGCCTGTTGTTTGCGGTGTATCCAGCGCTCCTTCTCCCATCCAGACTCCTCTTCTCTCCCGTACAGATCCTGTATCTCTGTCTCTGTCTCTCCTTTAGCCCGGAACTTTCACGTTGACTTTTCCTCCGAATGATGACGACAGGTCTCCGGGAGCGTGACGATCACTCTAGTTGTCAAAATAGCCAGGCATCAAATTGGCAGTTGAGACGTCTGTGCCTGGCTGTCTCTGTGTGTGTTGTGTGTGTGGAGAGAGAAAGGGTGTGTGAGTGAGTGTTTGTGGTGTGTGTGCAATGCATGCAGCGCGTGCAGGCATGGGGGTGCATGCGTGTGTGTGTGCGCGCGTGTGTGTGTGTCACACACACTGTCACTGTGTTATTTGTGGATTTCAGTTTGCAAAGCCTTTCCCCACACCGAGCTGAGCTGCTCTCTCTCTGTCTCTGCGAGGGTGGAGTGTTAAAAGTCCTCCGCTTATTATAATGCATGCATTCTTGTTGCCTAGGTTCCTACTGGGCGCCAGCGCCGGATCTAGGCATGGGCGTGGGGGGCATCCCCCCCCCCCACCCCAAATGCCCTGACTGCCCCACCAAACATGAAGGCACGCAAAACAACCCACATTTCAAAGATTTTTCAAAGTGCTCATAATTGAAAATGATGAAATGATTTGAAAGTCTTTCTATTAACTACAATTGTTGCACCCATAGACGAATCTAGAAATTATGGGCCCCTGGGCCACCGCCATCCAATGGTCCCCCCCACACTGGAGCATTTTTCTTCCTGGCGTGGCGCACCTGCATTTTAGGAGTTACAGCATGGGGTTGCTTGAAATAAAAATCACACTGAAAATAATCCAGCCAAATAATTGCAAAATCTTTGAATTGGAATTTTGGGGTTATTTTATGGACACAAAAAATAAACGGAAGCCGCCCCCATGCCATTTTCTCCTGCCGCCCCCCCAATTGGGAAATGTTATATCCGGACCTGCTACTGGCTCCCTCTCTCCCTCTCCCCCTCCCTTTACTATCAGTGTAGTGTGGGGGTGTGCGAAGCGGACGCTGCATGTAGGCGGAATTGGAGGAGGGGGAGGTAGTAGGGGATGGAGGTAGGGGAAGAAGCTAGTGTCGGAAATAAACCAACCAAGCAATGAGTAGATTTATTCAATTACTATACTCGCTACCTACTACACTTTTGAGGGACGTTTACTCGAGTACTTGAGTAAAAATGTCCATATTCTAAGTAGTTTTATGTTTCTTTTTTTTGCAAATTATTGCCCTACTTAATAAAATATGAGAACTATACACGAAAGCAACAAGGGCAGCAGAACTAAAAACACGACACAATTTATTGATCTGGTACTACTGATATACTTTTGAATGTCAATCCTGAAAAGTTAAAGGAACACTTCACCACTTTTCAACGTATCAGTCAGTCGCTGTCACCCGCCTGCACCACAAGTGCCTGCGGTGTCAGTCGCAGTCGCTGGTGGTGACTGTTACGTGACGTCACCTGTTACATCAACTGTTATGTCAACTGTTACGTCACCCGCAGGATCCTCACAGGCGCGTGGACAGACAAATGCGTGCTCAGACAGAGGTGTGAACGGACAGACGGATCACCACCATGCTGTTACATCACCCTCCCTGCGGGTGACATAACAGCGACATCATAATGTTGCTGATGTCTGAGGTGGGTGGGTCTTTCAGTAGCTTCATGAAGCTCAGCAACATAATGTTGCTGATGTCTGAGGTGGGTGGGTCTTTCAGTAGCTTCATGATGCTCAGGATCATAATGTTGCTGATGTCTAAGGTGGGTGTGTCTTTCAGTAGCTTCATGATGCTCAGGAACATAATGTTGCTGATGTCTGAGGTGGGTGGGTCCTTCAGTAGCTTCATGATGCTCAGTGACTTCAGTGGTCCAATCTCACTTAGGAGAAGTTCCTAAGTTAATTCCTCTTTTTAAAGGAATATTTTAAAACTAGAGCAATGCAATTCTGGGAAAATTGCAAAGTGTTGTTACCCTATGATGATGTAATGGTGGTGTATTAAAGTGTTGTCATGAGTATTATCTCCTGGAGGTGAAAAAAGGTTACTCTAGAGTAGACAGTAAAGATTATTCTAGAAACAAGAATAAAGTGGCACAATAACAATAGTGTGGTTGACAACCACACTATTGTTAAATATAATATAATTATATTGTTAAATATAATGTGCACATTTCTCTATAATGTGCACATTAAATCTATTTTTGTTTGTTTTTTTGTGAAAAGTCATGATGAATATTAAAGAAGAAGTTAGTGTTCTAAGGTTCAGATGCCCAGCAATGGCAATCAATGGTCAGTTGTCACTGGGTGACTGGCTGGTATAAGCCAAGGACTGTTTATGAGCCAACGGCTTATGCTGTATGCTGCTGTATAGACATGCGCAGGGACGTCACCGCCCGGGTTCCAGAAGTGTTTTCCCCATTCATTTTTCTCATTGACTTCAAAAATAATTTATATGAAGACGATTACAATGCGGACAAAGCCAACTCGGGTCGTGACAAATTATGAAAATTAAACAAAAAGTGTTGTATCCTGCTGTTTTCTACTTTTTGCTATCGATATATGATGATATATACAGTATATGATGATATTGTGTGTGTCATCATGATTTGTCACAACCCGAGTTGGCTTTGTTTGCGACGAAATCGTCTTTATATGAATTATTTTTGAAAAGTCTATGAGAAAAATGAATGGGGAAAACACTACTGGAACCGGGGCGGTGACGTCACTGCTCAGGTCTATTTCGTGAAATAACAACCATCTGAGAACTTCATCTGCTGTCTGGGTCTCTCAAAACCTCTACTGTATTTCAGAGTTCACTTTTTGGTTGTGTATGACACAATTTTCTGGGGCTTTGGTATACTCAAGTAACTTAGTACTGGGTACTGCAAGCAGATGATTGGCCTTCATGCCTTTTGTTTCAGCAATTTCCTCAGGCAGTGACTAACCAGAGTAGCGTGCAACAATGGTCATAATCCCAGGCCAAAATGATTTCACTTCCTGGTTGGCAAACTTTTACATTTTGATTGAACAGTGCCCACCACATTTTCACTTCATTAAAACATTTCGAAACACCACATTATTTCAAGCTTGTGGATCTGCTATACTTTTGATACTTTATGTGATCCGATCACAGTGTACATTACATAGGGCCAAAAACAGTTATAATATGGATGGACGGATGCCAGGTTAGCTGAGCTCACTCGGGAAGAGAGACCGAGGGGGGAATTTCCGCGAGGACAATTAAGGTGGCTTCCTGCTTGCGATGTTGTAATGATGACTTACACAGGAGGATTTTGATTTATTCATCGACTATCTATTAGAGCAGTGGTTTACTCAAACCTTTTCATGTTGTCAAGGTCAAGTTTTTGAAATAATGACAGCAACACAGCTCCCTAAAAGATGATCGTCATTGCCAACTTAATTTAATTGACTGCAACAAGCCTTCACTGCTGCCCTCTGACCACTCATATTCACAGTTTGTGGGAAGATTAATACAATTAAACATTACTTAACTGCAATAGAAAAGCAGTATATATATACACACACACACACCCCATAATCGGGTAGGCAGGACACACATTGAGTCGATCGTTGTACCCCCCTCTTCTAACCACAAAACACACAATAATTTGGCATGCAACTCCTTGCCAGATGCATTGCCTTCCAACGTGCCAACTACTATCCAACTGGCGTAGCAACTGTGTGGTTTGGGCTCCAGAATATTTAAATCACCCATTCCGCACTGAACACAGTGAACAGTTGAACATGCCACACACACACACGAACACATGCACACACACACACACACACACACACACACACACACACACACACACACACACACACACACACACACACACACACACACACACACACACACACACACACACACACACACACACACACACACAGAAAAGTTTGACTTTGAAATAGTGGTGATAGTGTTACTTACTGTTATAGTTTTTATGAATAATGCACTTATAATGAAAAATATTGAGTTGTTGAGTTTAGTTTCTTGCACCCAAAGCTATACTGCAATAACTTGCATGTTTTTTGTCCACAATTGGGAAAGTGAACAGGCAAAACGTTGGTCAAAATAACATTTTGACCAATTTTCTAATTGTGTGGACTCTTGAAATGAGGTAATTCAGATGTTCAAATATAATTTAACTCTTGAGAGTTACGGGTCCATTTGGTTTCATTTTAACGCTCTCAAGAGTTACAGATCTATACATTTTAGGAGACTGTCATTTGATCTACCTGCATGGCCTGTGTGATCTACTGGTAGATCACGATCTACCTTTTGGGCAGCCCTGTACTAGTACTACACACACCTCTATACCGGCTATGTCAACAAACAGGAAAGTTGAAGTGGTGTTGTTGTGGGTATGATAATGCTGTTGCTGCTGCTGGTGGTGCTGGTGGTGGTGTTGTTGTCAGACAGCATGACTACAGAGCGCATGCTATTCCACTAAAGATGAGCCCTTAGGCCAGCCCTTTATCCTTTATCTGTAGCCATCCCTCAATAAGACAATGCATCTCAATATGTATATGGACCCCCAGGGGGTTCCCAGCAAAATAACAAACCAGGGGCCGTCAATAGAGGGGCCTGCAACCCCGCCCCAAGGGGGCTCTCGGACTCAGTAAAAGTGTGGGGGGCAAATCTTTCTCTAAATGTTAATTGCACTGCATTCGTATTGTGTTTTTCTATGGTATAGTCATGCAAGGCACCAGTGTTGTAGTCAAGACCATCTAAGCAAAACAAAAACAAGACCTGGGGGGGGGGGGATGACTGCACTTTTGTATGCATGAAATAAATCATTGGACACGATAGGACACGAAAAGCAGAAGTCCGTCTATGTGTGCGCACAATGTGATGTGGTACAACAGAACAGAATACACACATTTGTAATGCAAAAGAGAACAACATTAGGGCTATTATCACAAAGTTTGAATACGTAGTTCCTGCTCCTGCAGTTGGACCGATACATTTATGCACGTCATCCAGCTCTGCGCTCTGTATTCAACAGTTGTCTTTATGAAGAATATAGAACATTTCCTTTGCATTGTCTCGTCTCAAGTGGTGTTGGTGGCGGAAGAGACCCAAGACATTTGCTCCGAAACGGCGACGAGAACAAGACAAATTGATGACGAGACCAAGACCACGAGACAAATGAAATGGGAGAACGGCGAGAAACAAGACCAAGACAAATTGAGGGCGAGACAAAAACAAGGCAGAGACAATGGAAATCTGCCCCAAGACCTGTCTCTACAACACTACAAGGAACCATGTTCAGAATCAGTCAAGGCAGGGGTTCCCACACTTTTTTGACTTGAGAGCTAGTTTCAAAATGACTGGCTCAACAAGATCTACACATAAAAAAATCCATTCCAAGGCCCCCAAGAAAGTCTGACTTTGTTTGAAATAGTGGTGATGGTGTTACTTACTGTTATAGTGTTTAAGAATAAAGCAATTAAAATGAAAAATAGAGGGGAGAATTGGAAGGTTTTCTTGTATATGCTACTACTGATGCTTGAAAACAGTATTTGGGGTTTGAGTTGACAGTTTGTGATGTTGAGTTTAGTCTCTTGCACCCAAAACTAAGAACTTTCACATTTTTGTCCACAATTGGGAAAGAGAACTGGCAAAACGTTGGTCAAAATAACAATTATTCTCCATTCTCTAATTGTGTGGACTTTTGAAAGTACGTAATTCAGATGTGTAAATATAATTTAACTCTTGAGAGCGTAAAATGAAACCAAATGGACCCGCAAGAGTCCATTTGGTTTCATTTTAACGCTCTCACGAGTTACAGAGCTATACATTTTTGGAGACTGTCATGTGATCTACCTGCATGGCCTGTGTGATCTACTGGTAGATCACAATCTACCTTTTGGGCACCCCTGAGTCAAGGGTTCAGTGCCTTGCTCAAAGACACTTTTCCACGAGAAGCCGGGAATCGAACCTGGAATGTAGCTGAGGTTATTGAAAGGATGCTGGTTGGAAGAATTAGCACTCGACCCTGATTGTTGGTCAGAACAATAACACAGATAGAATAGGACCTTTCCACAGTATGGTCTGAAAGAAAGCATCATGCATCATGCACATGCTAAACCGTAAATGTGAACTGTAGGCCCAATACGAGATATCTGTCTACTGTACATGACAAGCTTATTTATCATCTTTGTCTCAACTGCTCATTTATGACTTGGTAAACCTACTATAGCCATAACTACTGTACATAGAGATAGTTCAAGCAAAGCACCACAGATGACAACAGTGTGTGTGTGTGTGTGTGTGCGTGTGCGTGTGCGTGTGCGTGTGCGTGTGTGTGTGTGTGTGTGTGTGTGTGTGTGTGTGTGTGTGTGAGAGAGAGAGAGAGAGAGAGAGAGAGAGAGAGACCTGACAATTGATAACATGCGAGAAAACGTTATGAAATGCTGAGGAAGCCTGATGTGTCTGCAATAGTGACGTGTTTACAATACAATCTGAGTGTGTGTTTCAGCAATTTCCTCAGGCAGTGACTAACCAGAGTAGCGTGCAACAATGGTCATAATCACAGGCCAAAATGATTTCACTTCCTGGTTGGCAAACTTTTACATTTTGAACAGTGCCCACCCCATTTCACTTTGTGTGTGTGTGTGTGTGTGTGTGTGTGTGTGTGTGTGTGTGTGTGTGTGTGTGTGTGTGTGTGTGTGTGTGTGTGTGTGTGTGTGTGTGTGTGTTGTACATGGGCAGTGATAAGGTGGCGGTGTGAAACCTGTGTGTGTGTGTGTGTGTGTGTGTGTGTGTGTGTGTGTGTGTGTGTGTGTGTGTAGTACATACAGGTAGACTACAGTACATAGTAGACATCCCCAAAAGGTCAGCCAGGAGTTGAAGAATTTTAAGTGTTCCAGCTCCTCCATGTTATTCAATAGCTAGGCCAAAGAAAACTGACAAAAACACTGCAGTTTCATTTTCCTGTCAATTAGAAACAAATAGTCTACTTGTCAGCCCAGAGTCCCATTGTGAACCCAGCCATGTTGAGTACAGCAAGGTTTAATGTTAGAAATGTTGAGTTGACTAGTTTTCAACAAGGGAAGCAAGTATTTCTCGGGTGTAGCATACAGTTGCCGTGACAGTCCCAGTGACTGAACAGAACAAGTCTACCTACCATGGCCTACCATGGAATAAAAACACAACACTGGTTGTGCATTGAACTGGCGAGTGGGAGTCCCGGGTTCGATCCCCGCAACCACGTAATACTACATAAGTTTGGCTCGAACGGTCAAGGCTCCGGAAACGGGACAAATCCAGAAATACCTCTGGTAAACTATAAAGAAAGTGACTTTATGGAAACAAACCCAGAACTTGAGAAACTGTTTTAGTTTTAGGCTGTAAACCCTTTTATCACGGCCCCCCTAGAAAGTGTAACCACGTTGCCTCAAATCTGACTGAACTAACAACTGCACCTACAGCCTCCCTCTCATACTAGGCCAGACCATCCCAACGAACAGTTCTGTGATTGGTAATCCACTTAACTTCACATTTGGCTAACAAAGGCCCATGAGTTAACCCACACAACTACAAGGTTTTATTAAACCAATTCTACTACATTTCAGAAACATTACATGCGCCATAACAGGAAAATAAAGAGAACATGTAACACATAAGCAGCAAGCTCTGAACATAAACAGACACCCCTCTTGCTCTATAACACTTGGTGCATTCCTCCACTCAATCAAGATGATCACCAGCACTGCAGGAGCCAGCTGGTGCCAAACAATCCGAATTAAACACAATTGACAATAGTGAAAACCCGTGTAAAGTGTTCTCATCCACAAATCCACAATTCACTGAGTTACCAATAATACAGATAAATATGCACTTATGTTCATTTCAGTCTTCCCACAGTTTAATATAGGGCACGGGCTGCCCAGTGACAAACATCCTTTTAGCCAAAGTTCATAAAACAATGCGTTTTTGACATTAAACAATGTACACTACACGCTTTTGGAATTACATTAAACATGGGTTTTCCTTGGTGGCTAATTTATGCATGTATGGATGTGCGTAAACGTGTGTATGTCGGTCTGTTGAATGAGACAATTATATTAAAATAATAATCATTGTAGTGGAATAGCTCTGCCACCAGCAGTGCAACATCTTATGACAAAAACAATCCTATGAGTCAATTCAAACAGTAGCCTATGGTCCAGAATTATGGGCCAATGTCAAATCACATGATAATACAGTGTGACTGGTTGTGCAGTAAACCATATTTTCATTTTGTTTGACACACACACCTCCTGCGACAGAATAGTCTATTTCTCTAAAGAAACCACTTGGTTGCTGTGTGCGTGTGAGAAGCATCGGCAGAAAAAGAGAGGCGACACTCAAGGGACAAAAACGTTTACAATCTAATTTGTATCCCAATGGCTGCAATCAGTCTGTTCTAATTTGGCCTCTCTCTCTCTCTCTCTCTCTCTCTCTCTCTCTCTCTCTCTCTCTCTCTCTCTCTCGCACACGCACGCACGCACTCACGTACGCACATTATGCACACACGTGGGGCTCGAGGGGCTTAATTTCCTTCTGTCAAGCTATGGTAAAGAATAGATCACTTTGTTAAATAAATCACTTTGCTAAACCTATAATAATGCAACATATAGTTGCAAAGTTATGATATACTCAAATATTGTGGAGTTGAACATCTTATGGCTTATCTAATTAAGCCATTACAGTGTTCTCCTATTTGTAGCAGGTGGCTACAGCCTCTGTCGTGATGGCCTCCAAAGTCTAGTATCTGCCCCCAGACCAAGGGGATGTCCCTTTGGTCTAGTGGTTAAGATGTCGGACTTTCACGTGGGAGACCCGGGTTCGAATCCCAGGCGTTACATTGGTGCCGTGACCCGGATCGGGTTTCTCCGTGGAAGGAGGTCAAAAGGGAGGTGAGTGTAGCAGGTGGCTACAGCCTCTGTCCTGATGGCATCTGCCCCCGGACCAAGGGGATGTCCCTTTGGTCTATTGGTTAAGATGTCGGACTTTCATGTGGGAGACCCGGGTTTGAATCCTGGGTGTTACATATTCATGGTCTATTAGTCCATGGAGTAAGTTTCAAGACTGTAGCATGCTGCAAACAAACACAAGTTATTCATGGGTCTCATCATTTGTAGTTCTTTATCTGCCATGTTGAGGACCAGCATAGGTGATACAGTATAAGGTATGTTGGTCCTCAATTTGGCTGCTAAAGGACTACAAATGAGCCCCATCAATAGCTGTATAAAGGCCAGCCAATAGGAAGACAGAGGGGGTGGGTCTTAAACAATTAGCAAGAACAGCTTGTTCATATTGGCTGACTTCATACATGCAACAACTCTTGAGAATAGCTGTGAGTTTCAAAGTGAAAGTAGGCCTATGTCATAGTAATAAGAGCACAAAAAGACTCAATAGACTCTCATTATAAAGGAAGTGAAAAAGTGAAGAAAGTATAAAGAACTATAAAACAAGTTTAAATCACTGCTTAAAGCTGACCCTTTAAAGTTTGAACTATTTCTAGCTTAAAGTATGTGGAAACTGCAAAAACAATGAACTGATAATACATACTGTATATATTGGCAAGCCCACAGTAAAGATAAACTGTCAGGAACACTAAAGGGTCTCGCCCTCTAGGCGAGCCCACAATAAAGATGTTTATCTTTTATTGTGGGCTTGCCTAGAGGGCGAGACGCTTTAGAGCTGAGAACACTAATCTCGCCCCCTCTAGGCCAGCTCACAATAAATATAAAAATTAAATCATTGCATTAGTCATCATGCAGTGACTAATAAATACAAAAAAATATATATATTTTTGGGGACTATTTTGGGACTGTGTACTTCGATAGCTCAACATATGTGTAGAGCAAATCAGGAAGCACCACCAGCTGTCTAAACAGCCAGAAAACAGGGAGTACTTGAGAAAGTAATCCAATTACAATTGTTCTCAAGTCACAGAGAGGCATGTTAAAACCATAGTACTGTTAAACACACCAAGTGGTCAAATGAAAACCTTTAAAGAATCAACCTTAACTCAGAGTAAAATGTTACCTCATGAAACAAATCTTTTAGCTGAGGAACTTTGGAAAAACACTCACTCCAATCAGAAAAATACTCAAACGCTGAATACCCGAATGAAACATGAGACAAACACACACACACACACACACACACACACACACACACACACACACACACACACACACACACACACACACACACACACACACACACACACACACACACACACACACACACACACACACACACACACACACACACACAAAGAAAGTAGGCCTAACACCAGTCAACAAGTCATGTTTTGTAGAATAATAGAGTTCTGCCCCGGGGTGAGAGCAATTTATTAATGGTACCCACAGACAAGCCATCATAGCATCTCAAAGGCTCTAATGTTTCACAAGATGACCAGAATATTAAAAAAAAAACCATTGCAATCAAAATAAGTTTTGCCATGTGGATAGATATAACAAAAATGATGTCAGATTATACTGGATGAAACTGTTTCAGATTATCAGAGTGACCTAGGCTACTTGTCTCCTGAAAACAGTTAGAAAATCTCATACAATGACTGCATAGTATTAATGATAATCGGGTTACAATCACAAACAGCTAGGACGTTCTGAAAACAGATAATGACAATCAAGAACTTTCTGTGACGAACAGATGCATCGTACAGAGACATGATATGGCACGTTCTCAAGACAGCAGATCTGCAAGGTAGCACGACCCAGTTAAAATCCATGGTGACACATTTAGGTTAGTCATAGTCGACCTACAGTATATGTGACATTGCTTGCAACAAAATAATATGGTTATCAGTGACTTAATCTATTTCTACGAGGATCGCTACATTTACATTCAAAAAGCATGCATGAACATTTCCATTTCAAATTATATTGTACAACTACTTTGTATTATTTGTATTGGCAGTGCAGTCAGTGTGCATATATCGAACACACAGTGTTTCAGAGTGCACAGCTCGGACACAAATATATTGTGGAATACAACGGCGCTATAGCAGAAAGTGTATAACACCCGGCGTGAGCATATGTGTGAGCACTTTATATTTGAAATGGGAATGTTTAGGTACACGTTTTGAATGTAAAATTAGCAATATATTTAAAACTGGATTATGCTATGGCCACACTTGCAAAGCGTGAACTTGGGAAAAAACAAAACAAAACAACAAACTGACAAAAAAACACCCTGCTCTGTGTTGCTTGTTTTTTTTTTTTTTTTTTTCTAGGATAAGCTTTTTTGCACACTGGAAGCTGGAAAGCTGGAAAATAAAGGTCATGTTCTGTATCACTCGACGTTTTTTTTTTGTCTGGTAGTGGAGAGTAACGGATCTCCACTAAAGCTAGAGAATGAGAACGGCCAGCCTCCAAGAAAAAAAAATGCCCTAGCACAAAATTGAACTAAGCTTGAAGTCCCATTGATGACCAGTAAGAAGACATCATGTGACCCAGAGCGGTGAGCTATATTTTCAAGTTCACGCGCTGCCAGTGTGCTCACAGCCTGTGAGTCACTGCATGACAAATACGGTCGTCATGTGAAACATAACAGTGCTTCTCCTGGCTACTATAAATCCCGTGGTCATTTATAGTAGTATTATATTATTCTGAATGTGTAATCTGCGGTGCAGTGGGCTTTGTAATGGGGCGATGACTTCCCCAGATGAGAAAACTGTTGACAGGAAATAGTACGCACACTGATGGTGCACATGCACATTATGCACGTACTTACACATACACATAGGTACACCCCCCCCCCCACACACACACATAGGAAGTTAACATTTTTATCAAAAGATAAAACTGCATGAGTTATGGTGATGCTCTATAGTGTTTGAATCAACTTTGTGTTTATTTACGTACTAAAAGTAGTGTTGTAGTTCTCGAGACATTAGCCTATTTAAGATTGGTAGAACGTCCGACCTACAACGGCAGTAATGAATCACTCTGTGCTCGATATATACGGTAATCCTAGCGGCCGTCGTACCCTCTCCTACGACGGCAGAACGCGGCTTTTGGCGTCGTGTTAACAACGTGGACGAGAGGTACACTGTAGAGGAGCGTCACCATGGAAACCATAGACACCAGTGGAAGAGTTGGATCCCGTTGGCGTCGCCTGCTTGTTGGGCTTCTGTTGCAACTGCGACGGACCACGCCTATTGTTCTGTTCGTGTCCAAGCCCTAGAGACGGAAACTTAAATTCCCTATTGTCTCGTCACGAGTCAGGTCTCAATTGGCAGATTTACATTGTCTCTGTCTCGTCCTCAATTTTTCTCGGTCTTGTCTCGGTCCTCACACTTCATTTGTCTCGTGGTCTTGTCTTGGTCTCGGGGCTCTCTCAACCACTCAAGACGAGACAATGCAAAGGAAATGTTCTGAGGACTGAGAAGCCTATCCATAGACACCTGTTAAATACAGAGCGCAACGGTGGATGACGTATACAGACTTAAGGCAGGAGCAGGAACTATTCAAAACTTCGTCATATGATAATAGCCCTGCTGTCGTCAGCTTTTATATTGCGAAGGTGCTATATGTAGAACTTATATGGTTCTATATATAGAACCTATAAGCTCTATATGTAGAACCAAGTATAGAACTTGGTCTTGGTCTCGGTCTCAATCTCAACGCCTTTAGGTGTTGGTCTTGGTCTCTGTCTCGGCCGCCCCAGTCTCGTTTTGGTCTCGACAAACCCCCCTATTTCTTGGTCTTGACTTGGTCTCGCCTTAGGTGGTCTTTACTAACTAACTTAAAGGGGAATTCCACCTATTTTCAACATTTTTTCTGAGAGTGTACAATTGCAACCAAATGAACCCTAACGGGTTCATTTGGTTCCATTTGTACGCTCTCAGAGAAAAGAAGCGTCTAAAGAAATCCATCAACATGGCGAAAATACATCTTGATGATGTCATGAAGATGTTTCACCATGTTAGTGGCTTTCTTCAGACCTCCATTTCTTGGGAACGCAGAATGGGGTAACTTTTTATCATGTCCACTGCACAACATCTCTAAGGTATATATTAATGACATATTAAAATGTTGAAAATGGGTGGACTTCCCCTTTAAAGAGTGACTTTGAGAACTGTTTTAGTGTACAGTGTTGAGGAGCATATTTTGAATGATCAATTTCCAATCACTGGAACATTTTTGAAATTGTTGTCTTGTTCACATTTTTAATTAGATCATGGCAAGGTAACATAGCCATATAGGCTATATTCTGTAACGGTATTGTTAACTTGAGAATAAATACCATGTTGATAGTTTGGCAACATTTCTGTCTTGTGTTTATCTGTGTAATCTTAACCAACTATACAAAGAGTAAAAAACACTTCACTAGTGAAAATCTATTGATCTATGGATTTATGGCCCAAAAAATTTCAATCAACATTATTACAATTAGGGCACTGTTTTTTCTATTTTTTTGGTGATGGTTCCCAGATTCTAGACAAGCATCATAATATTTTTAATTGTAACCACTAGATGGCACTCTTTCCCTATACTTTCATAACGTTGAAGCGAGTTTGTGTGAAAGAACAGTGGTTGCTCACAGTAATGTTTTCATGTTATTCAGTGTGTTTGGGGGGGGGGGGCATGGACAAATTAATAAATACAAAATAATAATTAAATAAAAATAACCTGGCAATACGATATTGATATTGTGGCATTAAGAATTGCGATATATTGATTTTCTTTATGCCCAATGCCTATCCCTAGTCCCTTCCTGGCCACACATTATGATTTGGGCATTACAGTAGTGCCACAGTAGAGGGATCCGTTACCGTGTGGACCCCTACTGAATCATGAAGGAAAAAAATTAAGGGGAAAACCAAAGATTGAATGGGTGAATGTGAGACAAACAGGGAACTAATGCGTTCTGTAGGCTACTGTGTGCACGTTCTGGTGTTCTGTTATACTTTAGCTATTAGAATCTAGCGTCAGAAACTAGAATCTACTAGAATCGAACTAGAATCTAGCATCAGGAACTAGAATCTACTAGAATCTAGCATCAGGAACTAGAATCTACTAGAATCTAGCACCAGGAACTAGAATCTAGTGTCAGAAACTAGAATCTACTAGAATCTAGCATCAGGAACTAGAATCTAGCGTCAGAAACTCGAATCTAGTCAGGACAAAAAATGGGTTAAAAAACGAGCACACCACAATATTATCAAAATAGATTTTATTCTAGACTTTTTGAGATCTGAGTGATATGCCAACAGTCAGACCGCACCGCCGGGCTGCAGACTGAGCAGCCTTGTGAGTGAGAGAGAAAGAGAATACAACGTAGATGAAAGACAACACAACATCAACAAACAACAGAAATCTGCAAATCGGTATTTACATGGTCTGGGTGTGTTATGATACATCAATGTGTGTTTTTTTTTTTTTCTCTTTTTTTTTTGTACATTTTGAGTTCATAGCTACACAAATAATCAGAATTACAAAAACGTTTTTTTTTTTTTTTTTTTCTTCTTTTTTTCCCAAAGAGTACAAAAACCTTTCGAGGGCTTTCAGACCATAGCAAAGATAGAATTAGTTACTTTAGGTATAGAACAAAAGAAAAACCAAAGTAGCAAACACACTTGAAAGCAGTGTAAAAAAGCGTTGTCGTCTAAAAAAAAACCTTCAACGTTATAAAATACCATTTCACCGGCATAGGCGTCATTTATAAGTATTAACTATTGATCCAACAGTACAATAGTAATCTAAAAAGAAATACCAAAATGTTTCCAGGAAGTAATGTTTTGGTGTCATGGCTACTGGAAGAGATTTTCATTAAAATATAGCAGGCGTTCACGGCTCATAGCGTGCCACAGCGCTATGAGCCGTGAACGCCTGCTATTTTCGGGGAGAATGTGAGAATGTTGCACAAATCTTTCAGTATGTTCTTTCAGAGTTAATGTTTTGTAGAATCTACAATGTCAGAACGAAATGGGTTAAATACCCTTGAATCCTTGTGGTGGAGAAAGCATTCGTAAAAACAGCAGATCGAGCTCGTCGTTGGGCTATTTTTCAGCTATAGCTTTTAGCAACAATAACAGAAAATTGAATACACACTAATATAGAGCCCCTAGAGAGCCTCCATACGCTCAAACATATGTGGTTTTAAGTGTTTAAAAAACTTTAACACTTTAACACACTAAATGCATTAGGGAGGAAGGAAAAAGAAAATGATAATCTTAACGCATCGCTTTCTACATTCCTCTATGACTGTTAAATGGTATTTTATAAAGCATCCCTGTCGGGCAAAAACCTTATAGAAAAGATTGATGGTTGTTTTTCCACCACTCTACAATGCCCTACTTTGCCATACCAGAGGAGAGACGGCGTGTAGCCAACACGTCGCGACCGTTGGCTACACGTCGCGACCGCGATCGCAGTGGCCAAAATGGTCGACTGTTCCCTACTAAACCGACCGCTCGTGCCAACGGTCGCAAAAAGTTTCACGGAAGTTGAAAAACAACATAAATGAGTCACTGCCGTTACGCCAACGGTCGCGACTGTTGGTGCGACCGCCGTGATGAAATTCTGCGACGTATGCCGCGGTTGCAAATTAATTTCGCCCCTCCTGTTCTAGAGTGTTAAGCAAAAGCACAAAGCAGACAAAAGCACACAAGCGCTCTGAATTTTGTGGACGCTCTACTCGAGCTATTTTCTGAAAAGTTAACGGTTTTGGACATGAGGTTTTCACCCGACAGCGACAAAAAACAAAACAAAAAAAAATAAAGAAAACCATTCCTCATTGATCCAACACCCCACCGGATGCATAAGAATAAATCACATTTCCAAGGAGGGTTTGTCCTTGAAAAAGTTTTTTTAAGTCCACCCTTTAGCATGAGTGGAATGTAAAAAAAAAAAAAAAAAAGAATCCCCTGTGATAACACAGATATATATATTATATGTAGTTACATCAAGTCATATTTCTGCATTATCCGCACGCCACCCTCACAATAAAAGAAAATTTGAAAGGTTTAACGAAAACTAAAAAGAAACAACAAGCACACGACAAATAGAAGCGCAGAGACACTTAACCCCCCCACCCTGCATAGGCCTCCATGTAGCCCGTCTCTCAGAGTTTAATTACAGGTGCTACACTAAAACAAGTTATCTATGGAATTCGGTGACTACGTCTGTGGTCCCCAGCTTTGAACATGTAGGCAAGGCAAATCCGTCATTTTTAACTGTTGCACAAAGGAAACGGGGAGACAGGCGGGCTGACATTTTACGTTATTGTATGGCCGCATATTGTCTGTCAAGTGGACACCTTATTATCTTTCTAAACCAGTGGTTTTCAACCTTTTTGATTTCAGGGCCCACTATTTATTCAGTATTTGAGCCACGGACCACCATTTGATGACATCTTAGTCCCACAGACCCAAAACTAAAGAGTGAAAATGAGAATTAAATGAGAATTACTTGGGCTAACTCAGATGATAAATATTTTAACTCTTGAGTTGCACCTGGTTAACCAACTTTCCATAATTTAGCCTGGGGACCACCTGGAACCCTCTCAAGGACCACTGGTGGTCCCCGGACCACTGGTCGAAAACCACTGTCCTAAACGGTTTGCTCTTCAGGATTCAAAAAATAAAATAAAATAGCAAAAGTAGCAGATCTACAAGCTCAAAAATATGCTGGTGTGGTGCTGCAGTATGATCAAGTAGGGGAATTCATTAAACAAAAAAAAAACAACAACATTTAACGTAAAATATGGAGATGAGAGGTTTCTGCCTGACGACGACGACATCTAGATGAGCGTGAACACCTGCTATTGTTCAGTGAAAGTTAAAACACCACAAGTACAGTAGAAAATGGTTTAAGTCTGTATCCATGATCTGCAGGTCCCACAGCGAGGATAGTGAGATCCTCACCATCAGGAGTCCCCAGCACTGAGCATCACCCGACATGAACTACTCTAAAATAAGGGCTTTACAGTATGTAAATTTTCAACATTTAATATGTCATTAATGTAGCTTAGAGATGTTGTATGGACATGATAAAAAAGTTCCCCCAATTCTGTATTTCCTAAAAATGGAGGTCTGAAAAAAATCATTAACATGGTGAAATACATCTGATGACATCATCAAGATGTATTTCACCATGTTAATGATTTTTCTTTCAGACCCCTTTTTTGAAAATGGGTGGAATTCCCCTTTAATGACCTAAGAAATGCAGTTAAGAGGTCACGTCTTCATTTAAATGATCATTTTGATATTTTTGCACTTCATCAAGCCACGAATAAAGGAAACAAGCACTCAAGCGGTTCTCAAAGTGAGAGGATTCAAAATATTGTATAGGAAACCAAACGGACCCGTAACAAAAAAAAAAAACAACTGTTGGGGTGAAGACCTCCAAAATGTCCAAAACTGTTACTTTTCACCATTAAAATAGCAAAGTAATCAGTTTGATAACTCGCCAACTTTTGATACTGTTGAGTGTATATGATGTAGGTAGGGATTCAATTCATGAAAATGAAAACACAAAAAAGTTAGACTAGGTAGAAAATGTTTTAGTCTGAAAGCAACATAATGAGTATACGAATGTAACCTCTGTGCATTCCTCAACAGTTGCGGGATTCCGGTGTGGACAAATTCAATTAGAAAAGTTTGAGTTGTAGCTTGTAGTTGTTGTGGGCCTGCAGCGGTGCAGCTACCGACGAAGAGCAAAACTGTGTACAGCGACTGTGTACAGCTGGTACATCTAGAATGTTAAAGACAATACAACACTGCCATCCCTTCAAACCAAGCAACAACTTCACTGTAGGGCTGGAACAGTTATCCAGACAGAACCCAATAGCCCACTTAAACTTGCTTATAGTTGTTGTCAGGCAGAACCTCTCACAGTATCTTTAATTTATTTTTGGGGTCTACTACAGCGTCACACGAAATCATCAACAGCAGCAGATCCACAAGCTCGGAAAAAAAAAAAAACGCTTGAAATTTCGACTCCTGAAAAGAAACAATGTTGGATATTGAGGGTTCCACTCGAGGTAGGTAGTTATTTGAATAAAAGAGAAGGGGGGAATCTAAAAAATAAAAAAAATAAAAGAGAAAACACTTAAAGCTTGCATAATCCTTTGTTGTACAAAAAGGTGGCATGTGAAATTACCCCCGACCTACAAATACATGTTGTACGGGCTGTGAGCTTGTAGACCGGCCATTTTACTTAGCTTGCATTCTAGCCTGATTCGCTGTGTTTTGTGAATGCTGAACGCAGAGAATTCAGGCTGGAACCTAGGCCTGGATATTTTCACAATAAATTACAAAATGTTTGTAAAATTACAAAAAAGGGGAATTGCACCCATTTTTAACATTTTTTGAAAAATGGGTGGCTCAGAAAAAAAGGTCCTAAAAGAAACATTAACGTGGTGAAACGCAACTTGGTGATGTCATCGAGTTGTGTTTCATCGTGTGTTTTCACACATCCATTTCTAGTAAACACAGAATCGGAGAGCCTTTTTTATCATGTCCACACGAAATCTGTAAAGGTATATTAATGACAGTAAAATGTTTGAAAACAGGTGGAATTCCCCTTTAATTGAATTACAATCGGGGGGGGGGGGGGGGGGGGGGGGGGGTTTAAAGGTGGAAATATTGAGAATATTGATTTGCCCGGACCTAGTCGACTTTCACAGTAAGCCAGGGGGATTGGGGGGGGGGGGGGCATTGCTTTCGACCTGAGCACAACGATGGGGATGAATAGCAAGTATACAGCCTCTATGAAGAAAACATTTGAGATTCTATGTTAACCTGAAGGTCTATTTTAACACCTGAAAAAAGCATTTTTTGGGGGAGAAAAACAAAACAAAACAAAGATTGTTGCTTGCAAAAAAGACGTGTTAGTTGTGCCACAGCTAACCCACCTACATAAACAGCTTTATAAAATGCTTAAAAAAAAAGAAAAATAAATGAAACTATGGTCAAAATGAAAAGAAAAAAACAGATGTTGGGACAAACTGAGAACTGAAACAAATTATATATATATAAAAGAAAAAAAAGAAAAAAAAAGAAAAGAAATATAAATCATTTTCTTTAACCTACAAAAATATTGTACAGTGCCAAAAAAATGAAGGGTTTTTCTTTCTCTCTCCCCCCCAGTGACAGCTTTGAAGCCAGTTGTCTCTGCCTCCCACTGTGTAGTAATAATAATAATAATATATATATAAAAAAAGAAAAACCCTATGGAAATCAGTAAAATGCTAAGTCAACATAACAATGGCCACAGGACAAAAATATGCTGAAGCGTGCAATATGCACGCACACCAACAAAAAAAGACCAAAAAAGAAATCCTTTACAGTTCTGATACAAAGGGTTAAAAAGAGCAAAAAAACAAAACAAAACAAAAAAGAAGCTGACATTTTGGTATGCGTGTCATCATGGGTCCTTTTTTTTCTTTTTTAAATGTCTTGAGATTTTTTAGGGGGGCGTGGCTCTGCAGGAAGGCCAACCGTCTGTCAACATGCGTCTCAGGAACCACCAAGGAAGGGGATTTCCGAAAAAATGTACCCTCCCACAATGAGAAGCAACGGTCTCTCAAAGAGGGTTGGGTGCCTGTCGGTGTGTGTGTGTGTGTCCAGAGCCAAAACCTCACCAAGCACTGAACCGACGATGGTCAGCGCAGGGATGTCTTATTGTACCACCATGCCATGTCGTTCCGCCCCAAAAACAGAAAGTTTTGAAATATTATTAAAAACTGTTTGATAATAATGGAATTCAATGGGCAGGGGGAGGGGTCTCTGATAGGGGCCTGAAAAACACATAGCCCAGCAGAGTCACAGGTGGATTAATGTCATTTAGATGACTGACAACGTTGCAGCCTGGCCAATCACAATGTCCTATAGATGACTGACGTCACAGCCTGGCCAATCAGAAAAGTCCCAGATCCACAATGGAGCCACGCTGTTGCCATGGGGTCTGACACGCGCCCGCGTGTATACCTGTGTGTGTGCGTGTGTGCGCGCACGCAAATGTATACTTGTATTATTATACTTGTGGTACTGTAAGAAGCCTCTCCTCTCCATATACTAACATTTGGTGTGGTTGTTTTTTGTGTAGTACTCCTAGTGGAGTGAATATAAGACTGTTGTTTTCCAAATCGAAATATCCTAAAAAAAATTTGAGTATTATACTGTATATGGGGGGGGCTATAGTATTTTGACATTCAATGTTCTTTTTGCGCAAACGATTCTTGAAAAATAAGAGTTGTCTTATATTCGGGTTTGACCAACTTCCTAGTCCTCACAAGATAAATATATATATCATTTTTTGTTTGGTTCACATGAAAAAATAATAATAGCAGAAGCTTACAAATAGGGAAAACATTTTGGATTAGTCTGACCCCCGGGGCCAGTGTGCTTTCTGGTCAAGAGCAAGAAGCACTGGAGAGAACATTGGTTTCACCGAGGAGAAATCACAGATTTACAGTATAAGATGGTGCAAAAGCTCACTGTGAGCTGCCGTAGTCAAAGAATTGTAAAAAGTCAAAAAAGAAAAAGAAAATGGCGACCACAAGCTCACCAGTACAGTAATACAAAGGTTTGTGTGTGTGTATATGTGTGTGTTTGTGGCGCAGAGTGCTGGGTTGTTTTGGCTGTTATGGACAGGCCCATGGCGGTGTGGCGAGGGTGACCAGACGACAGCAGTGTGGTGGTGGGACAGGCAGACAGGCAGAGAGAGGGACAGGAGAAGGGGGACAGTCAGTCGAGTCCCGTCGTTTTGGCTGCTATGTACACATTCGTAGTCGGTCCACGCGTATACCCCCGGCAGGCGAGCGTCATTTCCTCAGGTCTAATACACAAACCTAGGCGACAGGGAAGACAAGATGAGACATCCGCAGGCCAAATGGAGCAGAAATGCAATTTTCCCAGGTCCTAGGTAAAGCGAACGAATGCGTTGCGGTCTGTGCATCGAGTTAGCTTAATGGTATACCGAGTTGGAAGTGATGATGATGCATCACAACAGGAAGCTGATAAGATATGATCGTGAATATGTAGAGGCATGAATGGGCATCGCCTGTCCCACAGTTAGATTATATACACTAGGGCAGCTTGCCAAAACTCCACTGCAAGGAAATAATCCCAAATCTAATACAATTTGCATGAGAGGGAAACTTTTTACTAACCCTTGCCCCTGTATCATACTCTTGTGAGTGTAAAATGTTTTAACTCTCAAGAGTTAAATTAAATTTAATTCTTCAGAGTTAAACATTTGAATCTTCGTAATTTTTAAGAATCTACACAATTAGCAAACGTAGAAGAATTGTTATTCTGACCCTATGTTTTGCCAGTTTGTCTCTCCTAAATTGTCGACAAAAAATTTGCTCTGGGTTCGAGAGACTAAACTCAATCAAATGGTGGTCCTCTTAAAATGCAGAATAAATATTGGGCCCCGAGATGAAATGGTTGAAAACCCTGAATATAAGTAACTAAATATGCTAGACACTTGTCTCTCTGGCACCTCCCTAAAATTGCCAATGTACAACACACTGCTGGTACCTAATGAAATGATGGCTGTCGTCACATAGGAAACAGAATATGAACACAATCTATGCAACAAAGCTCGATAAATCGCACATATAGAGCTTCAACCCGGCTGTGCCCAGACATCGGCACTCCATCTTTAACTTTTGCACCCTCAGAATAAAAACACACAGGCAGTGGGTGGAAGAACTCACCGATCCGTCTGATGCGCTGGCTCCCACTTTGTCTCCCGTAGCGTTCCAGCATACCTCGAAGATTCCCCCCGTCCCCCGGTAGCTGTGGACTAGAGCCCCCGTCTGTGACACACACACACACACACACACACACACACACACACACACACACACACACACACACACACACACACACACACACACACACACACACACACACACACACACACACGTTTAAGATTAGAAAAAATACTAGATATACTTAGTTGGTTATAATAGATTCTGATCGGTCGGTCATTCATTGGTTATTTTTGAACAATGGCCGGTAAGTCAATAACGGTTCCCAATCAGAAGCACTCAGAGCACCTGGCTCATGTCAATCTGCACTGCTTGAATTTGGGCCGTGGGCTCCAACATGGTAGCCGTGTAAACAAACACACATAATGTCATTCACAGCCAAATATGGCTTATGAATTTCTTTATTAACAGGCTGTGTAATAAGTAGGATAATCGCTGGGGAGCAGTTCATTATTGAGAAAGAAATTACCTTCTCCCTTTCTAGTGATGCGATACAAAATACTCGGCTGCAGAAAATGGAAAACTTTGCTTCCAGCCCGGTATGTAACCAAATAGTGTCATCAATTTATGCTTCAAAAGTGTTGGAATACATGTTTTATGGACCCATAATAGAGATTATTATTCAAGTTACGTGTTGCCATAAACATGTCAAAGCCATAATCAGGTAGCTTTTTAAGTTACAGTCATGACAGCTATGGTAAAATGATGTGGCAACAGTGGTCCTTGATAGGGTTCCAGGGGGTCCCCTTGCTAAATGATGGGAGAGTTGGTAACCAAATGCACCCCTATAGATCTTGTAACTCTAGAGAGCAAAAAAATAAATAAACATAAATAAAAATAAATAATCGCAGCCTCTACAGCACATGTGTCAAAGTCAAGGCCCGCGGGCCGGATCCGGCCCGCGAGATGATTTAATCCGGCCCCAGGCTTGTAGAGCAAAAATGTCTGATTCTAACAAAAAAAAAAGTAAGTCTCTAGCACGTTCCTATCAAAAGTTATGGTCGTATAAAGAAATGCTTTTGAGCTCTCTTCTGAACGGCATGTAATGCATGTTGTCCAGCAGGGGGAGTCGTTTTACCAGGTTAGGCTGCTGGCGCTGCTAAGTGAGAATTATACTTCAGCAGTACAAGGGTGTGTAACCGAGAACTATACTTCAGCAGTACAAGGGTGTGTAACCGAGAACTATACTTCAGCAGTACAAGGGTGTGTAACCGAGAGAACTATACTTCAGCAGTACAAGGGTGTGTAACCGAGAACTATACTTCAGCAGTACAAGGGTGTGTAACCGAGAACTATACTTCAGCAGTACAAGGGTGTGTAACCGAGAACTATACTTAGTTAACTTTACATACTTACTTAAATTTAGTATTTGAAATTTAAATGCTATTTTCGTATGGTTTATTGACGCTCTGTAAATAAAAATAGCATCTTTCATAGCAAATGTCTTAATCTAGGCTACAAGTATGAAACCAATAATATATATTAATATCTATTCTTAATAATAAATATGACTTGTGTGATATACTGTAGTGTAGAAGTAACGGCTGTGTACGTAAACATGCGTGTGCCGTGCATGCTTGCGGTCTGCGACTGGTTGCACCGCGGCACTCCGGCCCCCATGAAGTCACATGAAGTCCAATGCGGCCCCCACCCCAAATGACTTTGACACCACTGCTCTACAGTGTCTCGCGCTACTGGAAAGGCAGGGTGTGTCAAACACATTACCACTGTGAATGGATCTAATGGAATTCTAGGGACAGACAACGTGTGAACAACCACCATGTAATAATGACTATTTGCAGCCAAATGAAAGAAAACATGTCACAGGTTATTTTCTTACAGTTTGTTTTATGATTTGCAAATGATATAATTATATTTACGACCTCTCCTCATTCACGTTAAGAACTGACATTCTCGAGACTAGACTTGCGGATCCATTTGGTTTCAGACTAGCTGGTGCTCTAGGGAAGAAGGCAGAAAAGCATTGGACTCAGGCAACAGCCCAGCTTTAATTGCTTTAAATCCCTTTATTTTAGTTTGCTTTTTAACTCATTGACCGCGATCGGATCTTCTTTGTTTCCTCTCCATTGCCGCGGCTCAAACCAGTTCGATCGGTAAAAAAGCCCTTATTTTGAAGCTCAGATCTCCTAAACAGGATGTGCTGTTTCTGTTATGCTGTGTCTGTTGTCTTGCCTAATCGATCATCTGGCGATGTACCCAAAAACATCCGGGTCACAAGTCAGGAAGAGCTGTGTAGCCCTGGCTGCTTAACCCATGCGCCAGCGACATTGAGGGGGCAAACCGGAGGAGAGCCGTTTGAATGCATTGGGTTGAATGCATGTCAATGGGACGGAAAAAAAAAAGTTGTCCCCAATTCTGTCCCAAATGAAAGTCGGCAACGGGATGATCATCAGACGATGCGCACGGACTAATAGTTGGATTAAAGAATGAAATCTACATTTCCGCGTGATACGAGCCGTCCGCGTTTTCGGCAGTGGGGTTCTCCACGGGATGTCCACGAGCAGCGCGTGGACGGCAGAAAAACTATTAATAATAGCACATCGTACACATTACAGAGATGATAGTTGTCACTGAACTATAGTTTAACACACTTGTCCGTCATGTTGTATATATACCTAAAATTGTCAATATTTGTGGCGCCCTCGTTCAAAAAAATATATTCCAAACCCCAGTTTGACTCATTTGCTTGACTCCATGAGGTCATGTGACTGAGCCTTGGCCTACCAGAGCCTTGTCTCTAGATGGCACTGTGACCTAGGGAGTGACGCAACTCTTTCTACTATATGGCTCTGGGATGTACATACCTGAGTGTTCCAGATGTGGACACACTTGTCGAAGGATCCGCTGGCCAGGTGTCGCCCGTCGGGGCTGAAGGCCACGCTGTAGACCGGCTCCTGGTGCCGGGTGAGCGTGTGGATGCACACGCCTCGCTCCACGTCCCACAGACGCACCGTCGAGTCAAATGACGCACTGCGTAGCGCGGCGTAGGGGGCAGGAAAGGGGAGAAAAGAAAGAAAGGGGGCGTTATGTTTCCCCACAGTCAGAGTGGTACAGAGAGAAAAAGAAAATCAGCAGGCATGTCTTCACTTTCGCCACAATATTTTGCACTTTGCACAAATGTTTAAGGACCACTACTTTTAAGTGGGTTTTAACATGCTCTAGTTGTTGTCTGTACCTGGCCAGCATGAGGTTGGCGCTGGGGTTGTTGGTTCCAGGCCCCGTGGGACTCCACTTGATGGTGTAGATCTCCTTACTGTGGGCCTGCAGGTCGTGGACACACTGGTCCTGCTTCATACTCCAGATCTGTGCCACCGTGAGAGAGAGAGAGAGAGAGAGAGAGAGAGGGGGAGAGAGAGAGAGAGAGAGAGAGAGAGGGAGAGAGGGAGAGGGAGAGAGGGAGAGGGAGAGGGAGAGGGAGCACGCAAGAGAACTCAGCAAGGTCAAAACACATCCCTCTATTATTAGTGTTAAAGTGTCTTTAACTTTGACTACGGTAGGTAGTCACTGCCGGGTGCTGCATTTTTTTTTTTTTTTTTTTTAGATAGTCCTACATTTCCCAGCATCCCTTGTGCTTTAAGCATTCTGATTGGTCCTTGGAATTGTGGACAAAAGCAAAAGAAATCTTTAATTTTGGGGAGTCTGTGGAGCTAAAATGTCATTTTTTTTTAGATAGTCCTACATTTCCCAGCATCCCTTGCGCTTTAAGCATTCTGATTGGTCCTTTTGGAATTGTGGACAAAAGCAAAAGAAATCTTTAATTTTGGGGAGTCTGTGGAGCTAAAATGTCATCAAATGAATAACTAGTGGGCCCTGGTATCAAAAAGGTTGAAAACCACTGCTTTAAGTTATCAATAAAGGCATAAAACACTACAGACTGCCACTATGACACTATAACATACTGACTATTCGATCAATAAATAAAAACTCCCAATAACGGCAATACTGACCTTCAGTGTCATGTCGTCGGAGCAGGAGGCCAACAGGCTGCCGGTTGGATCCCACTTGATGGCATTTACCTCATTCTGAACACAGAGAGAGAGAGCAATATTATAGGAGACAGACACAGCATGAAGACCTCAACAGGTCTACAATTAAATCCTCCACTATGAGAACCAACTAGTGATTATATACACTTTTAAAAGGCGGGACATTTTTTACTCAAATCTTTGCTACTGGAGGTCTCTCCTCCTGTAACAGAATATGTTTTGTGGTGGGAGTCAGCAGGCAAAATACATATCATCTTGGGTGGTCCTTGACATGAAAAATGTTTGAGAACCACTTATATAGCCAGCCACACGCACGCATGCACACACAAATCTTTTAAGTTTTCAGGCAAACCTGTTTCTATGCCAGTGCTGCTCAACTATTTCACCATTTCATTTAAAGAGTTCTAAAATGATCTGAATTTGGCCCCCGTCCAAAAATATGGGGGTCATGGGAGGTCCCTATAAAAATGTATCCTCCAAACCCAAAAAAATCCAGGGACTTTCTTGGAACTAAAAAAATATCCCTGCAACAAAAAACAACAAAAAAATCTCAAACTAAAAAATTGAGTACCTGTAAAATCTTCACTCGGTGGCGTGCTATGAGCTTGTAGATCTGATATTTTTCAATAACGGACACATCAGATTTAGTTTGAAGGCGGTTAAAACTGGTAGTATTTACCGTGTGTCCCTGGAAGGTCTTGACAGGCCGGTCCTGGCCTAGTTTACACACATGGATGCACATGTCTGTGCTGCAGGACGCAAACGTGTTGTTGCTCTGCCAGTCCACGTCCAGTGCTGGTGCTGTGTGTGTGTGGGCAGACAGGACAGAGGTGTGAGGTTAAGTTTGGATGTTTGGACCGGGTGTGAAAAGTGGACTAATCCCTTGATTACTACCCCCCCTATGCTGCCTCATATGGAATCCAAATACCTGAAATTAGTCATGGTGACAAGAGAACTTTAATACATGTATCACACATATCAAACTGGTCCTTTTTTATTGTGGAAAGCAGTAGCAGAGAATTATGAATATATACTCTTTATATTAATCTTCAGCAACCATATAGTGGCAACTGGCTGCAGAGAACATTTTATATGGGGGGGGGGGGGCGTATCTGAGTAAATATCTTGCCAGATATGTATGAAAAAGTATACAATATCCGTCACCCCCAATTTATATGCAAAATTACACATATATCAAGTTAAAACACAGCTAACTGTTGCTGCCTTATAATTTCCCACTTTTTATTCCATCCCCTCGCATCATAAAACTGGGGGCGATTATCCACCCTCCTTCCCAAATGCACTGATAGTGGTGCAGGTCATCTGTGTTTTAAGATATAAATAATGCTACACCAGGGGTGCCCACACTTTTTTGTCTTGAGAGCTAGTTTCAAAATGACCGGCTCAACGAGATCTATAAAAAAATTTAAAGGCCACCAAGAAACTTTGACTTTGAAATAGTGGTGATGGGTGTTACTTACTGTTATAGTGTTTAAGAATAATGCACTTATAATGAAAGATGGAGAGGGAGAATTGGAAGGTTTTCTTGTATATGCTACTACTATACAACTATTTGTGGTTTGAGTTGACAGTTTGTGATGTGGAATTTAGTCTCTTGCACGCAAAGCTAAGAACTTTCACGTTTTTGTCCACAATTGGGAAAGAAAACTGGCAAAACATTGGTCAAAGTAACAATTATTCTCCATTTTCTAATTGGGTGGACTATTGAAATTACGCAATTCAGATGTATGAATATAGTTTAACTCTTGAGAGTATGAAATGAAACCAAATGGACCCGTAAGGGTCCATTTGGTTTCATTTTAACACTCTCAAGAGTTACATATCCATACATTTTAGGGGACTGTCATGTTATCTACCTGCATAGATCTACCGGTAGATCACAATCTACCTTTTGGGCACCCCTGTGCTACACTATATTGAATCCAAATGACCTGAATCCATGCTCACCTGAGTGGAAGGGAAACTGTTGCTTGGCCTCGCCCGTATGTGCATCCCAAATGATAGTTGTCTGGGGGAGAGAGAATGAAACATTGAGCGTTTTTTTTGTGTGTGTGCGTGTCTCATTGGAAACAAATCGAGCGAAACATCAGCTAACCAGAATGCAAAACAAAATCTCATTTAGTCCAAACCTTGTCTACGCCGGCACTGAGGATGAAGTTTCCTTTCTTGTTCCACTTGAGTGCAAATATAGGACCCTTATGCTGCCCCAAGGTGCTGGCCAAATTACCTGTGGGGGAAAAAAGAGCACAAGCATTAACAGGGTTGTCGCAGTGATTTTCAGCCTTTAATTGGATGAGAGCCCTCGTGTTTGTTCTCTGTTGGGGAGAGAGCGAAATCATTTCCCAACCATTGGCCAACAGTCACAGCGGATGCCATGACCACATTTACTAGTGGTCATGACCATCAGACCAGCGGCCACGGCCGTTCTCCAACCGGTCGCTACTAAATCCAACCCTAACGCCTAACCCATTGGTTTTCAACCAGTGGTCCCTGAGAGGATTCCAGGTGGTCCCCAGCTAAATGATGGACAGTTGGTAATCAAATGGACCCATTTATAGATCTGTAACTCTTGAGATTGTAAAATGAAACCAAGAATTGTTATTTTGACCAACATTTTGTCAGTTTTCTCCTAAATTGTGGACCAAAACTTGAAAACCCTTAGTTTTGGAGACAAGAGAGACTGAATTCAACATCAAATATTCGTCCATGGCTAAAATGCAGGAAAACTAGTGGACCCTCGTAACCCCTAACCCCTCGGCTTGTTGATGTGATATCGTGGAGTGGTGGTGCTGTAATGGTCCAGTTGGGCGTTCATTTACAAAAGAATACAAATCGAATAATACAGAGATACGGAGATAAAGAGGTTTCTGCCTCTAGGATATTTGATTTGCATTGGGCTAAACGTCCTGTGACAGTCAGAAACAACAGATTATTACCGTCTTTCGTCCATATTCTGGCGAAGCCGTCGTAGGAACCTGTTGCCAGCAGAGTGCCTTCACTCTGAAAGAAAAAAACAGGCTGTTATTGTTGGTATGTTGTAGAACTCAACACCTGTAGACAGTTTTCCAACAGTATGTTTTAAAGGGGAATCCCACCCATTTAACATTTTACTATGTTATTAATAATATACCTTAGAGATGTTGTGTGAACATGATATAAAAAAGTCCCCCCCCCCCATTCTGTGTTTCCTGAAAATTGCGGTCATCATTAACATGGTGAAACACAACTCGATGATGTCATCAAGTTTTGTTTCACCATGCTAATGATTTTTTCGTTTAGTACACATGGAACATGGTTCCCATTTGCACACTCTCGGAAATTTTTTGATAACGGGTGGAAATTCCCCTTTAACAGCAGGCGACCAAGGTCGGACGGCGTGGGGCGATGCTCGAATTTCACTGGCTGTTGCCAGTGAAATTCAAGTTGCTCCGCCCACTTTTCGACAAATCGCCCGTTCGTCTGATATTTGCCAGAATCACCAGCTCTCATAGACAAATAATGGAGTTCAGGATACACTCTGTCTGTCCATCACCTGCTGTTAAAACGTACTGTAACTATAGCACAGACAACCATATACCATAGTCTTCACCAACACCAACCAATATTATGTTAACTTTCTCTTCTAACCAGGATTTGAACTTGGTTTTCTGCTTTACAATTTCAAAGCCAGGACGTTCTTAGGTGTCAATAATTAAATAAAATAACGAAAGTAGCTAATGTTGTTCAAGATTATAAATCTGCTACTTTCTATGCTTTTGCGTGGCACTGTAAAATGATCCAAGTAGGATATTAATGAAGGAAAAAACTAAAAAAAAATATGGAGATGAGAGTTTAGGACAGTGGTTTTCAACTAGTGGTTTCGGGGACCACCAGTGGTCCTTGAAATGGTTCCAGGTGGTCCCCAGACTAAATGATGGAAAGCTGGTTAAACAGGTGGACCTGTAAGAGTCCATTTGGTTTCAAATGGACCGTTTTTTTTTTTTTTTTTTTTTTTTTTTTTTTTTTAATGGGAGTTTGGCAAAAGGCTCTCAAGAGTATAACATTCATCTGATTCTGAATTAGCATCACTTAAAGGAATCACACAAGAGTATGTAGAAGATTAATGGTCATTTTGATCTGTTGTTTGCATGTTTTATTTGTGAAAAACGAAATCTTTAGTTGTAGGTTTGTGGGGTGAAAATGTCATCAAATGGTGGTCCGTGGTTCAAATGCCAACTAAATAGTGGGATCCTGCGATCAAAATGGTTGAAAAACCACTGTTATTAGGGGCAATGATATCAGTCTTAAATAAAAAATCTAGATGCTTACTATTTATAAACAAGAAACAAGAAAGAAAGAGTGAATGTCACAGTTCAGAAGGTTCATGTGGAAGTGGGTTTTCCAGCATGCAGGGAAGAGAGACCAAGAACATGACAGAGAGATCTGGAGTTTGTGTTTTCTCTAAGATGGGAGAGACTCCACCACACGTATCCGGTTCACAAGAACAGCCAAAGGAATGCCTTTGGTTGCCCGCGGTAGTACACAAGCACGCGCACGCACGCACACACGCGCACTGCACACACTGGCCTACACCTATATCTGTGAGGACATGTTCGGGTGATGATTTTAGGAATGCCGTTTATTTGTTGGTGCCATTTTTAAACACATACCCATAAAAAGGGAAAAACAACCCTGTGTACTGCACAAGCTCACAAACATGGATATATACTGTATCTGGTATAACTCTCTCCAACTCCCAAACTCCAAACAAAAAACGCCTCCAAATAAAACCTACAAATGCCTAAAGCACAACCAGAAAAAAAATGACAATGAGTTGTTTCCTCAACTTCTATACTACTTATTCTTGTACTTGTTTCTCTAATACTATACTTGTGGGGACATTTGAACGTTCACACTCACAGTAGCGGGAATACAATTACACTACACTACACACGCACACTAGATTAAATTACGAGAAACTGCAGTCATTGCAACACACACACATTCCATTTCCTTCACACACAAACACACACTGACCCCCCCTGTTTTTAACTGTAAAATGCACTGTACAATGCATTGCAGATATCCTAATTTTTGACATAGCTTAAATATGGAAAACTTGTCTAACTTCTAACCCTTATAGGAATCTTTTAGCTATGTGAATCTAACTCCACTTCACCTCCACTCTTTTGGCTCATTATGACACTGCTGGTGAGGTGACCCCCCCCCCCCACACACACACACACTGCCTTCAATTATCGTCAGTAAATGTCAATTATTTGATTTGTTGGCGATAGTAAAGGCTCAAACATACTCCAGGGTGAAATGACTCTCAATGAAAGGGTTTCACCGTAGTTCTTAAGGCTTCACCCTGGATTCACCCTGAGCCAGGGTGAATCCTTAAAAAAAGCAAGTGTCTGTCTGCAAGGAAACAGCTGCTGCATCAAAGTATTCATATTCTACTAGACTTGCTCCTCACAGTTTCCAGTTTTTCTCTCACACACACACACACACACTCACATTCCAGTCCAAGGAGGTGACGTCTTTGTTGCTGGGGACGTCCTGCCCTCCCTCTCGTATGCAGTGTCTCAGCACCAGCTGGGTGGAGCCCCCCGTGTTGGTGTTCTCACTCAGGTTCCAGATGCGCGCCGTCGAGTCCCCGGACCTGAAAACACACACACACACACACACACACACACACACACACACACACACACACACACACACACACACACACACACACACACACACACACACACACACACACACACACACACACACACACACACACACACCTATTACTACTGCTTGTGAGGGCAGCAATATATTTTTATTTATAAAATTATTCCCATTCAAATCTATAGTTCCACATGGCCAGCATAACTATGACCAGTAGGTGTCAGTAAGTGGCAACAAAACCACAGAAGAATAGCTTCATCTTCCAGTTCACTGGGGTCATATAAATCCCTGCAACTTATGGCATCAACATCATCACCTGGTTGTTCACGATTGCTGCAGACATTTTGGTCATTTCTAGGTGAGTAGGACATGACATTAGCCGATCATGTGAAAAAAATGATAATCGCCTTAAATTAATGGTATACTTTAGACAAAACAATCTTATAAGTCATTAATTAGTAGGCATAGGGCTAACCTCCTAAACAGTCTAGTTTCTAGACCTGTAAACTGGACCTGACAAAAAAAAATGAATAGAAGAAATAAAAAAATAATGAAAAAAAAAAACACTAATTCCTCTTCATGCATTTAGTACGACGACAAAAGTTATCAGTTACCAGAAACCAAGACCCAGGTGTTTTCAATGAATCTAACAGGAGTTTGGCAATAGGCCTACACCATTTTACACACATGTTTTGTGTTTAAGTTGGTTAACCAGATGTAACTCTTTGACTCTCAAGAGTTAAAATATTCATTATCTGAATTGGCCTAAGTCTACAAAGCTATAGAATGTAGAAGATTAATGGTCATTTTGATCTGTATGTTTGACTGTTTTGTTTCCCAAATCCAGGCTGGAATTGTGGACAAAAGCAAGCCAAATCTTTAGTTTTGGGGGTCTGTGGGGCTAAAATGTCATCAAATGGTGGTCCATGGCTCAAATTCTGAATAAATAGTGGGCCCTGGTATCAAAAAGTTTGAAAACCCCTGATCTAACAGATAAAATGGGAGTTTGGCAAAAGGCCCACACCATTTTACAGACATGTTTTACGTGTTGTGTGGGGAATCGTAGGTGCAGTTTGGGCCTGACAATGGGTTTGCATAAAGCAGTGTGCCTGATAAAAATACAATGTTTACAGTGGGGAAGAGAGAGAGAGACAGAGAGAGGAGAGCAGGACAGGCACCGACCCGGAAGCGAGCAGGTCGTTCACTGGGTTCCAGGCGCAGATGAAGACTTCGGACTCGTGTCCCCGGAGCACCATGGCCTTGTTCTGGGGGATTTCCACGTCGTGGTCCACTTCCATCATCTCTGCATGGTGGTCTAGACAGAGGGAAGGAAGCAGAGAGGACACAACAAAGTGAATATTCACCCTTTCATCTGGTGCATGGGGGGGGGGCAATCAGGTGTCAGCCATGGACCATAATCTGATGACATTTTAGCCCCACAGACACCAAAACTAAAAATTCAAAATCTTCTACATTCTCTAGTTGTGTAGTTCAGATGCTGAATATTTTACGGTGTCAAGAGTTACATCTGTTTAACCAACTTAGCTGGGGACCACCTGGAACCCGGTAAGGGACCACTGGTGGTCCATGGACCACGTGTCAAAAACCCCTGCCCTAAGCCATTAAACTCCAAATCAGACTTTACAGATGCCTGCTAAATCAGTAGTTCTCTTTTTAATATGTGGCAAGGATTCCAGAATGATTTGCCATTTGGATGTGTGCTTTTTCTCAAACTTGGAATTTAGGGCACTAAAAATAGTGTATTTTTCGAGAATCAACTAAAGGTTGGAACACTAGATTCTATTTTTTTATTTATTTATTTTTTTCTGAAAAAATGTGTCGGCAATGCTCAACGTATTTCATGGCAAGAAAAACCCCACAGAATTATCTACATATATTTGGCTGCAGAGTGCAGAGCCCCATCTGAAAACATGTTCTAGGGATCCTGCAAGAAAAGATTTGAGTTAAAAATATTTACTCCAAAAGAATATATTCAATGATTTGCGCATCATTTATTTTTATTTTTTTACAAAAAAATGTACAGAATAGCAGACCTATAAGCTCATGCCACTCGGGGGCACACTATGAGCTTGTAGGTCTGCTATTTTTCAATCATGTACAGAATGGGTTAAATATTACCACAGTGCTATTTAAACGCGGGCAATGGTATTGGGTTCTTGCATTTAATACTGTTGTTGACTCAAAACCCCAGGATTCTTTTTTTTTTTTTTTTTTTTTTTACCTCTGTAAGCTGTTACCTTTCAACACACATTGTATGGCAAAAGTGTGCCATCTAGTGGCCAAAGGTGCTCTACTAGTGCACATAGTGGAGAACTGGATAGGGTATCCTAGATTTTGTTCCTGTGGCAGTAACATGTGAGAGTAGCATTAGTTGATTCACAGTTAACGGTAGCAGCGTTTGTTGTTATTTGTATATAAACGGTTTGCTTAAAACGGCAAACATGCAGTAATTGTGGTTCTCTAAACTGCCTTCCCCCTGGCAGGCGCCACCTAGCCAGGGCACCTGATGGAGGGGACAGGAACTGGTTGGAATAACGTGTTCTTTCCATGTGCTACGTCCAACCAGGGAAACTCCCCCATCAGGTGAGAAGAAGGCAGCTTGGACTCCTCATGCAGTGAAGGAAGCATGAGGCCAGTCCACTGCCTCCCCAGGTTGGTGTGTGGAGCCCAGGATAACATTAGGTACTTGGCACCTTGGTGAGAAAAATGGGTTACAAAATTATGATGATAAAATGAATTAAATGAGAAATAAAGCACAACGTTTCGGTCGCCTGACCATCATCTCCCAACTTCCTCTCCTACGCACCGACTAATTACGGGTTTGTAGGCATGACTTAATCTTTTGCTTTGCGCTGTGGTGCTCAGTCATGTGCAACAGGGTGCGCGAGTGTGTATACTGTACTTAAACCTTAAACCTGGCAGTGGTACAACTCTATGCAGCGTAAACCGTTGGTTCACTTGAAAGAAACTTAATTTGAAAGAATCACGTGTGTCGTTCCGTCACGAGGAAAAATATCTTATCTCTCTCTCTCTGATGTTGACATGCAAAAGTGGTTAAAGGACCATTTTACCACTTTTCAACGTATCTTCATATAATAGGTCCTCACTAATGTACATACAAAAATACCACTATTTTTATTCTACATCTGTGTCTCACAGGAGGGCTGTGGACAGTTCAGACACCAGGGCCCCCATTTTGAGTGTCTTAAGTATCATAAGACCCGATACTTAAGACAATCAAAATAGCACCCCAGTCCTCCAATGGCATCATCATTGGGCAGATATTTTATTTTCAAAAATAATATTCATATATATATTTTTTTATTATCGAGAGAATGATGGCTGGCATTTTTTGCATTGCAACCTTTCATGAATAAAAAGTCTGCCATTTCTATTCGCTTGGATTCTACATCGATGATGTCAATGGAAGACAGGTTTCTGAACTGCTTTCTGTGAGACCCAGACCATGTACAGTAGTGACGACATGAAGATGTCATGTTGATAAGTGTTAAAGTGTGCCTGCGTTAATATATACATTTTCTCGATTTCCTGAAGAGTAAAATATCACCCGTTGTGTGGAAAGCAACCTCATGGGTCAAAAAACGTGTGCCGCTGTAGTTATGATCAAGAAAGGCTCTCACTTTTTTTCCTTCTAAGGAAATGGAACGAGGGGGGCTCCATCTGCAAATGTCACTGTCACCTCAAGAGGCTGTGGCTTGGTTTAACAGGGTCACAGCGAGCGATGCCACCCACGTCGCCATTAGCAACGGTGTCAAAGAGCCCCGAAGAGATTCAATAAGCGTCCGTGATCACGCAGCGCCGGCGCTGCGTTTACCACAAAGAGATTCAATTAGGCACAAAGTGTTTTACGCCCCGGGGCAGACTCTCTGAAGTCAAATCTTCCAGAGAGAAAAAAATATGACTAGAATTGTCATTTTCTACTTATTATTTCTCTGTCTCTCTGTAGAGGACACTTTCCCAGGTTGAAAATGTATGAAAACATATAGCTTACATATAACAGGAACATCCGTGTCTCATCACCTTGTCTATTCAGAGCAGCGTTTGCGTGAGCTTTTAGTTCTGCTAGTTTTGAAAAGTCGCAAACATTCGTGACAAATCTTTGAATATGCCAGCGTTCATTTTTTAAAGTGAACACTTTGGGGCGACCCTGGAGCAAAATACATGTAATGCTGTTTGGTCTTGGACATGAAGTTATTAATGGTTTGTGGTTCACCACTGATATACAGAAGCAACATGTGTTTTTCAGAAAACTGATTTAGAAGGCTTTTGTAGTGTACTACTGTACAAAACAGGTTTTAAAGGGGAAATAATATGACATACACAATGATTAAAGTAAAAAAAAATCTTGACACTGAAAATGATCTTTTGCAAATAAGCACTGAGCTAATTAAATGACCCATGTGAAATCCTCAGTACTGAAATCAGTACCCAGTACTGAGAACTTTAATATATGACATACAACTTTTTTATTTTTTGTGTTTTGGTGCTCCCATGTGTGTTTTCTATCTCCACAAATTATCTAGTTTGAACAATCAGTCTTTCATATCATAGAGGAGCTTTAATGTAAATTGCTCTCAGGAACAGCTGGTTTGATTTTGGCATCAATGCACCCTGCTTTGTATAATCCCTGCTCTCCTTAAGTAGTTCCAAATTAGCATTTCCACTTTGTTTATAATGTCCATAATTTGTTGATTTTCCAAGTTGACATGGAATTTAAAGCCTGGTTTTAAAGTGTCTAGCATGAGTATTATAATGACAAATGATAAATTATCCTCCATATCAGCGCCCCCACCGCCTCAGGACATTGTGGTACTGCGGCTAAAATGTCCAGAAAGAAATGACAAGGACTGGTTATATCAGAGGTGATTGAGGCTCAAACCATTAGACATAAGCTTGAGGGACCTATACCCCTATATCAGGGGTGCCCATACATTTTTGACTTGAGAGCTACTTTCAAAATGACCGGCTCAACATGATCTACACATGAAAAGGTGGTGGTGATAGTGGTGATGGGGTTACTTACTATTATAGTGTTTAAGAATAATGCACTTATAATGAAAAATAGAGGGGGAGAATTGGAAGGTTTTCTTGTATGCTACTACTGACGTTTGAAAACAGTATTTGAGGTTTGAGTTGACAGTTTGTGATGTTGAGTTTAGTTTCTTCTTGCACCCAAAAATAAAAATTAAGAGTGTAAAATGAAACCAAATGGACGCGTAAGTGTCCATTTGGTTTCATTTTTACGCTCTTAAGAGTTACAGATCTATAAGCCCCCCCATTGAATCGCCTATATTCTATATTTTATGGGACTGGCATGTGATCTACCTGCATGGGCTGCGTGGTCTACTGGTAGATCACAATCTACCTTTTGGGCACCCCTGCTCTATACAATATGATATGAAGCATAAAAAACAATTTTAAGAATCCATGTTATTTGCGCTTTAGCAGAAACCAATCAAGAGGAAGGGGTTAAGGAAAAAAAAAACAATTGAGGTCAGCGCGCCACGTTGGGAAACGGTAAACAGCTGAAATTAATTTGACGTCTAAACACAGGAACAGAACAGACCCCCGGGCAGTTCTCCACGCCAGGCTGCATGTTGACAGGAAATTTGACTGAGTAAGCATTGTCTAAGGTAGTGACGCTTTACTCTGCCATTCTGTCCTTTAGACAAGCTATTCAAATATCATCACTGTCAGGTGGTAACGTTATGACCAGGGGTGTAGTGGAGGGGGGACGCGGGGGGACGGCGACCCCCCCACATCTCACATCTAAAATATTTTATATACAGGGGTGTGTAAAAAAACAAATGTGCAAGGTGCAAGATCTAGCTGATGAGGTTTCCACCCGGCAGAGATGAGTTAAAAAAAAATGATAATGTCACATTCCCAGAAATCATTTTCTATGACACAGCACAAGCCTTTCTGGAAATGTTTTCATTTTAGCCTGAACAACACACAAGAGGGTGGTAATAATTATGTCTTCTTCTGCTTTTTTCCTACTGCGTAGGTTAAGCCTGATTTATGGCTCCTGAACGTACGACCGGTGTCATCTGCCAAAAAAAGAGCAGCTCTACGGGCTAACAGCCGTGTCGCAACCATAGAGTTAACCGTGTCAAGGATTCCATGGGATGAATATACAGTATGAGTCTTCCATCATGTGATCTACACCTACTGTATACACTGTTGACCATTTGTATGGATCACAAATACTGTAAATATCACCCATTTTGTTTCGTTTTTGAACCCTTTTTTGAACCCTTCTATACACATACAGTATATCAGCGGTTTTCAAACTTTTTGATACCAGGGGGCCCACTATTTATTCAGCATTTGAGCCACGGACCACCATTTGAGGACATTTTAGCTCCACAGACCCCAAAACTAAAGATTTCTTTTGCTTTTTTGTCCAAATTTGGGAAACAAAACAGTCAAACATACAGATCTAAATGACCATTAATCTTCTACATTCTCTAGTTGTGTAGACTTTGGCAGATGATGAATATTTTAACTCTTGAGAGCGTAAGCATTTTTACGCTCTCAAGAGTTACATCTGGTTAACCAACTAAGCTGGGGAACACCTGGAACCCCTCTCAAGGACCACTGGTGGTCCCCGGAGCACCTGTTGAAAACCCCTGACATATATCAAGTGATTGTCCCGAAAATCAGCTTTTTACATCGGCCCAGTTTCTAAGTATTAATAATAAGGCAACGCCTCTGTTACCCCCAGCACCTTTTGGCCACACGGCCCCCATTTACCTCCAGTTAAATTAGGCATTTTTAGCCTTATAGCTGTGAAAATATGACCACTGTCCTTGGTTGATCGCATTCCATCCGAGGTTTCGGATACCATTTGTGATTTTGGACAAAAACATGAGACACAAAAAAGGGGTCATGGGTTTACCTACACTCTGTGGCAACAAAGAACTGTTCCAATAATGAAATTCACAACTTTTCATAAATGGAAAAACAATTCCGATATTTTTCAACAGAATTTCATGAATAATAATAACAAAATCTGATCATTTCCATAAATAAATAAATAAAGACTGACAAGCTCACAAAACGGTTGAGAGCTTCTAGATTATTTCCACTAGTTTCTGTCCCGAGCAAACAAGCAGAAAGATGGGCTTACTTTGTGACTATGCGCTGCACCGTGCGCCGGCTAAGTATAAATCAACCTTATGCAAGCGCGGGGTGTGGGGTGGGGAGGCCTTGGACAGAACATTTTCCACAATGAGGTCAACTTTTCTTCCTCCTCCATTAAAAAAAAAAAAAAAAAAAAAAAACACAAGTCCTGTTTTTGCTTAAGTGCTGACTCAAGGAGTCCTCACTGCACAGGTTCTCAAAGTGTGGACCGTGGACCCCCCAGGGGTCTTCAGGGGAGGCTCTAGCATACACAAGCTTTTCAAAATTAGCCAATCTACAAGCTCACAACATTCTAAGCTTGTAGACCTGCACACTGTTTACTGCTCGGTACAAGAAAATATTTATTGTGAAGCGACGTTTATTTATTGTGAAGCGACGTTTCCGAAACGTCACTTCACAATAAATATTTTCTTGTACCGAGCAGTAAACAGTGTGCAGGCGTACCATTTGACTTGCTGTTACTGTCTTTTGGCCTATGCACCTGTGAAGACATCATGATCTAGGTGTGCGAAAGCAAGTCTCTACAATTAAGCTTGTAGACCTGCCATTTCATTATTTATTTTGAAGGTTTTTAACATCTTTCCCACACAGCGTCAGATTTTTACAGCTTGCGGATCTGCAACTAATAATAACTCGATTGTTGTTGCTTTTTTTGACCTTTTAACAAATCTAATCTTGTATCTGTGTTCCTGGGGCGTGCATTTTATAAATACATGCCCAGTAGAACTCATATGTCCAAAACTATTACTTCTCAGGACTCAAAACGCCATTCTGTGGCACGCTATGAGCCGTGAACGCCTGCTATTTTTCAATGAAAGTTAAAAACGCCACAAGTACAGTACAGAATGAGTTTTAAAAAAAAGCAAAAATAAAGCTTATCATAATCGACGTGAACTGTTTTTTAGTAGAACAGGGTCGTTTCTTACTGGCTAAGGCGTGGGCTCCGTTCTCCTCGCCGTTGGCGGCTCCTCCTCCCTCTCCATTCTTGGCTCCTCCTCCTCCCCCTGCTCCTCCTGGGGGCGGGGCTACGTTCCCGCTGGCGCTGCAGCCGGCTGACACCTCCTGCTGCCGCTGCTGCTGCGCTAGCTTGTCCCTGTACGCCTGCTGCCGCGTCTGCACCACGTCGGGCATCACCGCGTCGATCAGGGACAGCGACTCGATGGGCCGCCCGTCAAACAGCGTCCCGTCCTGCAACAGTTGTTGTTGTTATTACCACCGTTCATTTTGTTGTCGAAAACAAAACAAAACAAAAAAAAAAATAGGATGAAGAATATCCTTGGACTGGACTTTTTTCCCCCGCCGTCAGAAACTAAATCAGTGGTTTTCAATCTTTTTGACACCAGGGTCCACTATATATTCAGAATTTGATGACATTTTAGCCCCACAGACACCAAAAACTAAAGATTTCTTTTGTTTTTTGTCCACAATTCCAGGCTGGATTTGGAAAACAAAGCAGTCAAACGTACATTTCAAAATGACCATTGATTGCTTTTGTCCACAATACCAGGTTGGATTTCGAAAAAAAAAAAGAAAAAAAAGAAAGAAAAAAAAGGCATAGATCAAAAATGACCATTCCATTTGGTTTTATTTTTACCCTCTTAAAGAGTTACACCAGGTTAACCAACTGTTCATCATTTAGCTAGGGACTCTCCAAAGGACCACTGGTGGTCCCCGGACCACTGGTTGAAAACCGCTGAACAGAACAAAAGCTCTGATAACTAAAACCGCGCGTCTTACTCGTGTGCAGGAAGCAAACACCTGAATTAAAAAAAAACAAAATCATAAAAAAGATGAACATTGTTATACAATATGTCACAATCATTCCAGATTAATGACCTCGTTGATGCTGACTTCGGCCTCCACATACTGCAGACCCTTCTGGATGATGGAGATGAGGGCAGCGGGGGGGACCAGAGCTCCATTGATGTTGGACTGGCTGATGTGGCTCTCTATGCCGAAGGTGAACGCTGAGTGGGAGAAGCCTGGAGGGAGAGGGAGAGGGAGAGGGGGAGGGAGAGAGAGAGAGAGAGAGAGAGAGAGAGAGAGAGAGAGAGAGAGAGAGAGAGAGAGAGAGAGAGAGAGAGAGAGAGAGAGAGAGAGGGAGAGAGAGAGAGAGAGAGAGAGAGAGGAGAGAGAGAGAGAGAGAGAGAGAGAGAGAGAGAGAGAGAGAGAGAGAGAGAGAGAGAGAGAGAGAGAGAGAGAGAGAGAGAGAGAGAGAGAGAGAGAGAGAGAGAGAGAGAGAGAGAGAGAGAGAGAGAGAGAGAGAGAGAGAGAGAGAGAGAGAGAGAGAGAGAGAGAGAGAGAGAGAGAGAGAGAGAGAGAGAGGAGAGAGAGAGAGAGAGAGAGAGAGAGAGAGAGAGAGAGAGAGAGAGAGAGAGAGAGAGAGAGAGAGAGAGAGAGAGAGAGAGAGAGAGAGAGAGAGAGAGAGAGAGAGAGAGAGAGAGAGAGAGAGAGAGAGAGAGAAGAGTAGAGTCAGGGGCGGATGGAACATTTCACAATTGGGGGGAAGGTGAAAATGGTATGGGTGTGGCTACATCGCCCGTGGCGCGAAGCGACACGGGCGATGTAACTGTACCCATTCCATTTTCAGTAACAGGACTTTTATTATTAGGCAATTAAAGCATCAATAATATCAGTTGAAGTTGCAACATGCATAAAGCTAAAGGTCTGACTCAGAGAGTTTTCTGTTTTCAATGATGAAATGCTGTTGGTTTAGTGGTGCCACAATAGTAGTTGGTTAGTAGCAGTAGTAGTGTTTCAAATCATTTTAAATATATGCACTTTAATTTGAAATATCTTGGGTTGTTTTGCATGCCATCATGTTTGGTGGGGCAGTCTGGGCATTTAGGGGGGCATTGCCCCCCATGCCTAGATCCGCCCCTGAGCAGAGTGAGGACTAAGTAGAGATTTTTGTTTCTGCCAGTGGTTCTTCTTAGCTTATTCTAGATCAGGGCCCACCCGAGGCCCATCACATAACAAGGTGGCCACTTGGCCAACACCTTTTTAGAATGAGATCCTCTCAGGGCCCTATGATTGATGGACACCAATTTGGCTTTTTCACTAGCAACCGGGGTTGGTAGAGGGACTGTGCTGAAGACACATGGGGCTCCATTTTTGTTACCATCTAAACCCCTTATCACTTTCTTACTATTTTGAAAAACCTTTTGGAATAGTTCAATGTGGCAGTCTATTGAGCTTATAGACTGACCATTTAAACTATTGAAAAATGCTTTTTTTAATAGTTTAAAAAGGCAAAGAAGTTAAGGGATAAGGGTTTTAGCGGTGACAAAAATGGAGCCCATGATGCCAGAGTTAAAAGGATAGTCCGGACTTTTTGAACTTAAGTTGTATCAAAGGCTGTCCATTAACAGTGTTTTCAACTGTATTAATTGATTGCCAGAGTCCCGTGGTGGGAGTTCTGCTCCGGTTTTGGTCAATATTAAGTAGTTCCGGTCATTTTGTGGGGGTCCCTGGAGCCATGCAGTAAAACTAAATTAAACCACAAAACTAATGTCATTTGTCTTGTTGAATTATTTCCAAAATATTACCACATCCTTTGTTATTTTTGACCCCCCTATCACATGGAACTACTTTTTGTGCGTAGTGATATGGACACACAATATTCTCTGTGATAGAGGGGTCAAAAATGAACGAAGGATGTGCTAATATTTTAGAAATGGGTCAACAATACAAAGGAAGTTATTTATTTATTTTTTTTGATTAATTTACTTTTACTGCGTGGCCCGAGTGACCCCCCCCTCTCCCCCCCAGTAAAAAAAGACCAGTACCCTGATGGGACTCTGAAAATCCATTAATACAGTTGACACCACTGTATTAATGGCAAGTATTTCATACAGCTTAAATCCGGACTGTCCCTTTAAGAGGTTTCAGCATTGTTATCCTGCATAAACACTGTGAACATTGATGTGCGAGTGTACCTGACTCTTGCAGGTATCTGTACACCAGGAAATTGACCTCATCGCTGCTTATGCTCATTTTCACTCCTGGTGGTTAAACCATCTGGTCAGCGCAGGATACCAGCCTAGGAGAGAGAGAGGAGTGGATATTACACATTATTACATGGCTTGAATGAATGCTCCAATCAGAAGCCAGCGTTCTGGTCATGTGAGCGGTCACATAATACACTATAATCACCGCTCCGCACTATATTTGACCGCTGCATAAACAAGTTCCCCAAAGTGCAAACAGCTGTGTTCATATCAATCCGCGGTGCGCTTCTGCATTTAGTTCCAGCACGCCGTTAGCGGGTCCATTTGGTTAGCTACGTATTTGGTTGTTTACATGCCGTTGTCGTCATGACTTGTCCCGACCCGCGTCTGTCCATGCGGAATCATGTTTTTATTCACCATTTTCGAAAAGTCTATGAGGAAAATGAATGAGGGTTCCGTTTCTGGAACACGGGCAACGTCATGAAAGGAGCGGGACTGCACAGCTCTACAGACTATGATACATGGCTGCTGGGCTGGATGTAAGCAGACCTGTTGCGCGCACACATACTGTACACAGAGACACAAACACAAGCACAATGATATAACCACACGGCCAGTGAGAGAGGGAGGGACATCACCTTGCTTGACCCACATCTGGCACTTTCACAACAGGCGTGTTAGATTCTAACAACCCAGTGTTTCCCATTCCCAACCCTTTTGTCCTTGGAGGACCCCCTTTTCTTACTAATAAAAGTCTCCCCCCGCCCACACACACACACACACACACACACACACACACACACACACACACACACACACACACACACACACACACACACACACACACACACACACACACACACACACACACACACACACACACACACACACACACGCCATGCATGCACTATATACTTTACTACAAAAGCAACAATTCACAGATCGAGCGCTATACTGTGGTTGCTAGGGGGAATAAAAACAAACAAAACGTTATCTCCATATTAAAGTTAAAGCGCGTTTCTTTTTTTCCCACCATACAGTTATGTGTCACACAAAAATCACACCTGCAAGCACAAAGCAACACATATGAACGTATGATGTTTCCACCCACTCAAAAAGGGGAGTTCCACCCATTTAAGTTTTTTTTTTCTGAGAGCACACAAATGAAACCAAATGAACCCTTGCGGGTCCATTTGGTTCCATTTGTACACTGTCAGAAAAAAGGTCCTAGGATAAAAATCATTAACATGGTGAAACACAACTTTATCATGTCATCAAGTTGACATCACCATGTTAATGATTTTTTTCAGACCTCCATTTCATAGGAAACACAGAATGGGCACACAACATCTCTAAGGTATATTAATGACATAGTATCCTCGACACCCAGGCTTTCATTTTCGTTCGCCTTGCGTGAAAACGGAAAGCCTGGACTAACGCACGTTGGAAAGTGGCCTTCAAGTGGGAGTGAACCTTCCGGGGTGGGCGTCGCTCTAAATGATGTGACGTAGAACAGCAGTGGACGGGCGCGGGAGGGGCCAGTGATGACGACACGTTAGTGAGATCAAATCAGAGCGCAGCTCATCTGCCGTGTGGATCCCACGGCACCCCGCCCCCCCAAGGCCAAAATCATTGAGGGCTAGACCAGGCTAATGACATAGTAAAATGTTGAAAATGGGTGGGATTCCCCTTTAATGGCCACGCCTAAAATAGGGACATCTGTGGTTGCTAGTCGATCATTTAGCCGTCCTGGAAAACCATCTCAAGGACTCCTGGACATTATTACTTTTGCTCCAAAAAGTAAAGTAACGACATTACTCTGCAAAAATGGGTAATAAGTAATGCATTACTTTGCAAGTAACGCCAAGTTACTCGTTTAAAATGAGCTGGTTGTTGCATGCAAAAAATAGAACAGATTTACAAGCTATCGACAGGTACTGTAACAACAGAGATGTGCAGTAGAGCCAGTCCACACGCTGCATCCTGCACACAGTTATGTACACTACAAATCACTTGCTGCTTTATTTTGTATTTTATTTTTAAATACAAGACCTCAACTGTCTTTGAAAAAAATTGTGAAAAAGTTTAAAAAGTCAAAGAGACAAATTTCGAAATCTGGTTTTGTTAGTTGCAGGTCTGTTTTGTGATTCAAGGTTAAAATGTTCCCATTGCTTCTCTCTGATCCTTTTATTATTTTTTTAATCTAAGAAAGACATTTACAATGTGGTATTTTGTTGGCTTTGTCTTCATGTGCAGTTTGTCAGTAATAAGTAAAGTAATGACATTACTTTGTCTAAGGGGTAATGAGTAAAGTTACTAATATTGACCAACACTGCTCCTGGATGGGGTCTGCTAATGATTAGCAGACCCTTCGTCCTCGCCATCAGGATCGGCTTGGCTCTCGCGGAACGACCGAAGGGGTGGGAGGGGGGACAAAATCCTCTAAAGGGAGAAAGGGGGGGGGGGGGGGCTTTTTGAAAACTCCTGCAATAACAGAAAAAAAACTCTCCACATAGTTTTGCATGCGCACTGTGCAGGGGTGGATCTAGGCATGGGCATGAGGGGGGGCTAAATGCCCAGTCTGCACCACCAAACATGATGGCATGCAAAACAACCCAGGATTTTACAAGAAAGTTGTATTAGTATGATTTGAAACACTACTACTACTACTACTACTACTAACTAACTACAGTTGTGTGACTACTGAACCAACAGCATTTCATCATTGAAAACAGAAAACTCTGAGTCAGACCTTTAGCTTTATGCATGCTGCGTGTCTGTTGCAACTTCAACAACAACTGATGTTATTGTTGATGCCTAATTGCCTACTAAAAGTCCAGTAACAAAAAATGGTATGGGTGCGGCTTCATCGCCCGTGTCGCTTCCTGCCACGGGCGATGAAGCCGCACCCATACCATTTTCTCCTGACACCCAATTGGGAAATGTTACATCCGCCTCTGGCGCTGTGTCGTATTTCTTTGGAGCAGAGCAGAAGCCGCAGTGTTTGAACCGTGGGCCTGTGGAAATAAACGGAGAGGGGAAGGAGGACTGCACCGGCCGCCAGCCCAACGCAGAGTCAACATCACCACCACCACCACCACCGCCCCCTTCGCCTTACCAAGAGCTTAGATCCACAACTGTATAATCAAATCGAGGACCCTGGGAGCAAGCACTAAATCCTCATCCAGCCCAGACCACTAGGAATACTAACTAGTGGTTTTTGGCATCATCGCCATATTCTTACGTTTTGTGTGTGTGTGGTATTGTCCGTAATCAACGCCTTACTTGATTTTGTCCCCCCGCCCCCCAAAAAATAGCAGCAGATCCACAAGCTTAAAACGCTTGAAACGATTTGAATCCTGAAAAGGTTTTAGACATACATTATGAAGTTCGCACCCAACCGAGATGATTTTCTGATTTTGCTCTACTTTCTGCTATACAATAACGATAACGTCCGAAGACAGTGGCCTTGTGGTTAGAGTGTCTGCCCTGAAACTGGGAGGCCGGGGTCATACCGAAGACTGTAAAAATGGGACCCAATGCCTCCCTGCTTGGCACTCAGCATCAAAGGGATGGATTGGGGGTCAAATCAACTAATGATTCCCGTGCGCGGCGCACGCTGCAGCTCACCGCTCCAAGAGATGGGTCAAAAGTGGAGAACTAATTTCACTGCAGTAACGTGAGTGACTAATCTGACGACTTTGACTTTGAATGATCTGTGCGACATGGCATTGGATTGACAGTCTGCTAAAAATGTTTCTGAACATCATCTGAGGCACAAAAGAGTCAATAGTCATTATCATCATTCATTGTGCAGAAAAAAAAAACAATAATTGTAAAGCGGATATTGAAATTGTCATCATACACAAGGATGAGCCTTTGTTTAGTTGCAAATTCGTAGCACTGAAACCTTCTAAATCAGGGGTTTTCAACCAGTGGTCTGGGGACCACCATTAGTCCATGAGAGGATTTCAGGTGGTCCTCAGCTAAATGGAAAGTTAGTTAACCAGATGTAACTCTTTGAGCCGTAAAAATGAATATATACAGTATATCATATTTACACTCAGGAGTTAAAATATTCATCATGTGAATTACATCACATGGTGTTCCTGGTCCGTGGCTCAAATTGTGAATAAATAGTGGTCCCTGTTATGAAAAAGGTTGAAAACCCCTGTTCTAAATCACTCAGCGGCTTCGATACGTATACGGGCAATACACACTGCGAGTATAGGGCAACACGCCGATGGGGCAATAGAATATACCAAAAGGTGCCACGCCAGCTCATAGTAAGAATTTTTGCGATCTGTAAATAGCACAGGTACATTCTTATTGCGCTCACGCAGATTTATGCCAAGAACAGCAGATCTCCAAGCTTGTGCGCTGCACCATGTCGTGGGATTGCAGATATGGTATTCTTTGCAAAGGTTCTCCCTAGAATAGGGAGGATAGGGGTACAAGTGGTAAACAAAAGTGGAAAGTTGGAAGCTGCGTGCAGTTCAGCCCAAACGATGGCGCGTAACATCTGAGAAACAAAACTCATACCACGGTATATGACTTAAAGGGAAATCTTAAATGATTCCGCTTCCTAAATCAGGTGGTTGTTGTTAAATCAAATTGATATTTAGGCACGGACCACCGAAAATGATTTGTGCCAGGGATACCCAGATGAGGATATTTATGTTAATAAAAACATATCCAAAACCATTCAAAAATCTTCCAATGATTTTTTATATATAAAAAAAGAAAATAATGTTGAAAACAGTGTCGTAAATGGACATTATGGGCATCACGTGAAGTAATATTATTATGTACAGTATATTAGATACTGACCATGTGATCAAGGTGTCTTCAAATGCTCATCATTGCTCTGTCTCTTGTCTTGAGCAGATGAACTCAGCGCCTCTAAGAGAGAAAGGAAGAAAAGAAAAACATTACAGTTTCAAATTGCAACTTTAACTAACTTTAAAGTAAGTGGCAGTGGCAACAGGCTCCCCCAGAATTAGTGTCAAAGTGCCTTGAGCACAGGCCCGGTTATAACATTTCCAAATTGGGGTGGGCAAGGGAAAATGGTATGAAGTCGCACCCAAAACATTTTCGGTTACAGGACTTATATTAAGCATCAATAATAACATCAGTTGTTGTTGAAATTGCAACAGACACGCAGCATGCATAAAGCTAAACGTCTGACTCAAAGTTTTCTGTTTTCAATGATGAAATGGTGTTGGTTTAGTGGTAGTAGTATCAAGCTTTTCTGGTCAGGCTTTCCTCTTCTAACGTGTCTATTGGACAAGACCGGATTGGGGGAGGGACTTAGTGAAGTGACTAATTGTCTAGGTTGTCACTTTGGTGGGCGGGGCCACTAATTCCAATCAGCACACCTGGGTAGTATATAGACTCAACCAGAGGCCACAGACAAACATTTGTCTCACGGTGCTGGTAGCACACAGACCACCCGAGGCTAATTACAGAATGCATTATTGTGTAAGTGTGTCATTTCTATACCTGCCCCCTTTTGAATATTCTATTTGCTTATGCTTACACTGGTCAACCAGTGAAAAGGTCCAAATAAACTACATAAAACACATGAACTGCCTGCTCTGTGAAACATAATCTAACCGATATGCTAGTGTAGGAGCGCATACAACACAGCCAGCAACCCCCTTTCCAGAGAGACATCTTTTTCAGTCACCATGCATGGTTTTCTAAATATGTGCAATTCTGTTGATTATTAGATGAATTAACTTAACACGTTTGTGTTATCTAACTATAAATGCACCAATTCTGCATGTCTGTTATAAGTCTGCCCCCATTTTTCAAGACTCATTTATGTAAAAAGAACATTGAATGCCAAATATATACTCTAGACATCCCCCCCAAATATAAGACGACTACATTTTTATGGGATATTTCCATTGGAGAAAAAAAACACTTGTATTCAGGCCAATAGGGTGTTGTAGTGAGTGATGTAGTACCTGCTCCCCTAGCCGCAATGCAACTGTAGATTCTTTTATAATTAGGCTGAATCTAGAGTTGCAATACGGCCCATTGACTCCCCCATAACAAGAATTCATCTGCAATTTGCTTGTATTAAACAAAGTTAAACTCATCAACATTGCATCTGTATGGAAAGGTTGAATTATCTTTTTTATCTGCAAAGCATTGTTTGATATGATGAGCGCTTCCAAACTTCAGTACTTAGAAAAACAATCTAGAGTTATATTGCGGCTACTGGCACCCCATAATATAAATTAATAAATTCTTTCCTCCTCCTGTGCACCTGTACGTAGGTTAGGGTTAGGCTTATTACTATAGCATTGGTTAAGTTGTTTGTTTGTTTGCACGGAAGGTCTGAAGAAAAAGAACGTTGTCATGGTCAGAAAGCAGGAGAACAATGAATGAACAAAGGGGTGTGTCTGTCTGTCTGTCAGTCACTGCTGTCTAAGAAACTGGGTCAGGGGTGGAGAAGCCAAAACAGTGGCCACTTGTGTACCAACAGGTCAGTCAGCTTGATGCTACGTGGCTGACAAACCAAAGAGGAATATGACATGCTTTTTCAACCCATTTTTAGACCCCCGGGCTGATTCTTAACAAAAAGGGATTCTAAAACACTTTTCCTGAATCTGTCAGTGGTGCCCCCATAATTATTCCCCCCACAGAAGCAAAGCCTGTAGTGTGGCACTCTGTGCCAAGTATATGACCTTGTAGATGTGCTGTTTTTTCAATAGGAAATAGCTTAAAACACAAAAGGGGTTGTCCTGTCAAAGATGGGTTAAAGGCCTAGTATGCAAGTAACCGTACCGAAGCATTTCGTAAATAAAAGCATTTTGAGTTAGTGCCTTTAATTTTACACAACTAGATCAACAATTGAGATAAAAGGACTACATTGGTATAGTTTCCATAAACATACACCTACATAATACAGTATACATTATGATTTTTAATAATTGTGGTGATTAGGCGGCACAGTGTCATCTTGCTCTTCAATTATTACGGTTGTTGGGTAGGCCAGACACATGTGTGAGTCACAGCTATAGATTTGCCGCAGGCAGACGGTACGTCTGTTATGTCACCATGGTGTCTATGATAAACAACCAGCAAGGCTTAAGTAGCCACTACACGCCCCCCCCCCACCATTAATGGGCTGAGGCTCAGCAAACCACAACACTGATAAGACAATAACGTGTCGTGTCACTGTCGGAAGTGGGTACAGTACACTGTACAATAAAGGCAGAGAGTAGTAGTTATCAGTATTTGCCTCTTTCTTACGTAATGCACTGCATGTTGGTTTGTTTACTTAAGTGAGGGAACAATGTTGCACATTAACATAATCATCCTGGGCGTAATGTGGGGACCTAGCTCTGGTCCATGGCTCCCACTGCTTCTATGATTTTTTTTTTTTTTTTTTTGCCTTGCAGTGTAGCTCTGTGAAAGAAAAGCTTAATCTCTTGGATGGACCTCCGACCAGCCTCTCTTCTGGAGTGGAAATATAACCACGTTTTACCTACTCAAAAACAAAACAAACCCAGATTGTGTGTCTAGAAAGCCTATTTTCCTTGGTGGAAACACTCAGAGGACAACCACCAGACGGATAAAATGACGTTTTTGGCCAAGAGCGTGATTGTTTTTCACCAGGAAAAATAACCGGGACTTGCGGCCTCTACCAACATTGCCAAAAGAAAACCATATAGATTTCTTATTCCCCTGGTGGGGACCCACCCTGAAGAAACTTGTATGAAGTTTACATTTTAGCTCGCAAGTCCAGAGAGACCCCAAAAGAGAAATTTGACGTTGCCCCTGGAACCAAAAATGCAAGAAATTTTAAATTTACTCTTTCTTTTCTCCCCCTCCAGGTCTGGTCAGTCACGCATGTGCACGAAACAAGCAAGCCAAACAATTTCACAAGACCACACTCGCATAAACGCAATGACGCTGTGACGTTGTTGCCCTTCAACTTATCTGCGTGTACAGGTAAAACGTTTGATTGAAAATTAATTACTATGTGCAGTATTTTGCTGCCTATTCCAAAGGACCTTAAAGGTCTTTTCGAGTAGGATAGCAACCTTGACCAAACCTGCATTTTTTTTTCTACGCTGATCCAGGCGACAGCATACGTGTTAATTGATGCCTGTCTGAAATGACCTTAAAGGGGAAGTCCACCCATTTTCAACATTCTAATATGTCATTAGTATACCCTAGAGGTGTCGGGTGGACATGATAAAAACGTTTCCCCATTCTGTGTTTCCTAGAAATGGAGGTCTGAAGAAAACCACTAATATGGTGAATCATCTTGATGACATCATCAAGATGTATTTTCATCATGTTTTCTTTGGACGCTTCTTGTTTTCTGAGAGCATACAAATGGAACCAAATGAACCCTAACCGGTTCATTTGGTTGCATTTGTACGCTCTCAGAAAAAATGTTGAAAATGGGTGGAGTTCCCCTTTAAGGATCCAGGCCATTTGCATCACTGTTAAGACTAAACAACAAGAGAGATTTTTCTTGTGACCCATATGAAAAAGTTCCCAACCAAATGTTTGGGAAACACTAGTACCTTAATTTGGTCTTTCAGTCACGCAACAAAACATGACCTCATTTTCAGTGGTGAGTAGTGACACACTGTCATCACATTTTCAGTGGAACACATGGGACATCTGCCTCACATTTTAGGTTTGTGCAATCTCTTATAAAGTTCTTGTCCGTAGCCTGAGCCAAGTACTGTATATAAACTTGCTTAGGAATAGTAAGTTATGATGTGTTATGAACGTCGACCTGTAATCCCCACAACGTTGTGAGCTTTTATTTTGGTGTGCGACACTGTCATAACGCAGCTAGTGACGTCACTGACTGTCCTTTTCATCTACCATAACCTGAAGCTTGTACTCCAATTAACAGCTTCTAACTGAAATAAGATACAATTCCACCAGAAAACGACATTTTTCAAAATAACACCTTTTTTTCTGTGATTATTTTGGGCAAGTAGCACAGTCGTAGGGCTACACAAAGTGGGGTGGGGGGAAAATCTGGCTGCATTGAAGTGTGGGATTTAACTTTTCATGTCCAATATTTAGAATTGCTTTAAAATGTTCTATTATAACATAAGCAAATAAATCGTAATATATTGCCATTTAATTGCAACATAATTAACAAAAGCAATATGAATCGATAAGGCACTCTAAATATCGATATCGTAGTGTATCATGAAGTGAATCGTCCCACCCCTAGTTAAAACTACAGCTTCTGCCTGAAATAAGGTACAGTTCCACCGGAAAGGGACTTTTTTGCTTTCAGAATAAAAGCAATGATCACTATTACAAAAATGTATATGCCATATATAAATATATCACGAATAGTTAAGTGCGTAACAAAAGAACATGCACCCAGACGAAATAAAATAACAAGGATAAATCTGAGTGAATCCAGTGTGAAAATGAACTACCGGTAGCTCCTGTGGTGTGCTAGCCGTTAGCTCCGCCGTCAGATCACATGCTGAACGCCGGCAAAGCAAGGCGGTTTAAAAGTGTCCCACTTGCTGCTGCAGGGTCAGTGGGTGTTAGCCGGAGCCATTTAGTAGAAGAGTTGCGACATCAAGGGGTCAAAAAACTGCCTGGTCACGTGTTTCATGTACTCGCGCGAGCCCATGAGACCCCCATGCATTCCGTAATTTCCGATTGTCCCTATTCGTTGTCCCCGTCTATTAGAACTCTATGCAGAAGAGCCCCCATTTGACTGACCCCCCAAAAGTGAAGGGAGATGTCACAACTCTGTCTTACTCCGAGGCTCTGGTCTTAGCTAGCCTCACACCACAGTCAAATAACGTTTATAGCCCTTATTATATATAGTTGGACAATTTAAACCTCGCTAAGTTGATGATGGCCACCGGGACAGTGTAATAACGAGCAACAACACATCCCAAGTATTGCCGACGTTCACCAACGTGCTACGATTTCAAAGCCCTTTGGCGGAACGAGTTAGCGGGTTAGCGGCACAGCGCGTTAGCTCGTTAGCCCGCGAGGCTAAGCTAAAGACAAGAAGAAGTAATCCCGTACCTGCTTGTCTTATTATAGCGCCCCTGTGATCGAAAGCCCGGCGGTGTCTCTGTTCTGCGTTTGTTGTGACGGCGTTCGATCAGACCATGCTATCTCTGCGTATCGATCGCGGGGCTGATCAAATGAACGTTCATAATTAAAAGGCTTGTTGTATGTTGAACACACTCACACACACAGAGCAAGCAGCAGAGCTAGAGCACAGGCGGCGGAGAAGCTACAGCAACGGACGTTCCATCCAGAGCCAGACCGTAGACAGACTTACGCAAATTCCGTTCAGTTCATGAGGCCGGTCTAATGGCGTCTCTACACAGACTTCTATTGAGAATAGGGACAACAAACTGGGACAAGTAAGAAGACCCAAGGCAACAGAACAGTGTCGATGCTTTTATTTTAGATTGTCTTTTAGTATTATTACAACGTACACATCAGAGATGTTACTCGATAACACTTTTGAAACAGTTGGCACACACGTGCTCCGCCCTCGTTGGAAAAAATAAAATAATAATAATAAAAAAAAATGTACCGGTATTTCCACCTCCAGTTCGTCCCTCTTCAGGTTGCCGTTTCTGATCCCTCAATGTCACAACTCTTCTACTAGATGGCTCTGGTTATATCCACACAGCACTGCGTGACCCGCACTGCGGAAATGAGCTCCATGTAACACTACTGTATTTGTTATTTCCAAACATCAACCGTCTGTAAGAAAGGTCGTTATCATTGCATTCACAGTAACACAAGTATGAGCTTATGTATGTATTTTTCTTTAATCATTCTGGCTGGTAATGGGTGAATAATGCGCACTACTGTTAAAATAAGAGACAATCAAATCCATGTTATATAACGTAAAAAATATCAAAATCCCCATAATCCATAAATGATTCTAATAAAATAAGACTGTGCTCACTGACAAAACTGGTTTGTATGATTGGCAAAATCCTGTTATGATCGTCCTTTATACTTGTTTACTTACGAAAGCACAGCAAGCGGTCGTGTCTTCAATGCATTCCCTCGCGAACCAATGGCCATCAGATGGAGACGGATGGAGCCATATTCCCTCGCCAAACTCCGCCAATCGTCGCACGCAAAAAGGAAAAAATAGCGGATCTACAAAGTCAACAGGGCGTCGTTGGCTTGCAGATCTGCTCTGTTTGGACCAGCAGCGACACCGTCCGTCCGTACTACGTCAGCTTGTCCCGCAGCCAAACACCAGTCATAACAACAGCGCCTCGCCCATCCCCCACATCTCCTCATTTCTGCCTGCCGGGTCACCACTAGCCATAGATTAATGACCCCCCCTCCCTCCCTCCCTCCTCCCTCCCTCTCGCCGCCCCCCCCCCTCCTCCTCCTCAGCTCTGCTCAGTCATTCAGACTGGGAAAGTCAACAACTCTGACATCACCAGGGGCGGATCTAGGCATGGGCCCCAGTCACCACTACTAAACCAACAGCACTTCATCATTGAAAACAGAACACTCTGAGTCAGACCTTTAGCTTTATGCATGCTGCGTGTCTGTTGCAACTTCAACAACAACTGATATTATTGATGCTTTACTTATAATATTATTGATGCTATACTTATATATTTACTAATAAAAGTCCTGTAACTGAAAATTGTATGGGTGCGACTTCATCGCCCGTGGTGCGAAGTGACACAGATCCGCCCCCGGACATCACCAGCTCAAATGGATGTTTTACGCTCATATTTTGTACGTTAATACATAATCCATGATCGCATTTTGTATTCATATGGCATAAGACCACATCATGACACAAAACACAAAATGTAAAGCCTTGTTGTCGCTAACCACCACCAGGGTTCACACATTCACTTGTACCGGATGTGTTTGCGTATATACTGTAAGTGTTTGTGTACACTGTACACCAGAAAAAAAACTTGTTCATCTTAGTTGCATGCAGGAAGCAAACCATGTATGGAGTTCTGCATATTTTGGTCTGGCATTCCCAAATATGTAGTGTGTGACTCGCACATGCACAGACACAGACATTTTGCCTGGCTTACATAGTAATCTCAGTATACAGTTTGTGCACACTGTACACAAACTCATCCGGACTGTACACCCCTAGCTTATGTGTCGGAGTACTCTTTCCACCCATCTGTCTGTGTCCCTTTTATGTCCATATATGGCGATTTCTGTATCTCTCTATTACTTTATATGCAGTTCTGTGTCGGGCATGCCCAAACATGAAAAAAATGTAATTGATCTTTTCAGGCGATTTAGGCGATAGCCGCTGAAAAGCCGCTCAAAAGCAGCACTTGCTTTTGGTCTCCCACTGTTAAAACTTACTATAAGGAAAAAACAGCTAATTGCAACCATGTGAGATCCTCCTCAGACAAATCTGGGCCACAAACATAAATAAACAATGCTAAAAAACAAAGTTTTTTTTTTTTTTGTTTTTTCTTGTAATGACTGTTCCTCCCTGGGCCCAGAGGCCCTCTAAGTGTGTGTGTGTGTGTGTGTGTGTGTGTGTGTGTGTGTGTGTGTGTGTGTGTGTGTGTGTGTGTGTGTGTGTGTGTGTGTGTGTGTGTGTGTGTGTGTGTGTGTGTGTGTGTGTGTGTGTGTGTGTGTGTGTGTGTGTGTGTGTGTGTGTGTGTGTGTGTGTGTGTGTGTGTGTGTGTGTGTGTGTGTCACTTGTAGTGACTAGTGACTGCGTGTGTGCCCTTGTGAAAGTTTTGTGTGTGTCACTTGTAGTGACTAGTGACTGCGTGTGTGCCCTTGTGAAAGTTTTGTGTGTGTGTGTATACAGTATGTTCCTGTGGGACATGATGACATATCATGTAATGCTCAATCTGTGGCCAGCAAGCTGTACAACTGCAGCTGCTGGCACAAACTCTCTCTCGAGCGCACACACACACACACACACACACACACACACACACACACACACACACACACACACACACACACAGCCTGTGGGCCGTACTCAATATACAACGTATATCCTGTAGAAAGACACATTATAAACTAAACATAACAAAAAACAAAACACAGCCAGAGTGATGCGTCTTTCTGCTGGGAAACACTCAGCGAATTTGTGTAGTGGCTGATGGAGGGGAAAAATGCAACATACAGTATATAAATATACCAGTACATATATTTTGAATTTAGGCTTAAATGTTGTCTGTACTACCTTTTAAAGTATCTGCAGCCCATCATGGTCACACCAATACAAACATAATTCATTATTTTTCGTTGTTTTGAACAATAGTTTTGTAGGTTTATTCAAGAATATAGTGATATGGCCTGATGGCAGATTAGTAGTATTCACCAATTCATTTATTCTGCTGTGATGTAGTCTGAGTCATGTTGTAGATTAATTGTTGATCACAACATTTTTGGTCCTTAAAGTTTGGCGTCTTAGATGGAAATGTGCCTTTGTACAGTGCAACTTAGTCTGTGTTATACTATAAGAGGTTTGAAATATCTTCCATAATACTGATATTTTTAGGTTGCGGACTCTGAAGTTGAGTTGCCAAGGGTATATGACACCATGACGTCCTTTAGGCAAAATACAGGCAATCGCAAAAACGACTGGATTCAAATTTCTGTTGGATAAGTATAGGCTCCTTTTGCTGGAGGAGGCCATGTGTGTCTTCTTCAGCTACAAGCCACAGTGGAGGACATTGGATTGGTGATTTGCATGGCATCTGATGCAATCTGCAATGCAATGTGTGAACACTTGACATTTCCTTTTGTGTCTGATAAATTATGTCTTGTCTGCACACAGAATCTCTCTCTCTCTCTCTCTCTCTCTCTCTCTCTCTCTCTCTCTCTCTCTCTCTCTCTCTCTCTCTCTCTCTCTCTCTCTCTCTCTCTCTCTCTCTCTCTCTCTCTCTCTCTCTCTCTCTCTCTCTCTCTCTCTCTCTCTCTCTCGTGTGTGTGTGCACTGTAAAATCCATTGGCAATTTTTCCATTTGCAACTCTGAAAAGTGTATTGCGTGTGTATTTTTGTATATGAAGAGAATGTATTAAAGGTAATAGAGGCAATTAACCTTTTAGCCCAAAATCAAAATGGATATCGGACATGTATATTTCTCCCGTTGTTGCTTCTACTTTGATGCTGCCACTGTTTCCCTGCAGACAGACCCTTGCTTCGTCCTGCAGACGGTCCAGAACTTTGTTATTGTCAACAATTCATGAAAACAAAACATTTGTCAGGCTCATGCTTGGTGCTAATTCATGATGGGGGCATCACAGCACAGCAATCTCCAGGAGACTCATAATGAGCCAATAGAGTGAAGGTGAGGTTGAGTTAAATTCTGTCTTTAAACAAATCTATTTACAAACAGTGTTTGTACACACTAAAGTTGCCTCTATTACCTTCAATTCATACCAACAGGGTTAATGGGTTGGGACAAAAAGTGTTCACAAAGATGGATGTATACATCTGGAAGTATCTATATAAAGCAAGGAGGGGAAACATTCTATATGTGAAGTTCATGGGAAAACTAAGTCATGGTGATGCAGACAGTAGGAACTTGCTGGCTGGACAAAAATGGCAGAGCAATTTCACGTAATGGATTGCTTTGAGGACTTCTACTAAATGCTGCAAAAGATGACTAGGGTACTGTATATCCATTCGTTGCATCGTAGGTATTTTCCCACATTCCTCCTCCTCTCCTTCCCGTTTGTGTGTGCTCGCGCGTGTGTACGTACGTGCATACATTTGTGCGTGTGTGTGTGAGAGAGACTGTGGTTTGGCAGGAAGTAATGAAATGCAAAGCAAATTCCTCATTTCCAGTGCCAGGCTGCGAGGCCTTTATGCAACGCATTATTCACTGCAGGGAAATTGTCAATTGACGAAACATCTCCCCTGACCCCCTGGTTTTATGCACAAACACACATACCTTCAATATAATCTACATTGATTGTATACAATAAAATTTACCAGATTTGGTTACATTTGTACGCGCTCTGTCTGTGCCTAATATGTATGAATAGTGATTGAAGTAGCTATTTGATTTATGATATGTTGTATTCATGCTATGCCAGATTTCTTTTTCACAGTGAAACTACCATTATGGATTATTATCTGTGAGGAGTTTGACTTATGCAGACTACCTCTATTATACGGCTCTACTATTGCTACTATTTCAGTTATGGCAATACATTACATGAAATTGCTCTGTCATTTTTTTTGTCCAGCATATAATGCATATATTATGTAGATATCTTATGTTTTTTTCCCTTTGTGTGTAGTCTCTGCTAGAGAGGAGAGCGGCCGTTGGACATACGTGAATATACGTAGAAAGTTGAATTGGATATATAGATACAAGGTTTCTGTCTGACTGCGATAATATGTGATGGACCTGTTTGGCATTGTGTAATTGCTTGGATACAGACCATGCCAGGCAGGGGAAAGCTTTCATAACGGCCTTAGCAACAACAACAGCACTGCTGTGCTGAGTAGGTATTCAGTGTGCTTGTCTGTAAAGGAAGAGAAAATTGAATGGACGACAGAAGAACACAGCAGATTATTGTTATCACCGTCGGTGGTTCTCAGACCACTCTTGTTTCTAACTAAGCAATTTTTAGCCCCCTGCAGGCAATATTTTCTCTGGGGGGCTCCAGGGAAAATCTCCTGTGACGTCATACCTGTGACAGGCACAGTAAAACGGCACGCCCAAGGGATAAAATTATGAACTATTATGAACTAAAGAACATATGTGTTTTAAATGTTCATTTCTAGCTATAGAGGACACGTATAATGTATTTATCCATATGAGGCTTATTAGCCTGGGAACCTTTGAAAGCATGTCTGGTGGTTGCCCAGGTGCCCCCCTCCCCTCCCCTCATGGCGCCCCAGGCAACTGCCTAGTCTGCCTAAGTGGCAAAAACGCCCCTGTCTCAGACAGCCACGTCAAGGATTCGCATATTATTTATTTGGCCACTCCCCGGGGTCCTTTTGGGAGGATGTTGTGCCAGGGTCATAAGAGGAATCCTCAATCTCAAGTGTATATATAGATCAAGTACAGAATTCTTCAACTTGTTGGTGGGGAGTAGAAAGAACATATGATTTGAATTAGTCATTCTTGGACAGCATGCTCTCATTGGATAGCCTTCTATTTGGAGGAATATAGTGGTGAAATGAATGACTTTCAACCTGGCACCCACTCATCCAAGACTATAGAGAGCTTAGTCATTTGGGGGTGGGGGTGTGGTGCATCTGTTTTTCATTTATTATTGAAAAGATGCCAGAAACTGTCATTTCTGTCATAACAGAAAGTCAGGGTAGGGAGGGGTTGCTATAGCATTTTGTGCTGACAAAAATGTCCACAGTATAGCATTATACAGTACACTTTATTAGGATTTAAGTTATTTAAGGTTGTCCATAAAACGACTTAATGCACGTGGGTTGTGCTAGAGATGGGATTTATGGGACTTTTTGGGGAGCAGGATCCCTCGAAGCTGTTGCTGTCAAAGAGCCGTTCAAAAAGAACTGGCTCATTTGTACCGTATATTTATACATTTTTAAATAGCATTTGTTGTAAGCCTTCCACAATGATTGAGATTTTGAGTGGTTCGATTTATTGATTGAGATATTTATTAACAGTTTATTAACAGTAGATTTTTTATTTGGTATAGCTACCCCTTAGCCTGGCCTAACCTGAAATGATTTTGCCTTTGGGGGGGTGTCCCACTGCCATCCAAATTTGGACGGCAGATGAGCTGATCTGATTTGATCTCACCAACGCGTCGTCATCCCCGGCCACTCCCCCTACCGCCCCTCCACTGCTGTTCTACGTCACATCATTTGAGGGACGCCCACCCCGAAAGGTTGACTCCCACTCCCACTTCTAGGCCACTTTGGCTAACAAATTAGTCCATGTTTTCCATTTTTGTCTGGGTGTCAAGGCTACCCCTTTCATAAAAGGTGTGGAAATTTGCGATGCAATTCATTCTGCCAAACAGGAACGGTTCCACACTGTGAACCGGATCCAATCATTCATTTCAAAGAGCCATTCATATGACCCGATTCTTTTGTGAATGTCACATCACTTAGTATGACAGAAAGGCCAGTTGAGAAAGGAATGCATTTTTAATCAATAAATTTCAAATAAATACAAAAATCAATAAATACAAAAGGGAGACACAGACAGACAGACAGACGGAGGTACGGCTCCACTGCCTGCTCAGCAAGATCTATTTTTAGATGTAGAAAAACAAAGATGAAGAATGGCCTTTCATCCCCCATAACAATGCTGTTCCACCTCCAAACGTGTCTGAGAGAGACGGCTTGCCATTCTTCTGGGACTATGTTTAGTACAAATATACAAATGCCATTCCATCTGCACTCAGCGGCCATAGTGACTTACAGCATATATTTACTATATAATTAGTATTGGTCTATATTACTTAGGAAAGTAACTTCTTTACTTTACCCGTTACCCCTTAGACAAAGTAATATCATTACTTTACTTATTACTGGATTTAAAGAGTAATATATTACATATTACGTTATTACTTTCCCAAGTTCTCAACACCGCTTTTGAAAAATTAGAGAAGTACAACATAATCCGTTTATTACAAAATAAGCAGCAATGTGATTTGTAGTGTACATAACTGCGCAGGATGCAGCGTGTGGACTGGATCTACAATCTACTGCACATCTCTGTTGTTACAGTACCTGTCGATAGCTTGTACATCTGTTCTATTTTTGCATGTAACAACAAGCTCATTTTAAAAAAGTAACTTGGCGTTACTTGCAAAGTAATGCGTTACTTATTACCCATTTTTGCAGAGTAATCTCGTTACTTTACTTTTTGGAGCAAAAGTAATAATATTACAGTAATATGTAATCTAAAATTAGTTACTGCCCAACACTGTATATAATTTATATTATCATTCATATATTATATAGTATATATAGGGCCTACACGTTATATAGATCATCTTATAGTCACCAGTAAGTCAGTGATTCTCAACCTTTTTAATTCTAAGGCCACGTTTACACGGAGACGCTTGCGAGTAAAAACGATAAAATATTTTATCAGAAGTGCCTTTCGTTTATATGGTGACGGCGTTTTTTGGGCTTGAAAACGCAAAAATCTCAAACCACCCTTGAAAGTGGAAAAGTTGTATACGCTCCAGCGCAGCGTCTCCGTCTAAACAGACCAAAACGCAAAACTGGCTGTTCTGCTCACGTTGTCTAGGCAACGCAGACGCTTTGGGCGACTCGTGTTGAAATATGAACAATATCAAATACAAATGTAGCGGTTACACAAATATTAGCAATGCGGCACATGAGAGAGAGAGAGAGAGAGAGAGAGAGAGAGAGAGAGAGAGAGAGAGAGAGAGAGAGAGAGAGAGAGAGAGAGAGAGAGAGAGAGAGAGAGAGAGAGAGAGAGAGAGAGAGAGAGAGAGAGAGAGAGAGAGAGAGAGAGAGAGAGAGAGAGAGAGAGAGAGAGAGAGAGAGAGAGAGAGAGAGAGAGAGAGAGAGAGAGAGAGAGAGAGAGAGAGAGAGAGAGAGAGAGAGAGAGAGAGAGAGAGAGAGAGAGAGAGAGAGAGAGAGAGAGAGAGAGAGAGAGAGAGAGAGAGAGAGAGAGAGAGAGAGAGAGAGAGAGAGAGAGAGAGAGAGAGAGAGAGAGAGAGAGAGAGAGAGAGAGAGAGAGAGAGAGAGAGAGAGAGAGAGAGAGAGAGAGAGAGAGAGAGGCTGACAGCGCGTCTCAAATGTGGTCTTGGATATCGCATAATAAGGTTGTCTGCACATCAAGAGGATACGATGGTAGAACGCGCCTCAAAAGTGCTCTTGTACATCGCGTAAGATACGATGATTGAGACTTGATGATCATTGATCAAATATTTGGTATGGGCATTTAATACTATTGATTGCAGCTGCGTTTCAATGCTCATCAATGCAAACGAAGCGCTGTTGACTACGCATGTTTTAGTCGCTGTCTGACATGACAACAAGTTACGGGATGCAAGTTATATAACTTATTTTGTATATATTGTAATATCAATAGCCTCGGTGGACATGGGGGGGAGAGACAGAGAGAGCGCTGTGGTGTTTTTTTTTTTTTTTTTTTACCTGTGTTGTAAGTTATTTCACATTGATACAAGAAGTTGTAGAACAGGGACAATCTGTCGCGAGGAAAATAAGTCCATGCAGTATAGGATTAGGGAAGTCCAACGTTCTCTTCAGACGGTCATATTTTTGCTAGTGTATGCTATAAACTGGTCTGCATCTGATTGAATGAATGAAGGAGGATGCGGCATTCGTGCGGTCCATATAGCCTAGTCCTGAGTCCTGACTGCTCACATTAGACCACGTGTCGCCAATATTGTGCTCCTGTTCATAGCCCTCGCTGCATAGTCTAATTATCAGTGATGTTTGGAACTTATGCGAGGGTTATAGATTTGATTTTACCACTCACAGATATCGGAAAAACACGATTTGTGTGGAAAAATTGAGAAAGAAATGATAACCTCCGGGAAGACGGGTCCCGGAGGATTTCCCGGTATTAAACCCTAGGCCGGACCCTTCCAGGCCGACCCAGAGCCGGTCGCGAACCACCGCCGCGGAGAAGGTGCGCCCGGCGGGGGCACAGGGCAGCGCGCCCAATGGATTTCTACACACTTTTGCGTCACTGTATGCACACAGATTTCCTCATGAGAACGCTCGTCTAGACGCGAAATAATAAGTGAAGACGCGACGCCACTTTTGCGTCTTCTGTTCACATAGTCTCCGTGTAAACGTAGCCTAAGGATCACAGTTGATATGTCTTATACAGTTAGACCACATGCCCCATTGGATGCCATTTTCTATCTTGGACCCTGCAGTATGAAACCATAAAAGTTAACTTCACTCTAGAGTGTACAAAGTAATGGAACCAAATTGAGAACTAGTAGAGGAGAGCTGGGAGGGGATCTTTCTTGATCTAATTCAAGAAATTTCTGATATTGCAGCAAGTTAGCAACATGAAATCTACAGAAGGAACGCTGACTCTGCTCTTCCTGAGTTATACGCCTATACATTCATTCTATAAATGCCATTAATATAGACTACGTTCCTATGACCAGCGCGACACTATCTATGCACCAGCATTTCTGTATGTCTCCCTGTCTCTATTATCAATGTATGATCACCATGAATAATGATGAAATTTCATATAGGTGTAACGCCCGGGATTCGAACCCGGGTTTCCCGCGTGAAAGTCCAACATCTTAACCACTAGACCAAAGGGACATCCCCTTGGTCCAGGGGCAGATACTAGACTTTGTTTGGAGGCCATCACGACAGAGGCTGTAGCCACCTGCTACACTGGCTCCATTTCTCTGGCTGGTGCGTATCCTAACCCCTGGCCAACAGCTGCTTACATCTCTTTAATGTTCAGCTGCTGTGGGATAATTCAACATGACTGTAATGAGTTTACCAATACCAAACCCCACCTGGGCTGGCTACTGTCACTATGTAAATAAAATAACATTATGAGAGTGAACTAACACACTGTATAAGCTGGGTTGAGAATATCTCTGTAAATACTGTATGTGTGTAATGACCATCCATAACTCCAGAACCGTTAGCCCACAAACACTCCAATTTCAACTCCTATGTTTCACACCATCGCAGTGGGTGCAGTGCACTGCCCATTGTTGATTCAATCGGACCCACAGTTGTCCAGAACAGCCGCAAAAGATGCCTCTGCCTGGGCAGTAAAGGGCAGAAGACAGATGGGTGGAACAGGTAGGCCTATACTCAGGAATTTCCTGGTTGTCCAGAAAAGTCTCATTTCAAGTAGGCCTAGGCTAGCCAATGCACCACTGTAGAAGCTCCAAACACATGATGGGTTGGGAATGTATTTCCAACTTGCATCGTTCCAACAGGTATCAACTACAACTACTGCATTGTCCCAGTATAAGACGACTTTTTCAAGACTCATTTGCGAAAAAAAGAGCATTGAATGTCAATTAGGCTAGTGTAGCCCCTAAATATAATACGCATTTTTTTAAATAGAATCTTTCAATTAAAAGAAAAACGTAGTCTTATATTCAGGGTAATATTTCAAAGCATAGGACCTAAACATGGGACTGCCTCTGACTGTGTAAGGCTACCGTGACACCTTGTGGCCAAACTAAGTAACAACTAGTTATTATGAATGATTGCCATGCGGAGCTGAGCGGCTGCTGTAGTAAACAGTAAACACAACTTGTCACAAGAGACGTGTGAACTAGACGAGCACACAGCACATGGGCTGTTAACTGCTAGAAAGAAATGTCCCTCTCGTCATCTCTGTGGGCACGATGCTTTAGGCCTATGTACTAGCATGTACTAGAGGTTTATCTAACCACAAACACACACAAACTCGCGCACACACACGGTAGTGATAGGACATTGTTTGTACAGTTGAGTTTAGATTCATTGTAGCCTTTACTTCAGTCGCTCGCGCAGGAGGGCATTGTGATGGTCAACTCCTATTACAGGCTGGCATCCTGTTCACTCACTTGAGTTTAATAAGAGGCGCCGTGTTGCTGGCTACGGTTCCAGAGAGTGCAAAACATGTTGGAGAGAGAGACCCACACACCTGCTGACAGTTGAATCCTCAAACTGGGATTATCCTAACAAGCTCCCAATAAGAGGTAAGACTAAGATCCCCACATCACTCAGTCACTTACTCACCCACTCAGTCATCCAGTCACCCAGTCAGTCAGTCAGTCAGTCAGTCAGTCAGTCAGTCAGTCAGTCACCTCACTCACTTACTCACTCACTCAGTCACTCACTCACTCACTCACTCACTCACTCACTCACTCACTCTAAAGACCTTTTCTGATTTCAGTGTCTGGTTAATACAATGTACCACATGGCAACAGCCAGGCAATTTTTTTTTGAAAGAAGACAATTCTTTAAGGGTTTATTTCTATTCTTAATAGATAGACAGTCATACAATTTAAGCAGTGTTTAATTCCAAAGCACACTTTACAATGTAAACTGTCTTTACAATCAAAGGCACAATTACATATTACAGTGTGCCTTTAAAACAACACAGTGCAAAACAACACAGTGTCAGTGTTGCAAATAGATCATTTTGCGTATACACTGTAATGGACAACGTTTTTTCAACCAAGGTTCATGTTTTAGGTTATTAGAGAAAGTAAAAAAAGGATGAATTGTTTTTCATTTGTTGCTTTAGTTTTAGGGATTTTAACTGTTGGTCCTAAATATTTATTTGTCTACAAAATTTTAAAGCAATTTATTTTTTTTACTATCTAACAGTCCTAATAAACCCCAGGAATTTATAACTGGCTGCAGAAGTTCACAGGATCTACTCAATGTGAAGGAGGCAGCACACCGCACTGCACTGCACTGCACTGCACTGCACTGCACTGTATAATGTCACATTCTGTTGTCTTTTGTGGCCAGATGCAATGGCTGGATGTAATTTCCTGGGGTTTATTAAGACTGTAGCAGATAATAAAAAAATCGCCTTACAAATTTGCAAATAACTTGGGCCATGTTCGAATACCCCCCCCCCCCTCTCAAAAATGGCTAAAATCTTTAAAACAAAAGAAAGCAGCAGATTAAAACCAATTAATACTCATCTTTTTTTTCTAAAACAATGAACCTTGGTTGAGCGGAGAAAAAAAAAACACAAAAAGGAAAAACAAAAAACAAAGTTATCCTTTAAAAACAAACATTAATGTCCATAGACTTACGTTATGACCTATGTAATTTCCGAAAGCCTTGCAAAAAATGAACAAAAAACGCCATTGTTAATTTAAATACGACAGAATACCCACTGAACTATATGGCCCTATGTACAACATGTACAATATGCAGCATGCATCATGCATTCAATGCATGGCAACATGCATACAATGTTCCCTCTGAAAATGTTGAGCCCGTGTGCAGGTGCTGCTGTGAGTAACATAAACTCAGCAGTAGTGGCTGCACACTACACACCTGACCACACACTAATAATCACGTCGAAGAGCAAGGCCAGTAAATGCTTCCCGAGATATTCTTTATCAAAGAGCCGACTGATGGGGGACTAAGCTGTGAAATCCATCCACTGTGGCCTATGTTCAGGGGCGGATGTAACATTTCCCAATTGGGGGGGCAAGAGGGCAAGAGACATCGCAAGAGACATCGCCCGTGTCACAAAGCAAAGTCGCACCCATACCATTTTCGGTTACAGGACTCAGGTATTAGGCAAGTATTAGCATCAATAATAACATCAGTTGTTGTTGAAGTTGCAATAGGCACGCAGCATGCATAAAGCTAAAGGTCTGAGAGTTTTCTGTTTTCAATGATGAAATGCTGTTGGTTTTGGCACCACAACTGTAGTTAGTTAGTATCAGCAGTATTGTTTCAAATCATTTTAAATATAAGTACTGTCATTTGAAATATCTTGGGGTGTTTTGCATTCCATTGTGTTTGGTGGGGCAGACTGGGCATTTAGGGGGACATTGCCCCCCCATGCCTAGATCTGCCCCTGCCCGTGTTACAGTTACAGTTACCTTAACTGTTTTGGCAAGCCGTCCCGAGCCTGGCGCTTCCTGCAATCTTCAAATGCTTTCTTCTTACATATATAGGCCTAGCACTCGGAACTTGCAGAGTAGTTGTCTGGCTACGCGAGACTATACTGCAGCTTGTGGCTTGTGCCTCAGCCAATTCACTGCCCACTTTACGAGGGTCACAGATCCTTGTTATGGACGACATTGGGACCCTGAAGGCCCTCTGAGCCGATGCTGTTCTTTGTTTGTTTGTTTTAAAGTTGGGAACTTCATTGTTTTGACCTTTGACCTACAAATACACAGTGGCGTTTCTAAGCTATTTGGAGCCCCAGGCAAGATTTTCCCTGGACTTCCAGGGAAAATCTCCTGTGACATCATACCTATGACAGACACAGTAAAATGGCGCCCCCCAAGGGATAAAAATATTAACTATTTTTGAAGAACATATATAGTATGTTTTAAATGTTCAATTCTCAAGTATAATGTATTTATCCATATGAGGTTATTAGCTTGGGATGCTTTTAACCCTATAACGCCGTTGGTATCATATATGATACACCAATTCTTCAGCTGGCTCATGCTTCAGTGTAACCACTACTTTGTTCAAAAACCTGTTGTATCACATCTGATACGTCCCTGCCCCACCTGGACCATACCATTTGCACTGCAAGTAGATACAGAGCCTCAGATGGTATGACCCAAAATGGCTGCCTCCATCTAATTTGCAACAGCAGAAGCCACTGTCCAAACATTTTGGTTTTGAGGACATTTTGGTGAGTTTTCCTTGTATATCTTTACTGATATTTTGAAATAAGGGTTGCATAACTTGATTGAACTTAGTCATTCTCAAAAATAGCATTTTAGTTTGTTGTTTACCACGTCTGAAAAGTATGTATCATATATGATACTACAGGTTTTTAGTACCATATAATGATGTATCATATATGATACTACAGGCTTTAGTCATTACACCGCCTATGGGAATATCTATTATGCTCTACACAACTTTCATTCTTCTTATTATTTTTCTACCAATCAAACATGCTGGGCATTCAATGTTGTTATGCATGTGTAATAGAGAACACCTTTACTCAAATTCTAAATGTTGAACCCCAAACCTCAAATGCCTGACCTCACTGACCTGAATAGAGTACTACATAAGTACTATGTACAGTGAGTACAGTATACTCTATGGATACTACAGTGAGTACAGTGAGTACAGTGTACTCTATAGACAATACAGTGACTACAGTGAGTACAGTGTAATCCATGTACAATACACTGAATACAGTGGGTACAGTGTAATCCATGTACATTACACAGAGTACAGTGAGTACAGTGTACTCTATGGACACTACACTGAGTACAGTGAGTATAGTGAGTGCAGTGTACTCTATGGACTCTACACTGAGTACAGTGAATACTGTGTACTCTATGGACACTACACTGAACACAGTGAGTACAGTGTACTCTGTGGAGACTACACTGAGTACAGTGAGTACAGTGTACTCTAGTACTGAGTACTAAGTTGTTAAGACCCGATGTATCATTTATGATACAATAAAAATAACATATAAATACATGTTTTTTGAAAAAAAAAACTTTTTTTTAATTTTTCTTTTATGACCTAAAAAGAGTTCAATTTCAAAAAATTGGAATTTTCTGACTTGTCCTTAATAGTTCAGGCTTTAAAGGGTTAAAGCATCTCTCGTGGCCGCCCTTGTGCCCCCTCCTCCACTCATGGCGCCCCAGGCAACTGCCTAGTCTTCCTAATGGCAAAAACACCCCTGCAAATACATTTATGTACAATGTATGCAAGCATGTACATTTATGTACAAATACATTTATGCATTTGTTTTTTATTCTGTTTTTGTGTTTCATTTTGCTCTATCATCTAGCAGATGTGGTACTAAATGGTATTAAAGCTCCACTAAGGATTTTTTTTTCTCTAATACCATACAGTAGATTTGAAACATGGAAAATGGTGTTTTTTTTTTTTTTTTTTAACTGTTGAGCTAATAAAGCCTGGCTGCATGCTCAGGGGATGAATTGAATCTTGACCTTCAGGTCAAAATTTGTATCAAACCAGAAACGGGATTGTGTCAAAGGTCATCTAGAGGCCAATAACTCAATAGAATAACAGGACTCTCACCTCGGTCAATAGAAGGGAGACAAAAATACAACAACTCCAATTGTTATATTGTATTTACATACCATTCAGATTGGATAAAATTAAAATGCATTCCTCAAAAAGATTACATAATACCGCTTTACGTTCCAATTTCCTCCTAGCATGGCTAAAGCCAGGCCACATCAGCAGTTGGCGAAAAGAAAATGCCTGTCATGATTCGGTCTGGTTTTAGCCAGGCTAGTATCCTCCATACTTTGTGGCCTCTATAGGACATATAGTTCATTTTAAGATATAGATATATGGAACCATACACTGCAATCCTGCAGTGGTTAGCAGTACTGGGAGTACTCAGCATTTCACTGCCCGCTCAGCCACAAGAAGGATCTGTCTGCCTTCATTTAAGGAGGAATCCGAATGCATGTGAAATCAATCTGCGATTAGAATAGCTCATAGTGAACATGAAACATCTTGTTGATAATGATAACCAAATTTCATGTTATTCAAACAACCAAACAACCCTTTATGCACAATGTGGTCCATGCAGCACACTCTTTCATCCAATATATGTACAATATAGCATTCTTTTCTCATTGTTGAGAGAACATTTCGTGTTTTCTTTATGCACACAATGAAATGTATTTTATATGAATGCCAGATTTATTTATTTATTTTTAAAAGAAGACATGACCAAGGTACTCTTTCCACACCTTTTTTTTTTTTTTTTTTTTTTTTTAACTTTATTTGCTTTTTTTTAAATTGTCCAGTTGTTATTTTGTGAAAACACTCCATAATGGCTGTTTCCCCTACTCTTAGAATGGGGCTAAGGGGTGTTGTTCAAGTTAGAAAAATGGTGTGGAATTCTCCTCTAAGACAAACCCCAGGCAGCCATGCCAAAGTCATGCACTGGAGCCACCAAAGACAAAGTCATGGACGGGTCCCAAAGTCATGCACCCGCGCTTGAAAGTGACTCCCTCTACCTGTTACAGCTTTCACACGTCATTAAGGAGACTGCCACTGGTCGTTCCTTATATGTGATTAGGCCAGAAGGTCACCTGCTCTGGCCAGCTCAGCCTCTGCGGAGCGTGAAGCACTAACTGTATCATCTGCTGAACTCAAGTGCCTTTAATAGCAATGCCGACGTCTGAGAGAACGGGTAGACGGAGGCAGCAGGCGGCCAGACTGACAGTGTGTGTGTCCCTGTTTAGCTGAAATCAATACAGTTATGTGTGGAACTTGAGGCACCTCAAGAGGTAATGTTGTTAGCATGCTTTTTCGCTCACGAGAAAATGTATGTACGTTTATTACTGCTACTGTCATTAAAATTGAAGGTACTTGTCACCTCGACTCTGCTGCTAGAAAGTATGCATGCACTTGGGGCCGGCTGGTCTGTTTTTTGTTGTGGGGCGATATCGAAGCTGATTCTAAGTATAAGTTGTAGCCTCGGATTTCTTTTGGTAGTTTTGGATTACATTGACGTTCTTCTCCCAGCAACATTTGTCGGCAAAAGCAGCTGGGAGTGAAATACAGCGAGGAAATCACTCATCCGGGGTGGAACGTTGTGCGTCGGCGTGTTCCTCTCTCTCTCTTTCTCTCCCACTTTCTTTGCTGCTCCTCTGGGGAAATGTCTCGTCCCTTTACTAGAATGAATGAGGTCATGTTTATTATGTTTACATGGAGTTCATGGACGTCATCATCGTGCAGAGGATGTGTAACGGTGTAAGTAACATACAGTAAAACTTTATGCTGCCTAGCCTGTTAATGACAACTGTAAAACAATGATTTAGATGAGATATGATTCTTTTGACAAGGTCATATTTTGATTTTATACGCTACTAAATTATTAGACATAATCATAGAATTGTTCATAGAACACAGCTCATCATCGTTTTTCATTTATTTCAGCACTGAAATCAGCCAATTTATGTAATTTGTTTGTGCCTTTTTACAATATTGCGAAACAGACATGCCGGGCTTGCAACACCCGGCCATGTAAACGTCTCCGTCTCGTATATTACGTATGAATAACGGCCCTGGCAATCTTCAGAGTGGGTTTTCATCGACCCTCACCTTAGCGCTGACCCCGGGGTGAACCAAACCTAATAACTCAACAATGTCTGGGTCAACGTCTCGCCACATGAATCAAAGTACCGGAAACCCAAATAATAATTTATGCCTCTCGTGTGACCATGTAACTTATTTTCCTCCTTTTTTGCTTTAATGCCTTTTAGTCTAACAGAGCTGTTTTGCACTGAATGCTGTGTTTTGTTTTTAACCCACCGCAGGAGGACGCAGATGGAAGCATGAGCGCGTGGCAGGCGGTGTGGCACCACGAGGCGACCCAATGAGTTTGTGTTGACAGCCCCAGTAGCATCCACACGGCTGCAGGTATGTCTTTCAGCGGCACGAACACCTTTCATCTGTTGCGATCCATCAACCTTGTCTCGACTTAACAAGCATTTCTTTGTGTTTTCCAAACGGGTTGTTTGCCCCGGTTCGCTCTGACCCTGGTGTGAGCCTCGATCATGTGAGAGCTGGGGCTCTGAGTCGGTTCCATGTGTTTAGTGCTGGAACTATAGTGTTGTGACGGTTTGTCGTGGTTTATATGGGGTTGTAAAAGAGTGCATACATACCGTTTCCTTTGTACAAACGTGGATTTAAACTTTTACGAGGGAAGCGTTTGATATGCACCAGAGGTACAGTATATTTTGCACAGCTCTTTATCTAACACAAATGAGCTCCTTATAGTTACTGTATTTATTCAGACATTTTCTAGTTGCAGTTTATATGTTCAGGTGTACAGTGGACTACATTTACATACTGTTAGTGTACATTTTGTGTGGTCTGTATTTGTTATGATTTGGGATGGATGGATGTAAATCAACTATATAATTCTTCCCACCCAGGTCTTTTCAACAATCTTTCCGCTCCTCCCAGGGGAGCAAAGTAAGTCGTGGGTCATCTGGGAAAATGTTCTTTGTGGCAGGAGCCAGAAATGCTCAGGGAGGAGGACAAAGCAACAACAGAAGGTATTGTGACTGTCTATGAAAACTTTATTATTTATATCAGTTATTGGCTCGTTTTTGAGCCAATTGGCTGGTTATTGCAGAGATTCCCAACCTGTGGGCCCACCTGCTGGATTTAAGGATATTGCATGTGCATTTGCCAAATAATTGGCAAATGCCCTACTTGATACAGCGACGTAGATGCAAAAGTAGCAAGTGTTTCAAGCTTTTCAGCTTTTTCAGGTGTAGCTTCCACCTAACAAGGATAATATAAAACAACAACAACAACAACAACAAACACAGAGGCAAATTTTTAACTATTACCTTTAAAGTTTTGGACATAATGAGGCTTCCACCTGACAGCGATAATATAATATAATCTAAAACAACAACAAACAATGACATTTAATGTACTTTAAAGAGCTTAAAGTATATTGGTATATATATTCCACTGATCAACCCTGATCCAATCAAGGTGGAGACCTGCTCTAGCTAGTAACTTACCGCACACTCATCCTCCTCCAAGTACACATGCTTTCACCACATGCCATTTATCGTCTCTGAGTTACGCTTTTGAACTTTCTATCAGCCGGTCATTCTACCAGAAGACCCCTAAGGGTGAGGGATTGGACAAGAAGAAGCCTGTGACCGCCCTGAGAGCCGGTGAGGACCGGGCCATCTTCCTGGGCCTGGGCATGATCCTCTCCTCTGTTGCCATGTACTTTGTCCTGGGCATCACCATACTGCGCTCCTACTCAGACAGGTACCCAGGCCACACTATGCACTCCTCCTACGCTGACAGGTAACCACACCATCCACTCCTACACACAGACAGGTACCTATACTGTCGCTATACCCATAGTCTACTGGAAATTCCATGTAATCTTTTATTATAGGAATGCTATCTATAGGCAGTGGCTTTCAACCTTTTTGATACCAGGGACAACTATTTATTCAGCATTTGAGCCACGGACCACCATTTGATGACATTTTCACCCCCACAGACCCCAAAACTAAAGATTTATTTTGCCTTTGTTCACAGCATCCAGGCTGGATTTGGGAAACAAAACTGGCAAGACATATAGGCCAAAATTACCATTAATCTTCTACATTCTCTTAGTGTAGGCTGTAATGTAGACTTCAGGCTAATTCAGATAATTAGTTATAATTAGAGAATTAGAGAATTATTTTAACTGTTGAGAGCGTAAACATGTTTATGCTCTCAAAGAGTTGCATCTGGTTAACCAACTTTCCATCATTTAGCCTGGGGACCACCTGGAACCCTCTCATGGACCACGGGTGGTCCCCGGACCACTGCTTGAAAACCACTGGCCTAATGGATCATAATCAGCTTTATTGCTAGAAGTTTCACATTGAGCATTTTAAGTTGTTAGCGGAATATGTGACCATATCATTAACATATTAAATAAGGCAAAGATATAACCTAAATTTCATCACTGATCAAGTAGCAAGTAGCCTCGACACCCAGGCTTTCATTTTCGTCCGCCTTGCGCGAAAATGGAAAGCCTGGACTAACGCGCGTTGGAAAGTGGCCTTGAGGGGCGTGTCAACCTTCCGGGGTGGGCGTCGCTCTAAATAATGTGACGTAGAACAGCAGTGGACGGGCGTGGGAGGGGCCGGAGATGACGACACGTTAGTGAGATCAAATCAGAGCGCAGCACTTCCGCCGTGGGGATCCCACGACACCCCGCCCCCCAAGGCCAAAATCATTGAGGGCTAGACCAGGCTAAGTAGCAAGTGACATATGAAACTAGCCATATGCAATCCTTTGTGATGATGTCTATGGCCACGTTACCCCAATGAGTGCAAAACTAATGTTTGGGATGGATTCGGGCATCATTAGAAGCCCCTAGTTTCACATTTCACTTGGTACGATTGGTATGATCACATACAGTATTATGCCGATAAATCAAATTGCTCAACATGCAGCTGCCCCCCTGCCCATACCTAGATCCAGCCCTACTTTGGTGAGGCTTTTTTCCTAAGAAGGGGTTAAATTCGAACCTCTAAAGGTCCTTTTTTTAAACCCACCAAGGGAGCTCGCCAATTTCTGGAGAACACACTGATCCAATTGACTTCCCACTCAACAACTGTTCTTTCTTGGGTTATCACTCCAGCCATTAACGCTAAGTGTTAAGTCCGTCGGATGAGCGAGTTCACAAGACACAGTGCCTGGAACTGAGCAGGGGGGCTGATCCTCAAGAACCGCTTCTCACAGCGTGAAGACATGTGAAGGACACCTAGTCCTTTTGGCTTAAATTGTTTTGGCGCATTAAAATGGTGATTCTCATTCCTGTCCCGGCCGCAGCGCGTGGACAGAGGAGGGCATATGCGTTGTCGTCAACTCGTCCATCACGGCGGACATGAACTGTTCCTACAGCTGCGGGTCGGACTGCTGGCGGGCCTCCAAGTACCCCTGTCTGCAGGTGTACGTCAGCGTCAACAGCACGGGGCGCGTGGGACGCCTGTCCCATAACGAGGAGACGCAGGACTCCAACTCTGAGGTAAGCATACAGCCCAGCGTCCATGAGTTGCTTTGACTTAAAGGTGTGCTGGTCTGCTGTTGAACTTTAGTTTTTCAATGGTTCCCCCCATTCTGTGTTTCCTAGAAATGTAGTTCTGAAAAAAAAAAAAAAAAAAAAAAAAAACATTAACTCGGTGAAACACAACTTGATGTCATCATCAAGTTGTGTTTCACCATGTTAATGATTTTTCCCTTTAGGACCTTTTTTGTTCTGAGAGGGTACAAGTGGAACCAAATGGACCCATTAAAATTAATTTGGTTCCATTTCTCAGGAAAAAGTGGGTAGAATTCCCCTTTAATAGAGAAAAAACTAAAAGGTGATGTGTGCATTTACTAAATGTGATAGCAATTTATTTTTTTTATTGTCTACTATTGTCCTACTAGACCCGGGGAAATTACAGTACATAACAATTACAAAGGATCGCAGAATCTACTGAATGGGAAAGAAGTGACAAACTGACATATTGGGCCTATAAAACAGTATGGCAGCCTCCTATATTGTACCCCCTTCACATTCAGCAGATCTAACTAAAGTTGTCCTTTAAGTAAAAAGAGCAATTCCACAATGTTGAAACACCGGCAACTAGTAAAAAGTTTTACCTGAGTGAAAATGACCAAATATTATCTTTTCTTTTCTTTTTTCTTTTTTTTTTAACACTCAAGTACGTATAAAAAAGAATAGCTCAAAATTGAACTAGTTCTTTTGCACTAGTAAGCTGCACTGGCTGAACCATAACATCGTCCCATGCTGACAGATGTCGTCTAGGTTGCCTAATTTAGACCAACTCTGTGGTACCTTCCAAGAAAACTTTATTGGACCTGGATTACTTCCCAGACACGGGAAGGACCACGACCATCCTTGTCAGCATGACATTATCTATTGGGGGTTATCCAAATTTTTGTTTTTCTGTTTTTCAGAATAAAACATGTCTTAATAATGCCCACACACACAATGAAGCAGGTCACTCATGATAGCTCGGTGTGGTGAAAACGCCTAAGGGGCTGCAGGTCCGCTGAGGCATTTTCTTCCTGAGTGCCACAGCGTATGTTTTGAATTGTTTCCAAAGGGAGCGGTCGTGTTTTTGGAAACGGAGGCACATCTACTTTTGCACTCACATGTTCACGTGTGGTTGGCGAGAGCCGATGTATTTTCATGTTTAACCCAAATGGAGGTCTATATTTTTTGTCCCTGGAACTAAAATTTTGTTCCTGGAACTAAAATATAGCTCTCTAGAACTACAATATTGTCTCTAGAACTAAGGCTTTGTCCCTTAAACTAAAATGTTGTCCCTGGAACAAAATTGTCCCTGGGACTACAATTTAGTCTCTGGAATATTTTGCCCGTGAACTTCAAGTACTTTATGGTGGTTGAATTTGAGAAATAGACATTAGTGAGGAATTTGAGGACCAAATTCCAGGTTCTCATGAGGTGTTTGTAAAAGCAAAACATGATTTTCAGAGTTTGATAGGTTGGTTCAATTAGGAAAACATAAAGGTTTTTGGGGATCAGGACTAAACATTTAGATATTCGGTTTAGGGGTCAGAATTAGAATTTAAAGGTAATAGAAGCAACTTTAGTGTGTACAAAAACACAACAAAACACAACAAAACTGTGTTTGAAAAAAAAAAACAGTATGCAGGGTCTGCAGGGAAACAGCTGCAGCATCAAAGTAGAAGGTAGAAGCAGCATATGGGGGGGGGGGGTCTAATCATATTTTTCCCAGCTGAGAATAGAGCTGCGCAGTGACGTCACCGCCCCTGTTCCGGAAGTCTTTTCCCCATTAATTTTTCTCATAGACTTTTCGAAAATAATTTATATCAAGACGATTACGCCGCGGCCAAAGCCAACTCAGGTCGTGACAAATCATGACAACAAACACAATATCGTCATATAATATATAATTGGGAAGAAGTAGAAAACGGCATGATACAAGACTTTTTGTTTCGTTTTTCATCTTAGAAATTATTTTATTGTCCCAAAAGTTTGTGTGTGTCATCATGATTCGTCACGACTCGAGTTGGCTTTGTCCGCGGCGTAATCGTCTTGATATAAATTATTTTCGAAAAGTCTATGAGAAAAATGAATTGGGAAAAGACTTACGGAACAGGGGCGGTGACGTCACTGCGCAGCTCTATAGCAAGGTGCTAACGAAAAACAAAACACACTTCCAAATATCGGAGTTGAAAATATATCAGCTCTCAGCACCCACAGCCCATTAGGAGATTTCACCACCATGAACAAGAATGACTGACCTGCTGCATATTTTGTGTGTGTGTGTGTGTGTGTGTGTGTGTATGTGCGCGCGTGCATGTGTGCGTGCGTGTGTGTGTGTGTGTGTGTGTGTGTGTGTGTGTGTGTGTGTGTGTGTGTGTGTGCGTGTGTGTGTGTGTGTGCACCACAATCTCTCCTGGCCCCTGCAGTGCTTGTACGTGCCAAAGTGCCTGAAGGACAGCTCGCTGATGCACGCCATGGTGATGAACATCTCGGAGCGGCTGCAGGTGCACCAGCAGGTGCCCTGCTACTACGACCCCCACGACCAGCAGCAGGACGTGGTCCTCCTGACCCGCATCTACGGACACAGCGCCGTCTTCCACTCGCTGTTCTGGCCCTCCTGCATGCTGACGGGAGGGGCCCTGCTCATCATGCTGGTCAAACTCACGCAGTACCTCTCCATACTGTCTGAGGAGATCGTCAACTTCAAGCAGTGACGGCCTTGGATCTAGACTGTACCATAGGTGCTTTTCATCGAGCCTGACTTTTGCTTTTGTCGTCTTTAGGGGTGCGATGATACATTTTAACTTACGTTTTAGCGATTCGATACATATCACAATACATTGTTGACGATACGATACATACGATACGATGTTGATTAATTCTGGTGATGTGTGACGATTCGATTCAAGGATCTATTTTCTGTTTACATAACTATACACTAAAAGAATTCATTAATTGATTAAATGAAATTAATGACATTAGAAACTATATTTCGATAGAGTTAATATGCTGTTACCCCCCTAGTTAGCTTATTTGATAATGACCAAGACTAAGATTGTACTATTAATAGTCACTAGTATATCGTTATGTAAACAGAAACTATTGTATCGTTTTACTTTGCATCATATCGATATGCAATGGAAAGAATCAAATTGTTATTGAAGGAACCACTACCAATACTATATTGTATTTAGCAATTTTAAGATTTAAGATCACTGTGTTTACTTATCGATATCCATTTGAATACATTTTTCCCTTAAAAAAACCCTCACTATCCACATGTTTCACACATATCTAATAGATACAGGTATGTGTGAAACATACCGGATGTTTCACACCAAATATGAACATAAGTGCTGACCCCAGTAGCCATGGATGCGTCATGGCTACTGCCATTCGGTCATTATTTTTCAATAGATATTTTCTTTATCCTATGCCTTAAACAGAATTTCATTTCCTGTTTCATTTTGTATAATACCTGTCACTGAGGCATGCGGGGAACTTCTGACAGAATCCGACACAGACAGGATGTTGAAAATACCAGAATAAATTCTGTGCACACAGGTTCCTAAGGCCAAGTTAACAACCACAGCTACGGTGTCTGGCCGTGATACAGATGAACGCTATCCCAGATACGAAAGGAAAAGTCAGACTCGATAAAAATACACCTGTGTGTGTGTGGTAGTTTTCGATCCAAGGCTAAAGCAGTGAAAACGGCGGTGTGGTGGCGGAGCTCCAGCAGCTGAAGGGAGCCACCCCCCTTCCGAGTCATGTGCCGGAGATGACACTGAGACATCAAAGGGATTATTTTAACCGAATGACCCCCCACCTCCTCCCCTTGCAACTTCTCCACTCGGGCGGGAGACATTTAGAACAGCTGGCTCCTTTTCCACGCCGTGGATGGGATGGAGTTTTTTTTTTTTAAAGGGCACTGAATGTTCGAGAGACAGCTAACTGTCAAGCGTGTCACCTCGCTGGCGGTTAACACGGAGCAGCCGCGAAGCTGACTTTTAGCGTGCGCGCTGTTCACAAGAGCAAGCAAAAACACTTGTAAAAACTGTTAACAAGAATGCTCTGTGTACCTTGTTGTGGATTCCTGCAACATGGCCTCTTACAGACTGAGCATGTGCTTGTTCTTTCGCTAACACATGATGATACGGAGTTGAATATGAACATGACAGAGGAAGGCCGTGTTGTGCTTGCTTGTAGATCTGCTATTTTTGGCCGTGCGTCACGGTTGTACAGTGAAGTATAAATCAGATTCAAGTTGGCAGTTGATTCTGCTGAATGTGCTAAATGGTGTGACTTTTTCCAAATTAGATCGTTTTGATACCCTGTGTGATTATTGTGAAAGACACAATAAAGGATTGTTTTTTTTTACCAGATTCCTGGTGAAAATAATACATTGTTTTCCAGACAGATGCAACATTGTTAGTGACTTACTGAACAGATGTATAACTTCAGTGTTTTTGTTGCTATCAAGTTGTCATCAATACTGTTGATAATTTTTGACCACTTTACCATTAGTCTCTCAAGACAGATTGTGTATTGTCGGATTTCTTTAATCCTGAGCCTACACTTTCAAAACGTTTCAAAAACTTGTGTCTACAAGTGTGTCTACAAGCTTGTAGATCTTGAAGATTTGATATTTCTGAGTGGGGGTACACTATTGGCACACTATATGTTAACCATGTAACCAGCCGTACTCCTGGCTGGTTACGTGGTTAACATATAGTCTACCAAATGATTATAATCACTAATCAAGGGCTTTTTGAGGTGTGCACACAAGCAGGTAGAACTCACAATGTCACCAAGTTCTATAGACGTGACAGTAGTGCGAGTATTTCCCTCTGTAGTAGTACAAACTGAACTATTCTCGAAACGTACAGATTCAAGGCCAAATGGCAAGGCAAAATGGTAGAGAGCTGTGGTGTAACTGTAGGTTTGAGCGTCCATTTATAATGATAGACCGGGTTGGGCAAAGTTGACTGTTAAGTTGACTGTTAATCGTCTAAATCTAAATCTCTATACTGGATATGGAAACGATGCACACTTGTCTGTATGTGTGAGGTTATGGGATGCAGAAAGGCGGGCCTTATGCAAAGCCATACTTTTTTTTGGTGAAAAAGATGCAATTACTGGGCGTGAGAACATAAAGTAATATTTAAAGTAACAAGTATCTAGCAATAAGTAATACATTGCTGTTTAAGTGTTTTGACAACACTGGTTGCCACTTATTTGAGGTTTCTTAAGAATGAATAATTATATGATTATTAGACAGGATTGATGATCTGAATACCGAAACTGCAATATTATCTCATCCTCTTTTTATTCCATTTACCTTCCTCTCCTCTTCAGTGGTGTTTTTTCAGGAATAGGTTGCAAAATTATTCCAGTTCTAGCCGTTCCAAATGTGTCTGCTTGTTTATGTCACAACTTCCGATTTCTCTTTTTGAATCATACATGATCCTAATTGTTATTCCGACCTGGAAATGCAGCCAATTTTCTGTTTAATGATGAGCTGAAGAGGCATGCAAGAGTACATAAGAATATAGAGCTATTTAACACTTATTTTAACCAAACAAATTCACATGCCCATATAGCACCAACCATATAGCCTATGGCAGGGCTGCCCAAAAGGTAGATCGTGATCCACCAGTAGATCACACAGACCGTGCAGGTAGATCACGACAGCCCCCATAGATCTGTAACTCTTGAGAGCGTTAAAACATTAAATGTTTTAAATTTTTAACGCTCTCAAGAGTCCACACAATTAGAAAATAATTAGAATAATTGTTATTTTGACCATTGTTTTGCCAAGCGTGAAAGTTCTTAGTTTTGGGTGCAAGAGACTAAACTCAACATTACTAGCTGTCAACTCAAACCCCAAATACTGTTTTCAAACGTCAGTAGTAGCATATACAAGAAAACCTTCCAACTCTCTCCCTCTATTTTTCATTTTTTGCATTATTCTTAAACACTACAGTATAACAATAAGTAACACCATCACTATTTCAAAGCCCCCACTTTCAAGGGGCCTTTAAATGGATTTTCACTGATGGAATAATCACATTTTTGATGTGTAGATCTTGTTGAGCCGCTCATTTTGAAAGTAGCTCTCAAGTCAAAAAAGTGTGGGCACCCCTGGCCTATGGTATAATGTGCCTTGCTGGAATTTGGTTCCTGCTGTAGAAATATTTGTCTTGGGGCTTTGCATTACTACTGTACCTACAAATAGAACATTGTCTTGATGACTCATGAGCACATGACTCTGGCTGATATACTGTACTGTACTATAGAGAGTGTACTGTGGGCTATATGGACCATTCAACTTACAGTAACTGTAAACTACAACCTCACCAGACCACAAGTTAGAGTGCTTTCACTGTTTTCTAATCATAGATAAGAAATAAAATGTATAAAATTAGTCCATCACTCAAGGGTGTTGTACGCTACAGCAATTCCAGTATTAATTAGAATGCGTCTCAGCCAATCACAAAGCTAGGTTATGTCAAAAGCTATAACAATTACCTTTGAAGTCGGTAAATCAAATGTGACCCAAATTTAACTGTGACGACAAGCTTTAGGCTGAACCCAGTGAAAGCACGAATAGGCAAAGCAGATGATAATGAAAAACAAATAGGCGCTGCCGCTGGTATGTTTGACTGAACAACCTTCACTTTTACTGCTGAGAGTAAAGAGAGGCCTTTGACTATATCGATTTATATCTGTATATTGTACGTACAGTATATTGATATATACAGTATCTGATATATACTGATGATATCCACAGCACTGATTCAATATATACTCAAAGGGGGAGAAAACCTTATATGCAAACTCTTGAAAGTGGCACCTTTCATACAAGCCATTTTACAAAAAATACTATGGATCTTATATCTTTTTTGAATGTCAAATATAATTCTTATAAATCACAAAATTATATATGTTTATACATGTTTCACTTCACGAAGAAATACTATGGATCCTATATTAACTTTATTCTCTTATATGAATGGTGCCACTTTCAAGAGTGCATATAACATATTTTCCATATGGGTAACTTATAACTATACTTTTTCACTGAAGTACTGCCGGTGTGTATACTTTTGTCCAACACAGGTGGGTTGGTTGGGTGATTGTATTAAATCTTTATTGACATTTTGGAAAATTATTATATATAAATATTTCAAGCACAACTCGATACAAAGACTGTTAATTACCTCTTTATTTCATGTAATAACATAGCATCCTATTCTACCTTGTGGTATAGTATTGCTAATTTTACTTAAAGTTTTTTTATTTTTCCAACTGAGGTTCATGTTTTAGGTTGTTATTACAGAAGGCAAAGAGGACTGTATTTTCTTCCCATGAGGTATTTGAGGTCATGGGGCTAAATATGTAACATACCGGTATATAGATATATTAATATAAAATATGTATTAGCCCCAATTTCTTTTATTACCTACTATAGTTTCAATACAGTTTGTCACATTCAGTATATCCAGTGATCTTTTGTTGCTAAATGCAATTTCTTGTAGTTTATCAGGACTATAGCAGATAATAAAAAATAATAATTTGATATAATTTTATATATTTATTTCCTATTTAGCCCCAAGTTCGAAATGCCCCTGCCGCCACGCACTGTCAAAACTCCTAAAAACAAAGAAAGCAGCAAATGGAAAGGCAAATAGCACTCATCTTTAAAGGGGAATTCCACCCATTTTCATAATTTTCCTGAGAGGATACAAATGTGAACCAAATGGAAATGTACCCGCTCAGGAAAAAGGGGTCTGAAAGAAAAATCATTAACATGGTTAAATACATCTTGATGTTGTCATCAGATGTATCTCACCATGTTAATGATTTTTTCAGACCTCCATTTTTGGAAATACAGAATTGGGGGAACTTTTTTTTTATCATGTCCACACAACATCTCTAAGGTATATTAATGACATATTAAAATGTTGAAAATGGGTGGAGTTCCCCTTTTACTTTCTCTACTAACAAACCTCGTAAAACATAATGAGAAAAACAAACAAAGTTGTCCACATTAAAGTAAACAGGACACTTTCTCCAGCAGTGTAGGTGGTGGGCGGTCCGTTAGGCAGTGATGAGCCAGCTCCAGTGGCTGCTGCTATGCTAAGCCGTGACTGTGGAAGCTAGAGGCGGTTTTAGTGTGCTTGTGTGTATGTGTGGGGGAATGGAATGGCACGACGACGATCATGGCGATGACGGACAACAACACGACCATGGAGCTCCTCTACAAGCGTCTTCTCCAGCGATACACTGACAGCATCATCAACAGCTACCGTTAGAAGAGGGGTCCGCCGCCACCGCCCAGGGACCGACCTCCTGCTGTGACCACAGCGAGGGGCCTTTTTGTCGTGTGGTGGCGTCTCCTCCCCGGTGCGGTGGTCCCTGGCCTGGCCCCCCCTAGCCGTGTGGATGGACGCGAGCCCAGCGACGCCCGGCGGTCCAGAGGTCTAGGACGGGACGGGTACCTCCTACTTTTCTAGCTAATGCTAAACGACTGCTTGCATAGTATACTGGCGGCTAACCCGGCTAGCTGCGCTCTCAGAGCCAGCTTGCGACATTGAGGGGTCATTATAGTCGCGCGAGCCCAATCGACTCCAATGCAATCCGTAACTTCCAAGTGTCCCTATCTGGTGATGAGCCGCCGTTGGACTGGCCCGCCCCATGAAGTGAACGGAGTTTTCGTAACTCTTGTCTATACTATATGGCTATGGCTGCCATAGCCATCCAGTAGAAGAGTTGCGACATTGAGGGGAGAAACTGAGCGTTCGGGCGCTGTTCGCGCAGAGTGAATAGGTAGTTAGTTGAAAATGCATGGTTTTCAACGAGCCCCGCTATTTTAGGCACGTGTGCTGTGGAACGTGCCAACTGTTTCAAAAGTGTTGTACAATACCAGCTAAAGTCTTTGTAGTGTCTATGTTGTACTAGTAGCACTACAAAACGATCTAAACCAAAATGGATTTTAGATGAAAACTGGACTGTTTGACTGGGCCCAATGCATTTTCTGCATATTTTACCCAGTGGTTGTCCCCATTCTCTATGTAGAGGACTCGCCATTGAAATTGCCCTATGAAGTGAACGGAGTTTGCGTTACTGTTTAGGCTCTGGCTGCTCTCTGCTCGCTTGGCTAGCTGGGTGGTTTTTACATTTGGCTGTTTTAGTGTTGTTTGTTTTCTTACTTGTGAAATTGTGTCAGCTTCACATACATACAACACGGTTTGCGAGATATCCTATAGTTGTGTGTATTTGGTTATGGGGTGCCAAAATATAACTTGTGTTTGCTGTACAGTTGAACTTGTAACATTTCTAGCATGATGTCCCATATTCCAGCAAGGAGAGGAAACAGGAATGCAACATGATAGCATGTATAGTGCAGAGCCATCTAGTAGAATAGTAGCGATATTGAGGGGGCAGAAAACAGCTTGGTCCACCTGGTCGATGTAGTCGCGCGTGCCCATAGGCTCCAATGCATTCCTCAACTTCCGGTTGTCCCTATTTGTTGTCCCGTTTCAATAAAAACCCGTAGAAGAGCCGCCATTAGACTGGCCCCATGAAGTGAACGGAATTTGCGTAACTCTTTAAGGTGTTAGCCGCCGATGCTAACCTCTGTTAGCCGGTTTGTTTACATTGTTTCGTATCCGTTTCAAAGCCACACATCTGCAATGTTGAACACGACCCGACTCATAGGCTGCGTACTTTGGACAAACAATCTAGCGACGTACTCGACAAAACATTTCGTTTTTTTAAATTGTTTATCCTTTATGACATTTGTTAGCGTTAGCCAACTTTAGAATGAACCGTGGTGTGACTGACGTCCCCTCCTTGATGGGCAGTTGTTGGATCATTAGCAAAAAGTTAGCAATGACATTAAAAAAAGAAAAAGAAAACATGGGCATGTCATGTGCTTGTTGTTGTCGCCACCATGCCGGTGCCACACCTGCCACTTTTCCCACAAAATAAAGTTGGCTAACATTATGTTGTAAGTGGGGTGGGGGGAGGTGTGTCTAATGTAGTGCTATTGCAATTTACATTCACAACAACACACCCATGGCCGGGGGTATGCTACCCATTCCTCTCTATAACGTAACCAAAGGTATGACACATCCTAGCGGTGATGATGATGATATTGGGTTACATTATGTATTCTGTTTCTGCTGTCATTGTGCAAGTCTGCCTCTCCACTCTGATCATGTTTTACCGTAAACATCTTGCACGATTATAATCAGGTCACTGCCTCTTATGTAATAATAAATCTCTCTCTCTCTCTCTTGCTTGCTCTCTCAGTGGATAGACATTGCTCAAGCTAATTACCAGGCGTTGTTGCTGAAGACAACAGACTAGCGGCACCATGCCTCCCAGGCCGTCCTCGGGGGAGCTATGGGGGATGCACTTGATGCCCCCCAGCATCCAGGTGGACTGTCTGCTGCCCAACGGCATGATCCTGACGCTGGAGTGCCTCCGCGAGGCCACGCTGATCACCGTCAAGCACGAGCTGTTCAAGGAGGCGCGCAAGTACCCGCTGCACCACCTGCTCCAGGAGGAGACCTCGTACATCTTCGTCAGCGTCACGCAGGAGGCGGAGCTGGAGGAGTTCTACGACGAGACGCGCAGGCTGTGCGACCTGCGCCTCTTCCAGGCCTTCCTCAAAGTCATCGAGCCGGTGGGCAACCGGGAGGAGAAGATCCTCAACAGAGAGATCGGTAAGACGCCGACTGGCTGCTGGTGAAACATGGTGAAACACAACACTTGATGAAATCATCAACTTGTGTTGTTTTAGGACCTTTTTTTCTGAGAGCGTATACATGGAACTGCTAGGCTTCATTTGGATCTATTTGTACCCTCTCAGAAAAAATGTTGAAAATGGGTGGAATTCCCCTTTAACCAAAATACTGTATAGCAAAACTTGCATTTCGAAGCTCTTTCGCTTTTTTTCTCAAATCCTTCCAAAGAACCGACAAGAAGAAATTCAGTAGAAGTGTGTGTGTGTGTGTGTGTGTGTGTGTTAAATATTAACTCGAATGGGGGAAAAAAAGGAAGCAAGTTATTATTTAATTAATAATTATGTAATAATAATCTTATGCCCTGTCTCTAGTTTATACTGCACCTAATAAGATGTTCCCCTTTTCACTGAGGCCAAGTTGTAGTGGTCCTGCAGTTTTGTCCAACCTTACCAAGCAAAATCTACAAATGTCGTATTGAGAGTTTGAGAGCAAGGGTGAATTGCATATATTTGCTGCTAGTGTGGAAACCTTTATGTCTAAAACAACAGGAAAAACTCAACAGCAACAGTTCTACTAGCTGTAAATTGATACTTTTGTGACGTATGTACTGGTATGAATTGGTATGATCAAATGGGGGTGTTAACTTACAAAATATAAGAGAAGGCAGTTAGAATATTGAGAAATGGGGTTTCTACCCAGTTTCAACGGTATTACGGTAGTCCATTATTTCCATTATTTCGCTATGCCATGCTGCTTTTCAGATCCAATTGGTAATTAAAGTGCATGCTTTTGTTATTATCATTAATATCGCTTTATTATACGCTGCTCTCTCTCCTGTCATCCCACAGGCTTTGCCATCGGGATGCCCATATGCGAGTTTGATCTGGTGAAAGACTCGGAGGTGCAGGACTTCAGGAGGAACATCCTGAACGTCTGCAAAGACGCCGTGGACCTACGCGACACCAACGGGCCCCACAGCAGAGCCTTGTACGTGTACCCCCCCAACGTGGAGTCTGGAGTGGAGCTGCCCAAGCACATATTCAACAAACTGGACAAGGGTATGTTTTATGAAAAAACAAAAAAACAAAACTATTAATCACAACCCCAAGAATCAAAGACTCGAATAGAAAAGTTCATTTTCATCTTCCATTTCCACAATAAAATAGAAATTTTAGATCTACAAGCACTAGAGGTGACGCACTATGAAGTCGCTTTTCAAAGTGTTGGTTTAGGATATGTTCATTGGAAGTGCTACTTACCGGTAGAAGTGTGGGACTAAATGGTGCCACGTTATCAGCTTGCCTGCCAATGCTTGGGGTTATTGAGTTTCACAATATCGATCAAGTTTCAGCATCCTGCATTTTCCGGTTTATTGCGTGCATGAAATCTCTTTCCTATTGAGCTCTGGTCTGACATTACGCACAACCTTGTCACCCCCCCCCCCCCCCCCCTCCCTCTGCTTCTGCCTCCCTTACATTCTCTCCTACCCCCTAGATCTGCTGTATCTGATGTATTTGAAAAGTAACAGTTTTGGATTTACATTAGCCCCAATGCAACTCTAGATGCTTAATAATCTTATAATTGGGGTGAATCTAGAGTTGCAATTTGGTCCATTGACTCTTCCATAACAAGAATTTTTATTTGCGGTTAAACTCACCAACTCACCAAACTCACCAACATTGCAATTGTATGGAAAGGTTGAGTTATCCTTTTTCTATCTGCAAAGCATTTGTTTGCTTCCAGACTCCAGTAGAGAATTCTTTTTTTATAGGGGAGTTGATGGACCGAATTGCAACTCTAGATTCAGCCCAATTATAAAAGAATCTACGTATGAAGTTCCCACACAACAGTGATAATGTATTTTACCTACATGCATACATCTGCAGGACAAATCATCGTGGTGATCTGGGTGATCGTGTCGCCCAGCAACGACAAACAGAAGTACACACTGAAGATCAACCACGACTGCGTGCCAGAGCAGGTGATCGCCGAGGCCATCAGGAAGAAGACGCGCAGCATGCTGCTGTCCCACGAGCAGCTCAAGATGTGCGTTCAGGAGTACCAGGGAAAGTACATCCTCAAAGTGTGTGGCTGCGACGAGTATCTGCTGGAGAAGTACCCCCTGAGTCAGTACAAGGTAATGTGTATGTATATACTGTATACCGGTATAATCTGATTCTCCAGAGAGACCTCAGCCTTAATGTCGTCATCCACCCCACGTTGTTGCAGCAAGCAGCCTGACATTTATGGCAGTAAATTGAATTTTAATTTATCATCCCGTTAAAAATGCGCTAACACAAGCTCGGGACATATGGCTCATATACAGTATATGGCATACTCGATTTATTAACACAAAATGCAATTCTAGTTCTGTAGTCCCCTGCCATCACGTCAGTGCTAAAGATGCAGCTGTGATACTCCAACGATAAACTTGGAAATGCTATCAGAGGGAGAGAGATTTTCTCTCTTTATTTACCCTGACAGTAAATGAGTTTAGTTAACTACAGTAGGCAATTTGCGCCTCCCAAGCTAGACCTTTTTGACCGCTTGTGGCTGAGGTTGAAACATTGGGGAGAAAAACAGTGGAGAAGAAAAAAAAAGTTTTATTCTTCACATACTGTGCTAGAGAACGTCTGAAATAAATATCGGTGCTGAATTTGACACGTAGGCGTGTCTATATATCTAATGTTAGAGGCCACATAAGGGAACCTTACAAGCCTGTTTTTCTCAGCTCGCTGCTTTCTGCAAGACATTTACTCCATGAGCCATATCTCCAAAAACTGATGAGTCAAACGGAACAACCAATGTGTCCATTTGAAGATATGACTCCCTGCTTTCACATGACCTAAAAATTAGGGCTGTTGAATGATAAAAAAATAATTAATCAAATTAATCACAGCTTCAACATTAATTTAATCATGATCAATCACCATTCCAACTATGTCCAAAATATGCCTGTTTTCATATAAAAAGAAGAATCTGTTTATTTCTTAAATATTTAACAAATTTGGTACAAAAAAGCCCCAATGCTTGTAGATCTCTCGAGCTATACTATATGGCTCTGGTTATAAACCACGTTCTAGCCATTTTCTTTTGTCAATGAGAAATGCTCAGTGGGTTGAATCAGTGTGCACATAAGTTAATTGCATTAAAATGTAATAAGAATAACAAAACAAAATTAATTTAACTAATTAACTCGTTATTTTCAACAGCCTTGCTAAAAATACAGAAATGGAAAAATTCCCAAAAGAATTTGGTCACCTTTATTGACCCTGCTTGGAAATTTAGGAGGGGACTACCAGGGGCACTTTTTTAAACGGGTCATCTCACCCAGGCTTCTGATGTGTGCGTGACATCCTTTGCTTGCTTGACGGCCCTAACGCCGCTCATCGTTTTTGTCCCTCCTCCCCAACAGTACGTGCGTAGCTGCATTATGCTGGGCCGGATGCCCAACCTGATGCTCATGGCCAAAGACAGCCTGTACTCCCAGCTGCCCATGGACACCTTCACCATGCCGTCCTACGCCCGGCGCATCTCCACCGCCACGCCCTACATGAATGGCGAGACGGCCACCAAGTCACTGTGGACCATCAACGGAACGCTACGGATCCGGATACTGTGCGCCACCTATGTCAACGTCAACATCAGAGACATCGACAAGGTACGACTCACAAAATGGTTCAAAACAGTGGGGCTGCACAACATCCAGTTTGACACAGTAGCTATGCACAAAGTTACAGTTTGGAGCTCTCCAGCAATGGTCATTGGGGTGTTAGTAGTGAGTCCCCAATGATAGAAGATTATAATACCATCACTGTCATTTTAAGCATGATATCCGTTATCTTTTGCCTTGTAATTACTTTAAGCCCACAGAGTGTCACTTAAGGCCATGTTGCCAGCCTGTACAACTGCTTGTTTTGTAAATTTCTGAAAAATATCTACATAATTTTGAATAATCTTTGTCCCTTGGACTACATTTGCAGATGTGGGTACATGTTAAAATACTCAATTTGGGGGTCCTTGGCTGGTATTTGAGAACGGAAAGCTAGTAATACTGACTTTGTTCCCTTTTGCTTTATGGAATTTCGCACAGAGGGAATCTTCTGTTATAACTTAAGAAAACAGATGTCACATACAGATGTCACTCATAAGCCGATTTTCCTCTCTTGGTGAATCATATGAAATATGTTCTCAAAAGAACCAAAACAAACCACTTTTATAGAGTATAAAGTGTTTTGCGTGGTGAACTGTCAGAATGGGACTCCATCAACGTGAATGTCCTTGTTTGTGGCTTTCAGATCTACGTCAGGACGGGGATCTACCACGGTGGGGAGCAGCTGTGTGACAACGTCAACACCCAGCGTGTGCCTTGCTCCAACCCCAGGTCTGTTGCTGTTGAGTTCAGCCTCATTTATGTCTTCATTTATGTTTTTTTTTTATATACACATTCTTAAACCCGCAAGTGTAATTAAAAACATAGAATCGAGGACAGTGGTCAACGCGGGGTCCAGAAAACCTGAGTGTTCTTTTGAGTGGGTTTCAAATTAGACCCTCATAGGTGGAACAAAATGACCATAGTCCATTTGGTTCCAATTCTGCATACTCGGAGTTATGGCGGTCTTTGAAATAAAAGCACTATTGTTCTAGGTATGAACACATATTCAATTAATAATGACAATGTGCAGCCACAAGTAAGTTGAGAGTATATAAAACTGTAACATTGCAAGGGAAGAAAAACACTCATTGTATCATCACGCAATGATTTACCATATTTTCTGGAGAATAGGGCGCACCTAAGAGCTTTTAATCTTCTCAAAAAATACACAGTGTGACTTATAATCCAGAGTACCTTTATATGTTGGATGCATTAGCTTCTATTCTATGTTGACTGCAGTAGCTTCTATTCTATGTATATAATCCGGTGAACCTTTATATATGAGAACAGTTCTAAAATAGGCTGTTCATTGAAGGTGCGCCTTATAATCTGGTGTACCTTATAGTGTGGGAATTACGGTACATAGTATTACAGTTGCATAGACTGGCATACATTCTGCCTATAGCAGCATTTTACTATCTAGCATCACTGTCCAACTCTGTCCTTAAGCCCCTGCCATCGTCGTGAGTTGTGATCGTCTCTCGTGTGATTTTTGGCTAACATAGATTGTGTTTTTGTGTGTGTGTGTGTGTGTGTGTGTTGGTGGCAGGTGGAACGAGTGGTTGAACTACGACATGTACATTCCAGACATCCCCTGTGCAGCCCGCCTCTGCCTCTCCATCTGTTCTGTGAAGGGCAGGAAAGGAGCGAAGGAGGTGAGAGCAGACAAGTAGCTCTTATCAGGGGTGGACGGGACACCAAGGTTTTCCCTATTGCCGCCCTGGGGCTAGTAAAAAAAATCTAAGTACTGTTTTTGGCAATTAAATTGATTGAACGTCCTCTCTATAAGTCTCTTCCTTGCTCTGTCATTCTGACTATTTAATAGTAAGTGCTGGTATGTTTGTCCACCTATGGTAGGATCTGGGGGGTTGTTGGTTAACAGGCTTTGTGTGCATTTGTTTTATGTGCAGAGTAAGATTTTGAGATAAATACGGGAGACCGTAGGCTTCCATATGGTGTGTCATCTGTGTGTGTGTGTGTGTGTGTGTGTGTGTGTGCCACCTTCCAGGAGCACTGTCCGCTGGCCTGGGGCAACATCAACCTGTTTGACTACACACACACCCTGGTGTCGGGGAAGATGGCCTTGAACCTGTGGCCCGTCCCCCACGGCCTGGAGGACCTGCTCAACCCCATCGGCGTCACAGGCTCCAACCCCAACAAGGTCGGTGGTGGTGGGTTGGATCTGGGGGGTTTGATACACTGTGGGTCGCAGATAAGCTGTTTTGAGCTTGTAGATTTTTTTTTATTCGTTTAGCTCAGTTTGTAGAGAGTTGACCCTCTTGAAAGCAAGGTCATGGGTTTCGATGAGTGAATGTGGCAAGTCATGCGGATAAAGTACCTGGAGCTGATGGTATATGCAAAGATACTCCATGTACGAAGATACGCAACGTTGCATTGGCGCCACTATAGACTATATACTGTACATGGACTACAGAGCCGACACACGGTCTCCTAAGTAGTCATGGTTTCGTCCTCTCAGAGCCCCCTTTCTGTCGCATGTCAAATTGCAGATTACAAAGAGACTCTTCCTAACTCCTAGCAAATCTTGCAAGAGTTTGGTGGGATAAAGAATAATTCATAACAAAGTGAAATTTCTCCTGATTTGTTTTACCAATAGAAGCTGTTTTAGTATGAATATGTTGTAAATATTATATGTAGTGTGATGATCTGGGTCAGTATTTAGTTAAGGATTGGATGATAAGTTTAAGTTACATTCTTCCGGTCTCCTAATATTGTACCCGCTCCCCCTTCATCTAGAGTCAGGAAGCAAAGTAAGTTTGCCCCTCTCACCATTGGCCTCTTGGGTATGTGTTAAGTTCAACCACTGCAAAAGAGGGCTGTGCTTCTGTGTTTAGGCTGATAATAATACTACCACTACCAGCTCAGTGGCCTTGTGGTTAGAATGTCTGCCCTGAAACTGAGAGGCCGCGGTTCGATTCCCAGTCGGGTCATAGCAAGGCATTGGGTCCCAAAGAAAATGGGACCCAATGCCTTCCTGCTCGGCACTCAGCATCAAGGAGAGATGAAATCATGCAATACACCAACCCAGGAGCAGTTAAGAGGTCCATTGTGCTCAAGGGCACTTCGAGTAACACAGAGGGAACCTTCCAGCCACTCTTCTTCCTCCTGAGGTCCCGAGGTCCTTAGATAACCCTTTTGTAGTGGGGGACAAACAACCTCATAACATGGACCATGGCGGGAAGCCACAAGGTTTCACATTTCCGTGAGTCACCTCACTAGCAGCCACCAGCTAAGCATCTCATCCCTCTTTATAAATTATTCACTGGTACAGTACATGGCCCTCTGTAAAATGTGCCATTGTTTTTGTGGTTCTCAAGCATGGAATTCAAAGAGCCTCGGTTTGGTCACCAGTATTTCCTTTTTCCTGCATAATGCAGGTTTTGTTGTAGCTGTCTTATACTACTTTTCATTATTGATGGTGTTCCTTCTTTGTGTACCTTTTTTTGGTCTGCTCTGCTGTACCTACAGTGCTTTACTTATCCATAGTTCTTGTCTAAAAATATGGAAAGAGTGTTAACACTCTCAGTGCCAGCACTTTTCCATATTTTTTGAGGTAGCTAGTGCCAGCGATTTTCATCTAAAAGTCATATTTCATATTTCGGTCCATGTTTCCCGTCGGACAAGTTAGTTGGCGACACACTTCCGGTTCCGGGTTGGTCCGTCTCTTATTTTGGTCCGTTTTGAATTTGAATGGACGATGCGATTGCTGCTCGCTGCCGTTATCATTGGGATCGTATCAAACCGGCGACGGTGAGCAACATAGCGTGATGTAGATCAACCTAAATGGCATCGGACATAACTATTATTTGATAATAGTGCCACATCTTAGGACCGCGAGACAACCGTTGGCTGCCACCCCTCTTGGAGTGTAAAACTACTGAACCTTATTGCATATAAACATACTGTATGGGAAGCTGTCTTGCTAATGTCAATGTTAGCAAGCTAGAACAGGACCATCCTTGCTCCAGAAAATGTTCCCCTCAGCACTACCGGATAATCAGCAGGAAACAACATACCTTTTATCCATACCATGGAGGGATTTCTAGACCTAGAGTTATTCAGCATTTTAGTCTGCCGTTACAGTGGAGGTGGATGGCAGTGCACATGCACATTGCAGTCATAGACGGGCTATAGATGGAGAGCAGGGCCCAAAACTAAAAGTGGATTAAAAAAAAAGAAAACGGCATTCCGGTTGGATATCAATAATAAATCTTATATGACCGGTGCATCCCGTCAAAAGTGGGGCCTATTTGGGTTATAATTATGGAATCCACCGTCGGATGAGTAAAGGGAAGCAGTTCTGGTGTTAACTGCTGCACTGACTGTAGACTGAATGTCCGTCTTGGGGTCAATAACTTATTTTCTTAACTCTCTTTTTGAAACCTCCAGGAAACACCCTGTCTGGAGTTGGAGTTCGACTTCTTCAGCTGTCCTGTCAAGTTTCCTGACATGGCGACTATCGAAGATCATGCAAACTGGAACATCTCCAGGGAGCTGGGCTTCAATTACAGCCACACCGGTTTGGTAAGGCCTAGCAGACGTTTATGTGTGTGTATGTGTTTTGGGTGTGTGTGCGTTTAATCTGTATTGACATAAATCCATCATAACACAATGGAGGAATGACTTTGACTTCCAGGAGAGTGTGTGTGTGTGTGTGTGTGTGTGTGTGTGTGTGTGTGTGTGTGTGTGTGTGTGTGTGTGTGTGTGTGTGTGTGTGTGTGTGTGTGTGTGTGTGTGTGTGTGTGTGTGTGTGTGTGTGTGTGTGTGTGTGTGTGTGTGTGTGTGTGTGTGTGTGTGTGTGTGTGTGTGTGTGTGCCAATATACTTGTACTTTGTATTGGATCGGCCCTTATTTGGTTTGACACTATGATAGATAAATACAATTCTGGCGAATGTGGAGTTTACTTCGGCCAAACTGCAAGTGTATATTTGAGTGCTGCTCTGCTCTAAACACAACACAATACATATAGCTGGATAACTATAATAAACAGCATTCCCAATCTGTCCAAATAAGATATATTTTATCTTCATTATCTTCAACCTGCAGATCTGAGGGAGGCTACAAATGAAAAAACGGTGGGGGGCACGGTGGAACAGTAGTTAGTGGTGTCGCCTCACAGCTAGATGGTCCTGGGTTCGATTCCCGCTAGGAACGCTGCTGTGGGTGCTGGCGGTGTGTCTCCTCTTCCATGTCATCAGTGCCCATACCTGAGGCGGGTTTGGCAAAAGGGCCTTTCTGTGTGGAGTTTGCATGTTCTCCCCGTGTCCCCTAGGGTAGATACCCTCACAAATACATGCTGTAATCCTGGACTCCAAACTGCCTCCCCCTGGCCAGCCGGGGCGCCTGATGGAGGGGACTGGAACTGGTTGGAATTCGACGCGCTACGTCCAACCAGGGAAACTCCCCCCTGTCAGCTTGGACAGGCAGCTTGGACATGCATTGAGGAAGCATGAGGACAGTCCGCTGCCCCCCAGGTTGGCGGAGGGTGTGTAGAGCCCAGGATCACATTAGAAATTGGCACTGGGTGAAAAAATGGGTTGCAAAATCGTGGGATTAAAAAAAGAAAGAAGAAAAAAAGTGTAACGGGACATCCCTAGTGTAAGCATACCTGTGCAGATAAAGTGTAGGCATTTAGCAGACAATATTATCCAGAGCGTCTTATAGCAGTGGTTTTCAACCTTTTTCATACCAAGGCCCACTATTTATTTAGCATTTGAGCCACAGACCACCAATTGAGGACAAGCACCAGACTCCCATGACACAGCGCCTCTAGGTCACCAACCCTACTACGGAAACGCTGTGACTACTGGCTTTGTTATTCTCTAACGTGACGGACAGTGACAATGAACAGCTCCGTCTCATCTGTAACAGAGACCCTCTGTCTGAAATCACAGAGCAGGAGAAAGACTTCCTATGGAGACACAGGTACGGTATGAGAGCACCAGTGATGGGCAAGTTACTGGGAAAATGTAGTAAGCTACACTACTTGTTACACTCGAAAAAAATGTAGCTAAGCTACACTACAAGCTATCCCCAGAAAATTGTAGCAAGCTACACGATAAAAGTAGCTTGCTACATAAACATTACATATATATACTGTAAATATACATCGCAACTTGTATACAACGCAAAGTTTCTAAATAACAATAATAAAATAATATAAATAAAAATCATAATAATAATCTAGAGGCGGGTTTGAACATAGGATGGTGGTTTTCTACCCATTAACCCTTTCAGGCCGGGAATCCATATTTGGATTCTGTACAGTATGTACAGTATTCCAGACTTAACTTGTTTTCACGCTGATACATAAATATTTCAAGTTTTTCAGAAACCTTAGGTCAGGCCTAAAATGGGTGGAATTCAAAAAAATGTGTGTGGGAAAATGTAGTAAGCTACTTTCCTTGTTATTCGAAACAAGTAGTGTAGCTTCACTGCAAGCTACTCGAAACAAGTAGTGTAGCTTCACTACAAGCTATTCCCAGAACAAATGTAGTAAGCTACACTACAAGCTATGGGAAAATGTAGTTAAGCTATGTAGCTTAGCTAATTGTAACAAGTTACTGCCCATCACTGAGCGCTAAGCACCACGTCCATTTCTCCTCTACGAACAAACGCGCATCAAAAGGTCATTATAAATATGCAAATCTTTCATTGCATTTTTTAACTAATTGGAAACCATTTTGTCGAAACAATCTCTTTGCTCTCTGCTGCTACCACGGTTGAGTTAGATTTAAGTAAATAAATGTAAAACCTGGAGGTACATTGTTGATTTGCCATTAGTAAACATGGGACACAGAGATTTCGATATAACTTTTGAGCCATCTCACTCGGCTACTGTGTTTATAGGTTGACGCCGACCAAAAGTTAACTGTCTTAAACCATTTCGTTGTGACATTGTAGATTCAACAAAACATTCACTCTGAAAGAACATACTGGAAGATTTGAGCTGCATTCTCACATTCTCCCCCAAAAATAGCAGGCGTTCACGGCTGCCATTTTTCAATGAAAGTTAAAACGCCACAAGTACAGTACAGAATGGCTTAAAGCTGCTCATCAAAGTGATATGTTGCATACATGCTTTAAAGGTAGGGGAACTGATTTCACTTTTGGCAGATATCACCCAAAAACATTTTTTTTCTGTTAAAATGCTGTATTATAAGGTGTGCAGACCATATATGGAGTTTCCCCTTCCCCCACGTTAGCAGAGGAGCTAATAAAAGTTCCCCAGGTGGAGGGTGAATTCTCCTCCAATCAGGATCGAGCACCAGGTTCACATAGTGTAGCTACTGTTGGTCGCCCCTAGTGCACCAGGCTGGTACTATACGATGAATTCCAAATCACTTACCCTACCTTTAACGTAGATGTTTTCATAACCATCAATTATCTAATCCCTATGTGTCTCATTTCAGACACTACTGCGTCAATATACCAGAAATTCTTCCTAAGATCCTCTTGGCGGTGAAATGGAACTCCAGAGATGAGGTTGCACAGGTGAGGCGTCTCATGTTTCTGCTACTGACACAGTCATATTGTTGTATTGCAGGGGTGCCCAAACTTTGTTGTCTTGAGAGCTACTTTCAAAATGACCGGCTCAACAAGATCTACACATCAAAAAAAAGTGGTGATGGTGTTACTTACTGTTATAGTCTTTAAGAATAATGCACTTATAATGAAAAATGGAGGTGGAGAATTGGAACGTCTTCTTATATATGCTACTATTGACGTTTGAAAACAGTATTTGGGATTTGAGTTGATAGTTCTGTGATGTTGAATTTAGTCTCTTGCACTCAAAGCTGATCATTTTCACGTTTTTGTCCACAATTGGGAACGAGAACTGGCAAAACGTTGGCCAAAATAACAATTATTCTCCGTTTTCTAATTGTGTGCTCTTGAATTTACATAATTCAATTGTTTAAATATAATTTAACTAATGGACCTGCAAGGGTCCATTTGGTTTCATTTTAACGCTCTCAAGAGTATAACAGATCAATACATTTTAGGGGACTGTCTTGTGATCTACCTGCATGGCCTGTGTGATCTAGTGGTATAGCATGATCTACCTTTTGGGCACCCCTGTTGTATCTGTATGGCATTGCACCGTTAATTCTATGATAGACCAGGGGCCCTATTTTGGTATCACATCTTAGGTCTTAACACTAGAATGCCTGAGATAGGAGTTATACCTAGAACTACTGCACTCAGAGGTCTAACTGTCCAACTGTGTGATATAGGGACTTTATTTTTTATATTAACGACTTGAACTCTCACATCTCTATTCTGAGGGATGTGCTGTTTTTGTTGTAGAGGGAAGCAGACCAAGTACCAAGGCAAAGATTACGTGAAAAATATTGAGCGTTTAAGTTGTTAAATGTCTGAAAGTGTTTTTAGACACTAACATGGATCCATGAGTTCTGTATTACCCTGAAGAAGGCATTCTATCTGTCCAAAATGTTGGTTTCGCTGTGACATCTGTGTCCTCATTAAACGTGCATTGGCAGCTACCAGCGTGTGGCTATAAAATTCTTTCACTCAGTATTTACTTTCCCGTTGGCTGGCACCTCTTAATGCACGGCCGTGCTCAGCTGTGCATCTTTTGCTTTTGGTGCTGGCTATGATTTGTCACGATCCGAATCGACTTTGTCCATGGCGTAATCTTCTTTTAAATAAATACTTTATGGGGATTATTTTTTTCCGGGCCACTCATCTTTTCTGAAATGGGATGGGACTGCGACACTCAGCAGTTCTGAAAGCACACAAGCATATGTTGTTGGTCTCTACTTTAGCAACTACAATGTTTTCTGTTTGCTGTTACATACCATATTGCGGGGGAATTCAACTGGCAGCCCGCGGGCCAAAAGCATTTCCCTAATATAGCTGAATATCCCTGCCGTGTGGGAATACCAGAATGGTCTGCCCAAATAATAGTCGGAACAGCCGAAATGTTGCGTCATTGAGGGGTCAGAAAACTGAGTGCTCGGGAGGGCCATTGAAAGTCAGTCTGAAAGAGGGACTGGAGTTTGAAAGACATTGTTTTCAATGAGGGTGGCACAAATAAGAGCTTTTTATGTGTGCAACATCTGTTTTAAAGTTTTGCTCAGTCACAACTAAAGTTGTTTAAACTGTAGACCTACTGCTGACAATCCAATATAAAGATAAAGAAGTCTATCGCCATTGGACTGGTCCCATTGAGTCAGGGGTGCCCACACTTTTTTGACTTGAGAGCTACTTTCAAAATGAGCGACTCAACAAGATCTACACATCAAAAATGTGATTGTTCCATTACTGAAAATCCATTTCAAGGTCCCTAGAAAGTTTGAGCTTTGAAATAGTGGTGATGGTGTTACTTACTGAAGAATGCACTTAAAATGAAAAATAGAGGGGGAGAATTGGAAGGTTTTTCTGTATATGCTATTACTGACGTTTGAAAACAGTATTTGAGGTTTGAGTTGACAGTTTGTGATGTTGAGTTTAGTCTCTTGCACCCAAAACTAAGAAGTTTCACGTTTTTGTCCCCAATTGGGAAAGAGAAGTGGCAAAACGTTGGTCAAAATAACAATTATTCTCCAGTTTTCTAATTGTGTGGACTCTGGAAATTACATAATTCAGATGTTTGAATATAATTAACATTTGGTTTCATTTTAACACTCGCAAGAGTTACAGATCTATAAGGGTCCAAGTGCTGGGGGGACTGTCATGTGATCTACCTGCACAGCCTGTGTGATCTACTGGTAGATCACGATCTACCTTTTGATTCTGATTCAAAACGGTTGTATTTTGTCTTATGTCACAGATGTACTGCCTTCTGAAGGACTGGCCTGCCATCAAGCCAGAGCTGGCCATGGAGCTGCTGGACTGTAACTTCCCCGACCCCATGATCAGAGAGTTTGCTGTGAAGTGCCTTGACAAATACCTAACGGACGACAGACTCTCCCAGTTCCTCATCCAGCTGGTTCAGGTGTGGTACAGATTGGCACCGTTAACAACACGCTCTGCATTAACCCAATTACTACCCGGAAAGCCCTATACTGTTACTAACCTGTTATAGTGTGCATTTCAACCCGGGAAAGCGGCTGTGGCACATTATCACAACATTCATTTTGTATTAAGATTTTTCAGAAAATATATATTTTTAATATAGAAGGCTTTAACCCATTCAGCACAGGAATCCATATTTGGATTCTGTACAGTATGTACAGTATTCAAACATTCAATTGTTTTGGTGCTGCTATATAAATATTTGAAGTTTTTCCAGAAAACTTAGGTTAGGCCTAAATGGGTTAAAAGGGCTAGAGCAAGTACGCCACAGAATGGAGAGGCTAAAAACAACAGAGATGCTGCAAATTCTACAAAGCTTGTGCATTAAGGGATGCACAACCTATGAGGTTGTGCATATATGAATAGTAGTTACAGTACATTAGCAATTGTCTAATAATTTGCCCATTTTTAACTTGGTACTGTTTGTACACAGCACATAAAATGAAAGTGTAGTGCAGCCCTAGTATTTCAAGTATGCACACCGATTTGTCCTCATTGGCTTCAGCACAGTGTTTTACATCACATCCTTTGTCTGTCTGTCCCCAGGTCCTGAAGTACGAGCAGTACCTGGACAACCCGCTGGCGCGCTTTCTGCTAAAGAAGGCTCTGACCAACCAGCGGATAGGACACTTCTTCTTCTGGCATTTGAAGTGAGTCCAATGTCACATTCTGTAGCTGCGTAAGCAGGCAGCAGCCATACGAGAGTTGTTTATGTTCATGTTGAAAAGGTCGGCTCGCCCGTGTGTGTGTGTATGAATGTCAGCCGGCAGTCGAGTTTCACGTCCGGTTGAGCCCGTTGGAAGTGTCTGTCGTTGCTCTGTGGAAAACGCTGACCTCGGTGCTTTCTAACACCAGCAGCGCAGCAGAGCGTGTGCTGTGAGGACCTGCGTGAAGTTGGCACCCCATGATTTTTCAAATTAAAAAAATAAATAAAATTGGTGTCATTCTTTAGAGCTCCATTTGTGCTGAATTTTGCCGTGAATTTCAGAATTTGTGCTGCTACTATTCTGTAGATAATTGATTTTATATGAATATTCATTTTTGCACCCTGCCCCTGGCAGTCATAGTGGTCATAACAGCTCATTGTATATAAATATTCATATAAAATCAATACAGCACAAATGCCAATTTCAGCGGCACAAATTCTATCACATCGAGCACTAAAACATGAGCCCATTTTAGTCCGTTTTGGACCATTTTGGATGTGGAATTCCATTTGCTCTTCGCTAAGTGCCACCCCAGCCCGTTCTTGGCCAATTGCGCGTTAGCGAGGTTACTAAGCAACGGAGAATGGACAAGCTTTCAATGCTGGTCAAAATGGTTAAGCGGTGTGCGGGGAGCTCCTGTCTGCTGCTGCAGCAACACCAAGTCTTCATCTGTCACAGAGTTGCTGCCCGTACTAGCAAAACGAGTGTACTCTATGCATCAATGGTCACTATTTGCTGTATGACCTCAGAACTCTGATCCATAGCCTATATCTGTATCTAGAACTATTCAGAGCCTAGTATACACAGCGTTATGCAAACTCCGTTCACTTCATGGGGTCAGTCCAATGGAGGCTCTTCTACATAAACCTCTATTAAGAAAGTGGACAACAAATGGGGACAAGTCTTGGACTGGAAGTCGCCTATAGGCATTGGACTCAGGCAACAGCCCGATTTTAATGATCTTAAATCCCTTTATTTTAGATCGTTTTTAGTAATAGTAAGACAAACATTAAGGATACAATACTTGTAAACAACTTCTCACAACTTCAGTTATCTTTATTCATGAATGGACAACACATGAGGAGGCTGCGTTTTGCATTGCGAGCGGTAGCATTTCGCTTCTATTTGGATTTCATTGTCTTTCCTGGGGCGACATGCGATCTGGTGGATGTATTTTTCGAAACCATATTGTAAACAATTTTGAGTTTTGTGTTCTGTCTGAGATTGATGAGCTGTTAGTAGCCTACTCCAGAAGTTGGAAATTATTTCTCTTCCACGGACACGGAAGTGTATTCCTCCATTGAATAGGTGAACGGGAGGTTCAAGCTTGTCCATTCTCTGTTGCTTAGTAACCGTCGCTAACGTGGTATTGGCCAAGAACGGGCTGGGGTGGGATTTAGCGAAGAGCTAATTTCATTTGCAGTTTTCATTTATTTTCAAAATGTTTTTCTTCATTTGGGTAAAATTGAAAATGCAATTCCAGGGCCCTCTCACGTATTAGGAGGAATATCAGTCACCAAAAAAAAGATTGGTTGTTTTCGAATAATCTGTCATGGTTAAAATGGAGTTTTAAGTTTTAATGGGTTTCTATAGGAAGGGGGTGGGGCAGCTAAAATGAACATCAAATATCTAAATACTGAAAAGAGTAACTTATAAACTGTGTAGTAGACCATAAAATGACCCAAAGTTTTTTTTTTTTTGAAAGTGAAATATCCCTTTTAATGTATGTGAATGGTTGGTTGCAGGTCGGAGATGCACAACAAGACGGTGTCGCAGCGTTTCGGCCTGCTGCTGGAGTCGTACTGCCGGGCGTGTGGCATGTACCTGAAGCACCTGAGCAGACAGGTGGAGGCCATGGAGAAGCTCATCAACCTCACAGACCTGCTCAAGCAGGAGAAGAAGGACGAGGCCCACAAGGTAGACGCACGCACACACACACACACACACACACACACACACACACACACACACACACACACACACACACACACACACACACACACACACACACACACACACACACACACACACACACACACACACACACACACACACACACAGGGATGCCTCGATCACACTTTTTTCAATGCGATTCGATTTCGGTTAATCAGTGCCAAAACTGATTCGATTTCGACTAATTTCGATTTCGTACAAATGGAACCAAATGGATTTGGTTCACATTTGTATCCTCTCAGACAGGAAAATCTAGAAAATGGGTGGAATTCCCCTTTAACATTTGTCTTTTTTCTGTTAGTGTCTGTTCACTGCACTAAAAACTGAGTGGCCCACCACACACACACTGCAAAACAGCAAGTTGCAATCAGAGTACGAGAGCGGCGCGGAGCGGCCGAGAATCCCGCTCATCGCTCTCGACGTATTTGGTCCCGCTCGCAATCCGCTCACGTGGACCCCCTCCCAGGCCGCTCCCGCTCCGCTCCCAGCTCATTTTCATCTGGGCAGCGTCGCGCTCCCCGCTCCGCTCAGCCCCGCCCGCTCAGGAGCAAAATTTGACGGCTGGAAAAAAAGGCTGCTGCTTTTTCTTTGTCGAAACACATCGTGGTTATTGCCCCCCTCACAGCATAAACATTTAAGACAGGAGTTATATGTGCAGTTACACTGCTGTCTATTAACTCAGACAGGTGCGGCGAATAACTATAATTAATCTTATGCCGCGCTATTTCGTTTCCAAAATGCTATACGGGATAATAGGTTATTGATGATGTTACACTGTGGGGGAATTGGACATAATTGGGGGGGTCGCTGCGCTCAAATACGTTGCCGTTATGATGTGTAGTACTTCAAAATAGCGAGGTGACGCATCTAAGGCAAGATAGACAGCAAGACAGCCAGCTTACTTTTTCCAATTTCCATCATGATCATTATCTCCTCCTTCCTCCCGCAGCATCGGAGAGGATTTTAAATGCCTTGATCGTGTTGCTGGCACTGTAGGCCTATAGTCGCCATCTGAACCACACATTTATGCTGTGCTACTGAACACGTGTGCCGTTGTCTGGACTGAACGGCTTGGAGCGGCCTGGAGCGGAGGATAATTCTCGCTCCAGAGCGCGCTCCGACCCATTTGAAAACGCGCTCAGCGCTCACTTAAAAATCCACGCGCTCCGCTCACGATCTCTGGTTGCAATACTGTCCAAAGCTAAGAGTCCAGGGTTAAATTTCACTCATTCTGCCTGGAGAATACAATGCTACCGTTGGTAGACACTCACAATGCCGGTGCGTTGTTCCACAACCACCACCACAAAACGGTGCATGGAGCGGTAGAACGGTGGCACGTTCTTCCATAACCACCAATTGGGAAAAATGGGTAGAGCACCGTTTTATGGAGACATATAGCTGTGTGTTTCCCTGTAACCAGAGCCACTTTGGACAGTATTATATTGAACATAGTTCGAATGATGATGAATGATTTAAGCTGTGATTAATATGATTATTTTTTTAATCATCCAACAGCCCTATTTTAAAGTTCTCATTCCAAAGGACTGATTTCACTCCTGAGGATTTCATAGAGGTCATTTAATGAGATCAGTGCAGATTGGTTTTGGCTTTATAACCTGTGAAGTGGTTAAAACCATATATTAACATTTTGCTGGGGGGGAACTCCCTCCTGGCCTTGCGATTAGAGTGTCCGCCTTGAGACTGGGAGGCTGGGGTTCGATTCCTGGCTAGGTCATACCAAAAATGCGACCCAATTAGGGATGTCACTATCGGTTAATTAATTAGCTTCCCGACTAGCCGACAGGACTAACCGGAGGTTAACCGGATAGTTTTTTTTTTGTACATTTTTTAGTATTCATTCATATTTATTTGTTTGGGGGTGAGTCCCTGCGACATACTAGCGTCGTGTCCAGGGGGTGTACTTGTATGCTACAGAAACAGGAGATAGGCTCCTGACCTATATGAGCCTCATGACATCACGGCCTGGCAAGGCTACTTACTACTCCCTCCTCGGATGACTCGGAGGTGTTGTTGTTGTGCACGTTATTGTAACCAAGGCCCAGTGTGGACTAGTAACTGATGAGCCATGCCGTGGTCCCCCCTCAGGTCCAGATGAAGTTCCTGGTGGAGCAGATGAGGAGACCCGACTACATGGACGCCCTGCAGAGCTTCACCTCGCCCCTCAACCCCGCCCACCAGCTGGGGAACCTCCGGTACAACAAGCCCCATACGTTTAACCCATACGTTTAACCACTTAAACCATTTTTTTGAGAGCTACTTTCAAAATGACTATCACAACAAGGTCTACACAACCAAAAAGTATTATCCCATTCGAATACATTGAAGGTACTGTATGTATTTAAATGGACTTTGGAATAGCTGTTTGTCTGTACATAATACAGGACTATACACTACTTTCTCTGGGACTGCAAGGGGTCTGGAGCGACACATACTCTCATGCTTAATTTAAGGTGCTCGTAACTACCCGTCTTTGACATGAAACCATGAGAAGTTGGGAACTTTACCAAGTGAGTAGGCTATAGGCCTGCCGTTGTGTCTTTCCTCTTGAAATTGCCTGTGGTGCCTATAGACAGCGGGGAAAGCTGCTACGTATTTGTCATGGATTTGATTGATCTACTTCGCGGATTTTCAACAGGTGGTCTGGGGACCACCAGTGGTCCTTGAAAGAGTTCCAGGTGGTCCCCAGGTAGATGATGGAAAGTTGGTTAACCAGATGAAACTCTTTGAGCTCGTAAAAATGAAACCAAATGGACCTGCAAGGGTCCATTTGATGTTTACACTCTCAAGAGTTAAAATATTCATAATGTGAATTAGCCCAAGTCTACACAACTAGAGAATGTAGAAGAATTGTCATATAAAGGCCTGCTATTATGGACAAAAGCAAAAGAAATCTTCAGGGTCTGTGGAGCAAATGTCATCAAGTGGTGATCCGTGGCTCAAATGCTGAATAAATAGTGGGCCCTGTTGGTAAGTATAGAGGTGCAAGACACTGAACCCCTAATTGCTCCTGATGTGCTAGTAGGTACCTTGCATCGTTTCCACTGCCATCAGTGTATGAATGTGTGTGTGAATGGGTGAATGTGATGCACAATCTATGTAAAGCGCCTTGGATAAAGGCGCTATATAAATGCACCATTTACCAAGTCAAATGGTCCAGAAATCACCTGGTATGAAAATAGGTGAAAACCACTGATCTACTTAATAGGCTATAGACAAACGAGCACGGCGCCTAGATTCATCTGTATAGGGATATGGTCAGCTAGATGATATGGCATTTTTCATTTAGCTGAGTAGACGATCAACTTGTATTTCAGCCTTTTTAACGCCGTCGGATTAATTAATGAACCCGTGTGCATCTCCGGTCATGATTCATGATACAAAAAAAACTTTTATTAAAGACCAACATTTCGGCTCCTGCGTGCGTCCTTCATGGTATGAAGAAAATATATCAATGACAACGCAGTGAGGAGAGCACTAGAAGGAGAGGAGAGGCTAATATAATCGTTTTATTCTAGTCACATTTAGATGTACAGGCAGCCGCGACTAAATTCGCCTGCAGATATTTCCCCTTTTTTTGTTTTTTTTGAGTCGCTACGCTTTTTCGCCAGTATGTAATAACCTTAACTCTTGAAAACAAATTATTGCATTGTGGTTTTGAGCCGTTTGAGGACGTGATCTACCTGCAAAACCTTTGTGATCTACTGGTAGATACCTTTTCGTTCCCTTGACTTAAACCTTCCTCCCTCAACACTCCGATCTCTCTCACTTGCAGTTGACTGTTTTCTGGACATTATCCCCAGAATAGGGATGTTAGGGTGTGTTAACCCCAGTATAGAGATGATAGAGTGTTGTTGTGGTTAACCACAACATTATGTTTTGTTTGATGCCTATAACCTTCTGCTTTGAAAGGCAGTTGTTTCCTTGTAAACCATACCTGGGCATTATGCGGCCCGGGCGCCAAATGCGGCCCTTTGGCTGACTCTGAGCGGCCCGTGAAAGGGTACCGTGGTTTTCAACCAGTGGTCCGGGGACCACCAGTGGTTCTTGAGAGAGTTCCAGTTAAATATGGAAAGTTGGTTAACCAGATGTAACTCTTTGAGAGCGTAAAAATGAAACCAAATGGACCCTTGCGGGTCCATTTGGTTTCAAGTTTACTCACTCAAGAGTTAAAATATTCATCTGAATTAGTCAGAGAATGTAAAAGAATGGTCATTTTTGATCTACGTTTGCCTGTTTTGTTTGTGAAATCCAGCCTGAAATTGTGGACAAAAGCAAAAGAAATCTTTAGTTTTGGATCTGTGGGGCTAAAATGTCATCAAATGGTGGTCCGTGGCTCAAATTCTGAATAAATTGAGGGCCCTGGTGTCAAAATGGTCGGTCTTACTCTTACTTTTATCTTAAATTAAATTACGCAGACTTTAGTTCAGCCTTTAGTCTTGGCCCTCCACAATATTGTATGTATCTCATTTGGCCCCTTGGGAAAAATGATTGCCCACCCCTGTTGTAAACCTTAAATGGCTATAAGAGTCCTTCAGGACTGTATACTAGTGTATTTCTGCTATTGTGGAGACTGCATATGGATGCTGTAGACCATGAAGAAAGAACAGCAATAAGCTTTAGAAATGCTAACCATGTACTCTGCAGCCTTCAGGCACTTCAGTGTGCTGTGATTAATGTGCGCACATTACTATTTTTCGCACGTTTGCCGCTTTATGCCGCTCCTTGTCATTTTTTTATTATTGCTACTACTTTGTCATATAATGTCTGACAGAAGTTTACTTGTGTATTTGTCTCAAATGAGATCTAAGAAATAAATTTAAAAAAGCACGCTATATCAATGTAGCAGGTTCTAGCACAAAAACATCAATAATCGTAAGAAAAGATATACGATTCCAAACTTATGAGACCTCGGATCTGAATGTGCAAAAATATCCTTTGATATGTACAAAGCTGTGTCCCTTTTTGACAGCAAAAGTGGACTGCTATTTTTGAAAAATCGTTAAAAAGTGAGCATTTTTAACTTGCATGTTTTGCTTCAGGGCGTCTCTTGAACTACATATTTTCAGATGGCGGTTGGCGGCCATATGCAGATGTTTTTTGCAACCTTGGCATGTAATATTTAGGACCATTGACATAGAAATGATGTCAACATGTAGAAGACATCTGTAGAATCGTTCAAAATGCATTAATGCACAATTTTAATCATCGGTTCAGATCCCACCATTGATAATGTCGAGGGCTTTTTTCAGTTCTCTTTCAGGATTTATTTTTTGTGCGACTTCCCTCTTGTTCCTCAGTATTGCCAACTTGGCGGATTTGTCACTATATTTAGCTTTTTTCAGACCCCCCTAGCGCCAAAATTAGTGAAAAACTCCTGGCGAAAAATCTAGTGCTTTTTTGCTGGTGAGTTGGAGCGAAATTGGTTGACAGGCGCCAGAAATAAAACCCTTGTTTTTCACCATTTTTCCTCCTAGGATAGAGTCCTCCTTCCTTCCTAGAAAGGACCATTGGTACAACCAAATGGACCCTTATAGATCTGTGACTCTTGAGAGCGTAAAATGAAACCAAATGGACCCTTACGGGTCCATTTGGTTTCATTTTACGCTCTCAAGAGTTAAATTATATTCAAACATTTGAATTGCCTAATTTCCAAGAATCTACACATTTTCAAAATGTAGAAGAATTGCCATTTTGACCAACATTTTTCCAGTTATTTCTCCTAAATTAGTCCGAGAGACTAAACTCTCATCAAATGATGGTCCTCTGTGGCTAAAATGCAGAATAAATAGCGGGCCCTGGTATAAAAATGGATGAAAAACACTACTCTAGCACATTCTAGTGAATTTTGGAAGTGCCACTAGTGCATTTTGGATTTTGGCAGTTGGCAACACTGCTTGTTCTGTGCAAAGACCTTTTTTTTCTCCTGCCCCTGGTAACTCACTGTGTTCCATCAACGGTGTGTTTTTCAGCCTGGAGGAATGCAGGATGATGTCGTCTGCCAAGCGGCCGCTGTGGCTCAACTGGGAGAACCCGGACATGATGTCGGAGCTACTCTTTCAAAGCAACGAGATCATCTTCAAAAACGGAGATGGTGAGCATCTGTCTCTCTAGTGTGGGACTACTTTAGATGCCAGGTTGAAAATGGTTCATAATATAACCACCAGCAAATAGCAATGGAACCATAACAGTACATTTTAACGGCGGGCGACGACGGGCGATGGACAAGCAACGTCGGCCGACATCCATTATTTGTCTATGGGAGCAACAGCAGCAGAAAGATAAAAAATGCTGAGCTTTTTCGGCCAAATCGTCTGACTTTGCTTGTCCATCGCCCGCCGTTAAAACGTACTATAAGAGATGGACAATGTTTGTGAACTGTCATTATAGTGCCATGCCTCATCCAATATGAAACCGACACTAGGTGATTTGATCTAATGCACTCTATTAAACCCACGTAAATTTGGAAACCTAACTTTTGGAATTATTTTCTCCACCTTAATTATACCAATTGAACATTCCTGGAGCGAGTAACGATGCTAAACATGTGGGTTGCACCCCAGTTCAAAAGTGAATACCAACAGAACAATTAATTTTGGCACTTCTTTTGAGGGTGCAACCCACATGTTTAGCAGTGTTACTCATTCCAGGAATCTCCAATCTCTACAATCCGTACCTTGTTATAAAGGTGACTAATCGCCGATTAAAACAATACGAGATACCATGCAAATTGGTATTATTCAGTACCGAAATTCAAATTCACGCAGGAGGAAAAAAATTAAAATATGGAGATGGGTTTTTTTTCTTCATCAATGATTTCTCACACTTTTTGCACACCGTTCTTCAACCTGCTATGGACAATGTATTTTAACTGGAGCTACACCAGGGATTCTGCCTGACTCTGTAATAATCCATACATGATGACCCGCCTGACAATGTTCATAATGCACCCACACACCTGATCAAAGAGAATCATCAAAGAGATTCATCTGAGACTTAACTGAACATGACCCCCCCCCCCCCCCCCACCTCTCCCTTCATCCGTCTCTCTCCTTCCCTCTCTCCTCCAGATCTGAGGCAGGACATGCTGACGCTGCAGATCATTAGGATCATGGAGAACATCTGGCAGAACCAGGGGCTTGATCTCAGGTACCTCCTGCTGCCTCCTCTTCCTCCTCACACACACACACACACACACACACACACACACACACACACACACACACACACACACACACACACACACACACACACGCTGACATGAATAGTGAATATACCTCATCATAAGCCCAGTGCACATTAATAAGCAGTTCTGCTATTCATTAAACATGAAGTCCGTCGTCCTCTGCAGTCCACACAGCTCCGCTCTGGAGAAAGTGAGGAGCTCCTAGAGAGAGAGAGAGAGAGAGACGGAGATGTGGAGGGGGTTGTGGAAGTCGGTAGTTGTCAAACTTTTTCCATGTCGAAGGACCCCCCTCCCGATACCCTAATTGATGGATATTTGGCAGCGATTTTTGAGCGAACCTCCATCTGAAAATGCTTTGTGCCAGTGACCCCCAGGAAAGCATTCCGTTCTTCAGGCGGTGGGGTGGGGGGTCCCTGGCACAAAACATTTTCAGATGCGAGGGTTTCCATGGCCAAATGTATTATATATCAATACCTGCTTGACATGAAAAGGTCAGAACCTACATGACGTTTAAAGGGGAATTCCACCCCAGAACGTGTTCTTAGCTTTATTTGCAATTGATTTATTTCCAAACAAATTGTCCCAGTTATTTTTTTGAAAAAAATAAAAAAATAAAAATAAAATAATAATAAATAAATAAATAAATAAATAAATAAATAAATAAATAAATAAATAAATAAATAAATAAATAAATAAATAAATAAATAAATAAATAAATAAATAAATAAATAAATAAATAAATAAATAAATAAATAAATGCTTATCGGTCCATAAGCTTAGAATGTAGGTAAGGGATGATGTTCAAATTCACCTTTATATTATCTCTCCACCATGCCTATAGTGTGTTGACACTTTCACTTTCGGCACAGCCTTGGTTCACTCTCTCAAAAGGGGGCGGGCGTTGCACACGGTTTATGGCGCAACCACAGCCACAGTGTGAACACACATTGGCATACTATATAGTAAAAAAAAAAAAATGGACCACTATTTTTTAAATAAATGGCAACTAAAAATAATGGTATTAGAAAGACCTCTGAGGTGGAATTCTCCTTTAACATGACATATTGTCCATGGGCTGCTCAGCTGTGTGTGTGTGTGTGTGTGTGTGTGTGTGTGTGTGTGTGTGTGTGTGTGTGTGTGTGTGTGTGTGTGTGTGGGTGTGTGGGTGTGTGGGTGTGTGTGTGTGTGTGGTTATGTAGGTCACACGCTCAGGGTGTGATCCATCGCCTGGGGCGACTGGAGGAAGACGGAGCACAATGATTGCAGTTTGATTATGTTTACAACAGACCTTCTGTCACGGGAGACTTTTGTTTTATGCTTAACGTCAGATCACTGTAGACTGCCAAGAAAGCCAAGGCCCTCTGCCCTTGGTTTCTTGCTTACTAGGTGTATATTGTTGCTGCCGGTTAGAAAAACCTCCTATGTTGTTGCTTTCGGGTAGAAACCTTATTTCGGTATTCTAACTTTTTGTTTATCACAGTGGTTTTCAACCTTTTTGACACCTATTTATTCATTACATTTGAGCTACGGACCACCATTGGATGACATTTTAGCCCCACAAACCCAAAATTAAAGATTTATTTTGTTTTTGTCCACGATTTCAGGATGCATTTCGGAAACAAAACAGGCAAACATACAGATCAAAACGACCATTAATCATGGTTGATTTTAGATTTGGTCTAATTCAGATAATGAATATTTTAACTCTTGAGAGTGTACTCTGAAAGAGTTACTCTCGTTCACCAACTCGTTCACCTTTCCATCATTTAGCCTGGGGACCACCTGGAACCCTCTTAAGTACCACTGGTGGTCCCCGGACCGCTGGTTGAAAACCACTGGTTTATCACATATAAATGAATGCCCCACTTGGCTTCCCACGAATGCTATTCACTTACTATAAGTTCTCCATATTTGAATAATGTGTGCCTAAATATAGAGTGTGACGCACAGACTTTCTGCCTGGCTTACATGGTAATCATGCTCACTGCGTTTGCGACTACAGTTGCACACAAAACAGCAGATCGACAAGTCCAGGAAGCAACATGTTTGGCGCTGGTCTTATACTTACAGTATGTACTGCAAAAAAGTCACATTTTTTAATTGTGAAATATAACAGTTCCAGGCATATGATGTCTCCATCATTGACATTGACATCATTGAGACCGAGACGATAAAGTTCTGAGCATTAATTGGCACAGAGTTACCAGCTATCCCCTGACAGGAGAGACACTTTGACATGTCATAAATGCTTCAATGCGGCTGACAGCAGTGACATAAATGTTTTATTGTCATATAGGTGTGTGCCGACAGGGGGACAACTCTTGCACAGTCAAGATGTCCATTGTGAAGAAGTTGGCATGTGCGCACGCACGCACGCACGCACACACACACACACACACACACACACACACACACACACACACACACACACACACACACACACACACACTGACTATGAAGAGAAAAGTAAGACGTCCAACATAACTATCAGGTGTCATCACACTATTATATCTGATTAAATCTGTTTATTTCCAATGGGATTCGCGACGCGTGAATTGAATTGACATGAAAATCTTGACTAGTCAAATCACATGACTAATTGAAAATGAATGGATCTGGTCTTATCATGGCTGATTTGATAAATCATGGCTGATTTATCAGAATGAACAAATGGATGAATACATTTTTTATTAACAGAAATGGAGAATTACAGTAAAAGTCGAACACACACTGCAACACAACTGATAACAGCTTGGAGATTTACAACTCAAGTAGAACTGCAGCAAATCTGAAAAACTTGCGATAGGAGTGGACACAATCACAATTACAATAGTGGCCACCTAGTTCATTTCATCAAGACATTTGGAGACATACAAAAAATTGAAAGGTGTGAGTGGTGCCTCAAGTTAACATTAAAATTGAAGTGCTGCCTCCTCCGTTGTTACACACTGCCACCGCTTTCCAAATACCACACCAACACATTTTAACTATGTTAAAATGTGTTGGTGTATTTTAACTATTTTCCTTTTCTTGTCCTTCTCCTCCTCCCTCACACACACAGGATGCTCCCGTACGGCTGCATGTCCATAGGGGACTGTGTGGGTCTGATCGAGGTGGTGCGGAACTCCCACACCATCATGCAGATCCAGTGCAAGGGCGGCCTGAAGGGGGCGCTGCAGTTCAACAGCCACACGCTGCACCAGTGGCTGAAGGACAAGAACAGAGGAGAGATGTGAGTAGAGCCAGAAAGCACAAGGCACAGGGTTCACTGTGCTCAATGTGCTTACTGCTGGGAGATGTACATTACATCTTACTCTACGATGCTACATCTTATGTAACTGTAAGAACTAGAATAAGAATAAAGAATAATAAAAGATATATAGTGCCTTTGGTAGTATCCCCATCAGTGTTGTAGATACTTGAAAGCTAAAAGCTAAAACATGTATGTACAGTACAAAAGCCCCAGTATTGTAGCCCCTTGTGCAGCCCCAGTATTCTGGGGCTACACAAGAAAGCAGCCTGCTTCCTTGTGCCACACTATACGGCATGGGTGCCCACACTTTTTTGACTTGAGAGCTACTTTGAAAATGAGCGGCTCAACAAGATCTACTCATCAAAAATGTGATTATTCCATTACTGAAAATCCATTTCAAGGCCCCCTAGAACGTTTGAGCTTGCTAGTGGTGATGGCGTTACTTAATGTTATAGTGTTTAGGAATAATGCACTTATAATGAAAAATAGAGGGGAAGAATTGGAAGGTTTTCTTGTATATGCTACTACTGATGTTTGAAAACAGTATTTGAGATATTTTCTAATTGTATGGACTCTTGAAAATTATGTAGTTCATATGTTTAAATTTAACTCTTGAGAGCGTGAAATGAAATGGTAGATCACCATCTACCTTTTAGGCACCTCCTGCTATACGGTATATAGCAATAACTGACTGTCGAAATACTCAGTTTAAAATAAATGCAGAATCACAAGTTTTAAAATGTGTAGATGTGCTATATTGAGTAGCCCAAAATGTAATATGGTTTAAGTGTAAACACAGTTTAAACTATTGTTATTTAGGGACCTCTGCTGTTCACTCAAGCAGGAAAGGCGAAATCATTTCTCGCTCACGGCCACTGCCTCAACTCCCCTTTTTTTTCCTAAAAAACATTGCGACCCCTTTAAAAAAGGATTGTATTGCTATCATTTTAATTCAGGAACTCGATATTACATTCTAAATACAGCCAAATGCAGGTTGCAATTGACCGAGTGGAACTACAGTACACCGCATTGCAGTGTTAATAGTTTTACCGCCGATCATGCACTCGTCGTGTTCTAATTGTGAGGCAACGCTCGCCCAACACGACGAAGGCGCAGAACACTACAAAATGTAGATGTAGATAAAGATCCCGTGGCTGACTTTCATTTGGGACAGAATGGGCGAATGGGACAATTTTTGCTCGGATCGTGAGAGGACAGGTTAGTCAAGACACCAGAAACAGCATGACGTCATCACACATGCTGTTTAGGAGATCTGGCGCTTCAATGTTTTACCGAAAAATAGCTTGAGCCGTGGCATATATCAGAAAACAACGAACGCGTGCTCGCTGTAAATGAGTTAACATCCACACGACAAAGTGTCCACTTGAGCATTATTTTCACCCTGGGAGCCAAAATCACACAGTTAAATACTGTGTGATTTTTTTTTTAAATACTAAGAGGCGAGCCTCATAAATCATTTAAAATGTAACCATGTGATTATGTTAGACTGTACTAGGCTATTAAAATGAGGCACTGACTGAGTACGACACAGCTGTATAGTGATCACAGGGCTTCTTCAACGTTGTTCAGAATATTAATTGAGTAATATGTGCAGATAGCTAGCTACCATTTATGGTGACTCAGTGATATATTTTTTTGTTTCTCAGGTATGACCAAGCCATAGATCTGTTTACGAGGTCATGCGCAGGCTACTGTGTAGCCACCTTTATCTTGGGCATAGGAGACCGGCACAACAGCAACATCATGGTGAAAGATGACGGCCAGGTAATGTTCTTACATCCACATTCACCCGTGTATAACGCCTGATTTAAACCTGTTGGGCAAAGTTGCATATAACAAGTTCTCATTCACCACGACTGATTACAGTCGTTTGGATACCATAGAAGCATGCTACATAGCGAAAATTGATGCTTGTAGTTAGTCACTTTAAAATACATATATAATATAAAAAAAGAAAAAAATATATATATATAAAATATAAATGTTACATATTGTGTTAATGTAGGAAACTGTGCTACGGTGTGGTGCTTCTTTTGCATTGTTTCAGAAATTCGCATTATAGGACTTATCTTCACTATACATGTAGGACCTACAGTACAGGTATATATATATATATATATATATATATATATATATATATATATATACACACACACTATACATGTGTCGCGTGATTGCTGCACAAGAGGTCGCATCCACAGGAATCATTTCATGAATGGTAGAGAGTGCGTTTTGTTTGTTGACGATCGCTGTGCTCGAACATCGTGTCATCTACGTTAATGGTAAACATGCACATATGACTGGTCACGATTCATTCTCTGGACCCAGCCGGACACAGCCTTGAGGTTTCAAAATTCAAAAATCCATTGATCATAAAGAATAGCCTTTCTAAAAGACTGGTTGAAGCCCCCCGTGGTGCTCGGCCATGAAAATACTGGACACCGACAACAATGTAATGTTGTGACGCTCGGCAGGGCTGCCCTAAGCACATTTCACATGACGAGTACGTCATTGACTTTTCTTTTGTCCGTCGTCAACAAGGACACGTTCGCTGTGTTCACAGGAAAAAATAAATATTCTTTTTGGAGCAGGCAATCGTCTGAAAGAGCCTGCTTCACTGAACACAAACAGGAAGCGGATCAGCATGGTTTTTTTTGGCAATGGCGGCACGTTCCATATTCTGTGGAAGTGTGATTCCATTGTTTTTACACAAGGCGGATGCTGCTGTATTCTGATGCAGAAATAACAAATATCCTAAATATACCAAACAATTACTGGCATTTAAAAAAGGAAAATGAAACAATCATAATAGAAATAGACAATGTATAAGCTCAAGCTATGAGCTCATAGATCAGCAATTTTCCATCTATTTGGATTTTATTTTTTTCAATTCATGTGATTACCTCAAATAATTGTAATTATGTAATAATTGTGACAGGCCTAATGCTGGTGGGAAGGTAAGTGCTCCAGCACGTCTTTTAACATAGAAATGCTCGGCAGGCTGCCGCTATCAGCTCAAAATAACATTTTTTTGGGCCCTTTACAGAGATGAAGGGGAAATTGCAAACCTTAATGAAGCAGGGCTGTTATAAAAGTGTGACATCTAGTGGATAAATATTGTTCCCTTAACATAAGCATCCTTCTTTTCTCTGCTCTGTTGTTTTTCTCCCCCCACACATTTCACAGCTGTTTCACATCGACTTTGGCCATTTCCTCGATCATAAAAAGAAGAAGTTTGGGTACAAAAGGGAGCGCGTGCCCTTCGTGTTGACGCAGGACTTCCTGATTGTCATCAGCAAAGGAACACAGGAGTGCACAAAAACCAGGGAGTTTGAGAGGTAACATTGGCCCTGCGTCATCTTGTATTCCGTTCTGCTATGTATCCTCCTCGCATAACTGAAATGCTGGCCTAAAAACTGACTACGAAAAGACAACACTTGTGCCATATCGCTATATTACGACTTTCAATGTGCTGGACAATGTCTAGTATCTCTTAATACCACAATATCTATTCTATATAATAGAATCAACGTCGTCTCTTGTCGGGTGGGAAACTTTTCCCGCTTCAGCATTCAATTTGTATTAGAATCAACTAAAAAACTAAACCCAACTAAAAAGCTAGAAGGTCCTGGGTTCGATGCCACTGGTGACACTGTCTACCTCTGCATCATCAGTGCCCATACCCGAGGCGAGGATTGTAGGAAGGTAGCCTCACAAAAACATGCAGTAATCCTTGTCACTAGACTGCCTCCCCCTGGCCAGCCGGGGTGCCTGATGGAGGGGACAGGAACTGGTTGGAATAACGTGTTCCTTCTACACGCTACATCCAACCAGGGAAACCTCCCCCCTGTCAGGGGAAAAGAAGGACAGCTTGGACTCCTCATGCATTGAAGGAATGAGTCCAGTCCACTGCCTCCCCAGGTTGGTGGAAGGTCTGTAGAGTACACTGGGTGAAACACTGAGTGAGTGCTGGGTGTGAAATAAAAAGAGTTACAATTTTTTGGAGGTATATACTGTATATCTTTAAATAAACAAAAAAACAAACAAACACAAAAACATAACGCAAGAGGCGCTATTGCCCTCAATCAACCTCTATCAAACTGCCATTGCCTTGGATCGTTGACAAACATACCTTAATAGTCCAGTTGTTCTATACAGTCCTCATTCGAACGGCAAAAAATAGATCCCCTTCAGTTGGAAACTACTATTATTAAAAAAAAAAATACTGGCGAATTAACCTGTGTTTCTGTGAAAATCCATTATCATCGCCAACATAGGGTTAATGGTGACTGGTTCCAATCATGTGACGCAAGGGCATGTGGGACACAGTGGTTCATCACAGCCCCAATGCATAGTGAATGGAGTGTCTTACGCAGCGTGGCGGGAGCGATAATGTTATGAAGGAAGGCCCTATTCCACGTGGACATAGTGACAAGGATGACGTGTTATGATGAAGCGAAACAAAATGTACTGTAGCTCAATAGTAACTATTGCGGGGACACTACCTGTATATCCACGCGATCCAGATTAGATACAGTACTGGTCCAATGCAACGTTTTCTGTGGATCTAGGCGAAAACACATTGACGCTCCGCTACAAAAGATAATCATTATTTTACGGCCTATGAGCGGCATGCTTATTAAGCAATAAAGCAACCAAGCTGTTAAGGGTTAAGACCTACTACAGACCTACTCGTGGTGTTCTTGTTGGACCAACCATTCTCTTCTCCAATCATCATCACCATCCTCTCCCCTTCTGTCTTCACGGTCGTTCCATCCGACGTCTCCCCCTCCCTCTCTCCCCTCCCCCCTGCGACCATCACCACCATCACCCCCACCACCACCAGGTTCCAGGAGATGTGCTACAAGGCCTACCTGGCCATCCGGCAGCACGCCAACCTGTTCATCAACCTGTTCTCCATGATGCTGGGCTCGGGCATGCCGGAGCTGCAGTCGTTCGACGACATCGCCTACATCCGCAAGACGTTGGCGCTGGACAAGACGGAGCAGGAGGCCCTGGACTACTTCATGAAGCAGATGAACGACGCCCACCACGGCGGCTGGACCACCAAGATGGACTGGATCTTCCACACCATCCGCCAGCACGCCATGAACTGAGGGCCAGAGTAGGCGGCGCCTCGCCTAGGAGACCAGGATGACTTAACGGTGCTTTTTTTGTTTTGTTTTTCCCTCTCCCCTCCGACTACGTGAACTAGTCATAACAGTAACTGTACTGTGAAAAGGTATTTCACAGGCTACCGGGATTTGTTTTTTTCCCTATTAATACGCTACGCCGCTACAACTCGGGTATTCAGGTGAGGTTCTCTCGGAACCCGATTTGGCTGCCCTGCTGCTCAGGAGGTGGTTCTTGTAAACCACCAGGGCTCAGAACTACTTAAAAAATGCAAAAATGGCTGTTCTACAAGCTTGATACGATGAACTGTGAGCTCCTAGATCAGTTGTTTTTGAGATTTTCTTTTTTTATTAGTATTTTTTTTTTAATGAAGTACCTCCCTGATTCTTAAAAAAACAACAAATAACGTTGCAGAACTTCTCTTGGGTTCTGGTTAAGTTTCAGGTTATATAAAAAAAAAAACATTTGGGGTTAACGAAAAACAAACAAAAAAAGAAGCCTTGCTTAGAGGACTGCAGCCGGGATGACAAACGGGCCTCTGTTTTGGTCTGATATAACGTGTGGAGGTGGAAGCCTTTGCCCCACACACACACACACACACACACACACACACACACGCACACTAAAGATGTAGGTCATGATTTATCCACCCGGATAAAGTGCATGACTCCATGCACTAAAGTGCATGGCGCTCCATCTTCCCCAGCAAGGCCGTTGAAGCCCAGGATGCTGGGCTGCCACGCCACCAGGGTCAAAATAAACCTAAAACTCTGCAACGATTTTTCTTTTTTTTTTAAACGTCATCTGCCGCCCATTCCATGGACCTGGGAGGTGGGGCAAGACACTGAACTGAATGAATGGTATTTCATGTAGGAACAGGAGGAGTCAGTCTGGTGCATTTTGAACATCGTCGGCCTTCTCGATATGTACAAACTCCAGGCTGCTATTATTATTATTATTATTTTATTATTATTTGTGCAACAACACTCAACAAACTCTACACTCTATGCGTTAAAGACGAGAACTTTACCAGGGGATCCAGTCGGTCCCCCCTTATATAAACGCAGCCAGCTCTGGTCAGAAAAAACATATTGTTACTCACTACATTACAGTTGCATATACGATCCATGCTATATGAACCGATGAAGATGGCAGTGAAAATATCCCAGTCAGTGCCGTTTTTGTTTTTTCCTTTTTTGTCAACTGAGCCGAAATCATCATTACAAATGCAAACTCTAAGAAACAATCACCAGCCCTCTTATAATCATGGCCATTTGACCATGTGTGTCAATAGTAGTACCACCATTACTACAGTCAGTACTACAGCAGTACATGGTAAAATCCTCTGAAAGATTATCAACAATTAAAATGTATACCGAGCAACCCTGCGTCCGGGTAGAGAAGCAAAAAAACGGTCGTCAAGCTCGTCAATGAGCAAAGCGTTCTTGTAGCAAAAGTTAATTTTGACAGTGTGTGCGACACAGTATACGTTGTTGACGTATTGTATTTTGCTGTGCACCTGCTTCAGGCCTTTTTAACCTACGTATGCGTACGTCTTTTGTTATTTTAAGCCATTTCGTCCCGATATTGTAGATTCTACAAAACATTCGCTTTGAAAGAACATACTGAAAGATGTGTGCAGCATTCCCACATTCTCCCCCCAAAAAATCGCAGGCGTTCACTGCTCATAGCGCGCTATGAGCCGTGATCGCCTGCTACTTTTCTAATGGAAGATAAAAACCACAAGTACAATACAGAATGGTTTAAACAGCTCTGAGAGAATACAAACCTGGTTACATTGGCATTCGCTCAAGGTCGAGTCAAAGTCTAGCACGAAGTTAAGCGCCCCAAAGTCTGCCAAGTTAGTTTTTTTTCCCTTCTGACAACTTCTGGCTCCTCGTCAGTTGTTGGAAACCCTTCATCCGTGTCATGAAGGATGTCAAGAATTTTTCAGCAGCGTAGGGTCTGCTTCCTCCACACATGAGCTCCATGCTCCTCGGCTTCTCAAAGTAGAAGTGTCTTCTGTCACACTGGGCGATATGACTCAATCATCAATATCATGATTATTTTTACTTTTCCCTCGATTACCTGTAAATGCACTAAACGTATTTATTGTGGAAATGTCCACAAGCTTCTTTTTTTTTTTCTACGTCACCATTGTATAATTTATAATACAGGTTTAGGTGGTAACTTAATTGGTTAGTAAAAAAAAATCCCCCCGATTTGTTTTGTCATTAATTCAAAAACATAATAGTACTATAGTGCTTTTCGATTATTCGATTAATTTACATCAGTTTTGGATGTAATTTAAATAAAGTGTCAAACCAATAATTGCCATTAACAAGTTAATAGCGTAGGGCAGATATGATTATGAGGAACACTTTATGTGCACAAAAGAAGCAGCGATAATATGCGTTGATAATTATCTTTGCAGAGGATTTTACTGTGCACCAGCCGTTACGTGCTTCTAACCGCTAAACTAACATGTAACACTTTGAGACTGACATGTTTTTGTTTGTTTCTGCTCATCTCCCTTTCCCACTGAGAGAAAAAAAATGAGTTCTTTCAATCTGAAAGTCAGAAAAGACGCGTCTCCTTTTGCGTAACTGTGCACATATTCCTTTTTTTGATTTCTTCAGTCCTTATTTTATACTGAGCCAAAGTACTAGCATTATAGCTCCACTACGCAGCAGTCTTATTAAAAAAGAAAGAAAAGAAAGTTAAAGAAGAAAAAGCCACGAATATTCCAAATCCTGCGTGTCTTCGTCGCACTGATTGCTCTTTCAGTATTTTCTTTATTTTGTTTTGTTTTTTTGGAGGGGGTGGGGGTGTTTGTTATTATTATTATTATTGTGTGTGTGTGTGTGTGTGTGTTGTGTGTGTGTGTGTGTGTGTGTGTGTGTGTGTGTGTGTGTGTGTGTGTGTGTGTGTGTGTGTGTGTGTGTGTGTGTGTGTGTGTGTGTGTGTGTGTGTGTGTGTGTGTGTGTGTGTGTGTGTGTGTGTGTGTGTGTGTGTCTGTGTTTCCTGTCTCTGCATCAGTATTATTCTGTGTGTGTCGCGTATTCGGGACACAACATGTCTGCCGTCCGTTCCAAACCAACCTCAAACCCAGTTGTCGGATGCAAAACACAGACAGAAGGACGTTATTCTTCAGCGTACCAGGACGGCTCCAAACAACCTAACATCAGGTTTTGAATTAATCCTCTTGTTGTGTTATTCAAACATATTTCTTTATCTTTTTGCTTATTTTATTTTATTTCCTGGAATTGGTAAGGAAATGAAAACGGCAATGCTCTTATTCAGTGGTTCTCAAAGTGGGGTCTAGCGACCCCTCCAGGAGTCCAGGAGAGGGTTCCACATGAATCGCTGAACGTGTCTGTAACTGAGAGTGTACAGTTTGAACCAAATAATAGACCTTTTTACAGGTCCGTTTGATTCCACTTGTACAGTCTCAGAATCGTGGGGAGGCGGTCGGTCGTCGAAATAAAAACGGGAGGTTTGAGAACCACTGCTGTTATTTTATGCTGTGCTGTTAATACTATGCAACAAAAATTGTGGACTCTTAACATGTACTGTACGTACCTCGACAAAACAAAACAAACAAAAAACGTGTTGAAGAAGTGGACACCGGAAAAGACGAAAAAATGGCATGCCTACGGACATGCGATACAACCATTCACGGTGTCTTAAGAACTTTGTATAAGGAACAGTTCCAACACAGAAATGCACAGTCATGCACTGCAACGATATCGGCCCCTTTTCTTCCCGAACAGGATATATAACTGAAAAGAACTGTGAAGAGAGACACCCCCTATCCTCCTCCTCCTCCCAGAGCATTACTCGGTGCACAAAAATCGATTTATGGATACATGCAGGAAGAATCAGCAGAAGAGAATGTTCTTTGTCGTAGATTTCGCATTTTTTTTGTCCCTCCTCAAGTCTTTTTCTGACTCCCAGGCCCTGGAGCTAAGCCTGACGTCAGGACTGGCAAACGACACTACGTTTTCTTCTTTTTCTCTTTTTAGTCATCACTACATTTGATATACAATCCTATGTTGAGGACAAGTTGAACCAAGATGAAAAAAACAACTAAACAACACAAACTAAAAAAAGTTGCCGAAGTGGATTTGTGGTTTTAATCCTGAAGTGTCTTTATTCCCACCTTCTATCCTATGATTGTCGTCCTTTTATGATGTACTGGAAAGTGATTGGTGACTCACTGCGTAGACACGGAATCGCTCAAAAGACTCCACCTCCCCCTTCCCCGCGCCAAGCTTAACCAAAATGACAATGAGAACAACGTGGTTACGCTTTTTTTTTCCCTGGACACTTGAGTATGTCTGAGGGAATTTCAAACTTAACCTTGATTGGATGCTACCTTTTTTGTTTGTGTTTATTTTCTTATTTTCTTTTTTTTTAGTTATGTACTTCATAACTAACTGCCTAGGAAAGCGGTCCTCCTTACACTTTCTGTACAGGTTACAGACAGACGAGTGGGCGGGACCCATTTTAAATGAGAGCACTAATTGATAGACCCCCATTGGACGTGCAAGTATAATGCTACAGTATGTGGAAGAGCTAGCTTTGCCACCTTCACCTTTTTTATGTTTTAGTTTTGTCTAATTTCTTTGTATTGGCTTTAGCTAACTGTCTTTTCCGTTAAGTCTCGAGTTTGATTTCTGCGTGGTTGTGTGCCGTTGTCAACACAACACCGGCAGCAGAGGTGGTCAAAAACAAACACTTGAGTCAAAGTATAGGGACTAATGGTCAAATATTATTTCAGTTAAGGTGCTGGGAGTACTTGCTTTTAACAACAAGAACATGCTCAAGTATTCAAAAGGCAGAAATACAATTAACTATTGATCCACAAAAGCATTTTCCAGAAATCTTTCTGAGGCTTTTGTAGCTTTGCTATATTCACTATTTGAAATGGGACTTAAGTTATTAATTCATAATGTACCTTTTTTCATTTTGTTTTCTTCATGGAAATGCAACGTCAAGTCAAAAGTACAAGATTTGTCTTGGTACCATTCAGAAGGATGCAAAATGAAACAAATATTCCTGTGAAGAGACAGAATATCGTCTGTCATGTTGATACGTGATTTGACCAAAACCGGAAAAACAGATTCAAATAAAAAAAAAATGCCGGAAGAAGCTTATCGCTTCACGCTCCATATTAAAACCTGTGAATCTACTGCATTTGACACGTTTTGCATGACGCCCCAAGTACGATAGAGTACTGCGATGGTTTATGAAAAGACACAGAAAAAAAAGTTAAAATATAGAGCAGGGTTTTTGACCTGTCGCCAGCGATATACACGGTGCCAGGGGCAGGTCTACTAATGGGCATGGGGGCAATGCCCCTCTAAATGCCCTGACTGCCCCACCAAACATTACGGCCTGCAAAACAACCCCTAGATATTTCAAATTAAAGTGCTTATAATTAAAATGATTCGAAACACTACTACTGCTACTAACTACAGTTGTGGCACCACTAAACCAACAGCATTTCATCATTGAAAGCAGAAAACTCTCTGAGTCAGACCTTTACCTTTATGCATGCTGCGTGACTGTTGCAACTTCAACAACAACTGATGTTATTATTGATGCTTGTACTTGCCTAATAAAAGTCCTGTAACCAAAAATGGTATGGGGGGCGGCTTCATCGTCCGTGTCGCTTCACCACGGGCGATGAAGCCGCCCCCCATACCATTTTCTCCTGCCCCCCCCCCCCCCCCCCCCCCAATTGGGAAATGTTACACCCCCCCCCCCTGCACAGTGCACCACTGACCGGCGTGCAACCAAACAAGAATCAAGCCTCACATTGCACCACGAGGTCCTCAACTTTGTGCTCCTTCTTTCTGTTTTCGTTTGAACCCGGTGTTTGTTTACTTGAATCTCGTGTATGGAAAAAAGAAAAAAAAAAAAACTTTTTACGTTGTCTGAGGTACAACAAATGTCACAATGAAGGTAACAGATTTACTGCTACTGCAAAAAAAAGGAAAAAAAGAGAAAAAAAAGTGTGCAGATGCTTTCCTTGAATAACTCTACAGAGGTAATATATTTTTGTATTCTAAAAAAATGTAGGCAAACCCATTATATAACTATGAAAATGCTAACCAAAAAAAAAACAAAGGGTGGGACAGAAAAGGGTGGAAATTATGCATTTTTGTACAACATCCTCTTTATGTTGGTGGTTCTCAGAGTCTAGGTCTGGGGACCTCAGGATTCCTAGTCCATCCTCCACATGGTACCCTGACTGATCTGAGGCCTCTTTTTACACCGCCTGGGAACTGGTTTAGTTGTTGGTTTCTAGTCCAGGAATCAGGGATCCAAAATTGGAACATTAGTGTGCAAAACCACTCTGGTATATTGGTATATTAATAGTTTTTTTTTGTGCCGAACGCAAGGATTGCGTATAAGTGTCTATGTCGCGGCAATCACGTTTGAAATACTGATTTTGGAGCGCCGGATCTCAGAAACCAGATGTGTGATGACGTAATCGTGTTTCCGAAAATATGCAAAAAAGAACAAATATGAAACATCTACTACTGTGGAAGGTTTATCATCAATTAATTTACTTATTTGATTGTTTAAATGGTCATATAAGTATGTCTTTGCACAATTGTTTCAAATTTACTTTTCCAATTTTGGAGCTCTGGCTTATGGACTAAAACAGGTCCTGGACTGAACCGGTTAACCAGCCGGTAGAAAGAAGGTCTCGGGGTTATGGCTGGGGGTCCTTGAAATAAAATAATAGCTTGAGAACCACCTGTTGGTATGAATCCCAGCATAGAACAGCTTCTTAGCCGCAAACAACTTGGCTGCATGTCTGCACCTAAAAGTTGCCCCGAAGCTCAATTTAGAACATGCATGAAACGGAAACGTTCTGATCTGATACTGTGAGAGCATGCCCAGACTCGGATAACACATAACCCAAATCGTGGTTTGGAGGAAAAAAATACCCATCCAAGCTGTACATGTAGGTGGAATAATATTGAGTTTGGCTTAAGTCCGTAAAATAACATATTAAAGGCATTAAGTCATTTAGTTGATTAATCTGATTAAAACATTTAACTCTGCAAGAGTACGGTTTTACAGAGACTTATAGCTGTGTGTCTCTCTGTAACCAGAGCTATGGCTCTGGTTGTCGATGGATCGACAAGCATCGAGACCTATTTTGATAAAAAATTGAAAATTAAATTTGACTCTTTTCCTTCTTTTAATTGTTCAAATCCTGTGCAGGAAAGCATGGCATATTTTGGGCATAGTTCGAATGGTGATTAATCACGATTAAATTTAATTTGAAGCTGTGGTTAATCCGATTATTTATGTTTAATCATTGAACAGCCCTATTTAAAATACAATCAGATCAACACGTTTCTGTTTCGGCTTACAGTATATGCAGACGGAGCATCTAAGCTGCTTGCGGCTTGATATGAATGATAAGCGGGAGGCGATGAGGAATGAAGGACAGGAAAGTGTAGTGACACGATGGCAGAGGGCAATCATGCGGCTGCGTCTCTACTAAAAAAATACACACAAAAATAACAGATTTACAGTCTTAATACGAGCTTACTGTGAAGGTTACTTTAACAGATTTTACTTGAAGATCAGTTAATTGTTGCTATTAAAACGTGTTCATAGTTACTTAAATACATTAGATTAAAAATATATAACTTTGTAATGAACATTTTTATACTGTTTTATTAGGCATTTCTGTATTTTAACATCAGAATATAACTGACAAAAAATAGTGTAACGTAAAAAAGAATAACAGTGACAGCTAATGTACAAATTAATTAAACACTTAAGTTTGATTCTTGTACAACAGTCAAATCAATTTAGTCCATTATAAAATGTACCGACTAATTTTGTATAGCGCCCATTAGTTGATATAAAAAGGAAAAAAAAAAACATGTTGATTAACTGCAACAGTTTCTAGATAAAAATCACATTGATTGATAATTGCAGTCCTAAAATCAATTATATTTGGGGAGTGGCGCAGTCGCATGATAAAATAAATTGCTCGAAGGTGTGATGCAAAAAAAATAGCCTACCTACAAGCTGGCAACATGCCGTTTATGTGCATGTAGATGGGCTAATTTATGCAGGCAACAAACACACTTATGTCAGGGGGTTTTAGGCTCCCAAAACGGACCGTCTGTAAGCACAATAAGGATGGAGAGAGAAGCAAAAACCCTGCATGTTTTTAAGGAACCTGTTGCATTATGTGTATCTTAACTCATCTGTAAATATTCATCTGAAATCTCTAAAAAATACAAATACTCTTTTACTCATAACAATATGACCACAGTGTCTGAGAAACATGTATTCATTCATTCAGTCATTCATTCATCCATTCATTGTACTGCTAAATAAAACATGTCTGTATATGAACTCAAATAATATACCTGGGGGAAAAAAAGCTTTTATTTTGCTTTGTACATTTTCCTAATGTGCTTTACATTGTATTAAAGGGTGTGAATTACAAAACAAAAAACAAGGTTTCCTGTGAAAAAAGGCTAACTCTTTATAACAGGGACTTTTACCTATCACCTCCCTGTGACTTTGACACGACAAAGTAGGTGTGCTCCATCGCAGTCGCCACAGAAGCCAACATAATTGACCCATTTCGTCATGACGAGATTCTAGTTTCTGACTCTAGATTCTAGTTTCTGATGCTAGATTGTAGTTGCAGGCACTAGATTCTAATTTCTGATGCTTGATTCTAGTTCTCAAAGTTCCAAACTAGATTCTAGTTTTTGGCGCTAGATTCTAGTTTCAGTTGCTATAGTTTCAGGTTCAGGGCATTGGATCCTTGTTTCTGACACTAGATTCTAGTTTTTCTGAAAATAAAAATCTAACTTCCAGTGTCAGTGATGCTTAACATATTTCATGCCCCCTAGAATTACGGTACGGTATCTATTTGGCTGCGGACCCCCATCTGAAAACATGTCCTTGGGATCCCCCAGAAGCAATGATTTGAGTTAAAAATGCTTGATTCTTTAATAATCAAAGATTTGTGCCACATTTTTATGATTTTTCAAAAATAGCAGACCTACAAGCTCATAGCATGACCACCGAGTAGGACGCTATGAGTGGGTGGCGGGTTACACCCCTTCCGCTGGCAGCTTCCATGACGACGCTCCTCTGCAGCGTATCTCGTTGACGGGCGCCGAAAGCTGCGTTTTGCTGTCGGAGGACAGGCTCCGACCGCCGTGAGCGTCAGAGGGATCTCAGTTAGGTGGTATTAGGTGGTTGAATTAAAAAAATGCCTAGGAAGGTTTCATTCACTAGACTTTTCACCAGAGAATCTGACTTGAAACTTCTTTCCAGTGGAGAACTAGAACTAGAAGTTGACATTATGTTTTACTTGGAAGTAGAAAATAGTGCACAAAACGCTAGGAAAAACTCGGCTAGAAGTAGAAAATGCCTAATGGCGTACCAGTTTTGGCATCAACATAGACTTAGGAAATAAAGTAAACTATTATGTTTGAAAAACAAAAGGCTATATAGGGTATAGCAGTGGTTTTCAACCTTTTTGATACCCAGGCCCACTATTTATTCAGCCATGGCTCACCATTTGAGGTTGAGTTTAGTCTCTTGGACGCAAAACTAAGGATTTTCAAGTTTTTGTCTATTTTATTGTTATTTTTTTCCCTATCTTTTCTAATCGTGTAGATCCTTGAAAATTAAGTCATTCAGATGTTTAAATATAATTTAACTCCTGAGAGTTAAAATATGTAGGAGTTACAGATCTTTAAGGGTCCATTTGCTTACCAACTGTACATTATTTAGCTGGGGACCACCTGGAGGACCACTGGTGGTCCCCGGACGACTGCTTGAAAACCACTGGGGTATAGGAATAGAGTAAAAAAAATATAGCTCTATTTAGATCTATTTAGATTTTTGGCTAACAAGTTGCCTCTATTACCCTTTTAAGCAAGACATTATAAGCCACTATGCTTGATAACAGCCTTGATGAGCCCAACGCTTACTGATAACCGCTAACCGGTACTCCATAACAGGGTTATTATAGTTATGGATTATTCATTTTAGTTTAGTTAGTTTTGACATTTTATTTTCTAATTCAGTTAGTTTTAGTTGGTTTTTAGAGTGGATTTGCTAGTTTTTATTTAGTTTTTATTTTGGTGAAAATATTTAGTTTTAGTTAGTTTTAGTTTTAGTTATTTTATTTTTTTCTGTGCTTTTGTTGTCAGGTATAGGATTAAAAATGTGCCAAAGTATGAAACGGTTGGTATTCAACCGTTGCTTTGAGTTTCTTAGTAGATTGGATGATTGCACTCTCCCACAAGAACACAATTTTTACCCCCAGTGTTATGGAACTCTGTAGTGAATAGAGGATCTAGAAGCATCTCCTCCTCATGATGGTCACCAAAACATTTGGATTTAAAAGCTTTATAAAAACTGTAATTAAGGGTATTTTGGGTATCATTTCAGTTGGTTAGTTTTAGTTAGTTTTCTGAACCCACATTACAGTTTTTGTTTAGTTATCGTTTTTTGCATTCATTTTTAGTTTTTATTAGTCTCAGTTAACTCAAATGTTTTTTGAATATTAGTTTTCATTTTTTAGTTTTAGTTAACTATTATAACCCTGCTCCATAAGCGTGTTATCGTTTGTTTATCGTGTCTCAGTTATCAAGCTCCATCCCTACTCATGGGTGGTCTGGGACAGTTCAGACACACAGGGACTTTGATGGCGACTCCCAAGTTAATAAGGAAAGTTGCCTTTGCCTTTCTGGGAAGTTAGAGCATGCCGAAATAAGAACCCTTTGTTAGTACCATTCATTTACAAACCTCTGATGTTTCTGAGCCGTAGTAGACAGAAAAAAATAATGGTTTCCTCTTATCGTGAGTGTGTGCGAGGAGGACCAATTATACAAAGATACGGTTTGAAAATGAGTAGTCTAGCCGTCTCCCATTAAAAATGTTCAATCAATTTCTTACCGCAGAGGATTGTCAAAAACTTGTGCTTAATTTCCATTCCGATGGTGGTGCATGCTGAAAATAGTGTTGTCTGTGTGTTGGCGTGATACATCATTGTGTGTGCAGTACTTTGGGGAAAGCTTTAGCAGTAAACTGCATATTGACAGTTCGCAATGCAGGTCAATGCATGTTCTCCGCAAAAAGCTTTCCCAACAATAATAGAAAACAGAAACGTCGCCAGTTTAGAGCCCTGAGAGATGCCACTCAACCATATGGCGGTTGATGCACAAGCTACGTAAAGCTCCTTGGATAAAGGCGCTATATAAATGCACCATTTACCATTTAACAATTGCTAAAGTATTTGGACTGCCATTGGACGGTCCATTAGGCACATTCCTGTAGGGGAGAGGAGGAGGAGGACGAGGACGAATCCTTCCCTCCTCCGGTCCTCCTGAGCAGCCTGTGCAGTCTTTTCCCCCCGGTCGTCCTGGAGGCCCACCCCCCCTCCGCACTATCGCCGCAGTCCAGCTCGGAGCACAGCTGTGCCAGCCACTGCGTCAGCTTGACCAGGGCCACCAGCAGAGCGCCGCCGGCCAGCATCAGCCCCGGCCACAGCAGCGCCCACAAGGCCCGCCGCAGAGTGTACTTCCTGTGCAGGATGGCGTCGGACGGACGCTTGGCCGGGTCCGTCAGACAGGGCAGGGACCCCTCACCACCACCACCACCGTCACCACCACCACCACCAGCCGGCAGTTTGTCCAAACTGCTCTTCACTTGGAGCACCTCTTGCTGGAGCGCCGCCACCTCCATCTGACACTTGGGTATGTAGAAACACTGGAATAGAGCAGTAGTTTTCAACCTTTTTTATTTTTTTCAGATTTTATTCAGAATTTGAGGACCTTTTTATCCCCACAGATCCCCCAAAACTAAAGATTTCTTTTGCTTTTGTGTTTTGTCCACAATTCCAGCCTGGATTTGGTAAACAAAACAGTCAAACAATACAGATCAAAATGACCATTAATGTTCTACATCCTCTAGTTATGTAGACTTAGCCTGAGGACCACCTGGGACTCTCCCAAGGACCACTGCTGGTCCCCGGGCAAAAAACACTGGAATAGAGTGTTCACATCAGAAACCTCCTATTACCTTATTTTCAATTGTGTTTTTTTTTTTCTTTTTCGTAAATTAATGCCTTTCTCGTTCGAAACCAATCATTTTTACCCCATGGCCCACTATTTAATTAGCATTTCAGCCACAGACGGACCACCATTTGGTGTTGAGTTTAGTCTCTCGGACTAAACTAAGCGATGTTTTGTCATCGCCCGGAATTTGTCTATTGGACCCGGCAAGTTCTTGTGATGGCAAGCGAACAGGCGTTGTTCGAATGTGGGCAATAGTGGGCGATTTAAGGGTAATATAGGCAATTTCAGTGTGTACAAACACTGTTTGTAAACAGACTTGTTTAAAAACCGAATCGAACTCCACCTCATTTCCACTCCAATCTGCTGAAGACTGCTATGCTGTGATTGGCTAAAATGCTGCCTCACCCCACATGACCCCCCCCCCCCCCCCCCCCACTCCCCCTCATACATTAGCTCCGCCTGTCCTGGGCCCGTCAAATGATTTTGTGTTTCATGATTTGTTGACAACAATGTTCTAGATCGTCTGCAGGAAGTAGAAGCAACGTAGAGGGGGAAAAAGACAAAAAAATGTAGCTATTTATTTTGATTTTTGGCCAAAAAAAGATTCCTCTATTACCTTTAAACTACATAATGTACAGTCAACCTACTTGAATAAGTGCTTAGGTGCTCATTGTAGGAAGTTAACATGTGTTTAATATTATGGAAAAGATTGTGGCATATTTTCTGCTACTAAAGTACAGTGTTGGTCTATATTACTTAGGAAAGTAACTTCTTTACTTTACTCGTTACCCCTTAGACAAAGTAATATCATTACTTTACTTATTACTGGATTTGAAGAGTAATATATAACATATTACGTTATTACTTTCCCAAGTTCTCAACACCACTTTTGAAAAAATAGAGAAGTACAACATAATCCGTTTATTACAAAATAAAGCAGCAAGCGATTTGTAGTGTACATAACTGCGCAGGATGCAGCGTGTGGACTGGATCTACAATCTAGTGCACATCTCTGTTGTTACAGTACCTGTCAATAGCTTGTACATCTGTTCTATTTTTGCCTGCAACAACAAGCTCATTTTAAAAAAGTAACTTGGCGTTACTTGCAAAGGGTTGCGTTACTTATTACCCATTTTTGCAGAGTAATCTCGTTACTTTACTTTTTGGAGCAAAAGTAATAATATTACAGTAATATGTAATCTAAAATTAGTTACTGCCCAACACTGCTAAAGTATGCTTGCACATGTTGTGTGCCTAAACTTTAAACAGGATTTATCAGCTACAACAATACAGAACTGACCTCGAGTCACAGAAATTAATGATTGGCTGAGCAGAAATCGGCACGGAATCCATTGGTATGCAGCAGAGTGGAGTTCCTCTCTAACTTCCAGTGATGTCATGGTGATATATACACTCTGATGACCTTCACACAACGCAACATCAAACTGCCTTGAGATAAAAAGGTATTTTCAGGGGCAAACATGAAGTATGGTAGCATTATAAAATGGGATGGTGGGATAGTACAAAGTAGTAGTTCGCCAACTTTTTTATGTCAAGGATCCCCAATCCCCACTGAATTTGGCCACGGGCCCACATCTGAAAAGATTCTGTGCCATGGACTCTGGGACCATTATTACCATGCACTTATTTTCTCAAAACTTTTTCTCTGGAAATAGGAACTTGGCATGAAAATGTGGGCTAGTGCATTGGGTCTCAAAGTGGAGTCGTGGGGTCCTTTATTAGGGGGCAGGGGACCCCAGCGAAGTTAGTTTAACTCCTTGGACCCCAAGGAGTTGTAAACGAGTTGTAAACAAGGTAAATGATGTTGTTTACAGATGCCATAGACGTAAAGATGTGCCTTGTTTACCGACTAATCTCGGTCGATGCTAACGTTGGGATCGCTCTCTCGTAAATGATGTCTAAAATGCGGGGGTGCACACACGCGGTATTTAGGTCCATATCTGAGCATATTGTGGCAATCGGCGGCCATATTGAAGCTGATTTCACTTCAATATGATTCATTTTGGCTTTTTAGCATCGTAGTGATCCCTTCCTTCCATACTCCCATACTCCACCCACTGTTCAACCCATGCATGCCCTCGCTCTAATCTCATGACCAAGTTCATCCAATCTCTCCTGTTCCCTATCTCCTGATCATGTCCAGCTAATCATGTTAACTTTCCGACAGCTCAAATACACCTCCCCTCTCTCTCTTACTTGTTTGATACTACTTTGCGCGGTCAACTCCCGTTTGTTACTGCTTCACGGCGTCAAATTCCAAACTAACGTCCACCCGAAGGTAAAACCTCTCTGCATTTCTTCATTCACAAATAACACTGTTCTCACGTTCCTCATGCACCCTCCGCCTCAGGTCCAGCATGCACCCTCCGCCTCAGGTCCAGCATGCACCCTCCGCCTCAGGTCATCACGCCACGCAGCCTCCACCTCAGGTCCATCACGCCACGCAGCCTCCACCTCAGGTCCAGCACGCCACGCAGCCTCCGCCTCAGGTCCATCACGCCACGCAGCCTCCGCCTCAGGTCCAGCACGCCACGCAGCCTCCGCCTCAGGTCCAGCACGCCACACAGCCTCCGCCTCAGGTCCAGCACGCCACACAGCCTCCGCCTCAGGTCCAGCACGCCACGCAGCCTCCGCCTCAGGTCCAGCATGCAGCCTCCGCCTCAGGTCCAGCATGCAGCCTCCGCCTCAGGTCCAGCATGCAGCCTCCGCCTCAGGTCCAGCACGCCACACAGCCTCCGCCTCAGGTCCAGCACGCCACACAGCCTCCGCCTCAGGTCCAGCATGCAGCCTCCGCCTCAGGTCCAGCATGCAGCCTCCGCCTCAGGTCCAGCACGCCACACAGCCTCCGCCTCAGGTCCAGCACGCAGCCTCCGCCTCAGGTCCAGCATGCACCCTCCGCCTCAGGTCCAGCATGCACCCTCCGCCTCAGGTCCAGCATGCCACACAGCCTCTGCTCCAGGTCCAAGCCATGCCGACTCATCACAAGTACTACGGCCACTACCCGTGCAGTGGCGTCACCCTGCTCCCCAGGGAGGGCACCGTGTGTCCCCCCGCTCCCAGTACCAGCCGTCTGCATCAGCCCAGCCACCCCTCCCCCATGAGCTGGCTGTAGTCTTCAGCCACTCCGTTCACTAGCAGCTACACGTCGATACACCACATCACATGTGGTTTACCCAATCGTCTCTGCCATGTTTTTTGAGGCTAATACAATCTCACCCACAATAATGCAGTTTCCAACTTCCATCCATCTCCCAGGACTTCACCCAATGTTCCAACATTACACGCTACTCTGCCCCCAGACACCAATGTCGTCGGAAAGTCTGTCTGTCTTTTAACGGTTCATCCTTCATCTGTTCTCTGTCCTCCATTCTCAGCGATGGTCCGTAATTGAACCTGCAGATTTATTGCTGAATCTACCTGCCACCTCGTCAGCCTCAAGGGATTTGCTCCAGCACCCTCTCTAGTTACCTCACTGCCTGGATTATGTTCCAGAGGTTTTGCACAAATACCACTATTCTCGTCTCCTCTCCCTACGTCACCACGACCGCTTCATTGCCATTCATGCCTCCTTTTCCGCACCTCACCTTTCCATTGTTGTTTTCAGCAGCTTCATCTTCCGTCGAAACGGCTCTCCAAGCTCAGGACCAACCTCTCATACTCACGTCTTCACGCAGTTTGCCTTCCATGCCTCAAAGTGCATGTTCCCCCACGCCGCCATCTCCCGACACCGGACTCATTTTGCCTGCAACCATCCACGCCAGCTACCTCGCCCCTCTGATCTTCACACGTGAGCACACGGTCCTGCTTGCCTTTGGCTACCTGCAGCATTCGAGTTCTACCTCTTTATTCCGGTACCACGCCTCACTACACCAAGCAGTCTCTTCTCCTCTCCGTCGCCCTAGAAGGTCTCCTCACACCACTCGTCCACACCTCTTAGACTCCACCATGACTTCTCCTCCCTTCTGTCCTTACTCCAACCAGTTCTTCCACCACAGTTGCCTTCCACGCTTCCGCCCAGGCCTCTCGGACCATCACATTCACATCTTGTGAAGATGTGAATGTGATGAGAAGTCCTCTCAGTCTTTCCACGTACCTACAGTCTGCGTTGTCCATCCTCCACAACATTCGCTACAATCACCTCCTAATCTGCCAATCGCAGCGCTCACAGCCCACCTAGCCTGTCCGCCTTGGAAGGGGGTCCCCTCCTTCGTGGTCCTTCCCGAGGTTTCTTCCTCACTCTTCCTGCAGTTTTTTGGGCGCAGTGTCTGAGCCGAAGCGATCGAATGCTCCCGGGCCGAGCATGGCGGTCATCGCGACCGATTTCATTTGTTCAATAAATACTCTTAAAACTGAACTGTTGGTGTGGTCTCTTACTAGTGAAGTTGTTGTTGGCAGGAACTGACCCAATGGTGCTCCAACTAAAGGGTTGGAGATGTGTAACTAAAGGGTTGGAGATGTGTAACTAAAGGGTTGGCCAATTTAACCACTGTTTCAGGGTTGTGCCAACCCTGAAACAGTGGTTAAATTGGCCAACAACCTACGACCTTTCATGGTAAATTACGTTTCTGTTTTGAGAAAAGGTATTGTGAATCCAGATCCTTGTACTACCGTACCTCCAGGCCCAGGTGGACAGGCTCCTCATCGTAGTGGAGCAGGAGGCTGCGCTGGGAGCCGCTGGCGTTCACCAGCACCTTGAGACACGGTACGCTGCTCACCCCTCTGCACCCCACCCAGTCCACCAGGACCTCTGTGTGGGACACCATGCAGCGCGACTCCACCTCCCACTGACTGCACACACACACACACACACACACACACACACACACACACACACACACACACACACACACACACACACACACACACACACACACACACACACACACACACGCACACACACACACACACACACACACACAGTTGACATTTTGCCCACTTAGATAGCGCTTATTTGCACCACCCTCGTTGAAAACAAGGACCCCTTAGTTGAGAGAGAAATGAAATGGGCACACTCCCTGCCTTATTGTGGAAATTATGTTTATTGCTATTGTTTGACAGCACGGTTGTTAATGTTGTGTAAATGAAAGCTTGTGGTGGTGTGGAGAGGCATGGGTTGAATTTGAAGTCTGTGGAGCGAACTGTTCTCCACAAAACCAGAGGGAGTGCACCTAACCATGTGCAACCCAGATTAGGCACAAACAACAATGGACTTCCATACTACAGGACCCCCTTTAGGAGTAACCCTTAGGACCTCTTATGCGGCGTCCCCGATCCCCTACCTATTCCCGGAAATATTTTTGATATGAAAAGGAAAAAAAAAGGTTTTCCAGGCCTGGAAAAGGTTTGGAATGAATCAAATGTTTTGGAAAAATGTTTGTATACATTTCTGCGGTCAGGAGAAACAAGCTGCTGTCGGGCAGAAACAAGTTATCGTCTGTCCAACATAACTTGTCAGGAAATATAAAGGGGGGGGGGGGGCACAATAATAGTCTACTTGTCAGCCCATAGAGCCCCATTGTGAAGCCAGACATGTTGAGTACAGCGAGGTTTTATGTTAGAAATGCTGAGTAGGGCCCTCCAGCATGTAGAAAGTGCTGGAGGCTAACTTGCATATATTGAGCACTTATTGAGTACTTTTCATAATAATGTGACCATACCATTAACAAGCTATGCATATAAGGCAAGCATTAGTTTTGCAATTCTGAAACGGCCATATCATTCATCCAAATGTGATGACTGGTATGCATGTTTTTTTTTTTTTTTTTTTTTTAGCCCAGTGAGTGTTTTCTGAGCAAAACAAACATATAGCCACATACAGTATATTTTATTTTTTATTTTTGGCTAAATAGTTGCCTATAATTCCTTTAATGTGGAGACTTCTGACTTTGTCATTCTAATCAGTGATGGTAATACTTTTCATTGATCAATTTTTGTCAGTCACTCTGTACAAAAGGCATCTGCTAAATCTAAAAAAAACAAAACAAAAGGAGAGAGTAAATGTCTGCTAAAATAACGGCGTGCTCCTCCTCCTCCTGACCTGTGCATGTAGGGTTTGACGGTGGTGAACGCCGCCACGAAGAACATGAGCACGGAGAAGGCCATCATGGCGAAGCCCAGCAGGATGGCCCTGTCCTCCCCCACGCTGGGCAGGGACTTGGCCCGCTCCTGGGCCGTTCCTCCACGGGCGTCCATGCCTCTCCGCCACGCCGGCTCCTGATGCTGCTTCACTGGCTGGTACAGCTCTCTGTGTGACACACATACGCACACAAAACACGCACACACACAAACACGATTGCCAGTGTACCTCAGGTTTTACACAGATTCACATTCAGGGGCGTTTTTGCCATTAGGCAGACTATAAGCAGTTGCCTGGTGTGCCTTCAGGGGGAGGGAGGGCGGCACCGGGGTGACCACCAGACATGCTTTAAAAGGATCCCAGACCACCGTTTGAGGACATTTTATCACCACAGACCCAAAAACTGAAGATTTCTTTTGCTTTTTTCCACAATTTCAGGCTGGATTTGGGAAACAAAACAGGCAAAACATACAGACCTAAATCGTCTAGTGGTGTAGACTTGGGCTAATTCAGATGAATATTTTAACTCTTGAGAGTGTAAAAATGAAATCAAATTTGGTTTTATTTTTATGTTACATGTGGTTAACCAACTTAGCTGGGGACCACTTGGAACCCTCTCAAGGACCACTGATCTAAACTAGTTCAAACCCAGTCGACCATTATACCGGTAAATAAACGCTCAAACGCACAGTTCCACCATGGCTTGTGAAAATTCAAAACGTAAATGTAATGTATACTAAAAATGTGAAATAATAATATTATGTTACTAGATACCGGAAAAAAATGTAAGCTAATAATATTACTAGTGATGTCCAGGTCACTTTTTCATTTTTCGATAGCGATACCAGAGAAGAATATATATAATAACATACAAAAGAAAAAAAAATCCTTTATATGAAGTCACCAACGGGGAAATACTCCTCTCTCAAATGTGCACTTGGGAAACTCCAAAGCAAACTCCATATGATCCAACATTTTACTTAACTGCCATAGTGTCAACCCCTTACCCCTGTGTCTGATCACTGGTTAGACTGGCATATTCACCACAGTGTCGGGACATCCCTAAATGTTACTGAAATACAGTATATTACTTTAGTTACTTGGGGGACTCCCACTGATATTGAGCCCCCTAAAGCCTTCTTAAAAGGCTAGTTTTCGACCTATATCTTTTTAGAATTCATCCTCCTCACTGATGCTTGTTATAATATGATAATATTCAGTCTGTGCCTCAGAGGAGGGCTGTAGAAGGTCAATGGTTTGGTAACTTGAAAAAAAGTTTCCCATTTTCAAGCTCGGTGATCAATTTTAAGATCGATGGCTTATTTGAGCATAGAAACTCTCCATTAAGAAAAAGGCTGTTGCTTCAAATAAGAACTGTGTTCCTGAAGAACTGTGCCCATTCCACCAATTAGACACAGAGCAACTACAAACAAAATGGTGTCATGTTTTTCAATAAGCATTAGAGAGGCGTACCAATTATATGAAGATAATGTAAAAAAGAAAATGCTGAAAAGTTGCCTTATAGGACAACTTTGTTTTTTCAACTAAGGTTTATGTTTCGGATGTTATTAGAGAAAGTAAAAGATGGATGTTAATTGTTTCACATTTTTTGCTTTCCTAAGTACGTATTTGTTTGCTTATTTGGCTGCAGAACCTCATCTAAAACATGTTGTTCTATAGGGATCCCCCAGAAGCAAAGATTTGAGTTAAAAATGTTTGCTTCCGAAATAACATTTTCACAATTTTTCAAAAATAGCAGAACTACAAGCTCATATTGCGCCACTCGGTGGCGCGATATGAGTTTGTTGATCTGCTATTTTTCAATGGCTAAAACACCAAAACGTGTTCAGTACCTCTCTTATCTAGGTCTTACCTGGCGTTTCGTCTGCGGGCCTGTAGGTTGATGTTGACTGGGACACTGAAGGACCTTCGAGGGGATGCCGGTTTGAGGAACATCCCCACTTCCTCTGACTCATCTGCACACACACACACACACACACACACACACACACACACACACACACACACACACACACACACACACACGCGCACAAAACCCTAGCCTTGGACCTATAACCGTCGCCCTCCAACCAGCTGTTCTCGGCGCGTTGTAAAAAGTCAGTTAAACATCTCTGTGCTCATCCGGCGACATCGGCCTTATCAGCGGCACACTCCAGCGTAGCATGGCGACCGCTGTGCAGAGTGGAGAGCAGGGAATTACCCTGTTGTTTACACCAGGCTCAAAGGTGAGCACCGCTCAACACACCTCATCACGCCCCTCGTACGGGTGACCAGGATGTCCCTCTTTGCAGTTGGGATGTTTTGACTGAGCGTAATCCGTGTTCAGAAATGTCCTCATATTTGGCTTTTCGTTGTCTCTTTATCCTCTTTTTTGTTTTTGTTTTTTTGTTTTAAATAAGGCAAGAAGTATTTCCACACTCTCGCCAGAAGGGACACACATTATCGTATTTATCAAAAATAGCTGATCTACAAGCTCAAAACCAGCTGTTTTTGCTATATTTAGATTGAAATCCTGAATTCTATTTTAACGTGACATCAAGATGGTAATGCCGTTTCATTCTGTAACGTTTCCCCACTTGTTCCACAGTTCCTTCTGTCCCTCAGATGAACAGTTTGGATCTGGTCACCCTAGGCCCTGGTCTCTCTGGGTTTCTGTGGCACTGGAGGAAATAAACCAAGCTTACAATTCACTCAGGTACTGCACCGTTCCATTCGTCACTAGTAACACATTATAATCTGCTACAGTCCAGAGGAAAATATTGTAGTTTATATATATATATATATATATATATATATATATATATATATATATATATATATATATATATATATATATATATATATATATATATATATATATATATATATATATATATATACTGCAAATATTTGTATATTTATTTATGACTTTACTATAAAACATACATTAGCCACATACATTAGGTATGCAAGTCAGCTAATCCAAACTAAGAAAAAACATTTGGACCGACAGGGGTCCAAGTGGTTTTATTTTTACACTCTCAAGAGTTAAAATATTCATCATCTGAATTCGCCCCAAGTCTACACAACTAGAGAAAGTATAGAAAATTAATGGTAATTTTGATCTGTATGTTCAATGTTAGATGTTTTCCAAATCCATCCTGGAATGGTGGTAAAATGAAAATAAATCTTTAGTTCTGGGGTCTGTGGAGCTAAAATGTCATCAAATGGTGGTCCGTGGCTCAAATTTTGAATAAATATTGGGCCCTGGTATCGAAAAGGTTGAAGACCACTGCACTAATTGATCTATAGAAAATTCTTGTGACATCTAACAGTAGTACAGTATTGCTACAGTTCTACATTCTTACTTTTACACTTTTAAAAGGAAAAATCTATCTTCCACCAGTATGTTTAGCTGGGCTCAGAGGTGAGCACCAAACACACACACCTTCCCCCCATCTCTCCAGAGTTTCTATAGAAACTGACACCAGTACACTGGGTAGGAGGACACTAATGGTCTCCCATGGTGCACCTCATCTGAAAGCTGTGTTCCCTGCACGCACACGCGCACACACACACACTCCCCCCCGGATGTGTTATGGAAAGTAAGTAAGTAAGTAAGTAGCCTTGCCAGGCCATGATGTCAGGAGGCCCGGCTGAGCCATTGAGGCCCATATAGGTCAGGAGCCTATCTCCTGTTTCTATAGCGTGAGGCAGCTTGATGTACAAGTACACCCCCTGGACATGACGCTAGTACATCGCAGGGACTTACCCCCAATCCATCCCTTGATGCTGAGTGCCAAGCAGGGAGGCATTGGGTCCCATTTTTAGAGTCTTTGGTATGACCCGGCGGGAATCGAACCCCGACCTCCCAGTCTCAGGGCGGACACTCTAACCACAAGGCCACTGAGCTGTGTTATGGAAAGTGCCGCCGCTTGAATTGCTTCTTGATTAATCCATATTATCGCCTTGGTGCTGCGGAAACCTCATACAGTATGTCCTAAACCTAAACTGTTACTTTTCAGCATTAAAATTCATCAAACGTAGTTTTTCTCTACATGCTTGAAATCCACTGCTTTTTTAATGGAGACATTTGTGGCAACAGGAATCGTACAGAATGACATGTTATGATGATGTTGCTTGCTTTAGACTGCAAAGATCAAAGCTAGTTTGATCGTTTTGATATGAGCACAGACACGCATGCATGTGCATAATATATATGTTAGAAATGTCATTCATTCGTTTTTGCAATACATACCTGATGTACAAGTAAACAACTCTCAAGGAATGTCATAATCGTGCATGCGCATGCGCACACACACACACACACACCAGGGGCGGATGTAACATTTCCCAATTGGGGGGGCAGGAGAAAATGGTATGGGGGCGGCTTCATCGCCCGTGTCGCTTTGCCACGGCAATGAAGCCGCACCCATACCATTTTCTGTTACAGGACTCACACATTAGGCAAGTAAAGCATCAATAATAACATCAGTTGTTGTTGCAGTTGCAACAGACACGCAGCATGCATAAAGCTAAAGGTCTGACTCAGAGAGTTTTCTGTTTTCAATGATGCAATGCTGTTGGTTTAGTGGTGCCACAGCTGTAGTAGCAGTAGTAGTGTTTCAAATAATTTTAAATCTAAGCACTTTCATTTGAAATATCTTGGGTTGTTCTGCATGCCTTCCTGTTTGGTGAGGCAGTCAGGGCATTTAGGGGGGCACCCCCCCCCCCCATGCCCGTGCCTAGATCCGCCCCTGACACACGCACACACGCACACACACACACACACACACACACACACACACACACACACACACACACACACACACACTCTTTAATCCTCACTCCAACCGTCAGGCGTGCTCAGTAATTCATGGCTATCTCCACCACTCACTACTAGAATGCTCTATTATGTGCATTCCATGCTGGGAGGTTCTGCAGGAGTGTCAGCCAGCTCAGCTGTCCTTCAAAGAGCTGACGGAATCAATGGACAGGATGTTTTTGCTACATTATGAATTCTGTATCTATTACGTCCGCCGATGTCGACTACGGCAGTCATCCATTCTCCCACTTCATAGAGAGAGGGAGAATCAAGAGGACAGGTCTGGCATGCACACCAGGGGCGGATCTAGGCATGGGCATGGGGGGGACAATGCCCACCTAAATACCCAGTCTGCCCCGCCACCAAACACGATGCCATGCAAAACAACCCAAGGTATTTCATATTAAAGTGCTTATATTTAAAATGATTTGAAAGACTACTACTGCTACTAACTAACTAGAATTGTGGCACCACTAAGCCAACAGCATTTCATCATTGAAAACAGAAAACTCTCCGAGTCAGACCTTTAGCTTTATGCTTGCTGTGGGTCTGTTGCAACTTCATCAACCACTGTTACTATGCTTACTTGACTAATAAGTCCTGTAACCGAAAAATGGTATGGGGGCGGCTTACCGTCCCATACCATTTTCTCCTGCCCCCCCATTAGGAAATGTTATATCCGCTCCTGATAAACGACACACACACACACACGCACACGCACACGCACAATTGGTGCCACATAATCAGATGATTTGTACAAGTACTGTAGTTCGTCATAGGCTACTGTTTGCCAGTTCCTCTCCAAACAGCAGCTTCTGGACAGACCCACCACACCAAAAACATTGGTACGTCTACAGACGATTACAAGCAAATCCATTATTCATGACATTTCAATATCAATAACAACTCACATTGTTCATCATGGGTGTTTAATAACATATGGAGGAATTATGTTAATACTACAAGCCCAGGGCTATAGGGGTAGCACAGCAGCTTGTAAATGGAACTGTCCTGTCAATAAAACAGAGGGCAATAGCTTGCATAATGCACTCTGCACTGAATGTGAATATGAATAATATTAATAATGTGACTATGATTTCAATGGGTCTTTTTTCGCACTCACACATGAACTCTAGGCTCGAGTGCTGAGAGTAGATTTACTGTGTGCGTGCATGTGTGCGTGCGTGCACAGAGAGAGACTGTGAGAGCACGAGAGTCGTGTGAAAACCTTTCAGTACAAGTATTTTTGTATTTTAAAAGGATTTATCCATATTTGGCTCATTAGACAGGGTTCCTTTTAAGCTAAATAATGCCCTACAGATCATAGTACAGTGTCGCACAAAAGTGACGAAACAACCACAATATACCTTTCTGTAAGCCCCTCCCCAAACTGCTATGGTCCAATCACAGCTTAAGCATAACATGTGATAGACAAACCTCTCCACCAATAGTTTTCCTATATGATAAATCATTGTTTTAAAAAATAAATGTCACACATTTTTCCAGTGCATATGGCCTTGTTGATGGCTTTGAAAAAGATTTTGAAGAACTGGTTTCATATGAACCAGTATTTAAAGGTAATAGTGAGAACAAAGTTTTTGACAAAACTCAAAATGGATATACAGCTATATTTTCTCCTCTATGTTGCTTCTACGTTGATGCTGCAGCTGTTAACCTGCAGACAAACACTTGATTCGTCCTGTGACGATCCAGAACTGTTACTGTCAACAAATCATGAAAACAAAACAATTCATGAAAACAAACTTTATTACCTTTTAATGTGTACAATCCATAATATTTACTTTGGAATGGATCATGAGCCCACCTGAAAAGTCCAACCCATGGTCAGACACTAGGGAGAGGGTGGAGCTTACTGTAAGGTCTATTATGTGGTGCATTTGGAGCTTGTTGAATCCCAAATAGCAGCGGTTTTAGACAAATTAACCTTCCACCCGACTAACAATAATATAGTACGGATGCTGTGTTGTATTTCTGGCTCCTCAAACTAACAATCCTCGTGTAGTCACACTATGTAAGTCATAACCCAGCAAGGCCTGTATGTAGGGGGGTTGGACGGCGGGGCTTAACTCCAAAGTGAGTGTCTTGTGTGAAGGAACATCGCTACCTTTGTGTTGTGGTGGAGAAAAGCAGCTGTCACTTGACGGCCCGGGAGAAAATCACATTAAAAATGCATCATTCGCCCCTGTGTGTGTGTGTGTGTGTGTGTGTGTGTGTGTGTGTGTGTGTGTGTGTGTGTGTATGTGTGTGTCTAGTCTAGCCTCACAGTGTAACCCAAGACATGGCCTTGGCAGTGAGGCCTGCACAGAGCTACTGCAGCGTTGAAGATTAGACACAGACATGGGACAAGGTTTGTACGCTTTCTATATAAAGAAATATTGCCATTGGAAATGCGCTGTGTTGTTTGGGAATTGATGAGACGGTGTGTGTGTGTATAGCACTGTAACTCTTAACGATTCTTTTTTTCCCAGAGATTGTTCTTCTGTCGATTACTTATTTGATTCTATGAATAATTGAGAAGGTGTTTTTCTCCCAATTATCTTTGCATCAATGCTCCAGAAATGTTTTGTGTTTGTTGACGAATGAACGCTTACTTGATAATACACTGCCTCGCACAAAATCAACAGTAGCTTATTGTACAAGCTCAAACTTTTGATGTCTTTGAATTTGAATCCTCAAACAAAAAGGATTAATCGCTTACATTTTTTTTTCTCCCAGCGGTGTCATGAATATACTGTTCACAACATAGTATTTAGTAATAATAGTGTACTAGTAAAAACATCAGCTTTAGACAGGCCCACAAGTCTTGTTATAATGTCATGCCCATTCGTGATGGTCCAGTAAATGGTCCATCATTGAGCATTGCTTTTAATCAATTGATGCCTTCTTTTGGTACAGGTTAGACGAAACTCTACTTCTCTGGAGATCTTTCACCTCAACTGAAGACGGCTGAAGTCCTCCATCTTTCTTCCCCCCTCATTTAAAAAAAAAAAAAAATACTGTAGCAACAAATTCCTGTGATTATCCGGAACAGCACTTCTCTATAATTGGACACACAGTGTTCTCCATTTTCTTGAATTTCCTCGTCTGAGCTGAGGTCGTTCTGGAACATGTGGAGAAGGCAGACGTTGACGTTTAATAGCCGGGAAGAAGCCTTTGAACGTATTAATGGATAACCACAGAAAACGGACGTTCACCTTCCTCACCATCGGATTGATATTCCTGTTGAGTGGCATAGAGTACGGTACGTTTCATTTTGATCTGCTTTTATGGAGCGTTTGTAGATGTGCTATACTGGCATGATGGCTTAATCTGGCACATCATGTCTTGTTCTCACATTGTTGATCACACATGCATGCGCATTTGTACGCGCGCGCACGCACACACACACACACACACACACACACACACACACACACACACACACGCGCACACACACACACACACACACACACACGTCACACATTAGTGGTGGCAAGTAATGATGTTATCATATTGTATTTTCTACTGTGCACTTCAGTGTCTTTCCAATTTTCTATCCTTTTGGCAAATATTATATACTTATTATGCCACTACATTATTTGAAGACTTTAGTTAGCAACTAGTTACAAAGTTAGTTACTTTCAATAGTTTTAAAGGATTACAAAGCACACATTAAACACCCATGACATTATCAAGTTATCAAGTCACATTTAGAGCCAGTATACAGTACATCTGCAATTTTCAACAGACGTTTTTAAATGGATGTTTGAAAGTACCTTTTCTTTTGTGCTGTTATATTTTCACGTCAATATTTTTGTAACTCTGGGGAGATTGTAAATACAGGACGTTTACTTTTAACAGTATTTGTATATTGTGGCAAATCGTGGTGAAATGAAGATTTTTTTCCACACAAAATGTAATTACTTGATGTAAATGCCAACACACTGTGTGGTGACTTGCATAGACAGACCTTTATCAATTAAATCTTAATTTCATTCACCTGTATAATTCCCATAGCTCACGTTCCTCCACTTGGCACCTGATTTCAATTAGGGAGACATTCTTGGGCCTGAACGTTTTTTCATCTAACTCCAAGTTACGGCCAGGAGGCGGTGCAGTAGTAATACTTGTTTTTACTTACACACTACAGTTCAAATATGTATCCGAATTACATTTGAGAATTGAGGTGAGAAATACTGTATGTAAGGCAAATACAGTACATAATACATCCCCCTCTCTCCCTAAGCTACAGTAGACTTCTCTGATCAGTGCAGACTGTGTGCTTGTAGAGCAGGGGTTTTCAACAGGAGGTCTGGGGACCACCAGTGGTCCCTGAGAGGATTACAGGTGGTCCCCAGGCTAAATGATGGAAAGTTGGTTAACTAGATGTAACTCTTTGAGAGTGTAAACATGAAACCAAATGGACCCTTGCGGGTCCATTTGGTTTCATGTTTACACTCTCAAGAGTTAAAATATTCACCATCTGAATCAGCCCAAGTCTACACAACTAGAGAATGTAGAAGATTAATGGTTCATTTTTGTCTGTATGTTTGACCGTTTTGTTTTTTCCGAAATCCAGCCTGGTATAGTGGACCAAAGCAAAATAAATCTTTAGGTTTGCGGTCTGTGGGGCTAAAATGTCATCAAATGGTGGTCTGTGGCTCAAATTCTGAACAAATAGTGGGCCCTGGTATGAAAAAGTTAGAAAACCGCTGTTGTAGTAGAGTTACGGAGGGAATGGGACTGTCGGCCAACACTGCAGATCGGTCCAAGAAAAACAACCTCTTAGCAAACTACTTTTAAGTGAAACGTACTTTCTCCACCACTCATCTGTAATCCAATCACAATTTCTCTTTCCTCTGTCCGTCTGTCTGTCTGTCTGTCCCTCTCAGCCGTCATTCTGCCCACGATATGGCGGTACCTCCAGATCTTGGAGGCCCCTCCCTACTTTCTGGGCCTGGGTCTGTCGGCCTTCAGTCTGAGTGGTCTGCTGATCGGCCCGCTGTTTGGCCTCTGGTCGGACCGCACAAGAAAAACAAAGACCATCATCCTTCTGTCCAACCTCTTTGAAATCGCCGGTGAGTACTCTGTTGCTGATTCACGTTCAGGCACCTATACCAAATTGTTTGGCTGTGGTGGGGGACCCCTGTTGTTGTCCCAGGCACCCTCATATCATTCCAAAATGTATTCCAAAACTCAGGGTGTGCTTAGTGTTTACCAGCTCAGTGGCCTCGTGGTTAGAGCGTCCGCCCTGAGACTTGGGAGGTCAGGGTTCGATTCCGTACCGAAGACTCAATGCCTCCCTGCTTGGCACTCAGCAACTCAGGGATGTATTGGGGGTAAGTCCCTGCGACATACTAGCGTCATGTCCAGGGGGTGTACTTGTACATCAAGCTGTCTCACCGTACAGAAACATGAGATAGGCTCCTAACCTATTTGGGTCTCATGGCTCAGCCAGACGTCATGACATCATGGCCTGGCCACTTACGTAACGGATCTGACACACTTTTTGACCTGCTGGTTCTGATGGTCAAGACTCTACCGGGGTAGTGTGGCCAGATGCAACCGCGGGGTTCCTGGTTCGATCCCCGGCTCCCCCAGAGTTGGCGTTGAAGTGTCCGTAAGCAAAACTCTGAACTCCTCATTGTTTCAATGAGCAGCTTAGCCCCTTGGTTGTAAAGCATTTTGGACAAAAGTGCTATAAACACACCCTTTACTTTTTACCAATTTATCCTCTGAGCAATCAGGCAGACTATTTGCTCAATGTTAAAAAATAACCCTATAGCAGGAAACCAGTTTCAAATCTCAGAAGAGAAAAGTTACATAGTGAAGTGATATTTTTGGTTGGAAATAAAAGTTGTTTTTTTTGTGTGCATTAAAGCACTTCATTTCTTCATATTGGATATTGCAGAGTCTCTGCAATATCCTCACTTCATCACCTCCAATTTACAAGTGTTTATTCACTGTATCTTGAAAAACTTGTATCTAAAAATTGAAGAAAGACTAAAGAAAGATTAAACACGCTTTTATATTACAGTGCATTGAGAAAGCTAATGCCAGGATTTCAGTTAGACTAAAAGTGCATAGCTGTCGCCTCTATATAATGCTCATGGATTGCACTATGCTTTATTTTGACAAACAGGACATGCTTGCATCCACACCTAAGCTATATTGCATAAGTGTGGATAAAATGGCGACATTTAGCTACTTTATTCTCCTTTTCACCACGGAGGGTAGCCTGACACCTTAGAGAATGTGACATTCTGGGATGTTTTTTTTTTTGAGCACCAGCAGATCAAATAGGATTAATATATTCTTTGATTGACTACTTTGTGTTTGTTAGCAGTACAGGAGTCAAATGTTATACAAAAGGTAGGCTAACATACATTCCATTGTGGTCTATTGTACTAATGGTATATAATCATATATAATATGCATTGGTACAGCATGAAACAATTCATATTTCTAAAAACCTCAGTTGTATCAAAAGCAGTGCTTAATTTGTAACTCGGGAGGTGCCGGAAAGCGCCTCACGCACATGCACGCGCGCTGCGCATGTGCGGGACGCATGTGCGTGTGCGTGCGCACGCCCGCCGAAAAGCCGTTTTTTGGGCAGAATATTGTGTGGCGCGCGTGCGCGCGTGTGTGTGTGTTGCACTACTATGCCACACACAGCCGATCCACAAGCTCAAAATCCGTAGCGAAATGTGCTTGTGTTTTCAGAGAATTGGGACCACAAAATGTAAGGACCCATAAGGGGTCCGTCCGCTTCCTAGGTACCTTTATAGCGATCATAATCCGTAGCGAGGGGGAGACTAGCCAGCAGCAGCCCAGCTAACAACGTGGGAGAACTGTGAACTGTGTGAGCTGTAGCAAATCCCCCCCGACTCTCGATATAAATCTCATAGCTGGGAATAAGCCCCATAGCTGGGAAGGACGAATAGTACCAGATCTATGCCTAGTACTGTGTCTGTACGGGTATCCTAGCAACGACAGTAATGAACGAGGCTGGATCAGTCTCTGCAGGTGGGGGAGCGCAGTGACAGCTCACGGACGCAGCCGGAACGCTGCGTCGTGAAGTGGACCATGGGGGAACGCATTTGGCCCAAGCCGGAACGCATTTGGCCCAAGGGGGAATGGCGTTCCGCCTTATTCCGGTATAAATTAAGCCCTGATCAAAAGGTAAATGCATAGTCTATTTACAGAGAAAGGAGAGGTGGGGGTGGGGGGGCAAAGGATGCTCCTACCAAGGTTAAACTAAGAATTGTACTTTAAGGTCAGCCATTCTTTACAAAAGATAACAGTATTTCACCACACACTGGACACTGAATATTCTTAAGTAAAAACACTAGGCTATAGCATTACAGCATAAAGGTTATAATTTACATTGAAAATAAATGTCAACTGATGTGTCTTTTCTTCAAATCCTCAGGTAACTTCATGTATTTCTTGGGATATTCAAAATGGCTGCTGTTGAGCAGTCGACTTGTCGCAGGTGACCGCACGCGCACGCACGCACACACACACACACACACACACACACACACACACACACACACACACACACACACACACACACACACACACACACAAACAAGGTCAGGACTGTGACGAATTATTGACATTTTGATTGTGCCCAGATTAAGGCACTAGTCAAATCTGGCCCAGATTATCACCCGATTTCTACCAACAGAAATCCCTGTCCACCAAAAATGGACGTCCCTGGATGAATCATAAATGGACCCATCAGGGTCCATTTGGTCCATTTGTACACCCTCATAAAAAAGGTCCTAAAAGAAAAATCATTAACAACACATTACACAACACAATCAAAACTTGATGATGTCACCATCAAGTAAAATACAGTACAGTGAAATGGGCAGAATTCTGAACAATATGGACAAGTTGAATCAACTAGAACATTTTAAAGCAATTTTAAACAGTATAAATAACAAAAAGTTCAATCACACACATCAATGCAGCCCGATAACATCAGTCAGTCTTTCTGACATACAGTAAACACATTAATGGATAGGGCCTACATAAATATCAAGATAATTTTGAACCCGGCGAATCAATATTGATATCATGGCATTAAAGGACAATTGCACACCAACAGTTTTTTTTTATCTTTATTTGCACTTAATTCGTTGTGCGAAAAAGTGCGAGTGTCAACATTCTACTGACATGGTGGAGAGACCATATATAGCAGAAAATTGCATTTTGGAGCGACGTATATACTGTAGGTGAACTTGCACAAGACCCATTAGCCCCATTATAAGCTTATTTTGGGATAGGGAAAACAGCCATTAAGGAGTGTTTTCACAAAATAATACCTGGAACACATTTTTCTAACAAATTAAGTGCAAATAAAGATAAACAAAAACTGTTGGTGTGCAATTCTCCTTTAAGAATTGCAATATATTGGCGTATCGATTATTTTGCACACCTCTACCTTGAATCTGGCCACAATCGACCGTGTTTACTTGGGACATCATGTGTCACGACAGAATTCATGGTCAACGAAGGTGATTTGTGTGTTTTTTGATTGTATGTTGTTCTTGTGATGGCCGTCCAGGTGTGGGTGCAGGAGCTGGCTCCTCCATCTTTGGGTTCCTGACGCGCTGCACGCGCTCAGAGGAGCGCGCAGGGGTCTTCGCTGCTATCATGGCCTGTCGTCAGGCCGGCCTTCTCATTGGTTAGTAATACCTAAAATAGATTCACGTTGTTGTCAATCTGGCTGTTTTATTCAACGCTTCCTCTCAGAAGTGGTGTGACTGAAATCAGTGCCCACGACTTTGATGATACAAGTCAGTGTTTTTTCTAACCAGTGGTCCGGGGACCACCAGTGGTTCCTGAGGGAATTTCAGTTGGTCCCCAGCTAAATGATGGACAGTTGGTAACTCTTGAGAGCATAAAATGAATTTTACCCTTTCAAGAGTTAAATTATACTTAAACATCCGAATTACTTCATTTTCAAGATTTTTTTTTTCATGTCATGCCAGCATGTCTTCTGTAGCAGCATGTTAAACAGTGAAAATAGTCTATCTACAGCTATCGATGGGAGCTGCTGATAGGTTGTTTTGTGTTATTTAATTTTCTCTTCAATTCTGTCAAACTGGAATCAAATCGTAACGTCTGGGAAATTTCACAAAAGTCAAGGTTTAAGACTCGGTGTGTGATTTCCTCACTGATTAGCAGCAGAACAGCAGGAGTGATATTATTAAAACATTACACTTATCGTTCATAATTGCCTTCGTTGTTTAGGGAACAGCTTGGGGGCCTCTGTTCGCATGCCGTTTCACAAATCAAACGCTGTCGGACGCAATTTCTCACTTTATCTCACTTCATTCCATTTTTTTGAAATAGGGAGAGGATGCACATGGGGGCGTGTCCTCCACCTTGCAGCGTGATTGAGTGGCAAAACATCTTGCTCTACTCTCCATAGAAATACACTGTTGTGTGGCACCGGTTTTCATTCACTAGTCTAGTGGTTTTCAACATTTTTGATACCAGGGCCCACTATTTATTCAGCATTTGAGCCACGGACCACCATTTGAGGACATTTTCATCCCCACAGACCCCAAAACTAAAGATTTCTTTTGGTTTTGTCCACAATACCAGGCTGGATTTTGCAAACAAAACAGTCTAACATACAGTTCATAAATGACCATTAATCTTCTACATGCTCTAGTTGTGTAGACTGTTGGGCTAATTTACATGATGAATATTTTAACTCTTGAGAGTGTAAACATGAAGGTTTCATTTTTATGCTCTCAAAGAGTTACATCTGGTTAACCAGCTTTCCATCATTTAGCCTGGGGACCACCTGGAACTCTCTCAAGAACCACTGGTCCGGGAACCACTATTTTAACATTTATTGTATAAAATGAGTTGAAGCCATAATTTACAAAATGAGCCTCATGCATTGAAAAATAGAGGGTGCAGTGTTAAGTAACTTCTGCACTAACTTCACTTTTCAGACCTGTAGTACAGTACAGGTTGGGTCTGCATAATTTATGGTGGGGTTCTGCTGAGGTGTGTCCTCCTTTCTTTATGGGGTGTTCATTGATTCTCTTCCTCTTTCTCTCTGTGTTGTACATCCCAGGCCCAGCGTTCAACCTGTTCCTGCGACTGTGTGATTTCAACCTGGGGCCATTCGTGGTGAACAAGTACACATCTCCTGGGGTAAAAAAAAAGATCAATGGTCTCTCTCTCTCTACCCACAACAGCCCCAGTGGTCGTATGCTTATTGAATACTGACACATTCCAGCAGAAATATCTGATGTATACTTTCTGTGCTTGGAGCCCTCTCTATCCATTCCACACATATCCCCATTATCATCTTTTGAGTGTCTTTCTCCTCTCTCTCTCTCTCTCTCTCTCTCTCTCTCTCTCTCTCTCTCTCTCTCTTTCTCTCTCTCTCCATCTCTTTCTCCATCTCTCTCTCTCTCTCTTTCTTCATAGCCTGTGGTTTCTAAAGAGACGGTCACATGAAAAAACAACTAACCTCGGTCACATTTTAAGGCCCGATAATACTGTGTCTTTTTAAAGTTTGATCTTGTTGAAAGTTTATCTCCAAGTAAGGAACGATTACTCAAATATGCTGTGTTGTGGAACTTGAAGCTTGCTTGCTTGAAACGTCATTGGTGACATTAAAGGCTGGTCTATAACGTAGTATAAATATGCAATCCTCTCAGCACTCTGAATATCAGTGTTACAAAGTACTCTGCAGGTTTTTTTTTATCTTTTAGTTCATGTGGATCATCATCAACAGTATAACAAGTCATTACATTTAACATTACATCCAGACTTTTTGTTTTTGCTTCATTGAAAAGGCATAGGCCGAAGCTCAAAGCTTATGAATGCCGATGCTTAATACATGTCAGTTTACCCTATAACATTTACAACCCTATAACATTGTATGAACCCACAAATTATACATTTTTACATTCATGTCCAGGTGGTCCCCAGGTAAATGATAGGCAGTTGGTAAACACATGGATCCTTATAGATCTGTAACTGTTGAGATCATAAAATGATACATTTTCCATTCTTCAAGAGTTAACTTGTATTTAAACACCTGAATCATTTAATTTTCAAGAACTTACACATTTAGAAAATGTAGAAGAATTGTTATTTTGACCAACACTTTGCCAGTTATCTCTTCTAAATTGTGGACACAAACTTGAGTCCAAGAGACTAAACTCAACATCAAGTGGTGGCAGTGTTGGGACATGTGCACTACGTAACTTAATATATTACATAATATATTACCAAAATGCTGTAACTTGTAATATAAATGTATTACTTAACTAAAACAATCTATACTTTTCTTTCCACATTACTGCATTACTTTCAATATTACTTTCTGTCAATCTGTCTCATTGAAAATGTTCTTGTGAAATTATATTGACAACTGCAGAAGTTAAATAATTACTTATTTTCTATCATTTGTCATCAAATTATTTATTCAGTAGTGACATTTTTTCAAGTTGATTTCATATGGATTTGGCCAGATAGCAAGTGCGCTTGCTTTTTTGTAGGTATGCCACTGGTCTACGCAATATTTGATTAATAGTGATACTAAATATTTCATTATATATTTTGTAAAAAGTTTTTTTTAAGTAATATGTAATAGTAATATTAATATATTACACTTGCTCAGACAGTAATATTGTAATATAATATATTGCTTTAAAATGAAGGTAATAATTAATAAGTAATATATTAACAAGGTAAAGTAATATTCCCAACACTGAGTGGTGGTCTGTGACTAAAATGCAGAATAAGGTATTATGGTATGAAAAAGGTTGTAAACGACTGACTTAGACATTAATATGCACACTGTATTGCATACATACTTACCTACATACAGTATACACAGATATTATGGGGGGGGGGGGGGGGGGGGGGTATTATCTGGATGCATTGTAGTGTAGGTCTAGTTGACTGAACAAATCATGGTCCTTACACTTTAGAATTGTTTTAAAATGTTCTAGTATAATAAAAGCAATTTTAGGGAAAAAATACAATATATTGAATCCATGGGGAAAAAAATACAATATATCGAATCAGATTGCAGCATTCCACTTTCAAAAAAAACTTTTGGTCATTTTATGGTCTACTCAGTCCCATGTGAACACCCCAGACACCACCCCAGTTTATAATTTACTCCGTTCAGTATTTAGATATTTCATGTTCATTTTAGCTGCCCCCCCCCCTTCCTATACAAACCCACTATAACTTAAAACTCCATTTTAACCATGACAGATTATTCAAAAACAACCTATCTTTTTTCTGGTGACTGATATTGTCTTCCTAATACGTGAGAGGGCCGTGGAATTTCATTTACAATTTTCATTTATTTTTAAAATATTGCTTTGGTTAATGTAGCACACGCGATTTAAGAATCGCAATATAATTTGATTTCAGAACCCTAAATATCGATATCGTATTGTATTGCGACCAGTGATGGGATAACGGCGTTATTGATAACGCCGTTACGTAATCAGATTAGTTTTATTAGTAACGGAGTAACCTAACGAGTTATTTTTGCAATTTAGTAGTTAGTTACTTAGTTACATTTCCAAAAAAGTAACTCGTTACTATAGTTCGTCGCAATTCATTTTCTTGAGATTGCCCGGTGTTGTAGCCTATATTCCTCCTTCTGTTATGGTAGAATAAGCCGACTGCACGTTGTGGCTTCATCCTTCTGCGAGTGATGTGCGTAGTTTACATTTTCTGTCTGCACATCCTGTAAATCCGCCTAAGAAATAATAGTAAACCTACTGTCTAGCTGGTGTCTAGTTATACTCTAGTATGAATCTTTTATTTTGAAAAGGAAGAAAGAGGAAGTCCGCTGGCTGCTTGCGTAGTGAAGCAGCTACTGTAGGCGCGACTTGCTAAAAGTCTTGTAAACAATGACGCCGTACACTTTTGGATTAATTTTTGGATTAACACGCGATTGGGAATCGGCTATAAACTCTGGCTGCGTTATTAGGTGAGTAATGTTTAATTCATTGTTTGGCCGCCGTGCCTTGTCTTATATAGACTACTGTCTAGTTCATAGGCTGGGTTACGATGGGGAGAGAAGCCTGCAGGAGCTGGCTGTTGTCATCGTGCAGTGTAGAGAGGGGCATCATCATGCTATCTGACTGGTTGTACCGCGTACAGCATAATATTGTCTGTAGGCCTACTGTGCATCTGACATAGCCTACTTTGTAGCAACCTAGTTCATAGTGGGTGATGGGTGACATGGTGTCACTGTTGACTAGTTGTTGTCGGTGGTGGTGGTGGTGCACTGGTAATACAATGCAACTAAATTGTGCATGCATTAAAAACAAAGAGAAAAGGAGTATTTTAATTGTGTTCAGGAACGGAAAATAACGGAAAATAATCTATTACGTTACTTTTTATAGAAAGTAACTTGTAACTTAACGAGATTAGTTTTAGGGGGCAGTAGTCCAATAACCTAACGTCGTTAGTTTATAAAGTAACGATACCCAACACTGATTGCGACATAAGTGAATTGTCCCACCCGTAGTCTGTACATACCATATCATTCATTCGTCCTACATTATAGACCTAAATTGTTGCCCGAGTATCTTTGAAACTTTTTGAAAATCAAAAACAAAATAAGGTTGCCAGCTAGACGGTGTCCTTTTCACAGTCTACACACGTATCTCAACTTTTCCAAATGTCTATGACCCATATCTCTGAGCTACAATTCACATTTTCAAACCCCTCAACAATCTATCAAATGTCTGATTCTGCTTCTGTAGATGGTGAGCCATAGATCGCTCAAGGAGGTTTCAGTCCTCCGTCGACTGAGTGGGACGGACGGGGGTGACTCTTTGACCCACGACTTGTTTGAGCGAAGCCGAGATACAAAAGTTCTGAAAGTTCTGATTGGATTTGCATTGACACTTTGTGAACAGTTTGGGCACTCCCTTTTCAAAAATCCTATACGATTCCTCCTATCAGATTTTGGAACAAATCCTATTGGATTTCCAATACGATTCCAATAGGATTTTCCCAAATACTATTTAGGAATGCTATAAGAAAATCCTAAAGGATTATATAGGATTCTTATAGGAATCCTATTGGAAATCCAATAGGATTTGTTCCAACATCTGATAGGAGTTTTCTATTGGAATCCTATAGGAGTTTTTAACTAGTGCTGGGCAGAAAGAACTGTTTAAGCAGTGTCCGTCTTACGTACTTAGTTGTACTAAAAAAATAGCCAATCTACTGGTACTGGTATCTCACAATGCACTCCATTGTGAACTTGGAACGCTGATATTTTTTACTATCAATAAATAAATATATTATGACACACACATCAAAATACATATATAGCTATATATTTTGCCTTTTCCCTTCTACGTTGTTTTTACTTTGATGCTGCAGCTGTTTCCCTGCAGACAGACACTTGCTTTGTCCTGCACAAGGTCCAGAAATGTGTTGTTGTCAACAAATCGTTTAAAACAAAAACATTCATCACGCT